>OY754314.1:2731569-3931569 GCA_963573325.1 Astragalus glycyphyllos | reverse complement strand
ACTATGCACCTCAGCAGCAGATGTATCCACCCCCACCCCAGCAGGTTGATCAGCACTCCCAGCAGATATACAACTCAAGTATCGATTTGAATACTATCGATCCTATTGGTGCTTTTCTTGCAGCTACTGATGACACCTCAGGTGATGCCACAGCCAGCTATTACACGAGCGAGGATTCAGACCAGCTCCCACACCAGCCCCTACCCCAATAGCTAGCTTACTCTTATGTTTTGATTATTTAAGTTTTATTTTGTGTTGAATATGAATATTCGCATGTTTTGTTGGGATATTTAAGTTTGCGCTTTTTTTGGATATTATATCGACCGGGTATTGATTTTTAGTCGTATATTTAATTTGTCATTTTAATTTGATCATTAATTTTTTTCAATTATAATATTATTTAATAAATATATTATTTAACAAATTATTTAACAATTTATTAAATATTATATTTTTATTAATATTCATTATAAATATTTAATAACATTTATTATTATTTAATTCGTATTATTTAAAAATACGAATTAATTATTTTAAAAATAATTATTATAAAAAATTAATTATATTTAAATCGTATTTTTAAAAATAACATTATTTAATAAAAAATAATTTTCTATTTTTAAAACAGTTTTTTATTATTAAATTTTCTTTTTTTAAAAAATTTTTAAACAATTTTTAATTATTAAATATTCTGTTTTTAATTCGTATTATAAAAAAAATTAATTATTAAATTTTCTGTTTTTAAAAAAAAAAATTAATTTTCGGTTTTTAAAACATTTATTTATTATTAAATTTATTTTTTTAAAAAAATATATATTAAATTTCTGACTGATATTAGGCGGTTTCTGACGGATTTATTTATTTTTTTAAAAAAACGTATTTTCTGGCTGATATTAGGCGCTTTCCCGCGGATTTTTTTTGTTTAAAAAAAACCGTATTTTCCGGCGAATATTAGGCGGTTTTCGGCGGGTTTATTCTTTTTTTAAAAAAAAACCGTATTTTCCGGCGGATATTAGGCGATTTTCGGCGGATTTATTTATTTATTTTTTAAAAAAAAGTATTTTCCGGCGGATATTAAGCGGTTTCCGGCGGATTTTGCGAGGGAACCCGATCCCCCAGAAATTTCCGCCAGAAACCGTTTGCGTCGAGGGTTTTTCTGGCGCCCAAAATCCGCCGGAAAGTCCAAATTTCCGGCGGATTTTGGTCGCCGGAAAATCCTGTTTTTCTTGTAGTGTAGTTTCTTACAAAAGTTACCTCTGACATATGTTGTTTGTAAACTCATTAAATCTAAAGGAGGAGTGGACAACACCCCTAGCTCTTCGGTACCACTAGACCCATTTAGCTAAAAAACTAGCACATTGATTCCCTTCTCACAGAATATGATGGATCTCAATATTCCAACTAATGCTCATAAGATTTCTAATAGTAGTAATGTCGTTCCCTAACACATGATAATTTTGATTTCCCTCCTTAATTAAGTGAAGGGCCTGCAATGAGTATGAGTAACAAACCAGATTATTAATTCTCATCTCCCAACACAGTTTAATACCATGTAATAATCCCATTATTTCTGCATGAGCAATGTTTGAATGACCAACATAGCCATAAAAACCACACACAAAAATTATGCCGCTATCGCGTAAAAGACCACCAAAACCAGCCATACAAGGATTAGAGATAGCACTCACATCTCACTCTAAATAAAAGTAAAAATAAAAAATAGTGATTAAATACATTAGAAAATAAAAATTAGCTATTATAGAAAAAAGTTTTAAAAAACCTAACATTCGATTTAATTACCAACTATAAATTGCGATCAACATCTCAAACATTCGATGGAATTTTGAAATGTTTAAATATAAATAAGCATTGATAGCTACAAGAACCTAATAAATAAAACAACATAATGGGTCCTTAATAAGTTAATAATCCTTCAATTAGTGAGAAAAAGTCTATTGAAATTATGTCAATTTCCCTACTTGTTTTATCATTATCCGATTTAAAATTTCAATGTGGAGGAGGGGTAGGAAATGATCATATAAATAGACTATTGAAAAAATTCCATTGAAAGATTATCAAACTGGCCATAGTATTGAAATGTTATAATCAATCAATTTTGCAAGGGACCCTATAATACATATAGGATATGCAAATTTGCCAAACTTTACTATACAAGCCATGGCCATGACTATTATGACTTCTCACAAAACAATATAAGGTGGGGAGTTCAGATTTTCAGACAATGCATTTCTACGCTCCTAAGTGCTCATTACACAAGTCCACAACAATGACCCTCACTCTCTTTATTTCTGGCATAGGCATGTCACCTAAACTTAAAATTTATAACTGTAGATGGTATCAAAACGTGAATTGCTAGGACCATATCTTTAATTAAGACTAATGTATAACCATTTTGGCAAATTATTATTTTTTATTGTAAACTGAGTATTCTCTACGCGCAACTGTATTGACTAATCCCTAAAGTTGAGTTCGACCACGTTTTCAAGTTATTCTATTTTATGGGGTTTATTATTTGTTTATAGTTTATTGACTCTCTCTGTCTTTAAACTGTTTAAATTATTTTAATTTTAAATAATTCACTGAACTAAAAGAGTATGAAATTGGGTGAGCCAACTTGTCAATAATTAATAATTCGGTCTTTGAAATTTTAAATAATCTGTAATAAGATTTTCAAACTTTTAAGTAATTGGGTAATTGTTTATTGACAAGTTCAGAGACCCAACTGCAAATTATTTTAGTTAAGGTACCTAATTATAGATTATTTAAAAATTCAGATATTCAATTACAAATTTAGGAATCCAATTACAAATAATTGATGAGTTTAGGACCAAATCACAAACCTTTTTAATTGATAGATTTATGAAAATAGGACAAAAATGAGAACTGCTAGGACCATATAACGATTTAGGCCACGAGATAGAATTTTTTGAAATTATTCTATTGTACACATGGACCTTATTATTTGTTTATATGCACATCAAATTAATATGACTATGACTATGTATAAATAATAATATATAATTAGTAAAATTCAAATGTAAAGTTAGCAATGGGTCCAATATAATGTCACGGCGTGCGATTTTGTCAAAGATTAAATCAATATCAACGCGTTTTAATATCAACTTTATAGCCCCATTAACACAAAAATAACAATTTGAATAGAGAAAAGAGGAGGCTATAAGGTTATATAGGGTCAAGCCAATCTTCTTCAATCACTAGCCGAAAAATGACAAATTCATTGCATGATGGGAGGGGAGAAGGAAAATATTTCTCCTTTTTTGAAAAAATGACAACCCACATTCACAATGTTCACCAAAAAAAAAAACCCACATTCACAATTCACAATTCATAGTTCTTACACACATATATAGGTCATTTAAGTATATAGTGTATTTGAAAATTTTCAAAAGCTATATGGTTTAAAAAACATAGAGGGCCATGTGTATATAGCAAAGCTTTATTATAGGGGTTCCACATAGGTTGGTCTTTTATGTGTTATTTTTATCTATGATGGCTGCTTGTGGCCACAATATCACCGACTTCTAATCAAGTTTACCATATCCAGTCCCATCACTTCCCCTTTTACATACATTAATTTTTTGTTACCTTTTCGTTTTACTTTAATTTCGTAAGCTTTCACTTATTCCTTCTCCTAAAAGCACCTATCTATAAACCGTACTTCTGATCTTAAAGGTCGGCTCGAGGTGGTTGGTAGATGAGATCTTTGATCTTTAATGTTCCAGTTGAGGTTGGGGTGTTGTACCTGCAATGACACTCCGACGATCAAGTCAGTGAGGTAGTCAAGCAGAGTATTAAGTGAGTAGAATAGCTTACCATTAATGAGCATTGAATATGGTATTTATAGGCTTTGAATAGTGTTTGACCTAATGATTATGAACCGTTGGATTTGTTGGATGTATCTGAATCGTTGGAATGGGCTTACCTAAGAGGATGAGCTGTTGAGATAATGGGCCTTTAGGGGTGCCAATAGCACTGATTTAATTACCATAACAACTAGGACGGTTACCCGTGCATGCACGGGCTAGGGTGGCCACTAATATGATTCATAAAACTACTGATGTATTTATAAAACTACTTTTTTTGTAAAGGGCTAAATTTATTGTGAATTGTTTCATGAAAAAAGATAATCATAGTGATCACAGAATTAGATATTCATACATTCTGTGCAGTTATTTGATCTTGACGTCAAAAGTGAGTTTACTTATTCAACTAAGATGATAATATTAAAGTAACTGAGATTAGTTTCGCCTTATGTAATCAATTTGAATTAACATATTAATATGTATTTGTAATATTTAAAAAGTATTTTACAAGTTTGTAGGATAATTATTTGGAGATGATATTTATTTGATAAGATAAGATATTGTTAATTTTAGTTCATTTGAATATAACAATTGAAGATGGTAGTGTCAAACATTGCATAATAAAATATTTTGACGCTATGAATGGTTTTTGACACAAAATATTACTAGGTGTCAGCATGTTGGTGTTGGGAAAGTATATAATTTGGTGAATATATTGGGAAAATATCAGTTAGTTACTTAAAAATGGATATGCTAATTTAAAAATTAATTACCTCATCAAGGTATTTCGATATACATGGTCATTTTGCAGGTATGAATGACATGGAGTATGAGGCTGGTAGTGATGATGACGAGTTAACAGAGGTTGATGAGGAATGTAGTACCGAACATTCAAGTAATGCAAAATAATCCCTATGGAAGGGTGGCTGGTAAGGATATTTGGACTAAGTTTGAGAAAGTAAATATAGTAGGAACATCTGGTAAAGGGGGAAAGGATCTAGTCAGTGATTCAGCAACTGGTTGCAGCTCCGTCGTTGGATCGTATACACCTTGAATGATAAGTGGTGTTTTAATGAATATGCTAAGTTTAATTAACTAACAATTGGGTGTTATAGAATGTGAATTTAGTAATTCGTGTTTAGTTTTTAATAATATTATTGTAGAACATATAATCTGTAAGGTAATTATAGTATGGTACATGTTTGCTTATTGGGTGGTACGGTAACTGGTAGGTGAATAAGAGTTGATGATATGTAAGTTTCTATATTATTAGTTATGCAGAGTTGTAGCTGTTATCTTTTTAATTTTATTTTAAAGTAACTATAAATATATGGTACGTTGACGATACTTTTATCTATATATTGTTGAACGCGCCCTATAATTAATAACACTAATAGTGTTAATGAATGCATAATTTATTGGTTTATGGGGAAAAAAAGTAGGTTTATATGTGTTTTACTAAACAATGTTAGGAAAAAAGATAATATAGCACTTTCATATTAAAACTAATTAGAAAACAAATAGTGGAACTACGCTCCAGTGTACAACTACTTTAAATTGTTAAATACTTCTTGATAAACCACATTATTTGTAACACTTTTTGGTTCTGAATCTTCATCTAACACCAAAACTTTCAATCCTTGCTTGGATGTTATCCTTGAGAATGCAACATATAGTTGGCCATGTGAAAATGCAGGACTGGGGAGGTAAAGACCAACAAATTTTAGAGACTGTCCTTGACTTTTGTTTATTGTCATTGCAAATGACAATGCTAGTGGAAATTGGCGACGTTGGAACTTGAAAGGAATCCTAACATCAGATGGTGTCAAGGAAATACGAGGTATATAAACCGTGTCACCAACATGATTTCCGGAAATAACCTGACCTTCAATAAGATATTTCGCCAGTCTAGTCACGATTAATCTTGTACCATTACACAAACCAGCATTTTGATCAATGTTCCTTAGTAGCATAACTGTTACACCAACCTTGAGTTGCAAAACATGATTTGGTAAACCTGGAGATGATATAGAGTTCAAATACTCAGTGGAATGCACATTATCCATTCGATCATTATTATCAAGGTCAGAATGAGGAGTGTCGTGGCTATAATAAATTTTCTCAGATGTGGTGAGTTGGACGGACATGTAATTGTTAATTTTATCAACAATCTCATTCTTGGGAGCAAGTATTGCTCTATTTTGAAAATAGGATGTGTCATGACATTGATTATGAAAATCTGGATATGTTGCATTAACTATCTCTTGAAGTGGATCACCAGTTGGTTGCAAAAGAATTTCTGGTGGCACTTCCAATATACTAAAGTCATCTTCTATGACCCCAGCTTGACCATCACCAACAGTTAATATCCATTCTGAGAATCTTCTAGTTTCATTACCGTTTTCGTCATCCATGTTATTTGAAAACCTCATGTTTTTGGTTAATGTCATAACCTTGCAATGACGCCATAAAAATGAAGAGTTTATTGTTGAGTTTACAATTTGTTGCCTTGTTCCTTTTGGAATAACAGGGAGAATTTGACGAAAATCACCACCCAATACAACAACTTTGCCACCAAAAGGTTTGCAATCATTGCCTGTTTTTGTATGACGAAGAATGTCCTTCAATGTACGATCAACACATTCAAAACAATGTTTATGCATCATTGGTGCTTCGTCCCATATTATTAACCGTGCTCTTTCAATAAGTTGTGCCAAATGACTACCAATTGCTATGTTACAGGTTGAGTCCTCATTAACCACCAAAGGTATGGCAAATCTGGAGTGGGCTGTACGACCACCTGGAATTAATAAAGCTGCTACACCACTGGATGCAACTGTTAAGACAATTTCTCCCTGTGACCGGAAATAAGCTGCAAGTGCTCTCCATAAGAAAGTTTTACCGGCACCACCGAAAGCATTAAGGAAAAATAATCCACCTTTATCATACTTAATAGCATCTAGAATAGTGTCATAAACAATACGCTGCTCATCAGTCATTGTTGACAACAACTGCAAATGTTCCTCCATTAATGCAGTTCTGTTATAGTTTAGCTCATCATTTATAAGTCTGTTCTCCTCGTGTGATGTGATGTCGTGATCTGGTATGGGCATTGTTGGGAATTCTAAAAGCCTTTTGTTGTGGTGTTGTAACAACTTGTCGATTTCCACCAATACGTAGGTCATTAATTGATCAGAAGCCAGTGTGAGTTCTGACACAAAATTGAAAAAATAAAATGTTAACTTAGTTAATTTATTTAAATGGAAGTTAAATGTAACACAATAGCTACTAAATGGTGAAGTATATTAAACAAATGTAGAAATATTGATATAAATATATAAACATATATATATTTATATTAATTAACATAAGTGAGAAAATTAAAAAATTACCTGGGGATCTAAAAAGGGATCTTTGATTGTGTAGGATGTCATCGCTTAAGAACTCCCATGTGTTTTTGAAAACGAACTCTGGCCTACTCATTGCATTTGACACCAACAACCTCGTAAAAAGGATTCTTAGATAATGACAACAGCCCCAATGTGCAGCTTCAGTTATTGCATCAATGTATTCTTTGTCATCATCAAGCAACCCCATAGCATAACAAGCATCTCTAAAAGTTGGTTCCACGTGTGAGTCTACAGTCCTCAGATCTTCATAACAGGTTGGTCCACGAATATAATTCAACAAAGTCCACATGTAGAATATTTCACCTGAACCTGGAGGAACATAATGCATACGACCAATGCTAAAACCCATTTTCCTAGGAGTCCACTTTTTACCTTTGGCATTCCATACAAATTTAGTTGGAAATTCAGTATAAGTTAGCTCAGTCGCATGTGGATATTCAGTGTTTGCAACAAACCATGCTAGAAACTTTGTGAAGTTGGAGCTCCTCCTATCAAGCACATCATCTATCGGTCTCCGCTTATCAAATATTAAATATTGTTCTCCTGGAAGATGGAACATTAACCTCTCCACGGATGGCTCTCTGTGATGAATATCAAAACTGAAAATTCTCCATACTGCTTCACAAGCCGATAAATAGCGGCAGTCATAATATTGTTTAATCTCATCAACGTTAGTGACTTGACCACTATCATCTGTGGATTCATAAAAAGTTGCCGTGACTCTGTCGTGTCCCTTGTTGACATACTTAAATAAGTATTTAATAGACCTTGATTGATTATACCATTCAACATTAATATGTGCATTGAACATAAGCAACAATGTTGGATTATATGGGACAACATACCTACAAAAAAAGAAAGAATTTTTTTCAAAATATGAATTAATAACATAAAATGGGATGAGTAATTGTTATTACCTATTATCAAGATATGAGTCGCCCTTTTGTATAACAAAGCCATTGTCAATTCTTTTGTACACTGGATAGCCATCTGGGTCAATCGTAGTAGATGTGACAAATTTTTTTGGATAATATTTAGAACATTTCTGACGTACCATGCATGGAGAGGATAGTCTTTGGACACCACAAGGACCATGAACCATAAAGTTAGAAACAATTTGATATAACGCAGGGTCAGTTTCTTGATTTGGAATCTCAGCAGTTATAATTTTGTCGATCTCCGTGGGTTGTACGATACGACTACCTAGAGCCAAGAATATTAGAATATGTGCATGCGGTAGTCCTCGTTTTTGGAACTCTATAGTATATATTACTGAAAAGAAAAACATAAGGTTATTTTGATTTGTTTGACAAATAAATTGAATATTAATTTAGTATTACCTGCTCTAGTCTTCCCGAAAATCCCACCTTTCTTGATTTCTCTTATTAAATGGTCTAATTTAATTTTGAATATCCTTGCAACCAAATCGGGTCTATCTTCAGCCTTCAGGTTTAATTTAGACAAGTAAGTAGTTAACTCTGGCCATTTGGGGTTGCAAGTAAATGTAATAAATAAATCAGGATATCCGGTCCACCTACAAATTGCCATTGCATCTTGATAATTCTGTTGCATGTACCGTGAACCACCGGTGAAAGTAGAGGGTAAGACAATACGTTTACCAAGCATGGATGGGTTGCGATCACCTCGTAGTAGAGCATCAGATAGGCCTTTGTACATATCAGCTCTTATTTCAGTTTGATGACTCCTTACCCATTGTAACCTTTGAGATTCAATCATACTATAACCATCTACCAGAAATTGTTGGAATAACCTTCTTCCATTCAATAAGATTGATTTCTCTGTTGCTCTTTGTTATATTCTATAAGCCAACCACTCACGTAATGTTACATGTGACCTTTGAATAATAGGTGCATTAGAACTGTGGTTGTAGTCTATGTTTTCAGACCAGCCATCTTCACCTTTGGGGAATAATAAAGGGTATTGCAATGGTAGATATGCTGTGCTTAAGGTTGATATTCGTTGAAGAAATCCAGATTGTGTCTCAACAATAACATCCCTGTCATGATGAGCTGAATCAAAATCACCAACAATTAGAGCAGCAACTTCAGATGCTGTGGGAAGGTTATAAGTCCTTGCATCTTTAGCTCGCTTTCCTAAAAGACGGAGTTTGATATTTTGTATTTCACCAAAAGCAACGCGTTCTTTAACATATCTATAGACCTTAACAAATGGGTTACAATCATCAAGAAGGTCACGTAAAAATTCAACTAAATCCGATTGCAATCCTGTTGCATCATCTTCCATCCTAAAACAATAAATGAAGTACGATTTTTTTAGGAATGTTGTAAAATATTATCGAAAAATTGTAATTATGGAATATAAAAATCAACTTTAATATATAAATTAAATGTAATGGAATAAGCCGATGTTTATGTAATAGAAAATTGAAAGATGGATGAAGTCTAATAATAAGACTACTAAACATAATATCCAGATGTATATTCGAATTATACCTGACAACAGACATGCGATTCTTAACTTCATTTTGTGTGTCATAAATATATAACTGTGCAAACTTTGGTTGGTCACCGGGCAATGGCATCAAACTTCCGATTTGATGATAGTTCTCACCATTCATAACAAATATTGGCGGTGCACCACCAACATTTATATCTTTTTGTATTTTACCTCCCATTGAAGTAAATGCAAACATGTTATTGAATGAGCGAATGTTGGATTGGAAATAACGGCTTTTACGATCCTTTGAACAAAAAATAGTATATAGATTTTGTGGTGGGTCAACATAATGAGGAAGAATGATGCGACCCTGGGAACAACATAAAGTGAACCTTGGGTTTTTAGGCTTGTATTCTTTTTGATATCGTTCCTCAAACCATAAAATTGCACCACAATGTTGACAAGTTGAATTGGGGATTCCAATGTCCCAATAAAGATTGTTACGACCTAAAAAAAGTAAAAATGTCAAGGATAAAAAGACGTCATGGATTTGGTGAATGAAATTATATATTTATATATATATATATATATAACTTAATATATATAATTTGATATAGATATAGAAAAATACAAATATATATAAGTAAGGCAGAAGATAGTTTTGTTTATAAGTCAGTTAGAAAAATACCTTCAATTGTTACGTTATCATTGCTTTGAGGTCCAGCATTGGTTCCACGTATGTGTGTTTGAACAGCTAAATTGGAATTTAGACATTGTTAACTTGGTGACAAATTGATACTTACAAATTGTTTAGTTGGTATTAGATAAACACGAAATAATTACTTAACGAAATTCAATAAATTAATTTGGAGGCTGTGAATTAATATACCTGTAATTGTTGAATGTGCATGAACGTTAGAGGGAGTACCCATATCCAAAGTTGTTGGTTGAACCCCTATAATTAAAGGTAAACTAATAAAAAAATGAATGTATATGTTAACGAAATGAAAATATGAAAATGAAATTTTTTTACTTTATGTAACGAAATTATTTTTTCAACTGATAAAACTGTTTTTGGCAACTTACCTGGGTGTCGAATGGTTGGACAATCTGGTTCATGAATATCTAGGGTTACTGAACTGTTAGTTGAAGGAGTACATGTAGAGGGTGATTTCCTTTTCAAAATATGCCTACCTGGTAGAACACGAGAAATATTTGACGAAAGAGATTGTGATTGTTGTAAACCTACAAAAGGAGAATAAATATTGTCAATGAGTTAGTTGTTGTTCAACACCGAGGAAATATATAGAAATAAATAATAATTAGAGTATAAGTTAAATTGGGAAGGTTTATTGGTATGACATAAATAATTGAATCTCGTAGAGTGAAAATGACATTATTAATTGCAGTTTTATAGGTTTCGAACAAACAATTAAGGTGACGAAATGTTACAAATTAATAGGTAATATAGAAGCACAAATACATTTATATGTCCTGAATTGTAAGCAATATTATGTATTAGACAAAGCTATAATGTATAGCATAATGACAGCCAACAACATTCAGTCATATAGGAGAAATTTTTAAATACGAAATTAATAGGATTTGTAATAACCATTTGTAATGTCGCTGAGTGGTGAAGATTGTTGAAGTATATTAGCATCAACTGAAGGTTTGTCCGTCAATATTTTCCTTCGACGTTGTCTGTTATCTGCAAGTAGAAAAAAGGATTTTAGTTTTGTTATTTGGTTCCATATTGTATGTTGTATTAATGAAAGTCATACCATGGGTAAGGCAAGAATTAGGTGTAACCAAATAAGGCGAAGGAAATAAAACAGAAGCTGATTGCGGTGAACATTGGTTGGTTAAATTTGTATCTGCAGGGGGAATAAAATAGGTTTTAAAAAATTAATGAAATTATAACATCATACATATTAATTAGTAGATAATGGGAATATTAAAATGTGCTGAAAAGATTGTCATATGTACCTTGAGTTGAAGATGCAATCAAAGTTTTACCGTGAACTGATGTTGTCCGTCTTACAGGTCCTATTGTTATCCTACCCATTGGAAGTGGGTTCGAGGGTTTAACTTGAAGGTTAACTCTAGAGTTGATTTCTTCCGGTTCCATGAGTCTTGGAAAAATTTGATATCAGGAACTAATGCTGAGTATACATGTTGAAGCTGGATTACCTCTTGTCGAAAATAAGGTTATTGGTTGATAAATTTCGGAGGATTGAAATGGTTTTCATTTTTGGATTATAGTAGATGATGTGAAAGAATTTATACAATGGGGAAAACTACTTCTACTTAGGTTTGTCGGTCACCAATAAATGTATAACATTTAAAACACTAATAGTCAAATATATATAGATGAGGGCCCTATAGGTTCTGTCATGTAACGTTAAAAGTGTTAAAACATTTATGGATTGGTTAGGGAATAAATGGTAAACTTTTGATTGAGCATTTATAGGTAATTTAATATAGGAGATATAAATGAACCATCAAAAACAAAAACGGGTGTAACGTATATTTTATTGGTAGGAAATATCATATTAATATTAACAATTTTTAGTAATTGAGTTTTGATATTGAAAATCTTACTTTGTATAATATTGGAAAAGTTTAGGAAGGATAATTATATATTTTTTGAGAATATACCAATGGTCTTTATATGTAGTTTGTTTTTAAATAAAATCAGACTATTTTTTTGAGGATTTTAAATAAAGGGTACAAAGATTTTCGAAATACAGAAATGATTCATAATCACCGAACGGTTATTGTTTAAAATCATGAAGATATGTTTAATAAGTTAGAAGTGATTATTGAGAAGGAAGATTATGAAACACACATCATTAATGTTACGGAGTGTTTATTCATTATATGGAGTAGAAACATATGAATCAGTAACAAACATAATCTCAAATATTAGTAGTTGGAAAAAAAAAAACAGAATAGTGTCGAAAATATATCATTGTAGCATGCATATGAGGAAGCAGTTAGATGACATTACCAAAAGCTTGGTAAAAATAATAAAACATTAATTTTAGAATATAGAGTATCTGACTTCGTTAAGAACCTAGGATTAGTTAATAAGAAATACATCTTTTAAATTTGGGTAAATGCTGAAAATTAAAATCAATGTCATGCCTCTAATTCGTTACATTCATCATCATCTGTGGCGGGGGCATCATGAATAATAATCTCTTCTTCAGATTGATTATAATGGAAAGGAATAAATATATTCCCATTAAGCTGTACTTCTGAATGGTCATGGTGTTGTCGTGTTTGTTGTTGTTGTAAAACATTGCTTGGGTTGTTTTCGAAAATACTGTCCCGAAATTCTCCAGTATATATTAGTTCCGAATTACAGATGCTTACTATAGGAGATAACGGTGTTGATTGCTCAACATCGTTGCATTCAAAATGATGAATAAGTACTGCCGGATGAGAATCATTAGGGCGGAGAATAAAATCACCTGTGGTTGGCTCAAAAAATTTGAAAAAACCGCTAGCTGTGCATGAAATAATTAGAACTGCACCATAATGATATTTAAGAGTGTCACATATATCGAAGGTGTCCGTTTCAATATATGGTTGACCGGTAGTTTTTTGTCCGAGGATCCCTGGATAGAGGTTACCATATTTGTCTTCTACAAATACAATTGATGGAAATTGAGTTGAAAAGGTGTCGTAAAATGACATTGGAAGGGTGATTGTCGGCTGTGAAATATGATTTAATTAAATATCAACTGTTATTAAAAGTTTGAATAATCAAAATTATAAATATAAAATTGACTTACAAAGGAACGATGGATGATGCACATGAATTGCCCGTTCTCCATGGCACAAGCTAACTGCATTATTATGAAAAAAGTCAATCAAGTTTATTTATGAAGTTAAACCAAAATAATTCATATACTAAGAATATGACAATATATAATGTCAAAATTGGGTTATTTGTGGATCTCAGAATGACAAGTTTGAGAGTAATTTTTATGCAAAAATCGTTGTTGTTTTTTAGGAATTACAAATTACAAACAAATAAAAACTTTCATTATTATTGCCAAAGTTCTTCGTATGTCAATTGTTTGGTTTGATTGTTGCGGATACAAAACATGTAGTCTAATCTATTTAGAGGCATTATCCTTGACTAAATACTGATTTGTGTTGAGGATTTTCTTTGACATTTACTAATGTGTGGCACTAAATTGGATAAGTATAATTGTTAATTTATATGATTGCATTTAAAAAGACTGGGAATCAATGCAGCATGTATTGCATTTTATTTTGTCGTCCGTAAAACTGGGTATTTAAACATAGAAAAAAAATTGTGTCCTACATTCCACACCTAATGTATAGAAAAGTTTTAAATGTGCAACGTTGAGTAAAGTTTACTTATCTCTGGACAAGGTTAATGAATAGTATGACCAAAAAAATAAGGTTAATGAATAGTAATGGTGTCGATATATGAAGTTAGATTTGCAATAAAAGATATAGACTTATAGGGTTCAAATACTTAATAATATATATATATATATATATATATATATATATATTGTAATACAACTGTGGGCTTTGACTTCATTGATACATTAAGTGGATAGCAGAAATTGAAATGTGGAGTAGGAATTACATAATAGAAAAGAAAGGCTCCCAATCGTGATTGGCTTGGAGGAAAATAAAAAGACATAGACTATTGTGGCTAAATATATGAAGATAGTTTGGCCCACAGTTTGTAAAAAATTTGTAGTGATTACTCCTTAGGCTCCTTCTTTGTCACATTCTTTGCCATCTTGTTAACCGAATCTGGACTAAAAGCCATGTTGTTCAAATTAATTCCCTCAATCTCAGATACATTCCTTTTTCCAGAATTTTTATTCAGAGGAGTGACATCAGAGAGGTCCATGAGAGAGTTACTTTTTGGAGGAGTTTCATCATCAAGATTTATTGCCATTTGAGCACCATTGGTCGTTGGAGGAGTTACGTCAGAGTTGTCCATGAAAGATTTTGTTTGGATAGGAGTCTCATCATCCAGAAGTATCTTTTAGTATGTAAAAATAATTAAGTGATTAATTAAATATAAAATTTATGTTAATAATAATTTTATAAACATGTAAGTGAATATAGATAAAGTTTGAAATTGTTATTACCACAGGGTTGTTTTCCTCCAGTTGGGAAAGGTCATTTTGAAATTCACTTTCATAATCATCCTTCGCACCCTAACATGTTGAACATAGGGCAGCTTTGTTGAATTTGTACGAAAAAAATGAAATTAAAAAATAATTTTCAGACTGATTCTTACATAAACAATATTCCTGTGAATGAAATCCTGGATGATGGAGGTATCAGCTGTGAATTTTTTAACGGTGAATGTCTGCCACCCACGTTTGACGTTAATGTCAGCAACTTGAACCTTGAATAACAGCTCCTTCTCAAAGAAGTTATTGAATTCTTCAGGGAGGTCTCCATTGTTAGGGCGCTGTTAGGATTAGAATTAATTCAGTATCAGTTGCTAGTGTCGACTAACATTACCATAATCAGGGATTTTATGATTACAAATTATTAATCTTTATATGGTTAACATTATATACCTGGTCATTCCCACGAATAAGTGCCTCAGCGGACCGTCCAATGAAACTTGCAACCAATGAGTTGAATAGTGTGAATGTTGTTGAGCCAGTTGAATCTATGACTTGGACGTGAAGTTTGTACCTGATATCATATTAAGTTTTAACAACGTAGTATGGATATACATAAGGAATATCAAAATTGAACAGTTAAAAAATTGTTTAAATGGTAAATTGAATTGGTTTTGTATTCCAAATTACCTTGGTGATGCAGTAACGTTCATGCGGCAATTAGTGCAGTACAAAAAGTTGTCGATTTCGTTAACCACCCGAAGACATTTGTTACAGGAATTGTATGACCATCCTTTTTCAATGTTGATGTCAACAACAGTTGCTAAAACAGCCCCAAAGCACTCCTGCATTTTAATGTCATACTGTAAATATGGATCACCTTTTATGGAAAATGGATTAATTCAATCATCACCTTGGTGGAGTCAATCAAATCAGCTATTGTCATCTTTGGGGTGTTTAGCAATTCATCATTTAAGGATATAGTTGTATGCGCAACCATTGGTGCAACAAGTTGTGGAGGTCCAACCTGACCAGTGGCTAACCTGAATTGAAGCTTAATTTAAAAATAGTGATATCTTGGTGGTCATAAAATAAGATGATTAGGATGTATAAAATGAGGTTACCTTGAATTGTATGCAAGAATATCCGGAATATCTTGGTTAATAAAAAGCTTAGTACCATAAAATCCTGTAGAGACACCATTTTGACCTATTATTAAAGTTAATCTTTGTTAGTAATTGTAAACATTTTCTGAGTCAAAGTTTTAAAACATAAGTCATACAGTTAGATACCAAGAATTGTATAGAAGAGGTATAATGTATTACCAAGAAAATTGGTTAAACGTCCTAGCTGGATAATGACAACGACTGGTTCTGGTGATGACTTGGCAGCTTGTAGGTCAAGGTAAGATTGCATACGCCTAGCATATGTTCCCCAGAGAGTGCAATTAAGTCTGTTTTTCCTGTAAAATGTTTATTCAATACATAATTTGTATTGTACGCATTGGCAATATGTATGAATATGTAAAAAAAATTCGAAACAAAAGTTAGACTATACAGATGATCTTCTAGAACAATATCAAGCAAAATGCTACGCCTTCCATCTTTTTCCTTTTCCTTGAGGATGTCTTTTTCAACAACATGTCCTATGACATCTGTGGATTAATGGAGGAATGTGAATACACTAAAGTGTTCCACTGTTATTCATAAAGGCATGTTAAACAAAATTCAAAGTGGAAATCAGAAATACAAATTTACCAACGATAAGATCTTTCCGATTTTCAGAATCAATTACTGGGAAATCAGAGAAATCAAAATAATAAAGGGGAATATCCTCAGCATTGATCATTGTGAGCCTTGTTGTTCTCATGAAGTTGATCTTATACTTATGTGTGGTCTTCTTGTACTTGATATCATTTTGTGCTACATTAACATGCTCAATTAGGTAAGTGGATCCTTCCTTAATGAGGTCAATGAATTGTGGAATCCATGATTTGGGAACAGTAGCACCAATCTTGGAAGACTGAAATGTGAAACATAGGAATGAGTACTTAAACTTCCCCCTTGATATATAACTTAGTCTACGAATGACATGATTGTCGCTGATATAGCGTATATACGAATGATTGTATATATCAGATAACTGATATATGGGTTTTATATATCTATTCAACTAAAGTTAGTTTGATTAAAAAAATTCTCTGTTTTTATCGTCTCATATGTCTATCTTTTCTTTGTATTCTCTTCTTGGCAACTTTTTGTATACTGTTGCTTTGATAATGTCAGATAATCTCTATCTATGACTGAATTTGAAAATTTAAAAAACAATAATCCTCTAAGAAATTGCACAGTTTGAATTTGGAAAAATTATGTTCTTTAGTATTAGTACTATAGGTAAGACTAACCTTGGAATCAATTAGGACCATCTCAATGCTTTGGACATCTTGCGGTGAGTTCCGAACGGGGACATTCCAAAGGTTGATGACCCTAACCTTCAAGTTCCAGTTGACACGGCCAGGCACAATTTGATCGAGAAGGGTGGTTTGGGCAGCCATGACGGTGTTTTGTAATACAATTGTTCTTCCTGGGCAACGAAATTAATGAAATATTTATATATAGAATAATAAATTGTATAACCAACTCATAAACCCATAAAAGTAGTTTTGTTAAATAAAGTGTCTAAACATTTGAAGACAGCTACGATGTTTTGACCAATTTTTAATAGAACTATTAATGTTTGTGTAACAAATAAATGGGGAGGGTTGTAGGGGTGTTTGGTTTGTGAGATGAAGTTATACTTGAGAAATAGGTATGATGTGCTTATGGTGACTTCTCCATGTAAGTTGCGAAGCTATTTATAGATAGATTCAGTTGAGGTACTGGAGCATTAAATAATTCAAAAATATTATTTGTTGTCTTTTGATAATGTTGATCTGAACATATAAGAATATGACCTAGCGGAGATGGTGAAATGTCGAACCTAGAATATGTATAAAACATTATTAGTTTCGAAGAGTCATGAAGTTGGTAAATAATTATTTTAATGTAATGGAAATATTTAATTTGAGTTAAGAAGGTCAAGTTGTTGTGTATCTTTTACCGAGAAATCAAATTAAGAGTTTAAATTAAACTGTTGTGGTTATTATTTGGTAACGGAATTAGTTTTTATGGATAAAGTGTGGTTAGTAACTAATATAATAACATAGAACAGTTGGAATAGTCATAACCCCTTGAGAAACTATTTACAAAGTAAGTAATCTGGAAGGATGTGTTTTGTTGTTTAAAAAGTTATGGGATGCACTGAAGATATAGTTTGGAAGATTTTTAGATAACGAACGTGCTGAAGAATTTAATGGAAAGTAACATAGGTTGCAGTAAATGAAATGGAAGTTGAATTTTGCACACAACTACGGTTGACCATAAATGAATATGGGGTATGGTTAAAGATTTTACCAGGAAGGGAAAAAATCTTTTGAGCAGGGTGTTATGTGGCCCAAAATAAGGTGTCATAGTTGGATTTTGCAGATAGAATTAGATGAGACAATAACTATTGTAATGAATAAAAAGCAATTGAAGCTTTTGAGAATGTACTTGTTGGAAATTAAATTGCTATATTTGGCTGCCGTATACCATTAAGGATGTAGCCCAAAAAATGTTTTCGGAAAGCAAAGAAGTGAAGTCAACTTCTAGTTGGAGATCATTTAATGTGTTATAAATGTTAGTTCGTTTGAAAAGTATAACATAAATGTTATAAAGCAAACATAAAAATAATATTAAATGGAAGAAGATAATTCTGAATATGAGATATGGGGAAAGTGGACAAATAAACTATAATGAAGTGTGCCAAAAAATTGGGACGTTATCTACGCGAATTGGAGATACTTGAATCAGACCAATGTAATGAGCTTCGAAAAACCACACAAAATATCTATTACAAGTAGAAGTGTCAAAAAATTAATAATCAGTGGAGATTTTTGAAATTCTGATTCACATATAATGATACTTTTTAAAAATGTGTTAGAAAATATAATTTATAATACCCTAGAAGTCCTGAGAGTTGTACTTTTTATAGGGTGTGTGACTTGTATTTTATCGATAATTTCATTTTCATTTCAATATAATATCAGGTTTGAAATATGTCAACCATGAATTATGTATTGATACATTGAAAATTATAGATTAAGAAATTAAATGAGAAGGATTAAAAAAAACTTTGAGAAATAAGGGCAATCAGAATAAATATGTTTATGGGTTGTTTACATGTATTTGTTTAAATTATTTGTTAAATAGTTGTGAACGCCGTAGAAACACTGTTTATGGTTGAAAAAAATTATAGAAAAGCAATCAATTGCCAAGTTATACGAAGGTCAAATATAGCGTACATGCATTGTAGTTGGAGAACTGGATTACATTGAAACATTAGTAGTAGGATTGATGCAATAAAGTAGAAAACATAAGGAAGAAATATAACATGAAAGTTGAACTTTTACATTTAGATTTTCATTTATAATTTAAACGTGCATAACAATAACACTCATGAGTTGTGGGTTTGCAACAGGTACAGCAAGCTGAACATGCAACCCCTCGCAGTACCATTTGGTGGAGCAGAACTTATTCCATCCTTGTGTAATTCCGGACAAGTTGGGGTGATTTGAATGGAAATCAACAATACAAGATGCTTGAAGTCCATATTCATCGAATACAACAATTTTTTGACCAGATTGACGAAATGCAATTTCACAAAAATCCAGAGGGATGTGCTGAAAAAAGTTGTCAACAACCAATAATAAGTACTATGGTAATTGAAATTTGTGGGAAAAGTATCATAAAACAATGGAACAAATTTAAACGTTTCAGTTACAGAAGAGGTTAGTTTTTACCAGAAAACCTGTAGTAACATCGGTGTGTGTCAGCTCTTTCTCTAATGTGTGGAAGAAATCGGGTTTCTTGCAAATGTTGGCGTAATGGGAAGCTACAAGATCAGATCGAGGGTATTCCACCTCCCTTGGTGGGTGGCGCAATAAGAGTATTTTTGCAGCCAGTGGGTAACTTACAGGATTGTCTAAACGGTCTCTTAGTTTGAATAAGAACATATCAGCTGCTACAAAAACCAACCTTGCCCAGCCTCCTAAATGGAGGCCATAGAAAGTTGCAAGGGAAGTCCAACCCTGGATGATATAAGTTTCACTATAACGTACTTCAATCCCTACTTGGTGCATGTTTCCTGCTGGGTCACAAAGCATCACTTTGGGAGAAATTTCTCTGCTGTGTTGTTGGTTGAAAATCCAGGGTAATTTAACAACCTCCTACAATATTTAGAGAAACATATGGGGAAGTAACTTGACCATTGTGTGAGATGAAAATTCATATACACAGTAGTTATATGAGTTTAACAAAATTTGACAAACTTACCTGCCGAGGATTCAATTCAACGTAGAATGGTTCAAATTTGATTTTGAGATCATATTCATACTCTTCAAGGGGTTCTTCTGGTACAGGTTCCATAGGGTAAATTTGGCTGGAAAAGGAATGCCTTATGTGAAGTTTAGGTAGTTGGTGTTTATTTTACTATATGCTGGGAATTATTGTATTGAAAGATGGCTAGGAAGTGGTTATTTATAGAGTGCAAGAGTGGGTATTTGTGGTTAATAGTTTAAAAATAAATAGTATATTGCAGAGTAAGATTTTGATGAATCTTGGAAAAAAGAATTGGCATCAGATTTCATTTAAGGCACATCTTACCGTTATTATGATCCTTTTGAAATTATTTTTTTGTTCCTCTCTGCTTGGTACAGTAAAGTGGATGTTTCTTATTGAAGTATGTTTCAGGTTAAGTCTTGATAGTCAAATAAAGCATTTACTTCACACACGCGTATACGAAAGGTTTGCCATAATTGGAGATAGTGAAAAAGTGGGACACAGTCGCAGCATTTAGATAATTCCAGGTTTGTAGTAGTCTAGTATATTTTTTACAAGTTATGCAAATAAATTGAAAAAATAATAATAATGTAAACAGAAACTAATAATAAGTTTAATTAATCAAACAATACACTGAAATGATAATTAAACAAATATTTGAAGGTAGGATCATACATTGGATGTTTAAGAAGCAGAACAACATAAATAAGGAACATAACATCTTCTTCCATATGGTCTTCAACATTACAATATTGATAAGCCATACTTTGATAAGTAATAATAACATATATAAACTATGCAATTAAGAAAGTAGATACGTAGATAACATGGCATAAAATGCAGTGATTGGTCAGGATAAGATATAAGTTACCGGTACAAAGGCTAGGGTTTGTAAAACCTAATGATGATTGTAGTTATAGAAACTTATATAACTACCATGATGACATGAAATGGAGATAACGTGTGTGGTACTTCTTCACACCAAACTTGACACACTTCCCCTGAATCAATCTTTTGTGACTGCAAAATTCCTTCCACCCAACGACAATAACATGAAACAATGGGTCACCAGAATCATGTTTGAAATAGCAGGGCCAGTTTTTACCATCTTCATCAACAATCTGGATTGGACCATCATACTTTGGTAAAGCTTCGACACAAAATGAGCTCAAAAGTTTCTGCAATAAACGTGATAAATATACAAAAACATAACAAAATTGGTTAACGATTTTGATGCTATTTTTAAAATAATGTATGCAGAATCGGATTTTTGGTCAACAATATTATATAAATCTCAGCAAATAAAAAACACTAAATAATTTAGCAAATGAATTTGGGATCTATAGTTACCAGCTTAGTTCCAATAACTTCTTCAAATGATAGCCACTTGATGTGAGTGTCAAGAAACTGTGCTGGTTGGTTAAGGTTTGGAATACTTGGTTTAGCTGTGAACGTTGGTTGGATAATAAGACCACCAATTATTGGGCGGTGCAAGTTTGGTACGATCACTTCTTTGGCTTTGTTATTAGTGACAGTTATATCAAATTTACCAACTGAAGTATATATCATCCTCACCCAAGTACCACCATACAATCGGTAAAAATCAACAAAGTTCTTCCAGCCTTCACTTAAATAAAGACATGAACCACGTCGGAGAACACGAATGGAGATGATGATGTTCGAAGTTGGGTCAGTCATCGTTACGTGGTGCGGTAACGTTGAAGCAAATTTGATATAAAAGCTGGTTGGTAGGACTTTCATTTCCTATTGAAGTATAACATAAAAATATATGGGTACGGTTATTAGATGAACCAAAAAGGGTGTTGGATATGTCAGTGTTATAAGAAATAGTTTACCTCGTGAGGACATAGTTCCAAAAACAAGGTTTCTGGAAAACCAGAGGATTTGATGATATCATTCTCTGGAGCAGGTAGACCATAATCCTGCATGTCGGACAAATACGGGTAGAGAGGTTCGATTACTGATAAAAAATAACGAGTGAAAATATAAAAGGTCTCGTTGAAAAAGGTATGTTATTTATGTTGAACAATAACATAGGATGTATAAATATATTTCAAGTTACCTTGTTGGATTTAAATTTTGAGATAAGGTGATGAACTTCTGAAACCTTCATTGGGATACCTGCGTTGATAGGCTGAATGCTATTGTGAGAATTCCCTACATGTTTAAACTTATCACCAACATTGGACATGGTAGGTTATAGTCTTTATGCAATGAGCACGAAAGGATGTAGTAAATCTAAAAGTAAACCCAGATTTGTCGTTAAAAAGGATTGTAGGAAATCATCTAAATTTGGAGAGACAATGTTAAGTTTGGTTGGAGGAGTTAAAGGAGTTGCAAGTGTGTCCAACTATGGCTGGTTATGCTGTCTTTCGAAATGAATGATGATTGAGAGGATGATAGCCTTTGAAAAAAGTTTGTAGCTAACTCGTTGATTTGGTTAGATTTTCTTCTGTTCAAAGTTATGGTGAACTTAACGAGTACACTTTGCATTAAATTCTTTAGGTGAGGGTGTGTATATCTGATATGCGAGAAGTGAGAATGATCAGAAAGAATGAAATTTTTTTATATGCAATCTCATACTTCCACTTCAGTTTTAGTTGACTTACTGGTAATGTAACTGTAGATTACTTTATGTACCTCAAAGTTATACGGCGGAGGGACAAACTTCTGCAACAAAAATAATGGTAAACCAAGTAATGTGGGTGTTGAGTGGCCCATTTCATAAATGGTAAGAGGTATATATATCATAAATTCTGCTGCAAGCACTGTTAAGCTCTGCATAATGAATACAATTGGATACTTTAACATACAGATGGTATATAGAGGAGGGAAAGTTCCTCCAAATTCACGTAGAGGCATGCATGGATGAAATTATGGCGCCAGAAATAATGAAAATGCACGTGAATTGGATGCATGGACATTTTGCTTCCCGCTTGGTGGCCTGAAAACCAGGCTAGGATTTAAAAAGAGAGATTCACATTATTGATACATAGGTTCTTTATATTCAATTCCTTTTTTAAGTAAATAGCAGTTACAATTCAGGGGTGTGGTTGAGCGATTGTGGCTCATCCTCCATTAACCAAGTGTCAATGGTTCGATCTTCGCTTTAGGTATGGAACAACTTTAAATCCCTTGGCCAGCTGTCCCACCCTTTGACGTGTCTCCAATCTAGCGAGGGGATTAGTCACTGCGTTCGGCGGTGGATACCCTGGTCTAGACAAAAAAAAGAGATAGAGACGGAACTTGTCTTTGAGTGGGTCCTATACCCTAAGTTTTCTTGACCATTTTATTTTATTTTTGCCGAAATTTCTTCTTTTGGGTCTTGGACACCATCAGTTTACGTTTATCATATTGCACAATTGTTCCTTCGTTATTGGTAGCCATAAGATCTGCAACATCATCTAACACATCAACCCCAAGCTTTCCTAATATTCTCATGTCAGATGCGACCACTAAATTAGAAGTAGTATCAGACTCTAAGGCATTTAGCGAATCTAGCCTGGTAGTGGGGGTTGTGTGGAGGATGAGTCAATAGAATCCCTCCACCATCGACCAGAAATATTCATATCATTGAATACATTGGCGTTAGAGTGAACGACAGAAGCTTCAATATTACAACCACTAGTAGTATCAAAGGAGATTTGAATGGTGTTGTCTTGAGCTGCCGCTTGTGTGCTACGTAGAAGCACTAGCCAACTTCTGAATTGAGTTTAAAGATGTCTAATTCGTCTACATAACCCGCAGTTAACATTTGCTTACCATCATCCGAAGCAAAAGAGTCATGGATATTTGACTCTTCGTTAGATTGCATGACTGTTTCTCCAGTCCCATTAGGTGAAGAATCCCCCAACAAAAAAGTTGGGATCTAAACAATCTCTAAGATTATTCTTGTCGCCCTTAAGAGCTTATTTATTCACGTAGGTTTTAGCCATGATTGCTTCACATAAGATCATAAAGAATAAATAGACCCTTTTTTTATTTATTTTGTAAAAAATTCCTAGGTCTAATTTCCACGAGTAGCAGCAGATAAATGGGTTTAGGTAATCAAAATAGGTGTCTTTTGGCGGAAGATTTGGGTGTCAAGAAAGGGAACAATGAGGTGGTCATTTTTGTAGGTTTGTGCCACATATCCTTATAAGGGCTCCACCATTTCAGATTCAAAAAGATAGATACTAACTAGATAAGGTGGCTCTACTCATGCACCATCTTTTTAAAACTCTCACGTGTCATACTAACGTCTTGTCCACGTAGGATATGGTGGATTCCGGTGGTAGGTAAAACCGTTTATTTATGAGAAAGTTAATTAAGATCATATAGGCCAGTAGTACTACAAAAACTATGGTTAAACACAAATATTTTTTTAACCAGTTTTGGCTGCTCATCATTACATTTAAGGGTTTAGTGGGTTGGTTCCAAATATCTATTCTATATGATGTTTTACACTTACTATACTATGTATACAACATCCGACAATCACTACAATACGTACATTAATAATAGTTTAATTAGTTATCAAATTTAGGTTTATCATTAATAATCAACCATAGGCTAATTGAGGCCCATGATGTCAAGTAGTGCTTCAAATTTATGTGTGAGTTTATCCTAAATTCCAGCGTTGTTAGGTTTTAGTCACTTCATTGTGGGCTCGTCAATAACTTCTTTCCGTCATGTTGTTTTTCTTTAATTTCAATTTTTTGATAACAAAAAAGATAATTTAATTTTAAAGCAACACAGGTTTCTTTCACTCTATCCCATAACTTAATTGACCTTAAAGCTTTAGTTTTTTTTTTGACAAGAGACCTTAAGCTTTAGTTAAATTATTTATTTCAATAGAATTTTCTTTTTATTGATGTGTATATAATATATTTTTATTCTCATAGTTAGAGGTGGCAAAAAAATTCATACCTAGGGCTACTCATGGATAAAATTTGTGACGGACATGATGCAGCTTTTTCAAATTAATGAATCTACAGGTAAAATAAATAGATAGTTCTATATCTGTTTGTTAACGGGGCAAGTACGGATAATGAATACTTGTGCCCGCTAAATTAATTTAATAATCTAGTTAGTTGATACCTAGTGACAAATATATTTTTAATTTGACACAACCTAGTTATAAATATTTAGGCGACTTTCGTCTCGTTTTATCATCGACTAATATAAGTGACCCAGAAGGGCTGCTCACATAGTTGAGTGAATGGACGTTTGTTGGTAGAAACGTAGGCGTACGGGGGTCGAACTCCGCTCCCTTTGGAGAAATATCTAGGATTAATCCCTATGATAAATGGCAGACTATGAAAGAGGGATTATGAGTTTCTTTTGGATAAAATTCATCAAAGATTGGCCTCCTCGAAGAACAAGTTGCCGAATAAGGTTGGTAGCCTTAACTAAATCTATTTTGCCTTCTATTCCTACGTATTACATGCAGATCTTGCTTGGCTTCCTCAATCTATTTGTGCTCAAATGGACAAGTTGTATAGAGACTTTATTTGGAAATGCATGGATGACAAAGGACTTCACTTGGTTGGTTAGGATAAAATAACCAAACCAAAACAGTAGGGAGGGCTTCGTGTTAGGATGTCAAGGGAAGCTAATACTGCTTTGCTACGCAAATTGGTATGGGATATTCATAGAGATGCAAATAAGTTGTGGGTGCAACTACTTAGAAATAAGTATGTTGGCAATAGTTTTTTAGGTATTTCAAAAAACTGGTTCGGTCATTTGGAATTCGATTATGAAGGTTCGAGGGGTTTTATGTGATGGCTTCGAGTACAGGTTGGGTGATGGTAGTTCTTTCTTTTGGTTTGATACTTGGTCTAGTCAAGGAAAATTGAGTAATTATGTTCTATTTTCACACATCCATGATTTGAATGTTTGTGTTAAGGATGTTATTTAGAATGGAGAATGGAACCTAGAGCAACTTTATATGCATCTCCCTGATAATGTCATTGTTGTTATCAAGACAATGCCTCACTGTTTGAAACACAACATCTCTTATGGTCTTACAGGAAAGGTAATTTTGATGGCTTTTATACAGTGAAGGATTAATATCACTGGTTAACGACTGCTAATCATTTTTTGAGTCTTGGAAGTGGGTGGGAAAGATTCCCAGCTCCTGACAAAATTAAGTTTCTTCTCTGGACATCTTGTCATGATGCGGGTGCGCTCCCTACTAGAGCTATGTTGCATAACAGAGGATTGTTAATATCTTCAAATTATCCTAAATGTGGTGTATTAGGTGAAGACATTTTCCACTGCTTGAGGGATTGTCATTTACCCCATCAACTCTGGATGTTAGTAGGATTTGGTAACATCAAATTTTTCAGTGATTCATCTCATGGTTAAAGACGGGTATTGCAGTTACCAATCCGCATTTGATCCTTTCAACTATTTGGTGGATCTGGAAGACTCAAAATCAGTTTTGTCTGGCTCAGGACAATGTCACCACCTATCAATTAAAGATGCAAATTTACAAATTTGGCTAATCTCTTATAAAAGCTTTTCTTGTGTACTGCTTCTAGTTCCTTTGTGCCCCGTTTAGATTTTTACATCTTGACGGAGGAATTGAGGTTGTTTTAAATGTAGATGGTAGCAGCTTTGGTAATCGAAGTGCATTTGGATTTGGTGGTGTGTTGTGACAAGCTAATGATAATTGGATTTGTGGATTCATGGTATCTCTGCGATTTACTAGTGTCTTTCATGATGAGTTAATGACCTTAACCATGGGCTGAGATTAACTTGAGAGAAATGATATTGGGATATTGTTTGCTACTCTGATTCTATGTTGGTCATTCATCTAGTGCACAAGATTGTTAATCAGTTGCATCATTATGCAACTATTATGTGCAATAATAAGGAGCTTATTGCCAGTGGCGGATCTAGGACCCGGGGTCGAGAGTTCAAAATTTTCAAAATCACGCATCGTAAAAAAAAATTAAAAACAACTTTAATATATTAAAATAAATTATACAACTCATAATTGTCCTAATAGAGAAATGAGATTTGTGAATGATGAGTTTGTATGAGGTAGTTGAGTGTAATTAATTGGGTGCAAAATTAGTGATCTTAATTGTGCAAAATTATAATTCCACGGGGGGTCAAAATATTTTTTATATAGGAATTAAATTGACTTTCTTTTTTGGGGGGTTCTAGTGACCCCCGCCCCCCATCACTTAGCTTTCGGTCTGCCCTTGTTTATGGCTAGAGATTGAAATGTTCAGCTGTCTCACACACTTTAAGGAAAACAAATGCAACTGTATATTTTTGACAAAGAAAGGAGCATCTCAATCAGTTGACTAGTAAAGGTTGGAAGACCCCCTGATGACATCAATTCGTTTTTTCAATCAAATGCCTCGAGAGTCCCTTTTATGAGGTTGTAGTTTCTATTTTATTGTTTTCTTTTTGTTTCTTTCCTACTCTTACCAAAAAAAAAAGAACCAAAATTTTCCCTCGTAGCTAATTAACTATTATCAAACCATAGATAGAGGGAAAATGAAAAATTGGAAATGGTAAAAATTGAAATGGTACCAAAGATGAATGAAACACACGAAGTCACGACACGTACCATTTAATTCCAAAGCAATAGTTGAGTTGGGTTGCGACGCTTAGCTAGCTGGTTAGGTCACGTACCTTCTCATGTTTCCTTAATAATCCAACAAATTCAAACCTCAAATTTCACCCATCCATAGCTCTCTTCTTTTCCATATTCACCAAAGCATGTGCATATAAATACACACACAATTACCACCTGAATCTCTCGTATGGTAGATAACTCAAGTGTTCTCTTTTTCTTTTCTATTGCAATTGCAAGTAAGTATCATCATATTTAGTGGTATGTATGGTGCCCTTTTATTATTTGCATAGTGGAGACATTAATAATAAGTCACATTGCACGTAGCTCATGAATTTCAGCGTTATATTCAAACTCTCCTTCATACCCGCGCACTAACCCTACCCCATTCATTGAATTTTTCAATTCATTTTTGTCCAACCCCCTTTTTCCTTTCTACACCATTTTTCATTTATTTATTTATTATCCTAAGTATATGACCGTTTTTCAAAAACGTTAGAGACAGAGAAACAGAGAAAAACCAACAAAAATAACAAACAAATAAACAAACAGGAGAAGAATCTCAAAACATAGTAGTAGTGGAGAAGTAATTTTGTCTACTTGAGAGCTAGCTTTGAAAATCACGTTTTTTCTCATTTGTGTATTCCCAAAGTTTCTTAATTTTTTAGATCTACACACAGCACAAACACCTTTTCTGGGCTATCAATGTAATACAGCATCAAATACACACAAAGTTCGAAAAATACGATTTTGATGCATACCCATTTACACTTTATAAACCCTTATATCAATTCTTCATTACCCTTTTTCAATCTTTCACCTTTCATGTGACTTTGTTTTGGTTCCCTAATTTGAACATTAAACCTTGTTCTGTTTCTGTGTTACAGAGGATAAAAGAAAGAGAAAGAGAGAGTGAGGGTTTGAAAAGTTAGAATCCGAGGCTGTTTTTTTGGTAAGGTGACTTTATGAGAGAATGGAATTTATGCTTATTACGGTTCCCGTTTTGAAACTCAACACAATACAGTGAAGTTGTAAAGGTGAATGAAAGAGAAAGAAGAAGGGTTTTCCCCTTTGTTGATTTGTAATTTTTTTTAATGTAAAATTGCAAAAAGTTATTTTCATATTATAAAGGGAGAGCGTTGTGTTTAGCATGCAAGTTGGCTTTGGTAAAAGGAAGGGAGCGTTTGCGAGAGAGAGAGAGAGACTCAACTCAATATAGAATAGAATAAAGAATCACTAAGATAAGATCATGCAAAATATGAAGAAGCAGAAACAGAAGCAGCTTGCAAATGAAGAATCTATGAAGAAGGAGCGTCACATTGTGACGTGGACTCAAGAGGTCCTTCTTCTCTTATAATATAATATTATTATTTTTCTTTTGTTTATATATATTCTTTTACTGATCATTGTTTATTTGCAGGAGGATGATATACTAAGAGAGCAGATTGGGATTCATGGAACTGATAAGTACTAATACTATACTTAAATACTTTCCCTTTGGTTTTTCTTCTTTTGAATTCATAGTCATTAGTGATTTTTCAGTTTTGATGGATATGTAAGACTAAATGGATTTTGATTTCAATAACCATATGTAGTTGGGCAATTATTGCTTCTAAATTCAAGGACAAAACAACAAGACAGTGCAGAAGAAGGTGAGGTTTTTCAATTGATGAGTATTCTTTTTCAACTTTGATGATGATGATGATTCATTCAAGATATGTTATTTGGTCTTTTGCATTATACATTAGATAATGAAGGCTTTAGTGATTCCTGCTTTATTGTTATTCTCGGTCTGATGGTTATGTATCTGATCAATTACCAGATGGTATACTTACTTGAATTCTGATTTCAAGAAAGGAGGATGGTCACCAGAGGAAGACATGCTCTTATGTGAGGTAAATTACTTCTCCCTATGTTCCAAAGCTTCATTTTCATACCTCGCAGTTGCGATCCGAATTTAGCGAGCATATTTTCTGTCAACGATGTATATAACTTATCAAATGTGAACGCCATCTTTGCTTTCTGTTTTTTCCCTCATCTTAATCCATTGATGTACTTAAGGGTATTGACTCTCTCAAGCTCGTACAACTCTGAGATAAGGCGTGCCGTAGTGTCTGACACGTGTCTGTGTCATGTCTGGTGTTCGTGTAGGGTCTGTCGTTCATAGAGTAGTACCATTGAAAATCCATTTGTTATGCATAATATTGGTATAGTTCTGCAGATGACACTAATTGTGCTTATCTTTTCTAACTATATGTAATGTGTGAGCTAATTTCTTGCTATTATCTCTGTAGGCTCAAAAAATATTTGGCAATAGGTGGACAGAAATAGCAAAGGTGGTTTCAGGCAGGTAACCAAATTTTCATTCTTTTCTTTACTAAATACCAAATAGACAACTTTTTTCAACAGTTGTTCTTATTTCAATGCTTAATTGGTTTGATTGCAGAACGGATAACGCTGTGAAAAACCGTTTCTCGACATTGTGCAAAAAGAGAGCTAAATATGAAGCTTTAGCAAAAGAGAACAACACTTCATACATCAATTCAAAGAATAAAAGGATTAGTTTCCGAGATGGATATGATACAACAGATGCAGCATCAGAATCTGCAGTAAATTTTAAAAAGATGAGGTATACAGTATAGTAAACTAAACTAACAGATCAAAATACACAAATTTCTGAGTCAAAAAAAAAAAATACAAATTTAATGAAGAAATGTTAACATGCCATCCTTTATTGCAATATAGGAGGTCTCATATCCCTGATGATGCTGAAAAGATCAACTTTGCAGACAGATCACATAAACAATATGAAACTCAAATAAACCAGTCAAGAGCACCATTGGCAGTTTTAGCTCAAAACTCTCATAATGTCAACAACTTGCCAGACCAGCATAATGTCAGCAATGTGAAGTTTAGTGATTATGGTAATCTTGCTTTTGAATTCTTTTTGATTATGAATCTTAATCGTTGCAGTTGTGAAACCCAGATTAAGAAAACAGATCATCATTAAGAGAGTGTGTGGTTTGTTTCTTTTTAAATTTTCAGTTGATATATGGATTCACTAATTGTTACAATATGCCACATAATTTTCCGAAGGCTGCCGCATCAAGCCTTCGGAATGCAACAGCGGATTCCTATCCGGCTCGAGGGATTAGTCTCTGCAGTTGCGCGCAGAGGATACCCGGTTTACACCAAAAAAATATCCCACAATTTTCATTTTGTTTCCTATTTCAAGGTTTTGTTTAGTAATTTATGAAATAAAAAACAACATAATGAAACTAGGAAATGAAAAGAAGGTGGCGATTTTTGTAACCATTATTGCAAACACAATAACTGAAAAAGAAACAGGAAATTAACCAAGTATCCTCTAATATATTAAGTCAGATATTCATTATAACGTTAACTCTTATTTATCATGCTTTTGCAGCCCAAAACAACAAGATTCAAGGAACATTCCTTAAAAAGGATGACCCAAAGATAAACGCATTGATGCAACAAGCAGAGCTACTTAGTTCACTAGCTCTAAAAGTTGATGCAGAGAACATGGACCAAAGTCTTGAAAATGCATGGAAGGTTAGGCTTCTTCAAAAGAAAACATGGACCAAAGTCTTGATGGTTTCAGAAGTTTCTCTTGTTTTGATTTTTGAACGTCATATGGGGCTTCTTCAAAAATCAACTCAAGTTAATGCTATCAAAAGAAAAAACCAAAGAATAGAATATATGTCAAAAAGTTCAATATCAAAAGAATTTTATCACTTAGTCATAGAAATTCTGATGTTTGATCAAAAAAGTTATGTATCATAAATGATAGTAATCTATGTTTTGAAAATCTAAGGAATAAGTTCATAGATCAGCTTGCTTGGTTCATGAATCATAGATTAAATATTCGAAATGCTTAACTTTGTAAACTTCTTTAGATAAGTGCTAACATGTGCCTATTGATGCCAGGTTCTACAAGAATTTCTGAACCGGAAAAAAGAATCAGATATTCCAGGATATAAGATATCAGATTTACAGCTTGTTGATCTTAAAGATTTATTGGAAGACTTAAAGTGTAGTAGTGAGGAAATCCAGCCATGTTGGAGGTACTTTAAATTCATTAAAAGTATAACTTTCATGAGGAGTGCACTATGGAATATCTAATAGCTTCGGAATCTATTGTATAGGTATATGGAATTTTATGAAGAATCTCCGGGTAGTTCTGAACAAAGTACAGGATCAACTCTTTTGCCTCATTCTGCTGGTGACAATTTGGAACAGACAATGCATCGGGATAGTGGAACTGAGCTGAAGTCTATACAAATTGGAGAACAAGAAGGAGTAGGAGGATGTGATCAAGTGGTTCTTTTAAGTGCAGCTGATCAATTGGATCAAGGTAAGATGATCAAATGATTAATTATTCCAAAACAGGCAATATTTAGGTTGCTTCTAAAGTGAGGGATCAACTAAGTCTATCACCAGTGTACCAGTCAAATTGAGCATAGGATATAGTATAAAATATTATGAATGGTTGAGATTTCATACTGGTTGATATAATTTCAACCACTCATAACATTTTATATTATATCCTATGGTCAATTTGACTGGTACACCGGTGAGAGACTTAGTTGATCCGTCACCTTATAAATGACCAATATGTAAACCAAGAAAGTTTTAGTATAATTTCCTTATAGTAAAATAGTTTTTATCTGCAAATATTTCAATTTATTTTAATTGCTAATTAGATATTTATCTTTTTGTAGCAGATATATTCCAATCTTGTGAAAAACAGACAAACAATGATGGCATTGTTTCTTCCTTATCAAGTACGGTGTTCACTTCCCCTCTTCAAGTTACACCTATCTTCAGATCCTTAGCTGCAGGAATTCCTAGCCCACAATTTTCTGAAAGTGTAAGTTACACAATAACTCTGGAGATCAAATAACTAAGATCAACAGCAAGATAATTGCAGTAATAGTGACAAGTATTCAGATTATACAAGTAATAATATTCCATGACAAGTATCATAAAAGTTGTATCATGTGTAGTACTTTTAATAGTTCTCAACATTTTTATAAGATCAACCACAATCACTAGCAGGACTCTCAGATTGTTGTTGATCATTAGATCAACTTTAGGGTAGAGCTGTCAAACTAGGCCACCTAGCCCGACCGGTCCATTGAGTTAAATTGCAAAAGCGGATTGGGCAGTGTTTTATATAGCCCAACCCAGCCCAAAACACTGGGTCAATGGTCCGGCTTGCCCAATTCAACTTTTAACAAAGGAAACCACAAAAAAGTGTTCAAAAAAGCATAAACATAAAAAAGTGGGCTCAGCCTAGCCTAGTTCTTTTTTGGGCTTCTTGTAACGAGAACCTAGAACACTGGGCCATCAGGCCGGCGCGTTAGGGTGGGCCAAAATTGACACCTCTAGTCTGGCGGAGATCCTTCAGCAGTAGTAAGTGGTGGAGATAGTGAGAGTTGGGTAAGTCATTAATGCTTATGTGCTGAGCTTAAGATTTCATCTCCAAATTCATTGTAGATAACATCATTTGGGTGTTGGATTAATGGAGTCAAACTGATGCAGATAGAAACTGGGTAAGAAAGTTCATTCACAAAATTCAGCTGGGTCAGGCAACACAGAAGTAGAGGGAAGGGGGTAGTTATGTAACTGAATATAGGTCTTAGGATAAGAAATAACTTGGTCAACATTAATAAACATATATAATGTAACTGGATATAGGTTTTAGGATAGGAAATAACTTGGTCAACATTAATAAACATATATAATGTAACTGGATATAGGTTTTAGGATAGGAAATAACTTGGTCAACATTAATAAACATATATAATGTATCATGCAACCAAAACTGTTGAAAGGAAAATTTAGGCTTCTTTTCTGGCCATGATTAGTATCACTTTTAATATTTTTTAATTCCAAATAGTAGCTAAAGTATTAAAGTTGTATAAGGGACGATATACAGGTCAGTTGTCAAGCCTATGCATTACATATTTCGGTTTTATGAAGTTTCTTTTGGATTTTGTATCTTACAAATCTTGTTTGTGGAAGCTCTATTATACTTCATAACACAAATGTCTTCAAGACAACAGCATGTTCATCACTTTCGCCCATACATCGACATAAAATATGATACAGTATGCATATTTAAACACATACCCTGACATAAAATTTCATATAATATGCATATTTAAGTATAGGCGATGCCTATAATTTTAGTATCTTTGCACAGAAGACTATTAAGGCAGAGAACTGAGGGCTTGACCGGTTCCAGAAAACGTTTTCTGCTTTTAATTACAAACTTCTGCCTTGACTACTTCATGGACAAATCCTTAAAAACTGACAGATTTGTACAGCAAATAGGGAAAACAATTTTTCTTTTTTGTTTTCACTATTTTCACGACACCCCACCTAGGTCAGTATTTTCATGACAAATCCTTAAAAGCAGGTAACAGAATGGAAAAAACGTGGCAGTTTTGTAATCAAAAGTGATAACAAGAAATCAAAACAGAATATATTTTCTCAAACCAAAGAGACCCTTAACAACCAAAAAATCATTCTGCGAAATCGATTTAGAGTGTAAGCTGTTGGTTGCAATCATCATATCCATTCCATGCATGCTGCATCGACCATATTTATGTTGCTGCATTGTCTGTTCTTCCTGGACTATGTGGAGTTATGAATTGCATGGTAGTTAGATTTATTCGTGCAAAACCTTTATTAAAAAATAACTTTAGTATTTATCAGTTTTGACATGGTTCAACATATTTTCTTCTTTCTTTGACACTTAAGTTTTTATTTTCTTTCAGGAAAGGAACTTCCTTATGAAAACACTTGGAATGGAGTCTCCATCCCTCAACCCAAGTGCCAACCTCTCACAACCTCCACTCTGCAAAAGAGCCCTCCTACAAAGTTGATAATCTGAACATTCAAAATATCGATATGTCCTTTCTCCGCAGCCATGGCAATCTGGAGTCTGGGCTATTAGTTCTTCTCTGTCTGGTTTGAGATAGATTGCAATTTTTTGTGCCTAAAATTTTGATAGCTGTAGTCCCCTTCCTTGGAATGTTCGGTACATTCTGAGGACCTTCAACATATCTAACAGTCAGTATCACAATTCATGATACTGCAGCATAAATTAGTGTGCCTAGTGTGTCATTATTCTTTGGTTTGTCTTTTTTTGATATCATTCTGGGTTTGTTTTTCTCCAATCCAGCTTTTGGTCTTGGCTTGATATTTTGTACATAGCTATCCGGAGTGTGTGTATACATGGGCAATTCGCCTACCCTACATATAATGAATAGAGATATAGATAGTAGAGAGAAAGAAGGGGAAAAAAGAGAGTAAAATGATTAACCAGTGGTAAACTGGGTTTCTATTTGTTGTTTTGGGTGTGCATAGGTTATAGAATAAATATTCTTTTTTCCTTTATTGGTTCTGATGTACTGAACATAGCTATAATTGGAGTGAAATGCATTTTGGCTTTGGTGTGCAGATTTTGTTTCTGTTCTAACCTGGATTTAACACATGACAATATCTATATGATTATATCTATACAATTCTTCAAACAAAGGACACTTCTCTCTTACAGAACATGAAAGTAAAGTTTGAAGTTTACTTTCCCAACCCCTTTTTTCAAGAGGAAAAATGCATAAGAAAAAACTGTCATAGATAACATCACTCGGAACTATAGATAATAAATGCAACCCAATTTATTACAAAAGACAGCTTTCAGCATTATGAGCTCCATTTTCATTCCAGAAGACATAAAACTGTTCATAAAATAATAATAATAATAATAATAATAATAATAATAATAATAATAATAATAGTAATAATAATAATAATAATAAAAGGCATAAAACTTGACAAGAAATATGAAGAGAGCAGAATTGTGAACTTACATACTGAAATCTGATCTGACAGAAGCATGCAAAAATATCTAACTTTCTTCTTTCTGTCAGCTCCAAGTCACATGGTTATTTTGCCATGAGTGTGGACTGTGCTTTGCAGAAGAACAGTTTTGGAGGAAATGCATTCTTATTTAGTAGGATGATTAGTTCATGGTTGGTGGTGGTGGTGGAAGACAGGAGATAGATAATAATGACTATGGCAAAAGCAATTGGTAAAAAGAGGGAGGGAACAACCTACAAAATAAAGCACATTAGTTAGCTGTTAACTTTCTTGAGTGAAGGTACACTCTGACTAATTTGACCTTCCAATTTCCATTCATTCAAGTAAGTCTTACCTAAACAAATAAGCTGGTCAAACTTCAGTTGGGTGTTATTTTGAAGTAAGTAAAATTAATTTAAAGTAAGTTTGCTATCTAATTATTCATGTATCTTCTTTTGGGCAAATATACAGTGAAATTGTTATTGTAGCTACAATTGAACAGTCATTCGATTCAAACTTTAAAATTAGTACATAAAGTACTCTTCTAAATAATAGACATGCCCCCCCACCTGTTATAAAGTCACTTTGGCCCTGGAGATCCAACCACTCAGATTTAACCATAATAGTAATTTCTTTTTCTCTTCCTTTGTTTTTTCTTTTCTCCAACACACTCTCATACACTATTTCAAACACATGTTGAGTTATCATGGAAGTTGATACTGTTCAAACTGCAACTCGCAAATAAAATATACTGGTTCAATAGTCATGAAACTAGTTCAAATTAGTTACTTTTGTATATAAAAATATTCTAACAAAGTTCTCCCCTACTTTAATTTACAATTTTACAGACAAGTTTCTGCATTTTGATTGTAAGCTTTACAGGAAGCAAAATAAACAAAACCAAACATAATTTTGTAAAAAAAATTCTGGAAGCAAAATAGTGCAAACAATTTGGTAAAGCTACTTCGGTAAGTCTGACAATATTGGGATAATCTTCTAAACTAACGACAGAGGATGAGATAATCTGACAATCATGTTTACATAGCGTATAGCTCTGCCTTGTTATGCTATAAAATTAAAACTAGCTGTTCTTACAATGTATACGAAAATGGGGTCTAAACTTTTAACTTTTGAATTCTCAAAAGGGATCTATCCAATTACAAATATTCCTCTGTATAAACCTAAATCAGGTTTGTTGAACCTTCAAGATTTTAGTGATATAATAACCAGGGTTCAAGAGCAAATTAGCTAACTAGAATTGATGTTGGACTTAAAAATTGCTGAAGGACTTCACATGGCTTTTCTCTTCTTCTGCAGTCTTTGCAACTTCTGCCACTTGAGGTAGATCTGATATGACAATCCTGAGAATACCATAAAAACGCATCCCCATTGCTTTGTTGAGAGGGGATTCCCACTCAATAGTGAAGATACGACAATGCTAACAAACTTGCGAGTGGTAGTGATGGTAGTGTTAGCCAAAGAGCCAAACCGGCTTATGGTCAAGAAGATAAAATTCTGTCCCACAGCACCACAGCAGCAATACAAAAAAATATCCCATGCTGCCTCTGGATGCTGTCTGCAAAAGTGAACAGCCTCAAACCCACTGCCACGGGGCCATCCAAACATGTAAACCGTATTATATATGGTTCCCCATAAGTTCATGCCCAACATAATATCCCAAGCACTCGTTTTTGGGTACCTGATTAAGACACACCACCAGTTTCAAAGATAAACATTTAGATCGATGATTATTTATTTACTACGTTTAAAGAATCATTTGCCACAAACAAAGCCTAATGATGTTGAAATATGAGAAGTCCACATTCAAACACATAGGAGATAAAATCGCCACTTGAAAAAAAAAACACAAAGATTAGACAATCCTGACTCCTAAGAACCAATATTACCAGCTAGCAACTGCCTAGGTTCACATAGTTTACAAATTAAGTGCTTTTGATTTACACTTCACAAAGATTACATCTTTCACGAAAATAATGTTTCGTATTTGTCATGCCATAAAGAAGAAGAAAGGAGTGAAAAAAGAGGAAATTAAGTAAGCACACGAGTGTAATTTTGTAGTACACATGCTATCAGACAGACTAGAATTACTATATGCCAAATCAAAAGCGAGAAAAATCTTCACTTGTATTACCTTGTTTTCAAGGAATCCTGGGTTGCATTAGTAAATCCATCAAAAGCAAGGTTTAAGAAACATAACCCGTAACCAAGGGGAGCATTTGGATGTGCCAGCTTGCTGATAGTCTTTGAGCTAGTCTGTAATGTATAAACAAACAACACTGAGCATCATCCAATGACTGAAAGTTCCTAGACAAGACAGGTGAGGTCTGTTATTCTGAGAAGATCCTAACCTTTAGAAGTGCGAATGTTGATACCCCTCCGGCAACAAGGAAAGTACAAAGGTATTCTGGAATAGTGTATCTTATACCATATACTAGTGAACCCATCAACATAACTGCATTTAAATGAAATATTTGTTAGACATTTTAAGAGTAGTTGACATGCTTTGACGATAATTCTAATTTTAAAAGTTAACTAAAATATTGAATGTAAAATTTTCTCTCATCATTCTCTACCAAATGCTCATACATCAGAATCACCCAGAAGCTCCATTCAACTTCAAGACACCCAAAAGATGGTAAACAATAATGAATCAAATTATCATGTGGGGAAGAATGGAAGGTGCATGCTATTACTATTTACTATGTAGAAGTAAAAGACACAAATCAACATTCAAGCACTAGTACAAGGACAAGAACCACAGAAGTCTCAGAGAAATCCTAACCATCAAACTAGCCAATGTTTTGTTTCAATACTAAAGTTCCACTTCCGCCGGCTTACCAAACTTAAGAAAATGATATTCAACAAGTTACCCTTTATTCCCCCTTAACCCAAAGGATACAATCATACAAATATAAAATATCAAAAGTCCTTAAGCTCAGAACATAACTATATAGTTCAATCATAAATGCATTAGACAACTAAGTAAAGAACACAAATTTTCAGCTAATTTTGAGTTGCTTCTTGTTAAAATGCAATATTTTTTTTAGCATCAAGCACAATGTACTAACCTGGAATCATTTTTGAGGACTTTGCCAGGACCTGCATGTATTAAAAATAACATTCCTTTTAAAAAGCTCAATAATCTTCAGCCAAAGACATTTTAATAATAAGTCAAACAAATGCTGCGGCATGCAGGATGAATGACTAAAACTTGCTAGCTTATGTTTTCTGTTTTTCCTCTTTTATTTTAATCCCGTAAATAGTTTCCAATTCAAACTCCCTCCATCCCATATTATATGACTTTCTAGCAAAAAAAATTGTCCCATAATACATGACTTTTTAGAATACCAATGCAACATAAATTTTCTTTTCCAATCATACCCTTCATTATTTATTATATCTCTTCTTATAATTCTACTTTTTATGTTTCTAATGTCATTAATGAAGGACAATTGGGTAAACTAACTTACAATGTCTCTTTTCTATACAAAATTAACTACTTTTCTTAATTCCTGTGCCACAACCTTAAACGACTAATAATATGTGACGGAGGGAGTAATAATATTTCTATTCTAGTAAGTGAAAATCTACCCCCTACCCCGGTTTCCCAAAAAAAAAAAGAGCTCATGCCAAATTCAGCACCCATTCAGATAAATAAAAGATAAAAAACCTATACACCATAATAACTAAATCAAACATCGTAAAAAAAACTAAACCAAACATAATTTTCCAAAAGGGATCCACATAAAACAAAACTGGAAGAAAACATGCCTGGGCAGGATAACTAATATACTTCAAAGCTTCAATTCCCATTGCAGGACCAATGGTATTAGTAATACCAGCACTCCAGTAAGACCACCAAGGAGCACCACCAGAATTTCCACTAGACCATATCTTTATCACTGCACACATAACAATCCCACAAAATAAATCCCCAAAAAATTACACCAAGCCTACACAGTAATTCCAAATAGAAAGACAACAAAAAAAGGAAACTTGTAATAATTAGAATAAGAATTAGAATCTCACTTATAAATGACCAAATTAAACACACCACACTCTGTGCCAAGTTCAAAAACGCAAGGTGCTCAAACCTCTCACCATCTGGACCGAATCGCTTCGTTGATCTGAAATACAAAAACCGAATCAGAACAACAAAAAACGCACACAAAGTGAAATTAGTGGCTGCATTTCAAAATTCACAACGATTTTTGATTCGAACGTTGAAAATAAATCAGCGAAAAGCAATTGCGGAGATCGAAGAAGCGTTTCGAGGAAGTGGAATCTTACAGAGTTTCTTGAAGAACGCCTTGGTAGATGTAGGCCGACCAGATTCCGGCGACGCAGAAGGCCAATACTAGGATGCGACCGAGGCCGCCACCGTGAGCCTCCATAGAAGAATCGAGATCTGCCGGTTCGGTTTTCTGGAGTGTTAAGTTTTTTTCGGTTTTTTTTCCTGTGAACCGGAATGTGGAAGATTGGACGAGGGAAATGAATGAAGAGAAAGAGTGAGGTGGGCGCCAAGTTTAATAATGTGAATTCGCCACGTGGAGTGTTTTAATTGGTGCTGACACGCCACCGTTTTCCTCATTGGATGCGATGACGCTTTCCTTGTTTTCATGTTTTTAGTCGTTGAATTTTTGCACTCGGTGTTTTTTTAATGAGAAATAAAAACGTGAGAAAAAGAAAATAGAATAAATCAATAATTAAGTGAATTTTTGAGCTGTTTAAATTGAGTAAATAAGGATATATAATTCGTAAGACCTAACATAATAGTAATTAGACTAGATATTTTTCGTGATTACCTGAGTTTGAACTCGAGACCTATAGTACTTCTAACTCTATGCAAACAAAAAAATTTGAAGTAAATAAGGATATTTGTTGTTAAAATATCTGAAATAACCCAAGAGCGGTTGAATGAGATGATGTGGGTTTTATCTAGGGTAACTGAGGTTCTGAGTTCGAATCCAGCATTAAAAGTGTAGCAACATTAAATCTTGTGAGAGAGAATTTTACCGCTCATTATGATCCTATCTGAATCGTGGGATTAATCTTTTCAATTGTGCGTAAAAGATACACAATTCAAAAAAATATTATGTTTGTTTAACGAATAATAAGTAATTTAATTATAAGGAAAAATAAAATATGATAAATTATAAACTCAAACATTAGTTAAGTAGCATCTAAAAAGTTATTGTAATCTATTGGTTACCAAACACCTATATGTTTTAAAGGTTTTTTTTTACCCCCGCCACATGCATCTCTACCCCCATACAATTTGATATTCCGAAAGTACCCATCAGTAAAACCACTTAACGGATTTATCTAATTAAATATAAATCCGTTTTTGGTTTTTTTTTCAAAACAGATTTATGTTTAAATTAGATAAATCCATTTTCAAGAAAAATATTTACCTAAATCCGTTTTTTATATTTTTGCAAAACGGATTTACCTAAACAACACTTAAATTCGTTTTGATTATTTTACAAAACTGATTTATCTATTTATTAGATAAATCCGTTTTGAAAAAAAATCAAAACGGAATTATCTAAAAAATAGATAAATCCGTTTTGTAAATAATTAATAAATAAAAGTGATAAATTTGTTAAAAATTTAAAATATTTTTTTTTAAAAAATAAAATAGATATGAATATCGATCATCTTTTGGTTCAGTTTAATGTGTAGTTATTCGTTAACACGTAACGATGTTGTACCAATTGTGAATAATTTAGGCTAAGAAAACGGTTTTCAAGAAACCTACTCTGATTGTAATGAAACCACAGCCATTAAATCCGAAAAAATCAGGAATCATGACTCCCAAACAAGGGACTTTGATCGAGAATACGGAGCTCAAAATCTCAAATTCCATCGTTTACTATTTTTTATTAATTTTTTTAATTTTTCATAATCTCCAAAAAATCTAAAAAAATTGCATAACCTTATTTTGGTTTTATTAGATTTTTAGTGGTGTTTTATAATTTTTAGATTATTTTTAACTCTTTAACGGATTTTTAGTATTGTTCTTATAACCTTTTTTAAAAAAATTAAATAAAAACAGTTATTTTTAATACACAAAACAGATTTACCTATTAATTAGATAAGTCCGTTTTGAATATTTTCGAAACGGATTTATCTAATAAATAGGTAAATCTGTTTTTCAAAAATAACAAAAACGGATTTAAGTGTTGTTTAGGTAAATCCAGTTTGCAAAAATGTAAAAAACGGATTTAGGTAAATATTTTTCTTGAAAACGGATTTATCTAATTTAAACATAAATCCGTTTTGGAAAAAAAAACCAAAAACGGATTTATCTTTAAAATAGATAAATCCGTGGAAAGAAATGTATCAGGGGTATTTTCATATTATCAAATTGTGTGGAGGTATAGATGCATGTGGTGGGGGTAAAAAAACTTGTTTTTAATCATTAATCAATTAAAGGGGGCTGCAGTCAAATAAAAAAACCACAAAGTGTGTACCCAAACATCTATAGGCCTAGAATAAATCTCCCAAATGACAGATTTAGTGTTATTTGCATCTCTTTTTATTAATACACCCTTCCACAATCTTTTCATTTTTTGCCGAATAGTTAAAACAAAAATAGAGAAAACTTAACTTAGTAGTTCACATGATGATATTAGTGTCATTCTCCAATAGTATCATGCAACATGGACTTTTAAAAAAATAATTGAATGATTAGAGATAATATCAATTATACAATTCACATCAGGAGACCGTTGAATCCGTAGGCTAAAGAACTAGCACAAGTAGACTCTGTTTACGACATTTTGACGAAAGTCTTATCAAACTAGATAGAAATTTGTGAATTCTTGTATCACTTGACGAAAGAGATGACCTAGTTAACGAACTTCGATAACAAGTGAACGAAGAAAGGCAATAGTTGGTTGTATGGAAAATCCAAATCCAGATGTCAATACGAAGATTACATATTGGGCCTCAAAGTTCATCTTGTTGTCGAGAGAGTGGATGTGTGCATGTGTTTTTTTGTAGTTCACTATAGCCCCACGTAGGAGGTGAATATTAACAGTATGCTTGGAACAACAAAAAGGTGTGGAGAAAAGATTGAAGGGGGGAATGAAAGATTTTTGGGAAGTGTACGTGTTTCCATTGTTTGGTTTGCAAAGCAAGAGGAAGGAAAGAAAATTAGGATAATTGACTTGTAGTTTCTGCAGGAAGCTGCTTGATGCGGTCTTCGTATTTTTGCCTCTGGTGTTCTGTTGTACTATACAGGGGTGTATATAGGGTGGAGGATTGTGCTCTTTAGAAATATTTCTCAGTGACGTGTCATGTTGTGGGGTGCTACTTGTTATTTCAAGGAGTGGGATTATATGCAATTTGCAATGCTTTTGTGCTTGGAGCCAAGTACCATGGGTGTCTCTTTTGTAAGCATGAGGTGGCTTTGATGGAGATTCCTACTTGAAGGTGTTGGTGATTATCAGTGGCAGCATTGTCGGTCTTGGAGTAAATTCAACTTTCAAAAATAAAGTGAAGCTAGTTTTGTTTATGATGGAGGCAAGGTGTATCTCTAGCGCTGGTATATCTTTAATGAGGTAGCTATAAGGTGAATAGTATTGGTCTTGGAGGTGAGATTAATAACACCATGTGCATAACTTTTTTAGAGCTTTCCTTGCTGTGACAAGAATCGGTTCTCTCATGCTAAAGGAGTGCTTTTCTAGCTTGTAACTTGCTAACTGTCTTGCTTTCTTGTGGTTCTTTCTTGTTTGTATCTTGTGTAGTGTTCCTATTAACTCTATCTTCCTTTTTCCTTTTTCTTTCCTCCTTTTTGGTGTTGGGCTTACATGCCTTATCAAGTGTAAATTAAGTGGGATCTCTTCCTCTCTGGGAGAGTAAACCTTTATTGTTTTGGTGTATCTTTTATCTAGCTTTAGTAGCAAATGATTTTGTGGCCTTTGCAACCCTTCATAGAAGGTGGATAGAGTGTCTACGCAATGATGCTTAAGCTAGATCATATCAATGAAATTTCTACTTATCGAAAAAAAAAAGAGGAAGGAAAGAAACCTATAAATGTGTCCCATAGCAAAAAGTGTTTCCTTCCGAAATGAAAAGAAATACATAAAAAAAAAATACTTTAAAGCTAAACGAGAAAAATAGTCTTATCTCTTGAGTCCAAAAAAAAGCCTTATCTCTACATAAGAGTATTTTATATATATGGATGCACTTCATAAGGGTATTTTTGTCATCTAAAAAATATATCATTTTCTTCCCTTTCACTTTCACCTCTACCATACAACTTAACAATCTTCCCACTTTCTACTCAATTTCATTCATTCAACAATATTTTCTCTTACTTCTTTTCCTTAAACTTTCTCTTGCCTCACTTTTGTTCATGTTGGTGGCAACAGGGTTGGGCGGGCTTTTGTGACGGACGTACATTTCTCCTTCAAGAATTTAAAGAATGGGGAACCCATGTGGTGGTTTCCCATCTCCAACAGATGAGGTGTGTGTCTAAAATTTATGCTTTGAATTAGCTTAGGTCTCTAGGTCAACTTTCATAAGAGCGACCCAAAGAGGATGAATGCACCGGACATTTTCTTTTAATTAACTAGTGTAAGTCACTAAATCTAAAATTTAACACTTGGTGTGAATATATCCCAACTCAAGTAATTATGTCATTATATGTGTTTGGAGGGTAAATGGGAGACAAAAAGCACCACCACAAAAGAAAAAGGCTAAAATTATGAGCAGAAGAGCAAGATTAGTGGAATCAGGAGTCAACCAGATTGTCGCACATATTCGTTAGTACTGGGACACACCTTACCACCCGCCATCGCAATCCATCAGTCCATTACAAACACGTTACACGTATCTCCTTTGCAAAGTAAAGTACAACCTCCGTCCCATTTTATATGCAGTTTAAAGTTGTTGCACACATATTAAGAAAAATGATTGATAGTTTAGATTTTATAAAAAGTGTTGTCTAAATTACCATTTAACCCTTTATCTCTACATAGATAAACGTGAATCATTTATTAAATGTAAAAAGTTGTAATGATTAATAAGGGCAGTAGTGGAAAAACATGTTAGATACTTTCTTGAAAATGTAAAACAACAATTAATTTGAGACAAATTCATTTTACTAAAACAACTTATAAAATGGTACGGAGGTATTACCATTGATTTTGAACCTAGTCCATACATGATGATATATACTGTATGCTTCACATCTCTCAACCTTAGGAATAGGAAGTGTAAAGGGTCACGTACGTACCACTCACGCAACAGTACCTTTTTACATATATGTCACTCAAGAGTCAAGAATCTAGACCCTCCTTCACGGTGAGGGTACTTGTCACTTGTCTTGACAAATCAACTAGAACTAGAATTTGTACCCACCCAGAACAGCAACACAGTCTAGTCTGTCTAGGGACAATGTACATATGCACGTGATTGACTATTATTTCTATCTTTAAAGAAAACAAGCCAACTCATCTTGGTATATTTATATTTATATTTATATTTATTTATTTACGAGAAAAGGAATGAATGGCTTAAAATGAATAAGTTCATAATAGTAATGCTAAATATATTTTGATTGGTAAAAGTTGTTATAACTATTAGCTGGTGAACTTATATTTTGTTTGCATTCATGGTACTCAAGCAGACAAGTAGTTAACGGATGGGTAAGTTTGAGTAAGTATCATCAGTTAAGGCTAACCTTAGTTGAATTTGCAGCTAACTTACATGGGCCTTAGAAGAAATATTTGGGCTACATTGATAGACATTTTGGGGATCACATGGTTGGGCTTTTACATTTGAACTCATGGAAACAGCTCAGACCATAGTTGATTTAATTAATTGAAACTCGAGTAAGGAGCTGTTGCCATGTTTTTAGCATTAAGGAATTAGAAGGGACAAGATGGGGTCTTAGTGGTAAATGAGTGGCAATTTCTTCAATATATGATGAAAAGGATGGGCTTTGATGCTAAGTGGCTTAGCTGGATGAAAGCATGCACATTTACAGGTTTAGTTTTAGTATTGTTGAATGGTAGTCCTACAAAAGAATTTTCGATGGTTGCAGATCTGATTGCGAAGCTTGCGGCATCTAATTCGCTTCTTCGAAACTAGAGTGTTGATCCACCTAACATGGTTGTAGATCTGATTGCGAAGCTTGCGGCATCTAATTCGCTTCCTCGAAACTGGAGTGTTGCTCCACCTCTCTCAGTTATTAAGCTGTTGGAAATTGATGCTATTGTGTGTTCTCTTGCAAGGTGAATTGTTGTTCTGTGCGAGATTGTGGGAAGATTGGATGCGATCTTCGTTTTCTTCGATTAGGGTTAGGTGGTTGAGGTTTTGAAGAGGTGTTTTTCTCTTTCTTTCCTTTTCCGTGTAAGCTGTTGAATAGAGTAGATTTGGTTTAATTGCTTGTTGTTTGTGGGCCTCGCGTGTTGAGTGCCAGTTGTAGTGATTGTTCGGCCGGTTTGAGCTATGGCCAACTTGATTTAAGTACTATTATATCTCGATTTTGAGCTTCGCCCAGGGTTTAATGATATAACCCGACCCAGTTGATAAAAAAAAAGAATTTTCAATGGAAAGAGGACTTAGGCAAGGTGATCCCTTGGCCCCTTTTCTTTTCCTTATAGTAGTAGAGGGACTCATGTCATGGGATTGGTTAAGAGGGTGGTTGGTGGAGGCTTTTTGCAGCATTATTGTGTGAAACCCGGTTTGCCTTTTTCTGTGCTCCAATTTGCAGATCATACCTTCATCACTTGTAGAAACTCGTGAGAGAATTTGTGGTGTCTTCAATCAGTTTTGAGGGTCTTTGAATTGGTCTCGGGATTGCGGGTTAACTTTCACAGAATTGCTTGATGAGACTAAATGTAGATGAAGGGTTTCTCCATAGTGCCTCCCATTTCTTACATTGCAGTGTCAGATGTATCCCATTCAAGTTTCTTGGGACCCTGATGGGTCGAATCCAAGGCTAGCTAGCACGTGGAATCCTGATTAATGCGATGAGGAAGAGATTGTCATTTTGGAAGAGTCCCCAACTATCTATTGGAGGGCGGGTGACCTTTATAAATTTGGTACTTTCTAGTCTTCCCTTCTATTATTTTTCTTTTTACAAGGCACCTAAGAAAGTGTTGTAAACAATGATAAAAATTCAACGTAGTTTCTTATGAGGTGGCGGTGAGGATTCACGGAAGGTGTCTTGAATTAGTTGGTCCAAGTTGTGTTTGCCAAAGAATAAAGGGGCGTTTGGGTATAAAACTTTTGGAAATCTTTCACTAGCACTTTTGGGCAAGTGAAGATGGTGCTTTGTAAATGATAAGCAAAGTTTATGGTATGATCTACTTCACAGTTTGTAAACGTAGAAGAGGTATTAGAATTAATTTATACCAAAATAATATACCAAACAGACTTCAATTGCAACTTATATACTAATACTAATACTAATTAAACAGACTTCAAATCCAATCAAACATAAATTAGGGATTAATCAAAAATTTCAATCAGACAATAAAAAATTGGGGATTTCACAAAAATTAGGAATTTCATCAAAATTATGGTTTTCAAATCACACGTAATTGGGGCTTACTAGAGAGAAGAAGGAGAAGATGAAAGCTCCAAACCAATCGTAGGAAGAGGAGAAGAAGAAAGTTGGCTTCTGTTTGCCCATAAATTCGTGGTTAAGCTTTTGTGCTCCACGTTAAGACTTTAGTTCGCAAAGAAAAGAGAAGAGTACCGACGCATCGTGGTGGTGGTGGTCACTTAGAAGAAGAGAGAAGAGATAGTCACCGTGTTTGATGTTTTTGTGTTTTCTCGAGGGAGAGTGAAGCGTTTGAACGTTTCTGTGTTTCAGCGTTCGCGCGCGCGCGCGCGCGAGAGAGAGAGAGAGAGAGAGAGAGAGAGAGAGAGAGAGAGAGAGAGAGAGAGGTAGGTGGAATTGGGTTTTGGTGCAAATGGGTGCAAAACTTGGGCTACTAATGGAATCTCAAATTTTTAGGTGGTTCAAAAAAATTATATAAGGTGGTAATCAATTTTTTTTTCCAGGGGATTCAACTAAACCCCCTGAGATGTATGTGGGCCTGTCCCTGGGCTCATAATTAATAACTTGTTGGACTTATAAATAATCGTTAACAATTTAAGTCCTCCCGATCATGCTTTTTTTATCTTACATGTTTACTTAGAGCAAAAATCTACCAAATAAACAAATTTTCGTTATCATAATTAATAATTTATAAATAATTGTAAACAATTTAATGGGAGATATGTACCTCTGTAATCGTAAATGTTGATAAATCTATAGTAAAGGGAACGTTACCATGAGCCGTAGCCATATCTGTTTCATTTATAAAGTAAAATAATTAAATTAAATATAATAAAATATAAACATAAAAATAAAAAATAAAATAAAATACATTCCAGATTTATCTATAACACATAAATCCAGAATTTAAAAAATTTAAAATTTTGAATTTATGATTATAGGTAAATCCGGGATAAAGAAAAAAACAATTCCAGAATTATCCATTTTACATAAATCCGGAATACACTTTTATAATTTTGGATTTATGCCGGTTAGGTGATTTCGGGAAAAAAAATATTCCAGAAATACCTTTTGGGTGATAAATTCGGGAACAGTAAATTTTTTGGAGTTCCTGGTAATTTTTTTGTGAAAATGAGAGGGGTAATTTGGGGTTAAATCGAAGTTGGGATATGAGGTTCAAAGGGAGTATGTAAATTAAAAGCCTTTGTGGGGATTTGTCGGTTGTGTTCCTTGTGTGATTGGCATTTTTTTGGGGTTTGCCTTAGGTGTCTTTTGTGTTTGGTATTGATGTATATATGTTTTGGATGCTTTTCCGACGGATTTTTCGGCAGAAATTTCCACCAGAAAACCTTACCTACAGACGTTTTACCGTTTGGCGCTTCTTGTAGTGTATGTTTTGGTGTAGCTTTAGTTTAGTTTAATTTGTCGTGGGGTTGATTTGTCAATAGGGAGGGGAGTAAACTGTCTCTATCATTTACTAATTGGTATAATAACCCTTTAGCTTGTTTGAACTTGTTGGGTATGGCTCATATGCACTAGCACACCATGGCGTGAAATTGGCACGCAAAAGCGTGTGCTGAAGAGCAAGTGTGTCTACTGAAGAGCTAGCACGCCATGTCGCAACATTGGCAGGCAAATGCGTGTGCTAGGGGGGAGTGATAGGGTTCGGGGTTATTGTTGTAATCTGAACCTAGTTAGTATAAATACCTAGTCGAGTAAACTTTTTCTTAGTTTAGTTGAATATTTATTTAGGGTAATTTTTTATTCACTTGATTTAGAGTAAATTAGTTTTGTTAAGTTGAATATCCTTCACTTGATTAAACTTACTCGGGCTTGAGAGTAAATTTCCACAAAAGTTGTTTAATGGGGATGAACTTTGAGGAAGAGTTTCATGCTTCATGCTTCACAATTCCTTTTTTGTCGTATTGGAGCTCTCCCATTTAATTTTCTTGGAATACCGTTTGGTGCAAATCAAAGAGTACTGCTTCTACTTAGAGACCAGTTTTTTGATATGCTCTTTGTTTTGAGGTGTTGTGACAGTGGTGTTGATGTTGGGGTGTTGAGAGAGCGTTCCCATACGATACTAAGAGGGAAGGACAACAATATATCTCTGCTATATGCTTCACAGTTTAGGTTGGAGTTAGTATGTGGTGCTTCCTCGTTCTGGAGATGGCACATTAGGCCAATATAGGTGTAAACAACCTCATTTGTAATAAGTTTATTTTATCTCTTATTGGGTACCATTTTCCTCCTCATGTATTTTCCCCTTTGGGTATTGACCCCAGAAAGTTTTAACGAGTCCCTTTGTGCCTGTTATTTTTCGGGTTGAAGTACCCTTGTTCTCCCATATCCTAAGTAGGTAGCTCAGTTGGTGAGCTAAGAGATGCCGAAGGAGTGTATCAAAAGAGTGCAAGAAGGAGGTCCCGAGTTCAATCCCCAGAAACTAACATTTCCCACACCCCCACTAACATTGCCTATAAAAAAAAAACCCTTTTCTCCCATCAATAATATTTTTGCTTATTAAAAAAAAATATGCCTAGACGTTTCCTTCTCTATTCATCAACTAAGTCAACACATGTCATCCCCTCTCCATTCATACTTTTATGCGACCTTCCGTATTCTAAGCTAAATTAAAAATGCCCTTGGTTAAGGTCTCTTCTTCCTAGCACTCATCTAAAAGCTTTTAGTGACTCAGATTGGGTTCTCTCCTCCACTATCCTTTGGAGATTCTCTCATCTCTTGGCATTCCAAGAAACAGGCCACCATCCCTCTCCCGTGTTCACATCACACGTTTAAAGTTGCACTAATGGTCATTTTACAAATGTCTCTGAGGGCATTTGAACTCAACACTTTGAGGATACAATGCTAAGCTCTTATGTCTAAGCTAACACATCTAAGTATAAAATATTACATTCTCTCTCTGCAATAAATTATAATAAAAATGAATATTTTTCAAATAAAAATCGGCAAGTCAAAAGAAAAGGAGTTAGCATTATATAGGTGTAAAACAAGAAGATGGCGTGTACTTTTTATGTATTGAAAAGAATGGCATGTTTATGATGCAACTTTATTGCTTCTAAATTTTTGCTTTAATAATTTGGCATCAACCTAAAAGAAAATATTGAAATTGTGTCCAGTCCGTTATTTTTTTTTCATAAAAAAAAAGTCAACTAAACTTTTATAAAAATAAATAATGAGTAATTTCAACTAAAGAATGACATTGTTTCTCAAATTCGTTTCTCATAGTAGACAAATTCACTATTGGTTAGTGCAAATTTTAATTCTAAACACAAACAAAGATTAATTTTTCAGTTAAAACATTAAGGCACTCCATAGATAAACAACAATTATCTAAAAAAAATTGACTTGGCTTTCCAACCTTGGAACAATGATAATGATTTATCCTATTTTGACTGATCAATATAATAAATTTATCATAAGGTCACATCACGTGAAATTTTAAATTAACATTAGATGCTTCATGCTTATATCATTTGTTACGAAATGTTGGTTTGTTTAGTGGGGACACATCTAATCTAATCTAGTTTCTAAATTATTTCTAAAAGTGTATGTGTAATGTGCTTTATAGACTGTGATATGTTAATTTTTCACTCATTACAACTTTACATTAATTATTTAAGTTATGATTACTTTATATGACTAAAATACAAACTAACATTCTAACGAGGTTACTTTACTCCATTGAAGAAGATGGTGGCCCCTGGGGAGGGATCCTCTAACTTTTTGGAGGAAACTTCCCCTAACTTTGTATCTATCTCTCTCTTCTAATATATTCACTCTCATCATAATTTCTTTCATTTCCCTCCATTTTTTCTTTTCTCTCTCATAAAAAAAGACTAAAAATTAGAAAAAGTTAGAGGTTTGGAAGTTAGAGGATCCATTTCCGGTGACCCCTATCCTAGTGTGAAATGGATTTATGGATCGCAAAGAATCGTCGAGGACCTCATTTTATTAATTTTCTAAACATTAAGATATTTGGATTTTAGTAAACAAACTATATAATTGAGATGGGAGATGATGCCCCGTCATTTTCAGGTTCTAGCGCCTGTGTGGTGACGCCCTTGCTTATCTAAAAATGACGACTACTAACGATTTTGTCAAAATTCCCTAGTACTCCTATTGATTTTTCTTTAACTACTTTCCAATAAATTTTAGGCTTTTTTTACCCCCTTTAATCATCAGAATATTCCTCAATTTTTTTTAAAAAAATTGTTTATTTTTAATTTTCAAAATTACCTCAAAAGAGGATAGTTCCGGAAACCAATTTTTAGATGATTTCGGAAAATTTTAAATTTAAGTTTTCTGGAATTATCATCTTTCAAGGTAATTCCGAAATATTCTTTTTTGTTTTATTTAGTTTCTTTTAAAATAATGTAAATACGATTAATTACGTTAAAATACGAGAACCATCAAATACGAGAACGAATACGAGAATTATAATATATTAAATCCGATAAAATACGAGTACAAAAACCACAATAAAATACAAAAAAAAATCTAACAGTCAATGTCACAATCAACTAAAGCACCCGAGAGAATATGCAGCGGGTGGAATGCCCTTGAATGTCATGACCTGTGGATACATGCAGCTATAGACTCGAGTCTATCTTCCAGAGTTAGTAGACCAATTTCCTCATCTAGAACATCATCTAGTATAGGTGCTTCCTCCAGAGGCGCAATGAGGCGGGGAATCGACATCGACACTTATAAGTACCATGGGAGGTAGCTCTCACCGCACTCGCCTAACTCTCTGACCTGTCTAGCAGATCTGACCAAAAGCGTGACAGGGCTCTGGTAGTACAACCATCTCTCCACAATAAGCCTAGAAGATGGACATGACACACCAACAGGAAGGGGCTCAGCAGGGATGCACTGGCGGTATCCAAACTGCCATAACACTCTATCCGGCATCTAAACTGCCATAACACTCTGTCTGGCATGTAAGACACAGTGATATCATCCCATAGCAGATGACTTTGAAAAACGCTATGGAATGAAAACACAAGTGATGTCTGTGGTCTTCCCAAGGCCTCCATACAACGTCTCTGGGTCCTAAGGCATCCAGCTGACCCCGAAAATCAACAAGCTTCACAGCGTCATTCTTTTTATTTTTCCACCTGCAGTAACGTGGACGTGCAGAAGGACCAAAGTCTCTACGATCGCCGATGGTAGGAAAATACTTGAAAATCCGACACTGAAATAATAATATGAATAAATAAATAAATACTTATATAAACAAAAAAGTAAATATTAAAAAAGTAATTAATTATTGGTAAAAGAAAAGTAATTAATTATTACCTGGAGCAATGAAGCATATCCTCCAACCTGTCTTGTCTTCCAGAAACAAGCATCATTCAGCTGCTCGTACAAACTAGGCAAAGCAGCTAAACCCCATGCCCACTGGCCACACTCCTCGAAAGTCTTAATCAACGTGATCCACTTGACGGGAACATATGTTTGACTCTTGTCGACAAAGATGGTGTAGCCCAACAAGAGCAACATATAGCATTGTGCAGCGTGATGAAAATCTCCTAGCTCCAGGTTACCTCTGTAGGCCTCCTCCAAAAAGCTGAACCTGAAGTTCGTTCCCCTGGTGGCCCGACACTTTCCCCAGCAATCACCCTGCCCTAGACCCAGGAAATTAATCCCGGCATAAATGGCATCCTCCTCAGTAAATCCATCGCCAGGATGGTCTATGAATGCCACCTCTCCACAAACACTGAGATCAGCTCGTGATTGATGACCTGCAAAGGCGTCAAATTAATCAAGCTCCAATAGACGAGCCTGCTATAACCATCTCTCCACATGTGGGTGGTGCTATGCAGGTCGAAACTTAAATATTTTCTAACCATGGGCTGCAACCTTAGTTTTACAACAGTCTTGTATAAAATTAAATTATATAAATTAAAACATTTTAAACGACAATAAAAAAATTAAATTAGTTACTAAAACAAGTACATTTCCCATACGAAGTCTTGACACCACGTGGGTAGGAATCCGATGCAACAAAACTTGGTCCCTAGGACCCTGATCTAGATCTTGCTCAGCAGCGTCCTGCTCAACAGCCTCATCGTAATGCTCCTGTTGTGGAGCGTATGCATCCTCCATAAAGTGGTCCTGGTTCTGATCAATAGCAGCAACATGATCAACATGAGCCCCACCGACATCCCGATCACAGACACGCCTGTTACGCTCAGAAGCGTGACCGGCTATCCTGATCACCCTAATCCTCTTGGTGCAGGTACTAGGAGTAGAAGTGTGATATGCATCTCCACCTGCTGGCTGTGACGACTCGCCTCGCTCAAAACGTCCTAAACTGCTCGCCACTGAAAAAAACACACAAAAAATTAGAAACAATTTTTTTAAAAAAATTCCGGAAACACCTCGTTTGAGGATGATTCCGGCAAACTGTTTCTTTGAACTTTCCGGAAACACCTCAAACGAATTTTAAGAAAGCCTAAATTTTAAACATTTACGGAATAAAAAGTACAACTGACATTTGATGGCTTACCGCAGTTAATAAAACTGACATTGTTAGGTTGAACATTTTTCGTGGTTACCAGTATTTGAATACAAAATTTTTCTCTTTGCGTATGTGAGTTTATGAGTAGTATTCATTCTTGGGTCATGATGAGAACTTGATGGATCATCCACATTGGGCCAATAGCAATAACACAAATGAGTTGGACACAACATCTTAATGCAAAACCTTAAGAGACGAGTTTATAGGTCTTTTTACTTATATGTTGCTCAACCTTCACTTATATGTTAGTTTTAGATGATGTTAAGTTAGAATTAGTATTGTCAAAAAAAGTTTTTTGTTTGATTAAAAAATGATATTTATTCATTTAAATTGAGAGATTACATCGCTGACAATACAAATTCAGCATTGCTAAAAACATAAAAGATGAATCTGTGATTCCGCCCGTCTTTTCATTCATGACATACAATCGGTTCTTAAAAGGCAACTTGCCTTCCCCTTGATCTTCTGGTATCCGGGTGTTAGCCTGTAATTTTGACAGGCTAAATTAAATGCAGTCAACGCGGTTTGACTTTGGTTTTCTTAGAAGAAGGTGTTGGTTTTAACACAGAAGAGTTGTGTCAAAAGGAAAATTCGACAAAGCTTCAGACTTAACTAGATTTGAAGGGTGATATTTCGACGAGAAGAAAATTGAATTCAATAGCAAGTCAAAAGCAAGTGCTCGCTATCGAAGCTTTGGTAGGTATCCTAGACGAATGCTGTAGCAGTTTCCTCTTTTTTTAAATTCTCTGTACAGTTAGTTAGCTTTAGCGTTTTCCCTCCTCATATAAATAGGAGTTTCTCATAGGAAAAAGGGGTCACAATCTCATTACAGAATTCTCACGCTCTAACTTCCAACACATTACAAAGAAAACGAGTCAATAGAAGAATGTATGATCTGTGCACCAACTTTCTTTACAATTAATGCAATTTTAATTTGTTTTCTTCTTTGCTTTTCTGCAATTTTTTCCTTTGTTTTATTCTCCCTTATTGAGGAAATCTGACGGTTTTGCGCGAGATTGACGGTTATCTTCTTCTTTTTACTTTTAAACTGCAAGAACACATATAATTTTGGGAAAAACTTTAACACAAATGGTCTTAGGATTTACTAGTTGATCTTGCAAACAGAAGCAATTTCAAACTAGCGGTGTTTACCAAAATCCAAGGTATACAAATTGGCACGCCCAGTGGGACATTTGTGCTAATTTTAAAGTTTTTCGTTGAATTCTTAAACTTTGTGTTTCTCTGTGCATGCAATTAAAGTTTTTCGTTGAATTCTTAAACTTCTCCCATAATTACTCCTGTGTCAATGATGACCACTGCAGCATTAACAAATGTTAATACAATGGCTTCTGGGCCACCAATAGTAGGACCAACGAGTCCTTTTGTAACATCCCTAGTTTGGTAAATTTCGGTTTACGAAATTACCTAGCGATTGGTTATTTGAGTAAATAATAAATCAAGTCTCAGATACTAGTTTGTCGTGAAAGCAATATTAAATTGTTAGATCATGTGATTTATTTGAATTATAGTTTGAATTGTGTGGATTATTGATGATTGTTTGGGTAGAAAATAGATTAAAGAGGGAATTAAGGAACTAAGGAGCATTTTAGTCATTTCCATAAAACTTACCCTTAGCTCCCACAATAATAAAAACACCTCATTTTCCTCATTTGAGCCAAAAGCAAGAAGTGAAAAAGAAAAATAGAAAGAGAGAAAGGGGGCGAGAGGAAGAAGAAGAAAAGAATGGAGAGGAAACTCCATTGAAGATCTTGTGTGTAAGTATCCAAACCATCATCTTCCTTCATTTTTTAATTTCTTATCCAATGATACCAATTTTAGAAGCTCCTTCCTCCTCATTCACTATTTGCCATTGTTAGGTTTTAAAGCCCCAAATTGGTCAACAATGGAGATTGAGTCATTGAAGATGGTTTTAGGGTGATTGAGTTGCTGGTTGTGAATCCCAGTAGATGGGTTTTCGGTTTTGGAAGCGATTGGACAAGTTCGTGAAGTTCGGAACGTGTTCGTGCGTTACGGGTCGTTTGAACTTCGGAGAGTCTCGATGTTTCGTGATTTTCATCACGATAGGTGAGTTTTACTCACGTTTAGGGAATTTACACTTTAAATTGATTGTGTTGAAATTCTGGAATCGATTGTTGTTTTGGTTCCGAAAGGATTTTAGAGTCAAAAACCAAATTTTTGAAAAACATCGTTTACGGTTTAATTTTCCAATTATACTTTGATTGGGATGTGAAGTTTGGTTTGATTGTGATTGTTTGGACTGGAATATGTTGTGAAATTTTCTGTTTTTCAGTTGGAATTGGTTCGGGTTTCGGTTTGGAATCGATCGGAATCGCGAAACGGACGAAACGGAGTTAAAATGCTGTTTCTGTACAGGTAGCACGGACCGTGCGCCTCAGAGGCACGGACCGTGCGTCCCGTAGACAGAAACCCACACAAAATTTTTTTACAGGTAGCACGGACCGTGCGCCCAGGGGCACGGACCATGCGTTGCTCTCGGGTTCAAAATGTTGTTTTGTCTTTTCGTCGCTCCTTTTTGTTCCAAATCACTTCTAAACCTTTTCTCAACCAATTGGGATGATATTTACTTTATAAAAACATGATTTTAACATGTTCAAACTTGATTTTTCAGAAATGTTTTGGAACTTATCAATGTTTCGAAAAACCGAGTATAGCCACGTGTGAGAACTTATGTTTTTCAAATCAAAACGGAACTTCATGTTCTACTATTGTAGTGGACATGATATATAAATTATATCATATGTGATTGACGGCCCAATGCGGGTATTAAATAAGATTGACGGCCCAATGCGGGTGTGATATATAAATTATATCGAATTGAGGTGACGACCTCCAGATGTTAGCATACTAAGAGAGGGAAGTCATGAGCCCTTATCTTAGGCCCCCTGAGGTTTATTATTACTTTGCCTTTAAGAGTTGTACACTTATCGGCCAGATGTTGGGGTTCACTCAAGCTTCCTTAGGTTGTTGGTGATGTGCTAGAATTAATAAGGCTTTATTGTAATTCTTTTATTGAATTACCAGATGTTTTTGCAATTCATTTGTAGAATTGCCAGATGGTTTTGTGATTCATATTGAATTACCAATTAAAGAGGAACTTTGTACTTAAACCGTGAGCGTAATTAGGGGTTCACTTAAGCTTTCGGAGTTGGTGACTTGCAAAAGATTAAACTGTAATATTGAAATTCATCACTTAAGCTACTTTGGGTGGTTGGTGATGTGATAAAAGATGAAATGGACTATTTTGTAATTTTTATTGAATTACGAATTAAAAAGGGTTTTCATAATTGAACCTAGTGAATGTTAGGGGTCGCGGTAGAACTCACTGAGATATGTTATCTCACCCTATCATTTGTTGTTGTTTTATAGAGAAACAAGGGAAAAGAAGAAGGTTAAGGGATGCGAGTAGGTGTCATGCAAGAAGAGGAGATTGAAGATTTAATCCTTCAGTCTCTGATTATGTTATTCCCCGTCGTCTTTGTAGTCGATATATGACTTGAGATAATTGAGTTATGTAATCGTTTCCGCTTTTTTTTTCCTTATTATAAGTAGGAAAGTTACTCTGATGTTTACTAAATTGTATATTCTTAGTATTTCTGTTGATTAGAGATATTAGGGTGTTACACCTTTGATGGCAAATCCAATGATTGGAAATATGCCATTTACTATGAGTGGAAGGGCTTTACCGTATGGCATGCCAACAGCATTGATGACAGGCCTTCAGACAAATTCGTCTACATTTGTAGATAATGCAATTACAGGGTATTCTTCTACTCATGGTTCAACAGAGGGCATCCATAGTCGAAATGCCCAAACTAATCTGACTGCAACATCTTTGTTGGCATTAAGACAACAAATGGATGATAGCAATCATGATATGGTCAATATGTTAACGCAACAAATTGGTACTGTGTTTAATCCTTTTGATACAAAACACTAATAATAGTTACCAAATGTTGGCAACACAAATGGGAAGAATTGCTGATTTCTTTGGTACTCCACCAGTACATAACCAGCAAATCCCCCAAATCCAAAATGCTAGGCTTGTAGAGATACCGGTAGAAAGGCCTAACAATGCAATTTCTATGAATCAGGGAAACCAAGGACAACAACAAATTGTCGAAGAGCCTATGAGGATAGAGGCAATCCCTGAAGTTGTGTTGGTGAATAGAAACCAAAATGCAGACGAAGTGGTCAGACAAGTGCAACAAAACAATTTTGGAGCACAAAACAACCTGGCTAATATGGTCGAAACTATTTTAGCTCAGAATGGCCTTAACTTAGGTTTACATAGGCCTAATTTTGTGTCGCCCTTGTCAGAATACACCTTACAAACAGAGCTACCTAGGGGATGGAAAAATCCCAAGTTCACAAAGTTCGCTGGAGAAACCAGTGAATCTACCGTCGAACATGTGGCTCGTTATTTGACTGAGGCTGGCGATCTAGCACATAATGAGAATTTAAAGATGAAGTACTTTCCAAATTCTCTAACTAAGAATGCCTTCACATGGTTCACTACACTACCTCCAAATTCAATTTTTAATTGGAGTCAATTAGAGAATGCCTTCCATGAGCAGTTCTATATGGGCCAATGTAAGACTAGTCTTAAAGAACTGACTAGCGTTCGACGCAAGGGGCAGAATCTATTGATGATTATCTCAATAGATTTAGACTACTCAAAGCAATGTGTTTTACCCAAGTGCCTGAGCATGAGTTAGTCGAAATGGTTGCTGGTGGTCTAGATTACACTATAAGAAAGAAACTAGACACACTAAATTTAAGAGATATGGCACAATTGGCTGATAGAGTTCGACAAGTCGAAAGACTCAAAGACGAAAAAGCCAGAACAGGTAGATTCCGAAGTAAAAAAGAAAAGGTTGCTTATGTCGAAGCTAATGACAGTGACCAAGAATACGATATATCTTATGAAAATGTCGAAGAAGAGGTTAACATTGCAGAACTAAAACTAGGACCTCCTTATACTTACGAATTGTTAAAACCTTCTAATGGGAAAAATCCCGTGGAACCTAAGAATGATAAATTTGTCGCAAAAACTTACACTTATGATGTATCTAAATGTGACGAAATATTTGATCTGCTTGTGGCTGATGGTCAAATCTTACTGCCTAAAAGCCTAAAGATTCCACCATTAGAACAACGACAGAAAAGAGGCTTTTGTAAGTTTCATGGTTTCTTAGGTCATAATACTTCCCGTTGTGTCATTTTCAGGGATTTGGTTCAAAATGCTATCAACGAAGGAAGGCTGAAATTTGGTGACAAATCTAAGCCACCAATGAAGATTGATACGGATCCCTTGCCAACAGTTGATGCATTGTTGGTTGAAGTCGATCTCAATGTGGTTGAGGTCACAGAGGTTGTTGCTGAAAATGCTAAGGTAGAGAAAGCTGTCGACAAGGTTGATGTCGAAATGGTCACTGAAGACCAGTACACTGAAAAAATGAAGATAGTGTATCCAGGGGCTGAAGAAGAATTGATTGATTTTCTCAATCGCTGCAAAATCAACAATACTGAAGTTATGCTTTGTCCTAGGTGCAGTGCTGTCTTCGACAAAGAGGCTGCCAAGAATCTTGAGGGATTTAAGCCTCAACTGAAACGTAAAGGAAAGTGAGTCGACAAAAGGCCAAAGTTCAATTACAACAACAGAGGGATCCAATATAAGGTTGCTTCGACAAGGAATCCTCATAAAGGTCAGATTAGAATTTATGTTCCTCCAGCAGAGTCACCTGTCAAGAAATGGGTGCATTCTGGTGGAAAGAGTACTGGGTATTACCCAGTATATTATGCTGGAAAGAATGTTGGAAATCAACAGAAACCAACAAAATTGGTCAGGGGCAGCACTAGTGCTACTAGCCAAAATAAGGCAACTGAATCTAACAAGTAATCCTATAACAATAATTACAAAGGGAAGAACCGTATGACAAGAACGCAATGGCAGATATCAACGCCAGAAAAAAGTTGCTGCTGCAGGCAAGGTGGAAAACTCCAACAAAGAGAAAGGCAAATAAACACCTTCAAAGTCTCTTGAAATGGCTAGAAAGCCAGCTACTGAAAGGATATTTCCACCACTTTCATTGATCAAAGAGGGCCTCAATTTAGATGAAGAAATGAGCTCAGATTTCGCTGATTCTGGGTCAGAATTTGACGTCTTGTGTGGTGTAGTTTCAATCCTCCCAATTGAGTATGACGTGGTTTCTGAAGTAAACGACGTCGAAGAGGATTTCGACGAAGAAACCACTTACAAACCCATCTGTTACTATGTCCTCAAGAATGGTTGTGTGGAAGAACATGCTGTCTTTGAGAGACCTGATTGTGGGATGAGGAATCATCTCAAACCTTTGTATATCCAAGCAAAGGTGAACAATGTTGGGCTAAGCAAGATCTTGGTTGATGGTGGCGCTGCTGTGAACCTGATGCCACAACATATGCTGAAGAAGATTGGGAAGTGTGAAACAGATCTGAAAACACACAACGTAATCCTTACCAACTATGAAGGTAAAAGTGGCTACTCTCTTGGAGCCATTGAAGTTGACCTTTCTGTTGGAAGCATTAGAAGGCCAACTATGTTTATGGTGATATCAACCAAGGCAAATTACAACATGCTGTTGGGAAGGGAATGGATCCATGCTGTGGGGGCAATCCCTTCGACAGTTCACCAGAGGCTCAATATTTGGAGAGAGGATGGCCTAGTCGAAAATATTGAGGGTGATCAAAGCTATTTCAAGGCTGAGGTGAATCCTATCACCAAGAAAACCTTCGACAAGAAACTGGCGAGCATTGCGCCATGCATTTCCTCTGAACATGGTTATGAAAGCCAAGATAACGTGAGAACCTCAGTGATTCTTGATCCCAACTATGGATTACGAAAGGGGCCATTGAAGGAGTAAAGGACTTGCAATTCAGTAGCATGTCGAAAGTGTCAGAGAATTGGTCTTCGACTGTTTGGTTGTTCTCCCTGGGTTTTAAAAGGGCAAGTCTCACACCTTCAATGCTCCTCCTTTCAGCTATTCGGATTTGGCTTTTAGGGCACATTACTTGAAGTCTTGATTCAAAAGTGGTAAGGAGCCACAATTGGAACAGCCAAATAGGCCCAGAAATCAGCAAAGAAGATTGAGGCTTAAAATTTTTCATGTCAAGGGCCCCATCACCTAAAGTTTCATAAAGAGACCCTAGGATAAGTTTGCTAAGACAGATACTCCGACCATTATGAATTTGAGTAGCCAAATTGATATACATCTTTGCAACTTGAAGCAATGAAGAGCAGAAAATATAATTAGATAACCATAAGGTAAGAAAAGCTATGTGTTCTTCATCAGAAACCTCATCACTGTTGAGGACGTGTTGATCTTCGATGTACCCAGTGATAGCAGCTACATCCAGCAAGGTGGGAGTAAGCATACCACATTCCAGATGAAGGCTGTTAGTAGTAGCCTCCCAAAAAATGAAGTGCTGCAATAAGCATGACACTTTGGTATTTGGGACCATATCTGGACAATTGAATCAGGTCGAAAATACTTTGAGTTTTCCAGAAATCCCCTTTCTTTGACTCTATCTTGTTGAGCCAGTTGATGTAAGCTTCGTGCCCTACATGAGGTGCAGATCTGAAAACCCGTGTAGCCATGAAACCCATTTCGTAAGGAGCTTGGTCGAAGATTCTAGGGCTATAATGATGGTAACTAGGGAAGATTTCTTGGATTTTTGGTGGTTCTGGAAGAAACTCAAGAATTGGACCGAGAAAAGCATGAGTGTGATCACTGGGACCAGAAATAATCACTTGTGATCTCCAACTTGGAGCACGTGGATCATCATGATCAGGTTCAGCAACAAAGAGGTGTTTTCCAGATGAATGAGTATGTGAAGGTGGTTTAGGTGTTGGGTTTTGGACAGGTTCTGCAAGGATTGGTTGCTTACCTGCAATGGTTGAGGGGGATCGAGGACGAGAAGAAGATGCCATTGATGAACAACGAAGGATGTTGATGAAGGTCTAGTTTTCTGGGTTTAGTGAGCACAAGTGTTCTCGCGAAGAAGAAAAAAAGGGTTACAAAGGTTTCAGAAAGAGTGAAATAAAGGAGAAGCGATGGTTTTTATAGCTATTTGAAATGCAAAGGTTAAAAACTCTTTAGTTTCCCTCTTAATGGAGCAGTTACTCGCAATGAGTAGTGGGGAGTTTCAGGGTGAAACGTGGCCCACTAACTTTACAACGGAGCGCCAAAAGCTGTTTTTTCACTGAAACGTCGTATCACTCTGCAACGTGATGCAAGTGACGTCATCAGAGCAGTTGAAAAGGGTTTTCAAAAATGCTCTTTTTCTGCCATTCACATAGTCCTTGTCGAAAAAGACATTTTTGGAGGGCAATTTGTTAGCCTGTAATTTCGACAGGCTAAATTAAATGCAGTCAACGCGGTTTGACTTTGGTTTTCTTAGAAGAAGGTGTTGGTTTTAATACAGAAGAGTTGTGTCAGATGGCAAATTCGACAAAGCTTCAGACTTAACTAGATTTGAAGGGTGATATTTCGACGAGAAGAAAATTGAATTCAATAGCAAGTCAAAAGCAAGTGCTCGCTGTCGAAGCTTTGATAGTTATCCTAGTCGAAGGCTATAGCAGTTTCCTCTTTTTTTAAATTCTCTGTACAGTTAGTTAGTTTTAGCGTTTTCCCTCCTCATATAAATAGAAGTTTCTCATAGGAAAAAGGGGTCACAATCTCATTACAGAATTCTCACGCTCTAACTTCCAACACATTACAGAGAAAACGAGCCAAAAGAAGAATGTATGATCTGTGCACCAACTTTCTTTACAATTAATGCAATTTTAATTTGTTTTCTTCTTTGCTTTTCTGCAATTTTTTCCTTTGTTTTATTCTCCCTCATTGAGGAAATCCGACGGTTTCGCGCGAGATCGACGGTTATCTTCTTCTTTTTACTTTTAAACTCCAAGAACACATATAATTCTGGGAAAACTTTAACACAAATGGTCTTAGGATTTACTAGTTGATCTTGCAAACAGAAGCAATTTCAAACTAGCGGTGTTTACCAAAATCCAAGGTAAACACCGGGGCATCATCGTCCTCGTCCTCCTCTTCTTCTCTGACTTTGGCCACCTCGTCGATTGGTGCCTTTCCCTTTCTAGGTGATCGCACCTCCTTCCTGTCATCCCTCCAGTCGGCTTGGTCCTTCTTTACATATTGAGCCAGTTTCCCTTTGCTGATCAGCTCTTCGATGTCGTCTTTGAGGGCCATGCAGTTGTTGGTATCGTGCCCGTTACTCTTATGGTAATGGCAGTACTTCTTGGATGGCCGCTGCCCTTCCTTGAGGACTAGAGGGTCTGGTCTTGTCATCTCTATGAACTCTACGTTTGCACATTCTGACAAGATCTGTGCGTATGAGGTATTCAGTTTCGCTCGATCCGTGAACTTCCTGATCGTGGAATCTCTTGGTGGTCCTCCCTGATCCCTTCTAGGCCTTTGGTCGCGATCTTCGCGAGGTTCTTGATTGATCCCTCTTTCAGCGGCTTCAATAGCCATCGTGCTCTCTTCATAATTCATGAACCTCTGAGATCTGCGGAGGAAGGTTTCCAAATCTCTTGGCAAGTGTAAGCCTACTTCAACTTCAAATCTACTCCCTCGGAGGAGTCCGGTCCTCAAGAACCACAATCTCTGGTTCTCATCCAGATTCCTCACCTGGTCGGCCTCTCGATTGAATCGTTCCACATAGCTTCGGAGGGACTCATTGGGTCCTTGTCTGATCGCAATCAAGATATCCTGAGACTTAGGCTTTACCCTTGAAATTGTGAAACGGGCAGAGAAGACTCTGGCCATCTGTTCCCATGAAGAAATGGTATTAGGCCGTAACTCAGTAAACCATTCCAAGACTGATCCTTCTAAGGTCAATGGAAAGATCTTGCACTTGACAAGACCGGGCGCCCCCTATATTTCATCATAATGTGGAAGTGCTTCAGATGGGCGTCGGGATCCTGCACGCCATTGTACATTTTAAGACCGGACGGGGGTTTCTGTAATGAGTGTGGAACGCGAAACTCGTCTATTTCTCTTGTGAATGGTCCCAGCCTCATGTCAGCTCTACCTCTACGAGGTGGTCGGTCCTCGAAGCGTCGACCTCGACGACCACGTCGTTCTTCATCAGAATTGTCTCTTGAATTGTTGCGTGAGCATCTTTCGTAAGACCGGCCGCGTGATCGAGTGTGCGAGCAGGGTGAGCCAGACGAATCATAGGAAGATTCCTGCTGCGAAGACTCCTCCGGCCAGTAGGTGTAATCTGAAGTGGAGGGAGTGATCCTAGGCGGAGTTGGTCCTCCTCCTCGTCCCCTTCTGCGGGGTGGAGATCTGTGGACGAGCTGTCTTCTGGGAGGCGAACGATGTCTCCTAGACAGGCTGACTCGTGGACCGGACGACCTGCAACGGCGTAGTTCAGGTGTAGTGTTTGCTCGCCTGGACGTCACCTGATCCTCCATCTGGGTGACGAGGTCGTTCTGCCGGGCGATCTACAGGTCTCGGTTTTGAAGTTGTTCCCGGAGCTCTTGAACCAAGTTGGCCGGAAGGGTGACGTCGACCTGCTGGGTCGTGCCTAGCTGGGTACCGGGGGCGACGACCTCAGCATTGGTCATCGATCTTTCCAGTGCTAGGGGTGGACGGACTGGTATCTCGACCATGCTTTGCAGGCGGGTCGACCGCGGTCTGCCTCGAGTTATCTTTGGAGGCATTGGGAATGTTGGTGGGATAGCGTGCTCCCACTGTGGTCGTAAATTAACCGTACCTTGGGATGGTTTGTGGAAACGGTCAAGGGACGGGTCGTTGGATACTGTAGGCTGAGGAAGACCTGAACGCGCGGGGGGTGTAGCTGCAAGAACACTCCGACGCCCAAGTCAGCTATATCGAGCTACAGTAATATCTGGTGAATATCGAATGAATTGCGTCCCTGACACCTGGTGAATGACGTTATTTATAGTGATTAGTTCGGATCGTTGATGTTGGATAGCCCAGTTGCGCTGGGGCCCAAGTATCAGTTGATCTGATCCTCCCCTTGCTGGGTTGGATGACCACTTAGTGGATTGGGCCTGACAACTAGCCCAATCCAAAACAAAAATTAAGGGACCCCGGGAGCATTTTAGCCTATTGTGTACGAGGTTATCGTCAAGGGTCGACTGTGTAACAAAAACAGAGAAAAACAACATGGGGGGTATTTTCGGAAATTAATGACGGCATCAACCAAAGTTGACGAACAAGTCTTAAAAGACGAGGTAGATTTCCCACGTGTCTACGTGCGAACGCGTTTCCAACGTCAGTGTCTGTCTTCAAAATACGCGAATCCAAAAAACAAGTGTTCCTTTCATCTCACTTGTTATTAATTTTCTTCCCTCTTCTATTTCCCCACCCACAATCCCTCTCTCTCTTTCTTCTCTATCCAAATTTCCTTCCTTTCTCTTCAACCATCCAATTTCCCCTCCATTTCCTCTCAAATTCCACACCAAAAATCACTGCTTGTCTTCTCTTTCTCTTTCTCTTATACTTGTTTCAGTTACAGAAGCTCAGAGAATTTAGTTGGGTTGAATATTGATGGGTAACTGCTTAGATTCTTCTGCAAAAATTGATGCTGCACAAAGCTCTAGATCCACTTCTGGTATAACCTCAAATTTTACTATCTGTTAATGATATTTGATTTTGTAAATTAATTATTAAATTTTCTAACAATTTTTATTTTTTTTTGGTATCAGGAATTTCTAAAACTACTCCTTCAAATTTATCAATTCCATCATCATACAGTGAAAAAAGCAATGCTTCAAGTCTACTTCCAACACCAAGATCAGAGGGTGAAATTTTGTCTTCCCCAAATCTAAAGCCTTTTTCATTCAATGAATTGAAGAATGCTACAAGAAATTTTCGTCCTGATAGTCTTCTAGGTGAAGGTGGATTTGGTCATGTTTATAAAGGTTGGATTGATGAACATACTCATACAGCTTCAAAACCTGGATCAGGAATGGTTGTTGCTGTTAAGAGACTTAAACCTGAAGGTTTTCAAGGTCATAAAGAGTGGTTGGTAAGTGCTTTCTTTCTTCTATATATTATCTCTAATTGAAGAAAATAAACTATGGTTTTGTTGTTTTGTTTCTAATGCACATGATGAACTGATGATGAGAATTTGATGTTTTGTTTTTCAGACAGAGGTTAACTACCTTGGACAACTGCATCATCCTAATCTGGTGAAATTAATTGGGTATTGCTTGGAGGGAGAGAATAGGCTATTGGTTTATGAGTTTATGCCTAAAGGGAGCTTAGAGAATCATCTCTTTAGAAGTAAGTTTTCATAATCATTGCACCTTTCAGTCATATTTTGCTACTATTCAACTATTGCTTTAGCCCATGTTTGGATAAACAGTTTAATTAAACACTTAAGTGCTTATGTGTAAGTTACTTCTATAAAACAAAGTTAATCTGTTTTTATATAAGCTATAAGTTGTTTTCATAAGCCACCTGGAGAGCTTATGAAGATAAGCTGAAAATAACTTGTAAACATGTCATAAGTTGTTTCAACAAGCTTTCTCAAACAGTGTCACATGTTCTTCTCACCAGAGAAACTCAAAGGAAAGAAATCACAAGAACAGAACATGAACAGAACAAGAACAGAATATTGCTTCCTTTCTTATGAGATGTTTAAAAATTGAAATTTGAATTTTGAGTGCCAAAGTAATTGATTTCTTAGTATGATTTGCTGCTATTAACTGTACTTAAGAAAGTTATAGTAATTTCCAATTTATGGGTTAAATTGTATTTTGATAGGAGGACCACAACCACTATCTTGGTCAGTGAGGATGAAAGTTGCCATTGGTGCTGCTAGAGGACTCTCTTTTCTTCACAATGCCAAATCACAAGTCATATACCGCGATTTTAAAGCTTCTAACATCCTTCTTGATGCGGTAAGATCTTCGAAAATATAAGATTATCGATCTAATATCTATTTAAAAAAGTTAACTACAGTAATAACTCATAGCGAAAGTTCATTCTTGGATGTGTTCTGCACCCGTGAATCACGAGTATCTCTGATTAGTTTATAATAATTTCTTAATTTTTGTTACTTGTGTGAACTGCTTGCTTATCATTCAATTTGATTTCAGGAGTTCAATTCTAAACTCTCTGATTTTGGGTTGGCTAAAGCGGGTCCTACCGGTGATAGAACTCATGTGTCTACTCAAGTTATGGGTACTCAAGGATATGCAGCACCTGAATATGTTGCAACTGGTATGCTTTAGCTTCACCTAAACCATGGTTGAAGCTTAACCATGTTATTAATATTTATAGTTAGTAATCTTCTGTTATTGTTATCATCATCTAGTTAACATGCTATAGAACTAGTCAGTCCTATCATGAGAGATTTGTTATTACTCTGATATAGTTTCTGTTATAGAATTAGAAAGGAGAAAATTTAGGTTTAGTTCAATTGTGTTGTTGGTGTTGTTTTTCATTCGTAGCAAAAATACGTGCATATAATTTGTTATCTTTCAATTGATTTCTAAAAAGTAGTCCACGACACGTGTTGTGCTGTGATTGGAAAACGGTACTGACAACACCTATGAAACTGCACTCAAGTTTTTTACAATGATAAATCCCTTAATCACATTTCTTATCATCATCTAGGAATGAGTTTTTTACAGTTGATTCCTTGTGTTGTTTCTGTTGTACTGGTCCATAGAACTAGGAATGTAAGAAGTACTTTTTGACACTGTTTCTGTTGTACTGATCTTAGTAAACAACTTAGCGCGTTAATATAAGTGGTGTCAGTATGAAATTTCACATATAAATTAAGTTCGTTAGCAAAGGAGTATTAGAAATAAATAGTATGTGCCAACAACGGTTGATCGAGTTGGTAAGGATTGAGCTCACATCCCACAAGGACTGGGTTCAATATGTAAGTACTTTTGTAAGCGCTTAAAGAGCCTTAAGACTTTTCCTGGCCCATGCGAGCCCCCGGGACCCAACTCGCCGAAATTTTCTTCACCCAAAAAAGTAAATAGATAGTATGTTGTTAGCATTTCTTTGTAGAACTCAAATGACACGATGATTTGTTTACGTCTTGCTATATGTTAAACATTACACTAAAATCCTTGATCAATTTATAGGTCGGCTTACGGCCAAAAGTGATGTATACAGCTTCGGGGTTGTTTTGCTCGAACTTTTATCCGGAAGACGAGCAGTTGATAAAACAATAGCAGGTGTGGACCAAAATCTAGTGGACTGGGCAAAACCATATTTGGGTGATAAAAGAAGACTATTCAGGATTATGGATTCAAAGTTAGAAGGACAATACCCACAAAAAGGAGCATTCACTGCTGCCACACTTGCTCTACAATGCCTTAACAAGGAAGCCAAGGCAAGACCTCCAATGACAGAGGTTTTAGCAACTCTCGAACAGATTGAAGCCCCCAAACACGCAAGCCGGAGTTCTTTACCGGAACATCAGAGAGTTCAGACTCCTGTAAGAAGGTCTCCAGCACGAAATCGGTTCCCTTTGAATATTACTCCTACCGCATCCCCGCTGCCATCTATTCGACAAGCTGCTCGCGTGCATTAGGCTTTGAACAATGAACATATGTATGTAAATTCCTTATTTTTATCGGGTTGTGTTTTTTACAGCATGTGTATGTGTTGAGGCATCTACTTTATATGCAATTTTGGGTTATGATCGGTAGATAATGAGCAGTAAATTTCTAGATGCTATATATATAAGTTATACACAACTGTATTACCATTTCATATATATGAAGTATTCACCGACTTTGTCGATGATTAATCTTTGTTGAGAAACCTAACTAACTACTTTTATTGGGGTCTCCCCTCTCTCGCAATACTACTCTGAAGTCCTCATCTTGTAGTGTTTTTGCTACTTGCTACTCCATTTAGTTCCTACAACAATCGTCTCAACTGCGCCTTGTTTTTCTTTAATCAACCCAACTTATTCAAATAGAGAAGAGTTATAAACAAAGAGGAAGAAATGCGGTTTTAAGTCAACAGTTGAAATTTAGCATATCTATATTTTTTTTTCACATGCTATTAGAGTCAATCTTTTCACTCACTTTTACAAAAACTAAAACAAAACTCTAAATAACGAATCTAATATTTTCAGTAATTTAGAAAATAGCAAAATATTGATTTCTTTGTTTTTAAAAATGTATTTTTTTTAGTTAGTCTTTTATTTTCTCTATCACAATTTTTAACTACAAGATTTTTTCATCTTGTTACTAAAAATTTAAAATAAATATAAGTTAAAGAAAATGAAAAATAAAATGTTTTTAAAAAGTAACTCGAGCTTTTAATTTTCAGAAGTGCTATTTGGTACGAAAGAATAGAGTACGAAATGTCAAAATTTCACTTGTTTTTGATTTATCAGTTAATGGATTTGGCTGGATAACACCACACACACCCATTCTGACATTTCTTACCGTACCGCAAATGATTTCTCTTTAATTTTCCATTCAAAAATTATTTTTAACATTCAAAAAATTTAATTTTGGAACATAACAAAGTAGAAAACAATTATGCTTAAAAAAATAGAAAACAATAATGGAACTTGATTCTTTTTTTGGTATGGATTATAGAACTTGATTCTTTTTTTTTTTGGAAAAATGGAACTTGATTCTAATAATAGAAAATTATCCCAAAAACTAAATATCAGATTTTGTAATTAAGTGTTTCAGGAATTAAAATCTAAACATTAAAAAATAAAAATGTAATCCATACTCAGCAACATAGTTTTAAAACTCAGATCGGTAGTGATGGATTACGAAATTTTTACTAGTGGGGAAAAAATAGCTTACACTATTTTCTCAAAAAGATATTGTAATTTTTTGTTTCTCTCTTATGAGTTCAACTTATAAGCTTTCAATTTAGGGTTAAATATGTTTTTAGTCCCTACAAAATTTCGCTATTTTGTTTTTAATCCCTATAAAAAATTTCGTCAACTTTTAGTCCCTATAAAATTTCACAATTTTGTTTTAAGTCCTTATAAAATGTAAACTCATGTATACCTTTAGAATTTTTGAATGATATTTTACATACACGTTAAAGATATTAAAAATATCTCCCTCACAAAAAATAAACTCAAAATTTGATTTCTAGGTTAGTATTTCCTTTAATTTGTTTATCGAATCTTTTGCACTTAAAAAATTTAGATTTAATTTATGCGTTGTTAAAAAACTCAAAGTTTTTCTGGAAGAGATGTTTATAATGTCCTCAACATGTATGCAAAACATCACTCAAAAATTCAATGGATATACACTAGTTGGCATTTATAGGGACTAAAAACGAAAATTTGAAATTTTATAGGGACTAAAAGTCGATGAAAAGTTTTATACGGACTAAAAACAAAAGTGAAAATTTGTAGGGACTAAAAACATATTTAACCCTTCAATTTATGATTAATTAAGAAATAATTGATTTTATTTTGTTGAGTATTATCTAATTATTTATTTGATTTTATAGTTCTAATCCTTTTTTTTTTTGACAAAAATAGGATCATATCATTTTGTTATTAAAATAGCGGGCATCACAAGTAGGTAAAGATTCAAAGAAGTGGTAACAATCCCCTAACATGGCTACTAATGACGGAGCTAACTTGATTTTTATGAGGGGGCTAAAACTAAAGAGTAATTTTTATGGACAAAATGAACGTAAATGAAAGAGATATAAAACTTCTCTCACCATTACAAATTGTAAGCAAAAAAGTCTATTCATTTAAATTAAATTTAGTACAAGTGCATCCGTCCATACCAACCAGTGATCCACTCGGTCATGGTACCGGGTCACAAGGGTCAAGAGTCCAACTGATGGGTCACTCATTGAATATTAAATTATAATCAAGTAAAACAATATATTTTGACATAGTATGAATTATAAATATTCATAAGTTAGCATTAAATAATTTTGTTTAAATATAATTTCATGTCATAATATTAAGGCTTAAAGGTATGTTTCGTCCCAACAAATATCTCAATAATTCAGTTTGGTCCCTGCAAAAATAAATTTTTTAAAAAAGCCCTTGCAATTACCAAACGCTTCTAGTTTGGTCCCTACAGTTAGTTTTTGACTAACATCGTTAGTGGATGGTGACGTGGCTGCCAAACATCATCACCTCCTTCATTCCTCTTTCTTTGAAACTCAAACTCTGTTCTTCTTCCCTCAAACTCGATTCTTCTTCATCATTAGCATTACATGAAGAATGTTCATTCTTCACCAAAAAAAGATCAAAGGGAAACATCTTCGCCGCCATGACTTCGATGAATATATATTCTTTAAAGGCAATTCAAACAGTATTTTATGCCAACAGAAATTTCTATTTCTATACCCTAAAATCCCCTTGCAAGGACAAGGCAAATGAAATCCAAAAAAAGCTGATAACTTTGTAAGTAAAGAAAGTAATAACTAATCCACATAACAAGAAATAAGCTAGAAATAGGGTATAGAAATTAACAGCAACTTGAAGAAAGAAAAGACACAATAGAAACTCAAAATCATGATTTGAAGACATTAATAGCAACCCAGAATTAAAGTTCAACCCTTTTTGGTATTACTCATGTTGGAGAAGGTTATAGAAGGTTGGATCATGAAAAAGAAAAGTGGGTATGTGAGAAAGATGGTACTTGGTGATTCCAATTAAAAAAGAGAACTTTGTTGCAGAGAAGAGGGTGATATAAGGGCGAGAGACGGTGAAAGAGAACTTATTCTCAAGATTTGTTGATGGCGTAGTGGCAAAGCTCAAGTACTACATATTACTTGGCTGGGGTTTTGTTCCCTACCAACTGCTATCTCACCCTCCAGGAAGCAAGTCTCTCCCACTCTACACGGGCAAGGAGTCTCGCTCTTCCCTCTCTATTTCCCGCTCCATGAAACTTGACTCCTCTCTCTAAGATAGGCAAGGCAATGGGGCGGGGCGGGGACAGTTTTAACATTTTCTATCCTCATCCCCGAATCTCATATTCATCCCCGTTCCCTACCCAAACCCAACGGGGATGAAAAATTGATCCCCATCCTCGTACCCAACGGGTTTGGGGATCCCCGCCCCAACCCCGTCCCTGCAGTGAAATCAATTTTTTAAAATTAAAAAGTAGTTTTTACCTGTCCCAAACCCGCCCCCAAACCCAAAATTTATCCCACACCCGAACCCACCCCAAACCCGAAATTTAACACAACAACATAAAGCCAATGCTACTACAACATATAGCCAAAATATCAATTATCCAAAATGTCAACGTATAACAATGACGTTGCATATCAACATATAAATATCAATGTTCATACATTCGGGGCGGGTTAGGGGACGGGACCTATATCCCCATTACCCGTCCCATCCCCGTATTTTGATTTCGGGGAAAACTCAAACTCAAACCCGAACCCAATCAAAACGGGGGAAACACGTCAAATCGGGGCGGGTTTGGGTCGGCCCCTGCGGGTATGGGTTTTGTTGCCATGCCTACTCTAAGATACCAAGGGGTGAAGAGATGAAAGACCACAACAAATTATCAGGCGCCCTAGGGGGCACATACAACACATGGAAAAGGTTCAAATTATCAAGCTGGCATGCAGAGACGACCTTAGCAAACGACTTCAAGCCAAGGCCATACTCCGGACTGGTCTCGGCTTATGGGGTAACTGTTCTGGATGGGGCCACGAGGCCCACTCTAGCTAGGGGCCCTGGCTCAGCCCAATTTCCAGGTCCATATCCAGTTCAATTCAGCTCATCTATGATTATCATACATCAACGGCTCAATCTGTCCAATCAATCCAACGGACCAGAACTGACACAATGCCTATAAATACGAACCCCACCTAGCTGAAAAAGGTACACTATTCATTCTGTGCTACACTATAAGATTCTCTAACACTGACTTGAGCGTTGGAGTGGCATTGTAGGTACCACACCCGAGTTCCACTCTGAGACCCGAACTAGGATGCAGGAGCCCTACCAACTGCTATCTTGGACCTACCTGAGGTAAGGCTAGGTAGAGAACAGGTTTGATCGTTGTTGTAGCCATTTCTTTGATTTTTTAAATATAACAACGCTTGATCGTTGTTGTAGCTCATATTAACATTATCAATCGACTTGATTACATCGATTCAACCAACGAGTTTCACCAGCTCACGAGTTAAAGTTGTTCCGTTTGGTTTACTCTTGTTTCAATTGCACAAGCAATCCATTAACACAATCGGACCACACATGGGTCTGGTTCCCGGTTGTTCCAATCGGTTCGAGTCAGGTTTTAAAAAACTGCTCTTTCACCTTTTTGCATTTTGATTGATTCAATTGTATATATCTGTATTTTGAATATGATAACTTCCAAAAGTAAACAAAATAAAAAACTGAATTCTAGCTGTGATTCAAATTTCAGAGGTATTTGGGTTTTGAAATCAAATTTCTTAATAAAATGTATTTTTGGTAAAATAATTTAAAAAACACAAAGGGGCTACTGAAAGTAAAAAGTGGATGTACTTAGATATTGGCTTTATGAAAGTAGGAGTAGAAATATAGTTAGATAGCCACACTTTGCATCCAAACTTTGGGCTTTTTGGCCCACAAGATACATGTCACAACTCACAAATATCTCCATACTTGCATGGGCCATTCTTTTTCCGCCATTCTTGTGTTTTGGGTCCTGTGTTGTTGTCCACTAAGAAATCGAGCCCTAGGTATGACTAACTTGTTATAAATCTGTTGTTACAACCATCTATTTGAAAACACTAGCAAAGATTTGCGTTGCGGCCGCTTCCATCAAAATACTAGGGCATCTCTCTTTCTCTCTTCCTCCATTGCTTGCGTTTGTAAAGAGGTGCAAAAGTGGGCTTTCAATTTCTTGAATTGGTTACATTGATATGCATGGGAGGTGATACATCATTGGAGACTTCATTCCACAAAGATCATTGCCGTATATATCACTAATCACAGGTAATTCATTATGTTCTTGTAATTACTATATCTTCATTTGGTGGCTTTTTCTCTCTTGTTTAATCTTGTGTTGTTTGGTCTTCAACAGATCCACAAGCGGCAGAACAAAACTTGGTGAATTGATTATAAATACAAGATTGATCACATATAGAAATTGTGGATGTTGTCTTATGTTTTTACGCATTCTCAGAAATTCATTGCTCTATTGCTTTTTTTATAATGTCCAACATAGATCTCCAACGGCTGTGATTTCCTTGATTAAAATAATATGACAAAAGATGCCGATGTTGTCATATTTTTTGAGAAGGTACGTAATAGTTATGAAATTATATATATATATATATATGTTCTCTTTTATATTTACTACTATGATTGATTACGAGATAATTGATTTTATTTTGATGACTATTATCTAAATATTTATTTGATTTTATTGTTCTTATCTTTTTTGAAGAAACTCAGATCATATCATTTCATTATTAAAATAATTGGAACCACAAGTAGGTAAAGATTCAAAGAAGTTGTAACAATCCCAAACATTCTTCACTAACCAACGAGCCATCATATATGAGTGTGTCCTAACATGCTCTACTGCTTTACACATATTGAAAAGTGATCTAAACTTAGACTTTTCATTGAAAAGATGCATTAATGCTATCGGCTGCTAATTTAAAATCGACCTCAATGATAGCATTTGACAAACCAAGACTTTGGAACAGAAGGTTGTGTTTGTTTCCCGGAATAATTTTTTTATAACTTGAAACAAACATGAGAATATATCATTCTCTCCCTCCATAGAATTTAAGCTGTGAAGGCAAAGATAATAGTGTGAAATTCACCTCGTATACAACACAAACAACATCTTCTGAAAATGATAATGTTAATATGAGCTTTGAAGCTGGTACAGTTGCTGCTACATCTCTACCTATAAGTCCCTTACAAACACGACATATTGGTGCAGGTTACCCGACGATTAGCTCGGTCTTTACAAGAAGGAATTCTCTTCCATCGATCAAATGGAAGAGAATAGTGAAGATCTTTTACCGCGGCATTGTGGTAATTTATCTGTTGTTCGCCATTTCAAGAGTATAGTGATCTTCGAACCAGAATCCTCAACCTTTTTACAAAGTTGCCAGCACATGTAATAAAGCCTGATTTGGGACCATAAACTTACATTGCTTATGGAATTAAAGAAGAACTCGGTAGAGGAGATTCTGTTACCAAACTTCATCGTGATATGGCTGATGCGGTATGCTACATTCTACTACTCTGGTCCTATTTATTTGAAGGAATTCCAGTTTTAGGTTTATTGAATAACTAATGTATCTAGTCTGTATTATAAACTTTATTGTGACTAATTTATTGTTCAATATTTTTGACAGGTAAACATTTTGACACTTACAGCTGAGGTGAGGTTATTCCACCTATATTATCTTTATTTTTCATGCTTGAGGCTCACTAATTACTTTCTATTTTGGTTAGGTTTTTCATCCTATTCATGACTAGTGTTTTTTACTTGACTTTGGAGCATATGAAAAAGCTAAAGGAAGAGTTTGGTTAGTACTTATAAAGTTGGAAACTTCTATATAACTCAATGCATGCAATTAGTTATTTACATGAATCTGGGTTTCAATTTTCAGGCGTGGAAGCGTGGACCTTTGAGCAAAAACTTGGGGAAGCATTGTTTATTCCTGCTGGATGCCCACACCAAGTCAGAAATATCAAGGTGAAACGTCTCTTGACACAAAATGGATATTTGCACGTTTTTCTTACTAATTTTAATTTGATTATATCTATAACTTTAATCTTACCATAATGTAAAACTTTGCAGTCATGCACAAAAGTTGTTGCAGATTATATCCCCAGAAAATGTGAATCTGTGCTTGCGTTTAACTGATGCATTCTGTCGTCTTCCTAAGAATCATAAGGCTAGAGAAGACAAACTTTTGATAAAGAAGATGATAGTGTATGCTGTTGACCAATCTGTCAAAGAATTAGAATCTCTAGTTAGGTGATCTTGACTAGTTTGGATGCTGCTGCTGGTTCAAGGAAGCAAACTCCTTTTTAAGTGATAGCTGTTACAATGTTGTTGTTTATATGTGAGGACTACAACAAAGATTTTCGAGAGCTGTTTATCTCAACATATGGTCGTTTTTAGAGATGGTTGTGAAAAGTAATTTGTTTTTTTATATAATTTTCCTGTTTTATCATATAGACTATTTCAAGAATGTAAGTGATGTTTTATCTATATTTAGGAGGACTTCGTCATTGGGGAAGAAGTTGACAAGTTGGACTCTTGTGTATGTCAATTTCACATATGTTCCATCACACAGTGGTGGTTGGTTAAAAAGATTGTGTGCCCGCATTTGAAAAAAAAGTGAATTATATGTTTAAAAAAAATGGCGAAGATGCTAAAGCTTTCCATAGTATAGCATGTTTATGTAACAAAAGCAAGTGCTCTAGAATCCATGACTTAGTAGAGCTTTTGTATAATTTTTTTCCCTACTCGGCACATCAGAACATCTAGTTACCATGTCTACATACAACCTAATTAAGGACAAGCACATAAATCTGGAAATCGGTAATTTCCAATAATCTAAGACTTTTGGTGAGCAAAGGTGAAAAATAGCCATCATTTTGAGAAACTATAAGTGCAATTAAAGTGTAAAGGAATACAATTGCCAGACCGAGAAAATTCAGACCATATATTTGTGAAATTAAAAACCAGAAGAACCATAATTGTCAAACTAATTTTTTTGACCAAAGTTGTCAAACTAATTAAAAGTTCATTAGGAACCATAGTTCCATAAATTATGGAATTATTTTTCCTTGTAGGCAGTTGTGAATTCTACAATTTAATGTATATATGTTGGTTCCAACAGTCATCTACTTATTAAAGGTATTTATTTACAGATGTATAACTAAGAAAGTAAAATAATTCAATATTTTTCTGTTACCATTCTTTGTTTAATAAATTAGTTCTACATTCCAAAATATAATTTGCATACTTTTATCATATACCATCCGGAGCACAATTTTTAAAAAAAAAATTGGGAAAGGAGAAATTTCATTAATCAAAGTGGCACTAATGCCATTTTACAACTGTCTCCGAGAGGATTTGAACTCAATAGCCTTGAAGATACAATACTAAGCCGTTACAACTTTTCAAGCACCAATGGTCTATGTCAGCCACAATCACTAGACTACACCTGATCATGATCGCAACCATGTAAAACTTAATTGTCAAAATTAACTGTTAGCAGAAATATTTGACAACATAAGGATCATAAAAGTTTATAACTTTCACATACCTGGATTTGTTGATGATGCCATAACACAGTTGAAATTGGTTTTTCACCCTTAACCTTGTTACTAAGACACACGTAAAGATGGAAAATTATGTGAACATAAGCATAAAACGAAGGTGTTATTTGTAGGTAGAGGGAGGACAATTTTATAAATAGTGCCATTTAATCTGAGACGTCCATAAAGTATCAGAATCAACGGATGAGATTGATTCCTTTCACATTCTAGTGGTTATAGACTTTAAGCAATCCAATAGTTAGATTTTAAATGTCACTAAAATCCACAAATTAAGAGCCAATAATATTTGTTTATTACCTCAATATGTTTTAGGCCATCAATTTAGAAAGTTAATAATATTATGTTACAAGTTTACAATTTCTTGCATGAACATTGTAAGTTCTTACATTCTCCCACTTAGCCTAAAATTTGAGTAAACCACCTCATAAGTGTGATACATAAATGCTAATGTTTCAAACCTCATCCACATGAATTCATAACTACTTTAATATAATAAAACACTAAGTGTGAGTTATGGCGGTCATGTATTCCTTTCCAAGACACACTTTCTTCCATATACTACAAACACTAGTGCCCTACTATACAAAGTACCTTAAGCACCATATAAAATTTCATTATGGTCCCGTACGTGTTTCTATGACATTCATGTTATAACTCATAAATAAAACTACGTGCGCAATAACTAGAAACAATTATTAAGGTTCAAAAATACATAATCATCAAGAGCTCAGAGTATCAGTGTCATCAAATACAACATTCAAAGAGGACAACCAAGGCCCATTCTATGTACATGTTCCTTAAATGTCTTTGGTTGTAACGCCTTAGTTAATTGATCAACTATCATCAGGTATGTTCTAACACACTCTATAGATACTCGTTTTTTCTGAACTTTGTCCTTAATAGAGAAATACTTTAACTCCATGTGCTTTGCACCTTTTGAGTATTTATCATTCTTGGAGAAAAATACTGATGCAGAATTGTCACAATAAATCTTTAACGGCTTATCAATAGTGTCAACTATCCCAAGCCCTTTCACAAAATTTCACAGCCGTAATACCTGAATTGTAGCCTCAAAACATGTTATGAATTCAAATTCCATGGTGGAAGAAGCACTACAACAGAAATAGGCCAACAGGGGCGCTTTTTTTTATTCATCGGGGGCGCTTTCGGGCGCCCCTGAATCTGGCGCTCTTGATGCCAACCCCACAATCAGGTGCGCTCGTAAAAAGCGCCCCTGTTGGACTTAGCGCCTCAAACCAACAGGGGTGCTTTTAAAAAGCGCCCCTGATTGCTTTTTAAATTTTTTTTCTTCCTGTTTCTGGTGTATCCTATAGTTTGCAACACATCCCTACTCTCATTTTCATCAACCAACAACAACTAATATCAAACACCTTGCCTGCATACCCAAAATGCCACATTCAGGGAGAAGCTATTTTTCTCATCATTGTAATAAAAGAACAAACACACAATAATACAAAAGCAAAATCCCAGAATATATCATACTATAATAAGCAACAAAAAGCACATACCAGAAAGTAGAAAGTAGAGAAACCCTAACATTTTAAATTGCACAGTCATGGGAACGTACCAGAAAAAGGCAACAGCTCCGACGGAACAGGCAGCAGTGTCGATGACGGCGTGGTTGTTGATGGCGTGGTTGTTGACGGCGGAATGGGCGTTTGACGGTGTGGTTATTAACTCGTTCACTGTTTCTGTTTCGCGTACGGGTTTGCGTGAGAGAGACTGAGTTTTGTAAATGAGAAGAGACTGAGAAGAGGGAGAGTGTGAGAGAACAGGGTTTCAGGTAAGAGAGACTGAGAGTGAGAGGGAAAGAGTTGGTCAAAAAATAAGAAGAGGGAAAGAGACGAGTACTGAGAGTGAGAGGGAGTATGAAACGGAAATATTAGAATATTAGGCATCAGGGGCGCTTTTAAAAAGCGCCCCTGATGTCCAAAATACGAAGGGCCTTCAGGGGCGCTTTTTATAAAGCGCCCCTGATGCCCAATATACGGAGGGCCTTATTTCGGGCATCAGGGGCACTTTTTAGAAAGCGCCCCTAAAGGACCTTCGTATTATGGGCTTCAGGGGCGCTTTTTAAAAAACGCCCTTAATGGGTGCGCCCTTTTTTAACAATTCTGTTGTAGTGAAGCAACAACTGTCTACTTAACACTTTTTCATGATATGACTGATTCTCCAAGAAGGAATAACTAGCCAAAAGTGGACTTCCCAGTGTCAATACATCCACCAAAATCTGAGTCTGAATATCCAATCACTTCTAAATGCTTGGATCTTCTATACATGAGCATATACTCCTTAGTTCCTTATAGACACCTCGAAACTTTCTTGGCAGCTTTCCAATGATCATTTCCAGGATTACTATGATACCTGCCCAACATTCCAACCGCAAAACTAATGTCTGGTCTCGTGAAGGTTTGCACATACATCAGACTACCCACTACAAAACCATATGGAATTGATTCCATTTGTTTTCGCTCTAAGTCGTTCTTTGGACATTGCGTAAGATTGAATTTGTCCCCTTTCTGAATTGGTACAACTCCAGAAGAACAATTTTCCATATTAAATCTCTCTAGGCTTTTCTTGATATAGGCTTTTTGAGACAATCCTAACAATCCTTGTGATCTATCACGAAATATTTCAATTCCTTTCACATAGGACGCCTCTCCTAAATCTTTCATTTCTAAATTTTTAGAGAGATATTCCTTGGTCGCATGCTACATACTCAAACTATTAGTTGCAAGCATGATATCATTAACATATAGCACCAAAAACATAAACTTACTCCCATTGACCTTTCGGTATATGCATTTATCAACTTGATTTTCTTCAAAACCGAAAGAGGTAATGATATCGTTGAACTTAATATACCGTTGCCTTGAGGTTTGTTTTAGTCCATATATTGATTTCTTTAGCTTACACACCATATGACCTTTTCCATTAATTGGAAAACCTTCAGGTTGGTCCATATAAACTTCTTCTTCAATATTACTATTCAAAAAGGTTGTTTTCACATCCATCTGGTGTAACTCTAAATCATAATGAGCAACCACTGCCATGATAATACGTAATGAGTGTTTTCTTTTAGACAGGAGAAAATGTTTCTTTATAATCAATGCCATCCTTTTGAGTATATCCTTTAGCAACAAGTCAGCCTTTATATCGTTCAACATTGCCATTTGAGTCACGCTTGGTCTTAAAGACCCACTTACAACCAACTCGTTTAGCACCTTCTGGCAATTCAACAATTTCCCAAATCTTATTTTCTTGCATGGCTTTTGAAAATGAAACTGGATCTTCATTGATTCCAATGTCTTACTCTAGCAAATAAGTCTCATAGTAGCTTGGAGTTGCTGGTTTTCTTTCTCTTTGAGACCTTCTCAAAGGCACTTCTTGAGACTCATTTAGTTCAGACCTTTGTGAGTTAGTCTCTTCATTTGGCGTGTTATCATTCAAATTTTGTTCATTGTTATCATGTCGTTCTACAAAAACTGGATTGACTTTTGGAACAACTATTGACAAAGGAATATTTATAGGCAAAGTAACATTTACTTTAACTTCCTTTATGTCAACATATTGTCGCTCCTCACTCCAATTAACTTCACCATTTTCAAGGAATTTTGCATTTCCAGTTTCTACAATTCTTTGACTATGATTAGGACAATAAAAGATATACCCTTTACAATTCTCTGGGTAACCAGTAAAGTAACCACTTACTGTTCGAGAGCCTAACTTCTTTTCACATGAATTATATACTCTTGCTTCTGCTGGGCAACCCCAAACATGCAGGTTCCTTAAACTTGGTTTCCTGTTTGTCTACAACACAAAAGGAGTTTTAGGGACTGCCCCGCTAGGAACCCTATTTAATAAATACATAGCAGTTTTTAATGCATACATCCACAAAAATTTGGGCAATGAAAAATTGCTCATCATACTCCGGATTTGGTTTCTCTCCCATCACTTTAACCTCCAGTCATCCTGTCAACAAAATCTAAGCCATTGACTAAATCTAATGCTCCATAATGAGCCACCTATTATTAAAACTAAAGTTAACACTAGTAAAAAAATAAAAAAAGGAACCGTTCCTATTATTTGGCGGGAATGAAAATAAGCCCTTGATATCATCACCATTCACCACCCATTTCATTCCCACCTCCAGTCACTCTAAAACCCATTTATCTCCTTCTTCTTCTTCAAGCAACTCCATTTACAGCCATTTATTGTTCTTCAAGGTAATTTTTTTTGCCATCATTTATTCAACTTTCATAACTCCATTTAAATGGATTACTTCTAGTTTTTTATTTTGCTTTAGTTTGCTCTTCTCAAATGTGTAAAAAACATATGGAAGAATAAATGATATTTTACCCTTATAAAGTAGTATATTGGACTATTAGAAGGGAACTGTGGAAGAATAAATGATAGTTACCCTTATAAGGTATATAATGCTAAACTAATAACCTGTTGGCGTTTTTTTTCTCTGTTTCTTGATATTGATTAAGAAACAATCAAACTAATGCTTGTTTCATTTGAATGTTCAATTTGTTCTAACATTAATATTTTTTTAATACTATTTTTATGTTGAACTTGGCAGATTTAGCCTAGAAATGACAATCCCTACAACACCTAGTGTTGGCATGGAATTTGATAGTGTAGATGAAGCTTGGCAATTCTGGGTTGACTATGGTAGAAAAATCGGTTTTGGAGTTAGAAAAGAATACTTGAACAAGAGAAAAAAAGATGGCTCTATTAGGTCAGGTAGATTTGTTTGTTGCAAGGAGGGCCATCGAGTGGTTGATAAAAGGTCATTTTTGATAAAGAAGCCAAGTGCTGAGACAAGAACTGGTTGTGAAGCAAGAATTGGCTTTAGTGAAAAAAATGGGAAGTTTGTAATCCATGAGTTTGTGGAGGACCATAATCATGCTTTACAACTTGCAGAAACAACACACATGTTAGCATCACATCGGAAAATATCTGAAGTTCAGGCATATGAGATTGAAATGGCTGAGGACTCTGGATTGGGGCAAAAGTCTACATTTCAGCTTATGAGTACACACGCAGGAGGTAGAACTAATCTTGGATATATACGAATGGATGTCAAAAACTATCTCAAAGCACGAAGACAACGTGGCATGGTCTATGGTGAAGTTGGTAGTCTAATGCAGTATTTTCAACTTCAGCTATTGGAGAATCCATCATTTTATCATGCATATCAAATGGATTGTGATGAACAAATCACAAATGTATTTTGGGCTGATGCAAAAATGATATTGGACTATGGATATTTTGGTGAGGTGGTTTCTTTGGACACAACATATTGCACTAATCATGCTAATAGGCCGTTGGCATTATTTTCGGGCTTCAACCATTATAGAGGTGCTGTCATTTTTGGGGCTGCACTATTATATGATGAAACAAAAGAATCATTCAAATGGTTATTTGAAACATTCCTTGAAGCGCATGGAAATAAAAAGCCCCAAACTTTGTTCACTGACCAATGTCCAGCAATGTTTAAACCACTAGCTGAGGTGATGCCAGAGACTCGACATGGATTATGTACATGGCACTTGATGCAGAATGGGATCAAACACCTTGGTAACTTGATGAAAAAAGGAAGTCATTTCCTGACCGACTTTAAGAGGTGTATGTATGATTATGAGCAAGAGGTGAAGTTTGAGGAAGCATGGAGCAAGTTGGTTGCAGTTTTTAATTTGAGTGATAACAAATGGGTGAAGTCAATGTATGCTATCAAACAAAAATGGGCAGCATGTCATATGAAGGAAGCAATGACTTTGGGAATGCGAAGCACTCAACTTAGTGAGAGTTTAAATTCAAATTTTAAAGCTTGCATGGGACCGAATGTTAATGTCATCCAATTCTTCAAACACTTTGAGAATGTTGTCGAGGATAAACGGTACAAGGAGTTGATTTGCGAATATGAGTCTCGGCAAAAACTTCCACAACTTAGATATAATCATTCACCAGTTTTGAAGTAGCTCGCACAAGTTTACACACTCCCCATTTTTAACATATTCAATGAAGAGTTTTCTTTATTTTTGGCTACTTGTATACGAGAAAGAAATATATCTCAGCTTCCATTTGAATATATCATCACTTTGGTCAGTGGGGAAAGAGAATGGCGAGTGTTATTTGATCCTGAACAATCATCTATATCATGCAGTTGTAGAAAGTTTGAGACTTTCGGAATACTTTGTTGTCATGTACTAAAAGTCTTTGAGGCAAATGATGTTAAAGTTGTCCCCGAGCAATACATCTTAAAGAGGTGGACAAGGGATGCACGCAACGGTATCATACATGATATAAAGAGAAATGAGGTTGTGGAAGATCCCAAGCTATCTAGCACACAACGATATAAGCAACTTTGCTCCAAGCTAATTAGATTGGCGGCCAATGTGTCGACTTCTGAAAGATTACACCAACTTGTAGAAGATGGAGTGCGTGACTTGTGTAAGCGGGTTATGGAAGTGCGAATACAGGAAAATGCAATGGTCAACGATGAAGGTAATGATCCAATACCAAGTACAGAACTTGTGACTCAAGCAAAGGGATTTAAGCATCGACAAGGGTTAAGGACAACTAAACGAATTAAGAGTGGGATTGAACTTCAGTCCAAAAAAAGAAGAAGACATCCAACTACCAAGCCTTCACCAAGTCAACAAAATGGGGTATATGAATTTAAATTTGTAGAAAAGTTTCTTTTATTTTACTTGTGATTATCATGTGTTAATTGTCCCATTTATTGAAGGATGTCGAATCTTTTAGTCAAGTGGACTTAGGAACATCCAGTTTGACACAACCGGTGTATGACTTATCTCAGGCAATTGGAAATGGATTTTACACTAGTTTATTGATGGTAAAACCTCTTAGTTTGTATAATAAATAGGTCCTTATTTTTAGCTTGTAATGATATTGTGTGTCTTCTATTTTTTTGTAATGTAGGAACCACTTTCGGATGAATGAAGCTCAATCAAGAATGGAGATGTTTTTTGTTTTGGTTGCCAAGACAAGTCATTTTGGTAGCAAAGACTAGTTATTAATTTTGCTCAAAACAATGTTTTTTTTATTCTCAAGACCGGTTATTTTGTTATCAAGATAGTATTATGCAGCACTCATGAATTATGCAACAAAAACTTATTAAGCTGATAGTGGTTGCTTTTGTATTAGTGCACCACTTGTAAATTATGCAGTAGAATTTTGTTTTGGTGCAGAACTCATGAGTTTTGTTTTTGTAAGTGATAATACATAGTGTAATGTGTTCATATTTGCGAAAGATCTCTTCTTGCCTTGGCACAAGTTTAATTATCAATTCATATTTATGTACAAGAAAGTCACTATAGATCAAAATATGGTAACCAATTATTATATTATTTCTCCAAATAGTTACAAGTTTTCTGTACAAACTGCCAAATTTGTTCAATTGTACACTACAAAAGTCCCAAAATTCCAAGTCTTAGTAGCTGCAATATACAACATCCTATTATAAGCATTTAGCCACACCACCGATTGTACCCCACCCCAAATATCACAGCAGACTTTTAACTAAAAACCAAATCACTTGCAGCAGACCAGCTTCGGTTTCAACCAACCAATATCAGTAAACATTACACACATCCACCAAAATTTGTCACCACATGCTCCATCCACAAAGCCTATATTCCATCCTCAAGTATATAATCTTCAATCTGTCACGTACACCAGCAAAGAGCACCCATCATTCTTTAAATTATCTTGCACGAATTTGCAGATTCTTCACATTTGTGAAATGTGTTCTCAACTCCACCTTTAATTCCAAGACTTTGTAACCTTATAAATATTAGGCAATGTTCAGCTTGATTCCACCTGCAACAAACCCAAAATTCCAGTCTCAAAGGCTTCAAAGCAGCAATAGAATCAACAACAATGACTCTAACAGGCAACCGAGACTTTTGGTAAGAAAGGAGAAATTCTATTTCAGGCATTATATCGAGCAGTTTATCTGCATTATGAACACCGAGGAGGAACACGTGGGTTAAGGGGTCTGTGTTGAGGAGATTGGGATGAGAGGAAAGAAGAGAGTTTCAGAGTTGTTTGAGGCGGCGGATTGGGAAAGGCGACTCGGTGAAGGTGTAGAGAGATGAGGCTGAGAGGCCGCCGTGGTAAGGTGGGAGTTGACTGGTGAGGACGAGTTGGAGACAGAGTTGGGTTTTGCCGGCTTCGCTTTCGGCGACGAGTCTGTTATTGACTTGCCGAGGATTCCGCCGACGAGGTGATGATCTAGTGTGGGATGGTGCGGCGGTGGTGCGGCGGTGAGATGACACTTGCGGGTGAGCTGTTGTTGCAGTTCTCCATTTTTCATTTTAAGGATTTGAGATTAGATGATTTAGGAGAAATAATGTTAACCACTAGATGAATCTAAGGGTGTAGATTAAGTGACTGGAGGTGACTGGAGACAAACCGAATCCATCATACTCCTAACCATATCCATTAGTGTTCTATTACACCTTTTTGCCACACCATTTTGTTGGCATTGTGTATTGTGCAAGGATACCGTGCATTTCAAGAAGTTTTGCAAATGCCCCCCTGTAAAAATAAAACTTTGTATTTTATTTTAGTCCCTCCAATATGAGAAGAAAAAGGACTAAAATAAACTGTGTTACAGGGGCTAAACACAAAGTTTTATTTTTACAAGGACTAAACTGGATAAAACGTATATTTGCAAGGACTAAACATATATTTAAGCCTAATAGAAATGATTCATCAAATGCAAGAAAACATGAAACTTATGGTCGATCAAAACATATTAGGATATTCATATATACTAACAATGATCAGGGAGATAGGTTCAACATACTAGGGGAGATAAAATATCATTGATGGAAAATCAGAAACTTCACAACATGGCTCTGATACCACATGTAAAACTTAATTGTCAAAATAAACTGTTAGCAGAAATATTTGACAACATAAGGATCCTAAAAGCTTATAACTTTCACATACCTGGATTTGTTGATGAAGCCATAACACAGTTGAAATTGGTTTCTTTCCCTTAACCCCATTTCCAAGACACGCATAAAGATGGAAAATTATGTGAGCATAAGCATAAAACGAAGGTGTCATTTGTGGGTCGAGAGAGAACCAATTTATAGATAGTGCCATCTAATCTGAGACGTCCATCAAGTATCAGAATCAACGGATGAGATTGATTCCTTTCACATTCTGGTGGTTATAGACTTTAAGCAATCCAACAGTTAGATTTTAAATGTCACTAAAGTGTTACTAAAATCTTCCAATTAAGAGCCAGTTATATTTGTTTATTACCTCAATTTATTTTAGGCCATCAACTTAGAAAGTTACAAAATTAATAATATGATGTTACAACTTTAAAATTTTTTTCATTAACCTTGTAATTTCTTACAAACCACTGTTGGATCGGCTAAAAATCATCGTAGAGTGAACCTCATGCGCCCTAAAATCTAAGAAAAACCACTCCATAACGTCCACTTGCATGAAAAGTTGGAAACCTCGACTCCCTATCTTTTAGGGGCCTTAACCATTTTTTCATCAAATACTCCACATCTTGGCTTATAATCCTCAACGTATTTTCCACTTGCTTTACCTACTTGCTCCCAAACATACTCATTTGCCTCAGTTGCAAAATCTTCGGCAACCAAGTCCTCAGCTACCAATCCTTCACCTGAGTTACTCATCGGTTGAGATACCCAACTTACGCAAGTAGAGCCATCCGCTTAGCAATTTTAGCATAAGGATTCAACCCGAGCATTACACTCAAGTCCTTCAATGGATTCTTCTTATAAGAGTATTCCTCTTCACCTTCAGCAAGGATTTTCTTTTTAATTCTCTTAATTGGCCTAACAATAGACTGAGTTCCATCAAAATTGATGCTCCTCTGCTGATCAAAGTTCACTACCTTGGCCTTGGGCAGAACATACCCAGTGGCGGATCCAGAAAATTCTTCCATGTGAGCAAGAAAATAATCTTTCTTTAATTTTCATATAATAAAAATATTTAGAGTTTTTACAAAATACATCATCATGTACGTGATAAAAAATTGAAGAAAGGATATCTAAGCTTCTACAAATATACAAATTGTACTAGTTTTCTACGCATTTTTCTAGTCTAAAAATACTGTATGATATTTCTTTATCAATATTATAAAAATTATCTCTCAATATATATATATTCTAGAATAAGTTTTGCTTATATGTTTGAATAATTGGATATTAGTGGGGCAAACTTTATTTTTGACTGTGGACAAATGGAAATACACTATACATATAAAAGAATATTTTTTTTCCTTATGGGGGAAATTTCCCACACTGTGATGTGCATACACCCGCCACTGAACATACCCCTTCTTCTTCTTCTTCTTCTTCTTCTTCTCTCGTGGTTGCTCTTTCAGAAATATTGTAGGAATATTGACGAGGTAGGAGAAATATAGGCTATTGTATAGCCTTATGGCTTCTTGTTAACAATTCAAGGAAATCGGTTCATGTAGACTCATCTGAGCACTTACCGCAGCTGAGACCTTCCTCAGCCAACAACTCAGTACTTTTTGGGTGTCAACACCCACAAATTTAGTCCTCCTATTTTTCCAATTTCTAAAATCCCTTCCCAAAAAAAATGAAAAGTAAAAAGGAATGAATTCGTTTCATGTTCAATGTTCGATCTCAAAAATACAACTTGTATTTTTTGTTTCCCATCATCATCCCTTTCGGTTTCCCTGTTTGGAACCTTTTAATTTTCATCCCTTTTATCCTTCTCTCACCATGGAATTGAAATGTGAGCTTGTTGAACTTAATGTCCAGACCAAAACCTTGACTTTTTATCTCTTCCTTTTTCCCCTTTAATTAGTCAATTCTTTTTCGCTCCTTCCTAATATGGACCTTTTTAAAAAGTCCACCAATGGACCTTTATCATTTTTAGTAAAAAATAAATTTTAGAATAATAAAAAATGAAAAAGTAAAAAAAATATTTTATTAAAATTTACTAAAAATGGTAAAGTTACATTGGTGGACTTTTTAAAAAGGTCGATATTAGGGGGATCCGTAGCAAAGAAGGATAAGAAAACATTGGAAAATAAATTGTTAGTTATAGGACCTATTTGGATTTTGAAGTCAATATTTCCCAGTAAAAGGTATTTTGGATAAAATAAATTAAAAAGCACGAAGGGGCTATGGAAAGTAAAAAGTGGATGTAGGTAGAAATTGGCTTTATTTATAAATTTAGTGAGATAGCCAAACTTCGCATCCAAAATTTGGGCTTTTTGGCCCATAAGAAGCAATAAGTCACAAATCACATATACCTTCATACATGTATGCAAAACATCACTCAAAAATTCAATGGATATACACTAGTTGGCATTTATAGGGACTAAAAACGAAAATTTGAAATTTTATAGGGACTAAAAGTCGATGAAAAGTTTTATAGGGACTAAAAACAAAAGTGAAAATTTGTAGGGACTAAAAACATATTTAACCCTTGAATTTATGATTAATTAAGAAATAATTGATTTTATTTTGTTGAGTATTATCTAATTATTTATTTGATTTTATAGTTCTAATCCTTTTTTTTTGACAAAAATAGGATCATATCATTTTGTTATTAAAATAGCGGGCATCACAAGTAGGTAAAGATTCAAAGAAGTGGTAACAATCCCCTAACATGGCTACTAATGACGGAGCTAACTTGATTTTTATGAGGGGGCTAAAACTAAAGAGTAATTTTTATGGACAAAATGAACGTAAATGAAAGAGATATAAAACTTCTCTCACCATTACAAATTGTAAGCAAAAAAGTCTATTCATTTAAATTAAATTTAGTACAAGTGCATCCGTCCATACCAACCAGTGATCCACTCGGTCATGGTACCGGGTCACAAGGGTCAAGAGTCCAACTGATGGGTCACTCATTGAATATTAAATTATAATCAAGTAAAACAATATATTTTGACATAGTATGAATTATAAATATTCATAAGTTAGCATTAAATAATTTTGTTTAAATATAATTTCATGTCATAATATTAAGGCTTAAAGGTATGTTTCGTCCCAACAAATATCTCAATAATTCAGTTTGGTCCCTGCAAAAATGAATTTTTTAAAAAAGCCCTTGCAAATACCAAACGCTTCTAGTTTGGTCCCTACTGTTAGTTTTTGACTAACATCGTTAGTGGATGGTGACGTGGCTGCCAAACATCATCACCTCCTTCATTCCTCTTTCTTTGAAACTCAAACTCTGTTTTTCTTCCCTCAAACTCGATTCTTCTTCTTCATCATTAGCATTACATGAAGAATGTTCATTCTTCACCAAAAAAAGATCAAAGGGAAACATCTTCGCCGCCATGACTTTGATGAATATATATTCTTTAAAGGCAATTCAAACAGTATTTTATGCCAACAGAAATTTCTATTTCTATACCCTAAAATCCCCTTGCAAGGACAAGGCAAATGAAATCCAAAAAAAGCTGATAACTTTGTAAGTAAAGAAAGTAATAACTAATCCACATAACAAGAAATAAGCTAGAAATAGGGTATAGAAATTAACAGCAACTTGAAGAAAGAAAAGACACAATAGAAACTCAAAATCATGATTTGAAGACATTAATAGCAACCCAGAATTAAAGTTCAACCCTTTTTGGTATTACTCATGTTGGAGAAGGTTATAGAAGGTTGGATCATGAAAAAGAAAAGTGGGTATGTGAGAAAGATGGTACTTGGTGATTCCAATTAAAAAAGAGAACTTTGTTGCAGAGAAGAGGGTGATATAAGGGCGAGAGACGGTGAAAGAGAACTTATTCTCAAGATTTGTTGATGGCGTAGTGGCAAAGCTCAAGTACTACATATTACTTGGCTGGGGTTTTGTTCCCTACCAACTGCTATCTCACCCTCCAAGAAGCAAGTCTCTCCCACTCTACACGGGCAAGGAGTCTCGCTCTTCCCTCTCTATTTCCCGCTCCATGAAACTTGACTCCTCTCTCTAAGATAGGCAAGGCAATGGGGCGGGGCGGGGACAGTTTTAACATTTTCCATCCTCATCCCCGAATCTCATATTCATCCCCGTTCCCTACCCAAACCCAACGGGGATGAAAAATTGATCCCCATCCTCGTACCCAACGGGTTCGGGGATCGCCGCCCCAACCTCGTCCCTGCAGTGAAATCAATTTTTTAAAATTAAAAAGTAGTTTTTACCTGTCCCAAACCCGCCCCCAAACCCAAAATTTATCCCACACCCGAACCCACCCCAAACCCGAAATTTAACACAACAACATAAAACCAATGCTACTACAACATATAGCCAAAATATCAATTATCCAAAATGTCAACGTATAACAATGACATTGCATATCAACATATAAATATCAATGTTCATACATTCGGGGCGGGTTAGGGGACGGGACCTATATCCCCATTACCCGTCCCATCCCCGTATTTTGATTTCGGGGAAAACTCAAACTCAAACCCGAACCCAATCAAAATGGGGGAAACACGTCAAATCGGGGCGGGTTTGGGTCGGCCCCTGCGGGTATGGGTTTTGTTGCCATGCCTACTCTAAGATACCAAGGGGTGAAGAGATGAAAGACCACAACAAATTATCAGGCGCCCTAGGGGGCACATACAACACATGGAAAAGGTTCAAATTATCAAGCTGGCATGCAGAGACGACCTTAGCAAACGACTTCAAGCCAAGGCCATACTCTGGACTGGTCTCGGCTTATGGGGTAACTGTTCTGGATGGGGCCACGAGGCCCACACTGGCTAGGGGCCCTGGCTCAGCCCAATTAACAGGTCCATATCCAGTTCAATTCAGCTCATCTATGATTATCATACATCAACGGCTCAATCTGTCCAATCAATCCAACGGACCAGAACTGACACAATGCCTATAAATACGAACCCCACCTAGCTGAAAAAGGTACACTATTCATTCTGTGCTACACTATAAGATTCTCTAACACTGACTTGAGCGTTGGAGTGGCATTGTAGGTACCACACCCGAGTTCCACTCTGAGACCCGAACTAGGATGCAGGAGCCCTACCAACTGCTATCTTGGACCTACCTGAGGTAAGGCTAGGTAGAGAACAGGTTTGATCGTTGTTGCAGCCATTTCTTTGATTTTTTAAATATAACAACGCTTGATCGTTGTTGTAGCTCATATTAACATTATCAATCGACTTGATTACATCGATTCAACCAACGAGTTTCACCAGCTCACGAGTTAAAGTTGTTCCGTTTGGTTTACTCTTGTTTCAATTGCACAAGCAATCCATTAACACAATCGGACCACACATGGGTCTGGTTCCCGGTTGTTCCAATCGGTTCGAGTCAGGTTTTAAAAAACTGCTCTTTCACCTTTTTGCATTTTGATTGATTCAATTGTATATATCTGTATTTTGAATATGATAACTTCCAAAAGTAAACAAAATAAAAAACTGAATTCTAGCTGTGATTCAAATTTCAGAGGTATTTGGGTTTTGAAATCAAATTTCTTAATAAAATGTATTTTTGGTAAAATAATTTAAAAAACACAAAGGGGCTACTGAAAGTAAAAAGTGGATGTACTTAGATATTGGCTTTATGAAAGTAGGAGTAGAAATATAGTTAGATAGCCACACTTTGCATCCAAACTTTGGGCTTTTTGGCCCACAAGATACATGTCACAACTCACAAATATCTCCATACTTGCATGGGCCATTCTTTTTCCGCCATTCTTGTGTTTTGGGTCCTGTGTTGTTGTCCACTAAGAAATCGAGCCCTAGGTATGACTAACTTGTTATAAATCTGTTGTTACAACCATCTATTTGAAAACACTAGCAAAGATTTGCGTTGCGGCCGCTTCCATCAAAATACTAGGGCATCTCTCTTTCTCTCTTCCTCCATTGCTTGCGTTTGTAAAGAGGTGCAAAAGTGGGCTTTCAATTTCTTGAATTGGTTACATTGATATGCATGGGAGGTGATACATCATTGGAGACTTCATTCCACAAAGATCATTGCCGTATATATCACTAATCACAGGTAATTCATTATGTTCTTGTAATTACTATATCTTCATTTGGTGGCTTTTTCTCTCTTGTTTAATCTTGTGTTGTTTGGTCTTCAACAGATCCACAAGCGGCAGAACAAAACTTGGTGAATTGATTATAAATACAAGATTGATCACATATAGAAATTGTGGATGTTGTCTTATGTTTTTACGCATTCTCAGAAATTCATTGCTCTATTGCTTTTTTTATAATGTCCAACATAGATCTCCAACGGCTGTGATTTCCTTGATTAAAATAATATGACAAAAGATGCCGATGTTGTCATATTTTTTGAGAAGGTACGTAATAGTTATGAAATTATATATATATATATATATATATGTTCTCTTTTATATTTACTACTATGATTGATTACGAGATAATTGATTTTATTTTGATGACTATTATCTAAATATTTATTTGATTTTATTGTTCTTATCTTTTTTGAAGAAACTCAGATCATATCATTTCATTATTAAAATAATTGGAACCACAAGTAGGTAAAGATTCAAAGAAGTTGTAACAATCCCAAACATTCTTCACTAACCAACGAGCCATCATATATGAGTGTGTCCTAACATGCTCTACTGCTTTACACATATTGAAAAGTGATCTAAACTTAGACTTTTCATTGAAAAGATGCATTAATGCTATCGGCTGCTAATTTAAAATCGACCTCAATGATAGCATTTGACAAACCAAGACTTTGGAACAGAAGGTTGTGTTTGTTTCCCGGAATAATTTTTTTATAACTTGAAACAAACATGAGAATATATCATTCTCTCCCTCCATAGAATTTAAGCTGTGAAGGCAAAGATAATAGTGTGAAATTCACCTCGTATACAACACAAACAACATCTTCTGAAAATGATAATGTTAATATGAGCTTTGAAGCTGGTACAGTTGCTGCTACATCTCTACCTATAAGTCCCTTACAAACACGACATATTGGTGCAGGTTACCCGACGATTAGCTCGGTCTTTACAAGAAGGAATTCTCTTCCATCGATCAAATGGAAGAGAATAGTGAAGATCTTTTACCGCGGCATTGTGGTAATTTATCTGTTGTTCGCCATTTCAAGAGTATAGTGATCTTCGAACCAGAATCCTCAACCTTTTTACAAAGTTGCCAGCACATGTAATAAAGCCTGATTTGGGACCATAAACTTACATTGCTTATGGAATTAAAGAAGAACTCGGTAGAGGAGATTCTGTTACCAAACTTCATCGTGATATGGCTGATGCGGTATGCTACATTCTACTACTCTGGTCCTATTTATTTGAAGGAATTCCAGTTTTAGGTTTATTGAATAACTAATGTATCTAGTCTGTATTATAAACTTTATTGTGACTAATTTATTGTTCAATATTTTTGACAGGTAAACATTTTGACACTTACAGCTGAGGTGAGGTTATTCCACCTATATTATCTTTATTTTTCATGCTTGAGGCTCACTAATTACTTTCTATTTTGGTTAGGTTTTTCATCCTATTCATGACTAGTGTTTTTTACTTGACTTTGGAGCATATGAAAAAGCTAAAGGAAGAGTTTGGTTAGTACTTATAAAGTTGGAAACTTCTATATAACTCAATGCATGCAATTAGTTATTTACATGAATCTGGGTTTCAATTTTCAGGCGTGGAAGCGTGGACCTTTGAGCAAAAACTTGGGGAAGCATTGTTTATTCCTGCTGGATGCCCACACCAAGTCAGAAATATCAAGGTGAAACGTCTCTTGACACAAAATGGATATTTGCACGTTTTTCTTACTAATGTTAATTTGATTATATCTATAACTTTAATCTTACCATAATGTAAAACTTTGCAGTCATGCACAAAAGTTGTTGCAGATTATATCCCCAGAAAATGTGAATCTGTGCTTGCGTTTAACTGATGCATTCTGTCGTCTTCCTAAGAATCATAAGGCTAGAGAAGACAAACTTTTGATAAAGAAGATGATAGTGTATGCTGTTGACCAATCTGTCAAAGAATTAGAATCTCTAGTTAGGTGATCTTGACTAGTTTGGATGCTGCTGCTGGTTCAAGGAAGCAAACTCCTTTTTAAGTGATAGCTGTTACAATGTTGTTGTTAATATGTGAGGACTACAACAAAGATTTTCGAGAGCTGTTTATCTCAACATATGGTCGTTTTTAGAGATGGTTGTGAAAAGTAATTTGTTTTTTTATATAATTTTCCTGTTTTATCATATAGACTATTTCAAGAATGTAAGTGATGTTTTATCTATATTTAGGAGGACTTCGTCATTGGGGAAGAAGTTGACAAGTTGGACTCTTGTGTATGTCAATTTCACATATGTTCCATCACACAGTGGTGGTTGGTTAAAAAGATTGTGTGCCCGCATTTGAAAAAAAAAGTGAATTATATGTTTAAAAAAAATGGCGAAGATGCTAAAGCTTTCCATAGTATAGCATGTTTATGTAACAAAAGCAAGTGCTCTAGAATCCATGACTTAGTAGAGCTTTTGTATAATTTTTTTCCCTACTCGGCACATCAGAACATCTAGTTACCATGTCTACATACAACCTAATTAAGGACAAGCACATAAATCTGGAAATCGGTAATTTCCAATAATCTAAGACTTTTGGTGAGCAAAGGTGAAAAATAACCATCATTTTGAGAAACTATAAGTGCAATTAAAGTGTAAAGGAATACAATTGCCAGACCGAGAAAATTCAGACCATATATTTGTGAAATTAAAAACCAGAAGAACCATAATTGTCAAACTAATTTTTTTGACCAAAGTTGTCAAACTAATTAAAAGTTCATTAGGAACCATAGTTCCATAAATTATGGAATTATTTTTCCTTGTAGGCAGTTGTGAATTCTACAATTTAATGTATATATGTTGGTTCCAACAGTCATCTACTTATTAAAGGTATTTATTTACAGATGTATAACTAAGAAAGTAAAATAATTCAATACTTTTCTGTTACCATTCTTTGTTTAATAAATTAGTTCTACATTCCAAAATATAATTTGCATACTTTTATCATATACCATCCGGAGCACAATTTTTAAAAAAAAAATTGGGAAAGGAGAAATTTCATTAATCAAAGTGGCACTAATGCCATTTTACAACTGTCCCCGAGAGGATTTGAACTCAATAGCCTTGAAGATACAATACTAAGCCGTTACAACTTTTCAAGCACCAATGGTCTATGTCAGCCACAATCACTAGACTACACCTGATCATGATCGCAACCATGTAAAACTTAATTGTCAAAATTAACTGTTAGCAGAAATATTTGACAACATAAGGATCATAAAAGTTTATAACTTTCACATACCTGGATTTGTTGATGATGCCATAACACAGTTGAAATTGGTTTTTCACCCTTAACCTTGTTACTAAGACACACGTAAAGATGGAAAATTATGTGAACATAAGCATAAAACGAAGGTGTTATTTGTAGGTAGAGGGAGGACAATTTTATAAATAGTGCCATTTAATCTGAGACGTCCATAAAGTATCAGAATCAACGGATGAGATTGATTCCTTTCACATTCTAGTGGTTATAGACTTTAAGCAATCCAATAGTTAGATTTTAAATGTCACTAAAATCCACAAATTAAGAGCCAATAATATTTGTTTATTACCTCAATATGTTTTAGGCCATCAATTTAGAAAGTTAATAATATTATGTTACAAGTTTACAATTTCTTGCATGAACATTGTAAGTTCTTACATTCTCCCACTTAGCCTAAAATTTGAGTAAACCACCTCATAAGCGTGATACATAAATGCTAATGTTTCAAACCTCATCCACATGAATTCATAACTACTTTAATATAATAAAACACTAAGTGTGAGTTATGGCGGTCATGTATTCCTTTCCAAGACACACTTTCTTCCATATACTACAAACACTAGTGCCCTACTATACAAAGTACCTTAAGCACCATATAAAATTTCATTATGGTCCCGTACGTGTTTCTATGACATTCATGTTATAAATCATAAATAAAACTACGTGTGCAATAACTAGAAGCAATTATTAAGGTTCAAAAATACATAATCATCAAGAGCTCAGAGTATCAGTGTCATCAAATACAACATTCAAAGAGGACAACCAAGGCCCATTCTATGTACATGTTCCTTAAATGTCTTTGGTTGTAACTCCTTAGTTAATTGATCAACTATCATAAGGTATGTTCTAACATACTCTATAGATACTCGTTGTTTCTGAACTTTGTCCTTAATAGAGAAATACTTTAACTCCATGTGCTTTGCACCTTTTGAGTATTTATCATTCTTGGAGAAAAATACTGATGCAGAATTGTCACAATAAATCTTTAACGGCTTATCAATAGTGTCAACTATCCCAAGCCCTTTCACAAAATTTCACAGCCGTAATACCTGAATTGTAGCCTCAAAACATGTTATGAATTCAAATTCCATGGTGGAAGAAGCACTACAACAGAAATAGGCCAACAGGGGCGCTTTTTTTTATTCATCGGGGGCGCTTTCGGGCGCCCCTGAATCTGGCGCTCCTGATGCCAACCCCACAATCAGGAGCGCTCGTAAAAAGCGCCCCTGTTGGACTTAGCGCCTCAAACCAACAGGGGCGCTTTTAAAAAGCGCCCCTGATTGCTTTTTAAATTTTTTTTCTTCCTGTTTCTGGTGTATCCTATAGTTTGCAACACATCCCTACTCTCATTTTCATCAACCAACAACAACTAATATCAAACACCTTGCCTGCATACCCAAAATGCCACATTCAGGGAGAAGCTATTTTTCTCATCATTGTAATAAAAGAACAAACACACAATAATACAAAAGCAAAATCCCAGAATATATCATACTATAATAAGCAACAAAAAGCACATACCAGAAAGTAGAAAGTAGAGAAACCCTAACATTTTAAATTGCACAGTCATGGGAACGTACCAGAAAAAGGCAACAGCTCCGACGGAACAGGCAGCAGTGTCGATGACGGCGTGGTTGTTGATGGCGTGGTTGTTGACGGCGGAATGGGCGTTTGACGGTGTGGTTATTAACTCGTTCACTGTTTCTGTTTCGCGTACGGGTTTGCGTGAGAGAGACTGAGTTTTGTAAATGAGAAGAGACTGAGAAGAGGGAGAGTGTGAGAGAACAGGGTTTCAGGTAAGAGAGACTGAGAGTGAGAGGGAAAGAGTTGGTCAAAAAATAAGAAGAGGGAAAGAGACGAGTACTGAGAGTGAGAGGGAGTATGAAACGGAAATATTAGAATATTAGGCATCAGGGGCGCTTTTAAAAAGCGCCCCTGATGTCCAAAATACGAAGGGCCTTCAGGGGCGCTTTTTATAAAGCGCCCCTGATGCCCAATATACGGAGGGCCTTATTTTGGGCATCAGGGGCACTTTTTAGAAAGCGCCCCTAAAGGACCTTCGTATTATGGGCTTCAGGGGCGCTTTTTAAAAAACGCCCCTAATGGGTGCGCCCTTTTTTAACACTTTTTCATGATATGACTGATTCTCCAAGAAGGAATAACTAGCCAAAAGTGGACTTCCCAGTGTCAATACATCCACCAAAATCTGAGTCTGAATATCCAATCACTTCTAAATGCTTGGATCTTCTATACATGAGCATATACTCCTTAGTTCCTTGTAGACACCTCGAAACTTTCTTGGCAGCTTTCCAATGATCATTTCCAGGATTACTATGATACCTGCCCAACATTCCAACCGCAAAACTAATGTCTGGTCTCGTGAAGGTTTGCACATACATCAGACTACCCACTACAAAACCATATGGAATTGATTCCATTTGTTTCCGCTCTAAGTCGTTCTTTGGACATTGCGTAAGATTGAATTTGTCCCCTTTCTGAATTGGTACAACTCCAGAAGAACAATTTTCCATATTAAATCTCTCTAGGCTTTTCTTGATATAGGCTTTTTGAGACAATCCTAACAATCCTTGTGATCTATCACGAAATATTTCAATTCCTTTCACATAGGACGCCTCTCCTAAATCTTTCATTTCTAAATTCTTAGAGAGATATTCCTTGGTCGCATGCTACATACTCAAACTATTAGTTGCAAGCATGATATCATTAACATATAGCACCAAAAACATAAACTTACTCCCATTGACCTTTCGGTATATGCATTTATCAACTTGATTTTCTTCAAAACCGAAAGAGGTAATGATATCGTTGAACTTAATATACCATTGCCTTGAGGTTTGTTTTAGTCCATATATTGATTTCTTTAGCTTACACACCATATGACCTTTTCCATTAATTGGAAAACCTTCAGGTTGGTCCATATAAACTTCTTCTTCAAGATTACTATTCAAAAAGGTTGTTTTCACATCCATCTGGTGTAACTCTAAATCATAATGAGCAACCACTGCCATGATAATACGTAATGAGTGTTTTCTTTTAGACAGGAGAAAATGTTTCTTTATAATCAATGCCATCCTTTTGAGTATATCCTTTAGCAACAAGTCAGCCTTTATATCGTTCAGCATTGCCATTTGAGTCACGCTTGGTCTTAAAGACCCACTTACAACCAACTCGTTTAGCACCTTCTGGCAATTCAACAATTTCCCAAATCTTATTTTCTTGCATGGCTTTTGAAAATGAAACTGGATCTTCATTGATTCCAATGTCTTACTCTAGCAAATAAGTCTCATAGTAGCTTGGAGTTGCTGGTTTTCTTTCTCTTTGAGACCTTCTCAAAGGCACTTCTTGAGACTCATTTAGTTCAGACCTTTGTGAGTTAGTCTCTTCATTTGGCGTGTTATCATTCAAATTTTGTTCATTGTTATCATGTCGTTCTACAAAAACTGGAATGACTTTTGGAACAACTATTGACAAAGGAATATTTATAGGCAAAGTAACATTTACTTTAACTTCCTTTATGTCAACATATTGTCGCTCCTCACTCCAATTAACTTCACCATTTTCAAGGAATTTTGCATTTCCAGTTTCTACAATTCTTTGACTATGATTAGGACAATAAAAGATATACCCTTTACAATTCTCTGGGTAACCAGTAAAGTAACCACTTACTGTTCGAGAGCCTAACTTCTTTTCACGTGAATTATATACTCTTGCTTCTGCTGGGCAACCCCAAACATGCAGGTTCCTTAAACTTGGTTTCCTATTTGTCTACAACACAAAAGGAGTTTTAGGGACTGCCCCGCTAGGAACCCTATTTAATAAATACATAGCAGTTTTTAATGCATACATCCACAAAAATTTGGGCAATGAAAAATTGCTCATCATACTCCGGATTTGGTTTCTCTCCCATCACTTTAACCTCCAGTCATCCTGTCAACAAAATCTAAGCCATTGACTAAATCTAATGCTCCATAATGAGCCACCTATTATTAAAACTAAAGTTAACACTAGTAAAAAAATAAAAAAAGGAACCGTTCCTATTATTTGGCGGGAATGAAAATAAGCCCTTGATATCATCACCATTCACCACCCATTTCATTCCCACCTCCCGTCACTCTAAAACCCATTTATCTCCTTCTTCTTCTTCAAGCAACTCCATTTACAGCTATTTATTGTTCTTCAAGGTAATTTTTTTTGCCATCATTTATTCAACTTTCATAACTCCATTTAAATGGATTACTTCTAGTTTTTTATTTTGCTTTAGTTTGCTCTTCTCAAATGTGTAAAAAACATATGGAAGAATAAATGATATTTTACCCTTATAAGGTAGTATATTGGACTATTAGAAGGGAACTGTGGATGAATAAATGATAGTTACCCTTATAAGGTATATAATGCTAAACTAATAACCTGTTGGCGTTTTTTTCTCTGTTTCTTGATATTGATTAAGAAACAATCAAACTAATGCTTGTTTCATTTGAATGTTCAATTTGTTCTAACATTAATATTTTTTTAATACTATTTTTATGTTGAACTTGGCAGATTTAGCCTAGAAATGACAATCCCTACAACACCTAGTGTTGGCATGGAATTTGATAGTGTAGATGAAGCTTGGCAATTCTGGGTTGACTATGGTAGAAAAATCGGTTTTGGAGTTAGAAAAGAATACTTGAACAAGAGAAAAAAAGATGGCTCTATTAGGTCAGGTAGATTTGTTTGTTGCAAGGAGGGCCATCGAGTGGTTGATAAAAGGTCATTTTTGATAAAGAAGCCAAGGGCTGAGACAAGAACTGGTTGTGAAGCAAGAATTGGCTTTAGTGAAAAAAATGGGAAGTTTGTAATCCATGAGTTTGTGGAGGACCATAATCATGCTTTACAACTTGCAGAAACAACACACATGTTAGCATCACATCGGAAAATATCTGAAGTTCAGGCATATGAGATTGAAATGGCTGAGGACTCTGGATTGGGGCAAAAGTCTACATTTCAGCTTATGAGTACACACGCAGGAGGTAGAACTAATCTTGGATATATACGAATGGATGTCAAAAACTATCTCAAAGCACGAAGACAACGTTGCATGGTCTATGGTGAAGTTGGTAGTCTAATGCAGTATCTTCAACTTCAGCTATTGGAGAATCCATCATTTTATCATGCATATCAAATGGATTGTGATGAACAAATCACAAATGTATTTTGGGCTGATGCAAAAATGATATTGGACTATGGATATTTTGGTGAGGTGGTTTCTTTGGACACAACATATTGCACTAATCATGCTAATAGGCCGTTGGCATTATTTTCGGGCTTCAACCATTATAGAGGTGCTGTCATTTTTGGGGCTGCACTATTATATGATGAAACAAAAGAATCATTCAAATGGTTATTTGAAACATTCCTTGAAGCGCATGGAAATAAAAAGCCCCAAACTTTGTTCACTGACCAATGTCCAGCAATGTTTAAACCACTAGCTGAGGTGATGCCAGAGACTCGACATGGATTATGTACATGGCACTTGATGCAGAATGGGATCAAACACCTTGGTAACTTGATGAAAAAAGGAAGTCATTTCCTGACCGACTTTAAGAGGTGTATGTATGATTATGAGCAAGAGGTGAAGTTTGAGGAAGCATGGAGCAAGTTGGTTGCAGTTTTTAATTTGAGTGATAACAAATGGGTGAAGTCAATGTATGCTATCAAACAAAAATGGGCAGCATGTCATATGAAGGAAGCAATGACTTTGGGAATGCGAAGCACTCAACTTAGTGAGAGTTTAAATTCAAATTTTAAAGCTTGCATGGGACCGAATGTTAATGTCATCCAATTCTTCAAACACTTTGAGAATGTTGTCGAGGATAAACGGTACAAGGAGTTGATTTGCGAATATGAGTCTCGGCAAAAACTTCCACAACTTAGATATAATCATTCACCAGTTTTGAAGTAGCTCGCACAAGTTTACACACTCCCCATTTTTAACATATTCACTGAAGAGTTTTCTTTATTTTTGGCTACTTGTATACGAGAAAGAAATATATCTCAGCTTCCATTTGAATATATCATCACTTTGGTCAGTGGGGAAAGAGAATGGCGAGTGTTATTTGATCCTGAACAATCATCTATATCATGCAGTTGTAGAAAGTTTGAGACTTTCGGAATACTTTGTTGTCATGTACTAAAAGTCTTTGAGGCAAATGATGTTAAAGTTGTCCCCGAGCAATACATCTTAAAGAGGTGGACAAGGGATGCACGCAACGGTATCATACATGATATAAAGAGAAATGAGGTTGTGGAAGATCCCAAGCTATCTAGCACACAACGATATAAGCAACTTTGCTCCAAGCTAATTAGATTGGCGGCCAATGTGTCGACTTCTGAAAGATTACACCAACTTGTAGAAGATGGAGTGCGTGACTTGTGTAAGCGGGTTATGGAAGTGCGAATACAGGAAAATGCAATGGTCAACGATGAAGGTAATGATCCAATACCAAGTACAGAACTTGTGACTCAAGCAAAGGGATTTAAGCATCGACAAGGGTTAAGGACAACTAAACGAATTAAGAGTGGGATTGAACTTCAGTCCAAAAAAAGAAGAAGACATCCAACTACCAAGCCTTCACCAAGTCAACAAAATGGGGTATATGAATTTAAATTTGTAGAAAAGTTTCTTTTATTTTACTTGTGATTATCATGTGTTAATTGTCCCATTTATTTAAGGATGTCGAATCTTTTAGTCAAGTGGACTTAGGAACATCCAGTTTGACACAACCGGTGTATGACTTATCTCAGGCAATTGGAAATGGATTTTACACTAGTTTATTGATGGTAAAACCTCTTAGTTTGTATAATAAATAGGTCCTTATTTTTAGCTTGTAATGATATTGTGTGTCTTCTATTTTTTTGTAATGTAGGAACCACTTTCGGATGAATGAAGCTCAATCAAGAATGGAGATGTTTTTTGTTTTGGTTGCCAAGACAAGTCATTTTGGTAGCAAAGACTAGTTATTAATTTTGCTCAAAACAATGTTTTTTTTATTCTCAAGACCGGTTATTTTGTTATCAAGATAGTATTATGCAGCACTCATGAATTATGCAAAAAAAACTTATTAAGCTGATAGTGGTTGCTTTTGTATTAGTGCACCACTTGTAAATTATGCAGTAGAATTTTGTTTTGGTGCAGAACTCATGAGTTTTGTTTTTGTAAGTGATAATACATAGTGTAATGTGTTCATATTTGCGAAAGATCTCTTCTTGCCTTGGCACAAGTTTAATTATCAATTCATATTTATGTACAAGAAAGTCACTATAGATCAAAATATGGTAACCAATTATTATATTATTTCTCCAAATAGTTACAAGTTTTCTGTACAAACTGCCAAATTTGTTCAATTGTACACTACAAAAGTCCCAAAATTCCAAGTCTTAGTAGCTGCAATATACAACATCCTATTATAAGCATTTAGCCACACCACCGATTGTACCCCACCCCAAATATCACAGCAGACTTTTAACTAAAAACCAAATCACTTGCAGCAGACCAGCTTCGGTTTCAACCAACCAATATCAGTAAACATTACACACATCCACCAAAATTTGTCACCACATGCTCCATCCACAAAGCCTATATTCCATCCTCAAGTATATAATCTTCAATCTGTCACGTACACCAGCAAAGAGCACCCATCAGTCTTTAAATTATCTTGCACGAATTTGCAGATTCTTCACATTTGTGAAATGTGTTCTCAACTCCACCTTTAATTCCAAGACTTTGTAACCTTATAAATATTAGGCAATGTTCAGCTTGATTCCACCTGCAACAAACCCAAAATTCCAGTCTCAAAGGCTTCAAAGCAGCAATAGAATCAACAACAATGACTCTAACAGGCAACCGAGACTTTTGGTAAGAAAGGAGAAATTCTATTTCAGGCATTATATCGAGCAGTTTATCTGCATTATGAACACCGAGGAGGAACACGTGGGTTAAGGGGTCTGTGTTGAGGAGATTGGGATGAGAGGAAAGAAGAGAGTTTCAGAGTTGTTTGAGGCGGCGGATTGGGAAATGCGACTCGGTGAAGGTGTAGAGAGATGAGGCTGAGAGGCCGCCGTGGTAAGGTGGGAGTTGACTGGTGAGGACGAGTTGGAGACAGAGTTGGGTTTTGCCGGCTTCGCTTTCGGCGACGAGTCTGTTATTGACTTGCCGAGGATTCCGCCGACGAGGTGATGATCTAGTGTGGGATGGTGCGGCGGTGGTGCGGCGGTGAGATGACACTTGCGGGTGAGCTGTTGTTGCAGTTCTCCATTTTTCATTTTAAGGATTTGAGATTAGATGATTTAGGAGAAATAATGTTAACCACTAGATGAATCTAAGGGTGTAGATTAAGTGACTGGAGGTGACTGGAGAGAGTAGTGACTGGAGACAAACCGAATCCATCATACTCCTAACCATATCCATTAGTGTTCTATTACACCTTTTTGCCACACCATTTTGTTGGCATTGTGTATTGTGCAAGGATACCGTGCATTTCAAGAAGTTTTGCAAATGCCCCCTTGTAAAAATAAAACTTTGTATTTTATTTTAGTCCCTCCAATATGAGAAGAAAAAGGACTAAAATAAACTGTGTTACAGGGGCTAAACACAAAGTTTTATTTTTACAAGGACTAAACTGGATAAAACGTATATTTGCAAGGACTAAACATATATTTAAGCCTAATAGAAATGATTCATCAAATGCAAGAAAACATGAAACTTATGGTCGATCAAAACATATTTGGATATTCATATATACTAACAATGATCAGGGAGATAGGTTCAACATACTAGGGGAGATAAAATATCATTGATGGAAAATCAGAAACTTCACAACATGGCTCTGATACAACATGTAAAACTTAATTGTCAAAATAAACTGTTAGCAGAAATATTTGAAAACATAAGGATCCTAAAAGCTTATAACTTTCACATACCTGGATTTGTTGATGAAGCCATAACACAGTTGAAATTGGTTTCTTTCCCTTAACCCCATTTCCAAGACACGCATAAAGATGGAAAATTATGTGAGCATAAGCATAAAACGAAGGTGTCATTTGTGGGTCGAGAGAGAACCAATTTATAGATAGTGCCATCTAATCTGAGACGTCCATCAAGTATCAGAATCAACAGATGAGATTGATTCCTTTCACATTCTGGTGGTTATAGACTTTAAGCAATCCAACAGTTAGATTTTAAATGTCACTAAAGTGTTACTAAAATCTTCTAATTAAGAGCCAGTTATATTTGTTTATTACCTCAATTTATTTTAGGCCATCAACTTAGAAAGTTACAAAATTAATAATATGATGTTACAACTTTAAATTTTTTTTCATTAACCTTGTAATTTCTTACAAACCACTGTTGGATCGGCTAAAAATCATCGTAGAGTGAACCTCATGCGCCCTAAAATCTAGGAAAAACCACTCCATAACGTCCACTTGCATGAAAAGTTGGAAACCTCGACTCCCTATCTTTTAGGGGCCTTAACCATTTTTTCATCAAATACTCCACATCTTGGCTTATAATCCTCAACGTATTTTCCACTTGCTTTACCTACTTGCTCCCAAACATACTCATTTGCCTCAGTTGCAAAATCTTCGGCAACCAAGTCCTCAGCTACCAATCCTTCACCTGAGTTACTCATCGGTTGAGATACCCAACTTACGCAAGTAGAGCCATCCGCTTAGCAATTTTAGCATAAGGATTCAACCCGAGCATTACACTCAAGTCCTTCAATGGATTCTTCTTATAAGAGTATTCCTCTTCACCTTCAGCAAGGATTTTCTTTTTAATTCTCTTAATTGGCCTAACAATAGACTGAGTTCCATCAAAATTGATGCTCCTCTGCTGATCAAAGTTCACTACCTTGGCCTTGGGCAGAACATACCCAGTGGCGGATCCAGAAAATTCTTCCATGTGAGCAAGAAAATAATCTTTCTTTAATTTTCATATAATAAAAATATTTAGAGTTTTTACAAAATACATCATCATGTACGTGATAAAAAATTGAAGAAAGGATATCTAAGCTTCTACAAATATACAAATTGTACTAGTTTTCTACGCATTTTTCTAGTCTAAAAATACTGTATGATATTTCTTTATCAATATTATAAAAATTATCTCTCTATATATATTCTAGAATAAGTTTTGCTTATATGTTTGAATAATTGGATATTAGTGGGGCAAACTTTATTTTTGACTGTGGACAAATGGAAATACACTATACATATAAAAGAATATTTTTTTCCTTATGGGGGAAATTTCCCACACTGTGATGTGCATACACCCGCCACTGAACATACCCCTTCTTCTTCTTCTTCTTCTCTCGTGGTTGCTCTTTCAGAAATATTGTAGGAATATTGACGAGGTAGGAGAAATATAGGCTATTGTATAGCCTTATGGCTTCTTGTTAACAATTCAAGGAAATCGGTTCATGTAGACTCATCTGAGCACTTACCGCAGCTGAGACCTTCCTCAGCCAACAACTCAGTACTTTTTGGGTGTCAACACCCACAAATTTAGTCCTCCTATTTTTCCAATTTCTAAAATCCCTTCCCAAAAAAAATGAAAAGTAAAAAGGAATGAATTCGTTTCATGTTCAATGTTCGATCTCAAAAATACAACTTGTATTTTTTGTTTCCCATCATCATCCCTTTCGGTTTCCCTGTTTGGAACCTTTTAATTTTCATCCCTTTTATCCTTCTCTCACCATGGAATTGAAATGTGAGCTTGTTGAACTTAATGTCCAGACCAAAACCTTGACTTTTTATCTCTTCCTTTTTCCCCTTTAATTAGTCAATTCTTTTTCGCTCCTTCCTAATATGGACCTTTTTAAAAAGTCCACCAATGGACCTTTATCATTTTTAGTAAAAAATAAATTTTAGAATAATAAAAAATGAAAAAGTAAAAAAAATATTTTATTAAAATTTACTAAAAATGGTAAAGTTACATTGGTGGACTTTTTAAAAAGGTCGATATTAGGGGGATCCGTAGCAAAGAAGGATAAGAAAACATTGGAAAATAAATTGTTAGTTATAGGACCTATTTGGATTTTGAAGTCAATATTTCCCAGTAAAAGGTATTTTGGATAAAATAAATTAAAAAGCACGAAGGGGCTATGGAAAGTAAAAAGTGGATGTAGGTAGAAATTGGCTTTATTTATAAATTTAGTGAGATAGCCAAACTTCGCATCCAAAATTTGGGCTTTTTGGCCCATAAGAAGCAATAAGTCACAAATCACATATACCTTCATACTTGCATCGACCATTCTTTTTTCATCCATTCTCCTATTTTGGAACCTGGGTTGTAGTCCACTGAGAAATCAAGCCCTAGGTATGATTAAATTGTTATATATATGTTGTTGCCATCATCACTTTGAAAACCTTAGCTAAGATTAGCGTTGCGAGCGCTTCCCTCAAAATACTAAAGCATCTCTCTTACTCTCTTCCCCCATTACTCGCATTTATAAAGAGTTGCAAAAGTGGCCTTTCATTTTCTTAAATTGATTACGTTGATAGGCGTGAGAGGGGAAACATCGATTAAGACTTCATTCCACAAAGATCAGTTCCATATACATACTGATATACAGGTAATCCATTACATTATAGTAACTACTGTATCTTCTTTTGGTGCCTTTTTTCTCTTGTCTAATCTAGTGTTGTTTGGTTTCAATAGATTCACAAGCGGCGTACCTAAACTTGGTGAGTCGATTATAAATACAAGATTGATCATAAATTCTTTCCTCTATTGCTCTTTTTATATTGTCCAGAATAGATCTCCAACGACTGTGATTTCCTTGATTAAAACAGAACGACAAAAGAAATCAATATTCCCATATATTTTGAGATGTTATGTAATAATTATGAAATTATCAATATATGTTCTCTTTTATTTTTACTACTATGGTTGATTATGAGATAATTGACTTTATTTTGATAAATATTTAGAATAAATATTATCTAAATATTTATTTGATTTTATAATTCTTATTCTTTTTAAAAGAAAATAGAATCATATAAATGTTTGATTTTTATCTTAAACTACAAGAACTGTTCTTACACTAAATTATTGAAGTTTAATTAAATATTGTTATGTAAATAATAGATTTGCAGCAACAGAGAACGAGTCTGTTTATTCAACAAATTGAGGAATATAAAAGAGGACTATCTGAGGAAGATATATTGAAGAATGTCAAATGTCAAGTGACTTCTGAAACAAAGAAGTCTGCGTCATTTTTAAGGTGAGGCTTGTAAAGTTTTGTTCATTCGAGGATTGCAACAAATATTTTAGGGAGTTGTTTAACTCAACACATGGATCGCTTTTAGAGATGGTTGTCAGAAGTAATTTGTTTCTTTATATGAAATTTCTGTTTTATCACATAGACTACTTCGAGAATATAATTGAGCTTTAATCAATGTTTAGAAGGACATCGTCAACAGGGAAGAGTTGACAGGCTGGACTATCAATTTCACATTTGTTGTATCACACAGTGGTTGGTCAAAAGAATGTGTGCCCCATTTGCAAAAAAAAAAAGTGAATTATGTGTTTAAACTAAATGGCGAAGATGCTAAAACTCTCCATAGTATAGAAGGTTTATGTAACAAAAGCAAGCACTCCAGACTCCGTGACTTGGAAGAGCTTTTGTACAGTTTTTTAATAGTTTTACAGCACTAAAGGTTTAGGCAGTTTATCAACAAATTGGTGATATAATCTGAGGAAGATATATTGAAGAACATCAAATGTCAAAAGTTTAAGGTCATTGGTCAAGTGACTATTTAAAACAAAGAAGTATCCGTCATTTGTTAAGTGAGGCTTGCAATATTGTACTCATTAGAGGATTACAACTAAGTTTTTTTGGAGTTGTTAATCTCAACACATGGATCTATTTTTAGAGATGGTACTGAAAAGCAGATCATTTCCTTATATAATTTTTCTGTTTTATCACATAGACTATTTCAAGAATGTAAGTGACGTTTTATCTATATTTAGCAGGACTTCGTCAATGAGGAAGACTTGGATAGGTTGGACTATTGTGTACATCAATTTCACATTTGCTGCATTACACAGGGATTGGTTAAAAAGAATGTGTGCCCCATTTATAATGTGTACCATCATCCTTTTTTGGAACTTCATTCTTTTTTTGGTATGGATAATGGAACTTGATTCTAATAATTGGGAAGTATCCTAGAAATCAAATTTCAGATTTCGTAATTAAGTGTTTCAGGAACTGAATGTATGAATATTAAAGAACAAAAATGGAGTCGATATATACTCTGTAACATAGTTTAAAAACCCAGATTGGTAGTGATGAGATAACAAAATTTTTACTAGAGGGGGGAAAATAACCTATACTATTTTCTCAAAATAATTATTCTAATTTTTTTTTTACAAAATACATAATTTCACTAAAGAAAAATTCTAAAACACTTAAAATGCTACAAATTACATAGCTAAATGAAGGTAATTTTTTTTAATCAAATAGGCTTAATGTCCTAATGGAATTAGAGAAGAGGTCATGATACAATCTAACAAAGAATCAGATGTCCATGACTCTGTTGCTGCAGATGACGGTAAGCAAATGTCGCCTGCAGTTATGCAAACACAGGAGATACCTTTGAATCCAACCCAGAATTGTTGACTAATGTTTCTACCACTAGCACACAGACAACGACTCAAAATAACACCGTTCAGATCTCTTCCACCACTGTAGCTATCTAGGGCTGTAGTAATTCTATTGACTCAACCTCACTAAAAATCCACCACCAGGCTAGATTTGCTAAATTCCTTAGAGTTTGATACTACTTCTAATTTAGTTGTTGCATCAAATATGAGAATTTCGAGGAATACTTGGGGAGATGTGTCAGATGACACTAATGATCCTATAACTCGAGGAACATATGTGTAGTATGATAAGCCCAAATTGGGGGTGATCAGAACCCAAAAGAAGAAATTTCGACACAAAAAGAAATTGACCCAAAAAAATTGTAACTATAATACTCTTTCAAAGACAAATTCTGTCTCTGTCTCTTTTTCATATTACTATTCTAAGTTGGTCTTGAATTTTTCAGTAAAAACAGAATTTGGTCAAAGAATTATTGACTATAATCCTCGTTCAAGGACATCTTCTGGCTCTTTTATCTAACTATTGATTTTTAGCACTTCTATTTTAGTATCTAGGATGAAGTGTTTTAAGGGGCTCTGTTAGGGTATACCTATTATTGTATTGACTTTTTCTTTTCTTTTGTCAAGGGCATTTGTCTAATCCCTGATTGAGCTTTTTTTTTATCGTAAAAAGGGTAAAATTAATAAAAACTTATTTTTTTTCCTCTTGTGAATTTCAACATTTTATTTAACAGAATTTCTTATAGGGACAACCCTTATTTTTTTATGTGGACAAATAAATTTGTTTTATATATTTCTAACCAAAATAAATGTTCAATTGGGGGGGGGGGGGGGGGGGGGGATTCCTTAAATTTAGTACGAGTGCATCTTCCATGCAGACCGGTGATCGACTCGTTAACGGTACAGGTTATTGAGTCAGGGGTCCAACTGGTAGGTCATTCATTGAACCACTTGACTCAATATATATTAAATAAAATTTTTAAAAATTACAGTTTAGAATATTATATTTAAAAAATAACTAACATACTTTAGAAATTCATATCAAGCATGAATAAATATTTACAATCTTTTTTAATGTCCTAAATAATATATATATATATATATATATAGACATAAGTAAGTTAATAAAAAAATTATAATCAAGTAAAAGAATATATTTTAACATAGAAAGAATTATAAATATTGATAAGATAGTATTAAATAATTTTGTTTAAGTACAATTTCATGTCATATTATTAATATTACAATTATGAAGTTTTGCATCACATCATTTTCCTAATTAGGATGGGGGACAACCTATGTCCCTCACAGGTTTACCAGTCAAAGTGTTTTCTAAACACCGGTTTAACCAACATGGATTACACCGGTTCAACCAAGCAGGTTTCATTAGCTCACGAGTTAAAGTTATTGCGTTTAGTTTTCTTTCGTTTCAATTGACAGGAGATCCAACAACACCATCAGACCACACATAATGTGGATGTAGGTAAAAATTGTCTTTATGAAAGTATGAGTCGACATATAGTGAGATAGCCACACTATGAATACAAATTTTGGGCTTTCTGGCCCATAAAAAACAGTAAGTTACAACTCACAAATATCTCCATACTGTCATGGGCCATTTTTTCAACAATTCTTATTTTTTTGGCACTTGTGGTATTGTCCAATGAGAAATAGATCCCTAGGTATGATTAACTTATTATAAATATGTGGCAGTTATCACATTGAAAACCCTAACAAAGATTATCGCCGCGGCCGCTTACCTCAAAAACTAGAGCATCTCTCTTGCTCTCCTCCCTCATTACTCGTGTTTGCAAAGAGTTACAAAAGTAGCCTTTCAATTTCTTGAATTGACTACGTTGATATCCGTGGGAGTGGATACATCAATCGAGACTTCATTCCACACAGATCAAGGCCATATATATCAGTAATCACAAGTAATTCATTATGTTCAAGTAATTACTGTATCTTCTTTTGGTGTCTCTCTCTCTCTCTCTCTCTCTCTCTCTCTCTCTCTCGTTTAATCTAGTTTTGTTTGGTCTTCAATAGATCCACAAGCGGCGCACCAAAACTTGGGGAATTGATCATAAATACAAGATTGATCACATTGAAATTGTGGATATTGTTTTATGTTTTTACGCCTTCTCAGAAACTCCTTGCTCTGTTGCTCTTTTTATAACGTCCAACATAGATCTCCAACGACTGTGATTTCCTTGATTAAAATAGTACGTTAAAAGAAGTCCATGCGAACTTGTCATATTTTTTTGAGAAGGTACGTAATAATTATTAAATTATAAATATGTGTTACCTTTTATATTTACTACTATGATTGATAATGAAATAATTTATTTTTTTAATGAGTATTATCTAAATATTGATTTAACTTCATAGTTCTTATCATCTATTTTGTCAAAAATAGGATCATGGCATTTCATTATTAAGATAGTGGGCACTAAGAGATTAAAAGAAGCGGATAGATTGAACTCCCACTACAACAGATTTGGGGATGGGCAGCGTTTTTTTTTTAGCCATGGGCAGCGTTTCTGGGCGCTGCTAAATTTGGCGCTGGTGATTCCTCCCCAAAAATGGGCAGCGTTTGAGAAGCGCTGCTCATTAATAGCCATAGGCAGCGTTTGAAGGGAGAAGCGCTGCTCATTCACCTAGCGCGTTTAGCAATGGGCAGCGTTTGGTAAGGGGAAGCGCTGCCCATTTCTAAACGCGCAAGGTGAATGAGCAGCGCTTGGTGGGAGAAGCGCTGCCCATTCACCTAGCGCGTATAGCAATGGGCAGCGCTTGGTAAAGGAAAGCGCTGCCCATTTCTGGTGAATGAGCAGCGCTTCCCCCACCAAGCGCTGCTCATTCACCTAGCACATTTAGCAATGGGCAGCGCTTCCCTTTACCAAGCGCTGCCCATTGCTATACGCGCTAGGTGAATGGGCAGCGCTTCTCCCACCAAACGCTGCCCATTGTTTAATTTTTTTTTTCCTTTTTTTCTTGTTTTTTTGTACTTTCCTTTTTATATTTGATAATTTCCTGGTCATATACAGCCAATTAATACCAATCCAATCCATTATATACTAACAACATATATATATATATAAACTAGTTATATATCCCAATGCACCAATATGATCACAAACCAAAACAAACTAGCTAACAAGTTATTATATGTATCCAAAACTTAGCAACTTACAATATTAACAAATTAATATGTATCCAAATCAAACTCTCTACCAATATGTATCCAAAACTAGCCAGATACTTACAATATGTATCTAAATTAAAACAAGTTAGCAGCTAACATATGCATGAACTAATTCATATGCATGTATCCAAAACTAGCAAGCTACTTACAATATGTATCTAAATTAAAACAAGTTAGCAACTTACATATGCATGAACCAATTCATATGCATGTATCCAAATAAAACTCTAACAATTTACAAGATTACAATCTATCTAAAATCAAAAAAATTGCGAGACATAACGGCACCACTCTCCTCTAAGCTCATCAATCTGTGCAGTAGAGTATGTCTTCCACCGACAATCGGGAAAATACTGAAATTATATAATTAAATAAAATTAGAATTGAAATATATGGTTAAACCAAAATAAAAAAGAGTTCTGTAAAGATACCTGTCTGGGGATAACCATTTGATTGTGGGTAATAATTTCCTTCATAAATCTCATTACGTAATACCCACAATCATTGTTATTTGGTTGTTTCGGACACTACAAAACAAAAGATTAGTTAATTGTTAAATTTAATTTCTTACATTTTTTTGACAACAATAATGTAAATAAATATATGAGAAGATTGATTACAAACTTACCACTATTGGCACCCATTTTGTCTGTGATTGTTCCAATCCCCAATATTCCTTCAAACAACTGAACACAATTGGATATAACTATATTATTAAAAATACATATAGTTAACAACTAAAACAAATAAATATGCAGAGTGATCGAAATACACACACCTATTAAATATGACAACCAAGTCTGGGTGGGTGTTGAAATGACCATGCACAGAATCAATGTAGTACACTGTATCTGTCTTAGGATTTATTGCAAGCAAAATCCAATGATCCCTACAAAATAAAACTTTGAATAAGTAATTGACTAGTATTTAAAAAATGCATGTTATATAAGAATTAATAAATTAAATCTCTCACCCTACGAGACACGGTGCCAAAAACATGGTATCGACGCCTCTATGTTGAGCATCCGATAAGCGTCGAGTGATATAATTTGTAACATCTGTCTTGTTTTGTTCCACAAGGTCGTTATAATTAGACAGATCCTCCCTGACATTACGGAGGTGTGTACTATCCGGACACAAGAACACATATCTCTGTGTCCGCTCCGAAGGGACCAAAATGTTATGATACAAGCACCTACAATTAGAGGTATATGTATATATAGATTAAATTAACAATATAATAAAATAAACTCAATGATGTTAAATAATAAATTACATACGTACCTGATATATGCTCTAATACAAACACTGGTTGCCCAATTCATCTGACATAAATCATTAATATCCTGTTTTGGGATTATCAATAGTTGATCGGGATTTCCAAAAATGTTGTCATCCATCTCCAATACAAGCGGGGTTTCATCATCCATTTTTAAATGTGCATGCATTTCGGTATACAAAATAATCCTAGAATCATCAATGGAAGAGGCGGAGGGCTGACACAGACTCTGATATGGTTTCCTGATTCACAAACAAAAGTATAATAAATAAAATTATTATACATTTTAAATATCATAAAAGTTTCAAAACAATATTCGAATTTTGGAAATACTTACAATTCTGTCGGTCACCTCCTTAGTTTTGGGATCCACAACCTCTCCATCCTTTTGTCTGGCTGCTACCCACAAAAAATGTCGCTCAATGCTTTCTTTAGTAGGATCTTTCCCACTCTCCTCCAACTATATTTAAATTTACCAAATGTTAAGAAATTATAAATCAAAAGATTTATTAAACAAAGAGAAATCAAGCTTATTGTGTCTTACCAATCTCTCTTCAAAAACTTGATATCCACTAGCACCGCCTCTATAAGGGTACTCACAACCAGAAGCTCTCTCTCGATTCGCTTGGCATAGTTCCTATTTAGAGACATAAGTATACATTAATGTATAATATATAATTGTCAACTATATTTTAAGTTATAACTTAATAGATTATAGTACTAACCATGAAATCTTTATCTTCGGTGCGTCTCCTAACAAATGTAACCCAATCCTCCTCCGTAATAAATCCACTATATGGCGCTGGAGGCTTCCATCTGAGGTTTCCACTATTATCAAACAACCATTTTTTTTTTAAACTACCCCTGAAATTCCGATGTAGCTTTCCAGCTTCCTTCATACACCAGTCTTTTCGAGACTCATCCACATCAAAATATTTCTGCATACACATATTCAATAAAAATGATATAAATATATATAGTTACAAATTTATTAAATAAGATTACTAAAGAGATGTAAAATTATATACCTGTATTGTTAACCAAAACTCCTCTTTGTGTTTCCCCAAAACAGCACTTTTCTCACTCCAAGTACTGATTGTAATTGGTATCATTTGTTTTACCTTACTACCGAGGAAGGTAACCAAATCTGCGCGATTATCCCCAATTGGCTGGCCCTTAATATTCCACAACACCTACATTATGTCATTAGTAAATTAGTTAACAAACAATTAAAACTAAGTGTTGAATTAATAAATTAATTAGTAATTAGTAATTAGTAACTTACTGGTACTTTTCCTTTTCCTTTATTTACTCGATTGATGATATCTTTTTTGACCGTCATTCCACGAGGAGCCTGCCTTCTGATATACTTTTCAACCTCACACTGATGATCGCTGTCATGATCACTGTGATGATCACTATGATCCGCCATCTAACCTGCAATAAAACATAATCATTGTTATTGTTATATTTATCTATCCAAAATAAATAAATAGACAAGAAGATGAAAACTATGTAAAATAACTACTTGGAAATAGATAAAAAGCATATGATGTAAGTCTAAATTACCTTTTCCTTTTCTTGGATATAATTGTATTTGCAATTCGCGTCTTAGTATTTTTTTTTTGACGAATCGTAATCCCATCACTATGATCGTTTCTAACATACACAAAATCCTCTATAGGAGTACTTTCCCCTACAATTGGTAGTGACGTCCCAAAGAAAGGGTCGTCCTCAATACCATCATCATCGGTTGCTTGATCCTCAATGTCATTCACCAATTTTTTATTTGTCAATAAAACAATGGACCAATTTGTATCAACTGGATCAGTGACATAAAACACTTGTTGAGCTTGGGATGCCAAAATAAAAGGCTCATCTTTATATCCTAACTTATTGAAATTCACCCTCATGAACCCCGACTCATCAATCTGTAAACCACTATTATTGTCAACCCACTTACATTGGAACACAGGCTCCCGAAACATGTTGTAATCCAATTCCCATATGTGTTCAATGACCCCGAAGTATGACATATTCGCATATATGGGATTTCTGTCTTTGGCACTTGATGTATGCAAAGCTTGAGCTACAAGAGTCACCCCACTATTTTGCATTTTACTTTGATCATCATGGTTTTTTGTATAGAACGTGTACCCGTTCATTAGATAGCTGGTGTAAGAGAAAATTTGCATATTTGGGCCTTTTGCTAACCATCTCAATCTTTCTGAAATCGAGGAAGGATTCATAGCAAATTCGAAATCAATGTGCGCTTTTAGCCACACTATGAAACTCCGATTATGTTCTTTTGTTAACCAAACTTGAGTCTTATATGGGTGATCACTCTTAAGTATGTCCATGTGCTTGGAAACATATGAATCAACCTCAGTATCATTGTGCAAAACATATAAGTGTGCTTCATCTAGTTCTTTCCTTGATACCATCACTATTTTTGTTCCTGACATCCCTTTACTAATGCTTCCTAAGTGACGAGACCTTGGCAGTCCCACAGAATATTCAAGACTAGATAGATAGCCGGTACAGAACTCAATAGCTTCTTCAACTATGTAGCGCTCAACAATACAACCCTCGGGTCGTGATCGGTTTTTCACATAACCTTTTAATATCTTCATGTAACGCTCAAACGGATACATCCATCTCATGTAACATGGGCCACACAATTGTGTCTCCCTAATCAGATGAACTATTAGATGAATCATTATGTCAAAAAACGAAGGTGGGAAATACATCTCAAGCTCACACAAAGTGACAGTAATTTCTCTTTGCAATGATGGCAACTTTCCAGGGTCAATCACTCTACTACAAATCGCCTTAAAGAAGAAACTAAGTTTGGTTAGGGTCTTGCGTACTTTCTTAGGCAAAATGGAACGTATACCAATGGGTAGCCAATTTTCCATTAGTACATGGCAATCATGAGACTTTAAAGACTTTAACTTGAGGTCTTTCATCGATACAAGGTTCATAACATTTGAAGAGTAACCCTCTGGAACTTTAACTCCATGAAGAAACTTACAAAACACGGTCTTCTCCTTTTTAGATAAAGTATGAGCTGCCGGAGGTAGATATGTACGTGTACCCTTCTTTAACGGACCCAATTCTGGTCTCAACCCCATACTAAGCAAGTCCAACCTCGAGTTGATGGTATCTTTAGTCTTTCCTGGCATATTGAGCAAGGTACCGATGACACTTTCAAAGACATTTTTTTCAACATGCATCACATCAATGAAGTGCCTTACATATAATGACTTCCAGTATGGCAACTCAAAGAAAATAGACTTTTTCTTCCACCCCCGTTTGGCAAGCTCTCCTGCAAAAGGCTTCCCAAATTTAATGTTCAAACCTCTCACCTTTTCAAATAGTTGTTCACCCGTCAAAGCCATGGGAGCTTTACGGGTTTCGATATTCCCATTGAATGCCTTTTTCAACAATCGATACGAATGAGTAGATGGCAAAAACCTACGATGACCACAGTAGATATTCTTCCTACCATGTTCCAACCACATCCAATCAGTGTTATCTTCACATATAGGGCACGCACACTGACCTTTGTTACTGTACCCAGATAGATTGCCGTATGCTGGAAAGTCATTAATTGTGCCAAAAATCATAGCCCTCAGGGTGAAAGTTTCTTCTCTGAACCCATCATACACCTCTACTCCAGTCTCCCACATTAGCTTCAAGTCTTCAATTAACGGAGCCAAGTATACATCAATATCATTTCCCGGTTGCTTGGGCCCAGAAATTAACAAAGACAACATCATATATTTGCGTTTCATGCAAAGCCATGGAGGTAAGTTATAGATCGCCAAAATCACGGGCCATGTACTGTGGGAGCTACTCTGAATGCCGTGCGGATTAAATCCATCAGCAGACAATGCAAGTCGTAGGTTTCTTGGATCCAACCCGAAATCAGGATAATCAATATCAATTTTCTTCCATTGCGGAGAATCTGCCGGGTGTCGTAGCATGCCATCTTTAATCCTTTCATCATCATGCCATGTCAAGTGTTTTGCATCTTCTGAACTATGGTACATGCGCCTAAATCGAGGAATTATGGGAAAATACCACAACACCTTTTCTGGAGCAGATTCTTTCTTTTTATATCGCGATGCATTACATTTAGGACACGACTTTAACGAGGCATGTTCATTCCGAAATAAAATGCAATCATTGGGACAAGCATGTATCTTCTCATAGTTCAACCCAATGGACCCTAACATTCGTTTTGCATCATAGGTCCGAGAAGGGAGCACATTATCCTTCGGCAACATTTCTTTCAACAGTGCGAGTAATTCCGTAAAGCTCTTATCCGTCCATCCGTGGCAAGTTTTCAAGTTATACAACTTTATCACAGCCAATAGTTTTGTGAATTCAGTACAACCTGAATACAACGGTGTCTCCGCATCCGTTATCAATTTCTCAAACATTTGAGGACAATCATTAAGATCGTCTTCAACAGCCTTTGCCATCTCTTCAAATTCGCCCCCTTCAAATGTAGGTCTTTCGGTGTCAACCGGTGCACATCTCTCAGTACTATTACCCATATTTGAAGATTCACTTCTTTCCTCACCATGCATTGTCCAACAAGTGTAACTTTGATCTATTCCGTAACCCTTTAAATGTCCTGCCAACTCCTCTGCATTAACTGATTTTACATAACAACAACTCAAACAAGGACACTTCATGTTACTAGAAGTCCCTAAACGTTCAACAGCACACTTCACAAAATAATCCACTCCAGCAGCATATTCCTTGGACAGACGATTGGCAGACATCCACTCTCTATCCATAATTTCTCAGTATTTATTTATAATAAAATCCTGATAAGAGAACTTAAAAACCTATTATAGGTGACAAACAACAAACAATTCGCATATTTAGGCATATTTGATTTTACTTTGCTAGTTTCATTCACCACACATATACAAGTCCACATAACTTATATTCTTGTTCAAGTATAAATCATCATGGTTCAATCAAAACAGTTATTAGCAATTGATTTTTAGAATCATTGTTGTTGCCAAGACTAAGTTAGGTATCAATCTTTCATTTCAAGCACAACTAAAAGAAAAGGAACACATAAAATAAATAAGAGAGGCAATTTCAGTTTTAAATAAATAAATAGTCACTCTAGTTTTAAACAACAAAAGTACCTGAACAAGTGGAAGCAACAATGAACTCCAACCTAGGCGAACCACGCACCAGCAAATGAACCGAACTCTCGAACAGCGAATGCAAAGCTCCAACAAAACGAACTCGCAAAACCTAACAACAATTCACATATTCAGCAACAATCCTCAATTTCTCATGTTTAGAAATACATCACAAGTATCCCTTAACCTAGAACAACATTCAATTAACATGCATTTCACTAAATATCTCAAATTTATAAATACAACACAAGAATACCTTAACCTAGAGCAACATTAAATTAACAAGCATTTCATTTGGACATTTCAACAAACACTACACCTACATTTCCGCTCAAGTTTAGAAACACTTCACCCTTTCAAAGAACCAATCAACAAGCATCAAGTTTGAATCATCTAACTTAAGGTTTCAATGCCATTAAAATAACTAGAACAACAAGCAATCCTAAATATCTCAAATTTATAAAATCCCTTAACCTAGAGCAACATTAAACTAAAAAGCATTTCATTTGGACATTTCAACAAACACTACACCTACATTTTCCCTCATATTTAGAAACACCATTTCAAAGAACCAATTATCAAGCATTAAATTTCAATCATCTAACCTAAGTTACCAATGCCATTAAAATAATTAGAACAACATGTAATAATACTAACCTTAGTGAAAGAGAAACGAAAATGGGGAAGAAATGAGCTTCCAAGTACGAACCGAAATCCTTTGCAAAAATGGAGAAGTATGGAAGAGAAACGAAAATGGGAAGAAATGAGCTTTGGAGAAACGAAAATGAGAGCAGCCACGAGGGAGGGTGAGAACGAAAATGAGTGTGAGAACGAAAATGAGAGTGAGCACGAAAATGAGGGTGAGAACAAAAATGGTGAGCTAGAGTGTGAGAGTGAGCGCGAGAGAGAAGAGAGCAAGAGACTGTGCGTGATACCCGTTGAGAAGAGAGGAAAATAACGAAATAAAAAAAGAGCAATGGGCAGCGTTTTAGCAAGAAGCGCTACCCATTGCCTAGCGCTTTTTAACAATAGCCAGCGCTTCCAATACAGGCGCTGCCTATTGGCCTTGCGCGTTTAAGCAATAGCCAGCGCTTCATATAAGCGCTACCTTTGGCCTTGCGCGTTTAAGCAATAGCCAGCGCTTCAGTATAAGCGCTACCTTTGGCCTTGCGCTTTTTTGCAATAGCCAGCGCTTCCAAATATAGGCGCTACCTATTGGCTTGCGCTTTTAAGCAATACCCAGCGCTTTCAATATAAACGCTGCCTATCCCTTTGACCGTTTCCCCTTACCTAGCGCTTTTTAATAAACGCTGCTTAAGGTAGCGCCTATTTTTCCTAATTCTGGCGTAGTGTCCATTGAATGAAAAATAAAACTTTTCTCACCGTAACAATTTAATTAAAACATTGGTTTCTTTGTGCAGAATTGGTTTTAGACAAGAAATGAAAGAAATGACCTTAGGAAAATGAGGTGCTGCACTTAATCTATCAACAAATCAAAGTGATATGCCAAGGTGAGTACCACAACAGACATGATTTCATGATAAGTACGGATAATAGTCCAATCGAGAACCATAGAGAAAAACACTCAATTTCACACAAAGTGCTTTTTGACTAAAATTCTTGTTATCTAACACATATGTTGCTCCTATCTTATTATGATATTTGCTGAAGCCTGAAAACACTTTTATGTTACAAATGGTTACTAACTAGTTACATATTTTAATATATATCTGGCTCAAACTTTCATAACTACACTCAGGTTTAAATCTAAGTTACCAAGTATATACTTTCCCAATATTTTGTATAAATATATATATATATATATATATATATATATATATGTAAATATATAAATACATACACACATAATTTTCTTATCAATAGAGCACAACTATGAAAATTTCCTGCAAAACTATTATGTTGATTATATGCAATGTTATTAAACCAGAATCAGCCATCGACCTGATCGAGGTATTGGGTCAGTGGGTCATTAGTCGAACCCGGTGGTGAAGCTTGCTTAATATTTTAGGGGTAGCCACAATTACCAATAAAGTGGGTAAACATTCATTTGTGTTCCTAATTGTGTAAGGGGTTGTTAACATAGTTCTTGAATATATCAAAATTACAAATACATTATCAAGTATCTTTTTTGTAAGTCATTTTGGTTACAAATGTGTCTTTTGTTAAGGTGATTTTGAAGAGGTTCAAATTATCTTTCAATCTAGAACCAAGCACATGGTCAGGGGAAATGCATTCCAAGACCGCTTGAGCAGGTCACTAGAGGGCATTGATCAGAAATATCTTACTCAAGAGCCCATAGAGAACCAACACCCCAACAATCAAACCAATTATCAGATACTAGGTGCCTGAAGTTTTTCATTTTTTGAACAAAAAGTAGTATTGCATCCGGTAGATCCATTGTTTTATGATGAAAGAAATTCTTTAACAGATGACTGTTTAACGACATTAAGAAGAATATTTTTCCTTGGTGATAATAACATGGATAGAACCATCAGTGATATAGAACTAAATGAGTTTCAGGTTTTCCCTAGTTTTAAGCCTTGATTGTTGACATGTGATGATGCAAAGGTATTTTGCCACTCTTAATTTCTTATTTTACTTGCAAATTATATCTGCACTCACTGTACTGTATCTCCGAACATGCAAAATTTCTTTCCAAGATATTATTCATTTCTTTCATTTCAAAAATTGAGGGAGATGTTGGTTTTCCTTTACTGTATGTTTGGATGGAGCATTTGTAGGAGCCAAGAAGGTGATGTAAATATTTAAATTCCCCCCAAAATTTACATTACCTCCTACAAATGCTCCATCCAAACATAAGGTTAGGGTATAGCCATTTCACTCACTAATCTATTTCATGCTATGAAAGTTTAGTTTCATTCACTTATGTTGCATCATTAGGAAGAAATCAAAGCTTTAATTTATTTAGCTTTGATTTCCCCAAAAAAATTACATACTCTAAAAAAAAATAGGCAAGGGGTAGGGTAAAAACTACTGCCTCAAATTAGGATAGGTCTAGCAATCTTGATTAATGGACAAAGTTGCAAAACCACACATACTAGTAATTTACAAACTTCTAAATTCATTGATCATTTAAATTAACTAAGAATGATCCTAATGTTGTTGTTGTAGAAGGAAAGATGAGTCAAGATGGTGCGACAAACATACATAATGAAAAGGAAAGCAATCTTAATCATGAAATCAATACTGCATTAACAAGTATGATGGCGTCTGACACAATGATACCTCAAATTGAAACTAAACAAAGAGTACCTGATCTAAACATTATTCCAACAACTGATGATCATCACAATGTTGGTTCTTTAACTCCACCATTGAGAATGAGTTCTCATCAATATTCAACTTCAACTCGACTGTTTGGGTTAAATATTTCCCTAAACAGAGGAGTAATGATGATAATATTGTTACTTCAAGCAATTTTCAGGATTCTGTAGACAAGACAAGCTCAACATTATTGTTCTTACGTCCTAATATTGGACCAGAATACCAAAGGGGAAGTAATAATACTAACCCAACAGACACATGGCATTTGGTATTAATGGAAGTTCTTCCGATAGTTCTTCTTTAATTTATTTCATGCAACATTTCTTTCCAAGATATTGTTCATTCTTTCCCTTCAGAAATTGTGGGAGATGTTCGTTTTCCTTTAGGGTATAGACATAGCACCCACTGAACTATTTCATGCTAAGAAAGTTTACATGTTTCATTCACTTATGTTGCATCATTAGAAAGAAATCAAAGCTTTAATTTATTTGGCCCATTCAAAGTCTTAAGTCTTAACTACACTTCATTCCCTCTAGTTTGAACTGTGTATAATCTTGATCTGTAAAGTTTTCTTTGGAGCCAATCACACCCTTCTATTTTTAATTTAAAATAAAGTAAATTTGGTCATACAATTAGCTTTCTTCTACCTGACCCCATAAGTTCTCGATTAATTGGTATATGAAATAATTTATACGTTTATAAGTTGGAACTTAGTGAAATTTTGGGCTTTTTTTTAATGAAATTTAATGTTTTGGTTGATGAGTTTTGAGTAGAAGGCCTGCAATGACTTAATTGACTCCATTTATGAACTTTGAATAGAAAATGAGAATTTGAGTTTTTTGTAGTAGGAAAGTGATGGAAGTTGAAACAATAAGAACAAAATGTCAAATTTTGTGTTGATGTCATTTTATCTAACACTACAAGAACTATTCCGAAACTATTTAATTTTTATTAAATAATGGTTTTGCAGATCATCATATGTACTATCTGAGGAAGATCTATTGGAGATCATCAAATGTCAAAAGTTTGAGGTCACACTACAACAGAATTGTTAAAAAAGGGCGCCCCCATTAGGGGCGCTTTCTAAAAAGTGCCCCTGAAGCCCAAAATACGGATGTCCTTCAGGAGCGCTTTCTAAAAAGTGCCCCTGATGCCCAAAATAAGGCTTTCCGTATATTAGGCATCAGGGGCGCTTTCTATAAAGCGCCCCTGAAGGCCCTCCGTGTTTTGGGCATCAGGGGCGCTTTTAAAAAAGCGCTATAAAGCGCCCCTGAAGCCTAATATTCTAATATTACCGTTTCAATACTCCCTCTCACGTCTCAGTACTCGTCTCTTTCCCTCTTCTCTCAGCCTCTCTTACCTAAAACCTCTTCTCTCACACTCTCATCAGTCTCTCAGCCTCTCTTACCTGAAACCCTCTTCTCTCCCTCTTCTCATTAGCTGACCCAAAAAAAACTTATCACTCTCCACTCACTCACTTAACCGTAAAACCCAACACTAAGTCACCACTCACCAACACGTGAAAACTAAAAATACCCCTAACGAAAAACGTCAAAACCAGACAACACCAGCGCCACCGCCAGACGCCAGTCAACCACCACCACCCTCTGTCGTGCTCCGCCGCCGCCGCCGTCTCCACTTGTTCCGTCGTCGTCCCTGCTCTTTCTCAGTCAGTCATTCTCTACTTTCAAGGTTAGATTTCCACAATGCATCAATATTGATTCTGGGTTTTTTGATTCAATCCGTTTTACCAGCCCTTCTTCAATCTGTTTTACTTCGTCATTTCTATTTCATTGCTTCTTTGATTTCGTTTGCATTGTTTCAGTCAGTTAGTCTGTTTTACTTTTTCTTGATTCCTATTTTTATGGTTTCTGTGATTTGGGAATTAGGAATTAGGAATTGGCAACTAATGTTGATGTTAGAAATTAGGAATTACGAATTGGGAATTAGGAATTAGGAATTGGCCTTGGTTCTGTTTGAAAGAAAATAAGCTTGCGTAAAGTAATGATAATTTGGCAACTAATGTGAATTTGGCAATTGATGAAACAAATAAATGATAATTTGGAAACTGAATAGCCAGCTAAAAGGATTGAAGAATATTATTGGCTATTATATATGATATACTAGGGGGCCCTATTTTGAAAATAGTTGAATTATAGGATTTTCCTAAGAAATGGGATTGATAATATAACACAGTGTTTAAGTGAAAGTATAAAAGAACAAAGTGCAATTTCTTAGTTTCAAAAAATTGTACTTTGTGTGTTTTTCACCATTAATATGTTTAAGTTCTCTTATCAGGAATTTATAATAAATTTCGGTCTAATATGGATAGAAAGTGGATGTCTGCCAATCGTCTGTCGAAAGAATATGTCGATGGAGTGAAATATTTTGTGAACTTTGCCGTTCGACGTTTAGGAACTTCTAGTAAGTTCAAGTGTCCTTGTTTAAGATGTTGTTACGCCAATCGAGTTACTGCACTTGAGTTGGAAAGACATTTAAAGGCCAACGGAATCGATCAAAGTTATATTTGTTGGACAATGCATGGTGAGGAAAGAGGTGAACCTTCAAATATGGATAATAGTACTCAGAGATGTGATCCGGTTGATTATCCTGAAACACATACGTTTGATGGTGACCAATTTGAAGAGATGACAAAGGCGGTTGAAGACGATCTTAATGATTGTCCTCAAATGTTTGAGAAGTTGATAACCGATGCGGAGACACCGTTGTATGTGGGCTGTACTGAATTCACAAAGTTATTGGCTGTGATAAAGCTGTACAACTTGAAAACTTGCCACGGATGGACAGATAAGAGCTTTACGGAATTACTCGCACTATTGAAAGATATGTTGCCGAAAGACAATGTGCTCCCTTCTCGGACGTATGATGCAAAACAAATGTTAGGCACCATTGGTTTGAACTATGAGAAGATACATGCTTGTCCGAATGATTGCATTTTATTTCGGAATGAACATGCGTTGTTAAAGTCCTGCCCTAAATGTAATGCATCGCGGTATAAGAAGAAAGAATCTGCTCCAGAAAAGGTATTGTGGTATTTTCCCATAATTCCTCGATTTAGACGTATGTACCGTAGTTCGGAAGACGCAAAACAGTTGACTTGGCATGACGATGAAAGGATTAAAGATGGTATGCTACGACACCCGGCGGATTCTCCGCAGTGGAAAAAGATTGATATTGATTATCCTGATTTTGGGCATGACCCAAGAAACCTACGCCTTGCATTGTCTGCTGATGGATTTAACCCGCACGGTATCCAGAGTAGCTCCCACAGTACATGGCCTGTGATTTTGGCGATTTATAACTTACCTCCATGGCTTTGCATGAAACGCAAGTATATGATGTTGTCTTTGTTAATTTCTGGCCCCAAACAACCAGGAAATGATATTGACGTATACTTGGCTCCTTTAATAGAAGACTTGAAGCAAATGTGGGAGATTGGGGTAGAGGTGTATGATGGGTTCAGAGAAGAAAGTTTCATTCTGAAGGCTATGATTTTTGGTACCATTAATGACTTTCCAGCATACGGCAATCTATCTGGGTACAGTAACAAAGGTCAATGTGCATGTCCTATATGTGAAGATAATACAGATTGGATGTGGTTGGAACATGGTAAGAAGAATATATATCTTGGCCATCGGAGATTTTTGCCTCCAACTCATCACTATCGGGTGTGGAGAAAGGCATTCAATGGGAATTCAGAAACTCGTAAAGCTCCTCTGCCTTTGACCGGTGAACAACTATTTGAAAAGGTGAAAGATTTGGACATTAAGTTTGGGAAGCCTTTTGCAGGAGAGCTTGCCAAACGAGGGTGGAAGAAAAAATCGATTTTCTTTGAGTTGCCATACTGGAAGTCATTACACGTAAGGCATTTCATTGATGTGATGCATGTTGAAAAAAATGTATTCGAAAGTGTCATTGGTACCTTACTCAATATGCCAGGGAAGACTAAAGATACCATCAACACAAGGTTGGATTTGGTTAGTATGGGGTTGAGACCAGAATTGGGTCCGATTAAGAAGGGTACACGTACATATCTACCTCCGGCAGCTCATACTCTATCTAGAAAGGAGAAAACTGTCTTTTGTAAGTTTCTTCATGGAGTTAAAGTTCCAGAGGGGTACTCTTCAAACGTTACGAACCTTGTATCGATGAAAGACCTCAAGTTAAAGTCTCTAAAGTCTCATGATTGTCATGTTCTCATGGAGAATTTGCTACCAATTGGTATACGATCCATTATGCCCAATAAAGTGCGTCAGGCCATAACTAAACTTTGTTTCTTCTTTAAGGCGATTTGTAGTAGGGTGATTGACCCTGGAAAGTTGCCAGCTCTGCAAAGATCAATTACTGTCACTTTATGTGAGCTTGAGATGTTTTTTCCGCCTTCATTCTTTGACATAATGATTCATTTAATAGTTCATCTAGTTAGAGAGACACAATTGTGTGGCCCATGTTACATGAGATGGATGTACCCGTTTGAGCGGTACATGAAGATATTAAAAGGATATGTTAAAAACCGATCACGACCCGAGGGTTGCATTGCTGAGCGCTACATAGTTGAAGAAGCTATTGAGTTCTCCACCGACTATCTATCTAGTGTTGAATATTCTGTTGGGATGCCAAGGGAGCGTCACACAACAAGTGTTGGTAAAGGGATGACAGGAAGGAAAATAGTGATGGTATCTAGGAACGAACTAGAGCAAGCACACTTATATGTTCTGCACAATGATAGTCAGGTTGATTCATATATTGCCAAACACATGGAGATTCTTAAGAGTGATCACCCAACTAAGAGTGAAGTTTGGTTAAAAAAAGAACATAATCGGAGTTTCATACTGTGGCTAAAAAATCAAATTGATATTGAGTTTGTTTCGAATCCTACCTCGATTTCAGAAAGATTGAGATGGTTAGCAAAAGGTCCAAATATACATGTTTTCTCTTACACTAGTTATCTACAAAACGGGTACACGTTCTATACAAAATCCCATGATGATCAGAGTAAAATGCAAAATAGTGGGGTGACTCTTGTAGCTGAATCTATGCATACATCAAGTGCCAAAGACAGAAATCCCATTTACGCGAATATGTCATACTTCGGTGTTATTGAACACATATGGGAGTTGGATTACAATATGTTTTCGGAGTCTGTGTTCCAATGTAATTGGGTTGACAATAATAATGGTGTACAGATGGATGACTTGGGTTTCATGCGGGTGAATTTCAACAAGTTAGGGTATAAAGATGAACCTTTTATTTTAGCCTCGCAAGCCCAACAAGTGTTTTATGTCACTGATCCAGTTGATATCAATTGGTTCATTGTTTTATTGACAAACAAAAAGTTATTGGTGAATGACATTGGGGATCAAGCGCACGAAGATGTTGACATTGAGGATGACCCTTTCTTCGGGACATTGCAACCAATAATAGGGGAAAGTACTTCTAATGACGATATTTTGTATGTTAGAAAGGATCATAACGATGGAATTACATTTCGTCGAAAACAAAGTACCAAGAAGCAAAAAACAAAATATCATACAAATAAAGAAGTAGCTAGTAACGTTAGATCGAGGAAAAGGAAAAGGTAATATATCATGCGTAGTTTCTTTTTTATTCATTTTTCATATTGTAAAAATTAACTAACATATAGTTATTATAAAATAACATTTAACCTAATAACAATGATTATATTATGTTGCAGGTGAGATGACTTCCCACAGTGATGATAGTGCACATGACAGTGGTCATGAGAGTGAACATCTGCCCAAAAAAAAGTTCACTCCTCGTGGAATGACAGTTAAGAAGAATATCATCAATCGGGGGAATAAAGGGCTTCCTAAACTTATAGTATGATACTTACTAATTAACTAACTTTGTTACATACTTTTAATTGTTTGTTATCTAATTTACCTAAGTAATAATGCAGGTCGAATGGAATGTTAAAAACCAAGCGATCGGTGGCAATGGTAAACAGTTGAGAATCTTCATTGGTGTCAGAGCAAGGCAGGATATACCAATTACAATCAGCAGTTGGAATAGTAAAAAAGATGCCTCTATCAAGAAGCATAAAGATGAGCTATGGCATATGATACAGGTATGAGTCTTATTTTTGACTATTCAGTTATTTTATAATTAAATATGTAAGTATATTTATAATCATTTTGTTGAATGTAAACAGAAATACTTTGATGTGGATGACTCTCGAAAAGACTATTGTCTTATGAAAGCTGGAAAGGCGCATAGAAAATTCAGATCAATTCTAACAAAGTGGGTGAAAGATGAAGAGGGGAACACCAGAAGCCATCCTCCACCACAGTATGCTGGGATTATACCATTGGAGGATTGGACTGCATTTGTTATTTCACGCGAAGATGAGGAATTCCGGGTTTGTACAATTACTTATCATACATATACCTATATTTGACAATTATGAGGTATTAATGTAAATAGATGTGTCATTATAGAGATTAAGCAATGAAAATCGCGAGAGAGCGACAAGTCCTGAATACCCTTATAGAGCCGGTGTTACTAGTTATCCCGAGATTGAAGAACGATTGGTAGGCACATTATCTTATATTTTATCTTTCATTTATTAAATTAATATACTGATTTATTTACTAATACATGGTAAATTTTAATAGCTGCGAGAGGTCGGAAAAAATCCTGCTCATGAATCTATTGACCGACAAGTTTTGTGGTTAGAAGCCCGACAAAACAAAGATGGTGTCATTGACCACCCAAAAACGAGAGAGGTGTATGAAAGAATTGTAAGTATGATAAAATTAAAAAAGAATTCTTTCATTGAAGGTGAATAAACTTCTTATATGTTTGTAATGTCTAATAATGTTTGTGAATCAGGAGTCAATATCTCAATCAGTATCACAAGGAGATATTACTGATTCTGATTTTCCAAATGACATCCTTGGTCGTGCATTGGGAATTGAAGAGTATCCAGGACGTCTACGGGGTTTGGGATTTGGCATTTCTCCAACGACTTTTTCGAGTTCAAAGAGGCAAAAAAAAGAAGAGGAACGAGAAAGTAGAGAAAGACGGTTGGAAGCCACTGTATTGATGCTAGTAAAAGAACTTAATGAACTTAAAGAAAGAGTTGGTCCAAGGACTAATGATGTACCATCTCCTAACCCAGATAGCTTCAGGGATAGTTGCAATATTGCGTCCGATGAGGTAATTATCGTTGGACCTCTTTTTTATTTTTTATATTTTACAATAACTTATAAGTATTAATATTTGGTTATCAATTAATTTAGGTTAACAATTGTCATTGTGAATTATATTTATCAAACCCGCTTACGTTGGTCGCAAAGGGCTTTGTTTGTAACAATGAGGACTCCACCTTGCACAATCTTCCTATTCCTCCAAATCATGCGAGAGTCAGAGTTGAGTTTGTTGTTGTGGATGATGCTGAATTGCCGGTACCAGTTGACACTGCAGAGATGACTTTGTTAACTGTGAATGATGCACTTGGCACCTTGGTGGCATGGCCATCAAATCTTATCAATGTAAGGAGCACTTAATATATTTGTTAATAAATCATTGCCTTATTGTCTCATATATTCATAACTAATTATATTTCTAAATATATAGGTAAGGAAAAGAAGATCTCAGATTTCTGGGCATGTTGGCAAATCCCAACCCTCCCCTTCTATTGGTCGCAAGAAGCATGTGTCTAGGGGAGAAGCTAGCAGGAATGAGATTCAATCCCAACCCTTCCATTCTATTGGTCACAAGAAGCATGTGTCTAGGGGAGAAGCTAGCGGGAATGAGATTCAATCCCAACCCCCCTCTTCTAAGGAATTCATCAGTTATCTAAAGATTCATGCCTCAACAATGGCGAGTGCTGATTTGATAAATGTATTGATTGATCCAGACATCTTTGGAGTTGACCACCAAATTTCTCTTTCAAATGATGAACTTGAAGAGGTATATGAGCACAAGTGGGCATCTGCGGCTACTATTACAATGTACATCAGGTATTATCATTATTATTATTATTATTATTATTATTATTATTATTATTATTACTACTACTACTACTATTATTATATGTTAATTTATTTGTACAAATTTTAACTATAGGTATTTGTACCATGAGATTATGAGCACCATGGAACAAACAAAAAGATTTATATTCTTGTGCCCCCAACGTACTTTTCTACGCAACGTCTGCATTGATAAAGACATGTCAAAAGAAAAAGTTGGGGAATTGAAGGAAGCGGTTAAAGAAAACAAGGAAGCGGTAAAAGCATATATCAATAGTCGCTTGGCTTTGGCACGGGAAAGCATATGTGATTGCTTGTTTTTGGCACCCATCAACTTAGGGTAAGAAATTTAATCTATATATATATATATATATATATATATATATATATATATATATATATAAAACGTGTTATTGAAACATGTGTTATTTATTTGGTTATCCAATTTTTTTGTAGGATGCATTGGATATTGTTGGTAGTTGATCCTAGGAGAAATAGAATTTTCTATTTGGATTCGTGTCACGGTCATTATAACAACCACACCATGATGAGAGGAATGTTTGAAAGGTGTGTATTTAGATACATCGCATATTTCATCATATAAATTATATATATATATATATATATTTCGATTAATTAATATAGTTATATGTATAATGTTTCAGTTGTGTGGCAACTTATTGGGCATCGAATGAGGTCAGGACTAGAGGTGGGAACAATAAAACAAAATGGATAGTAATAAAGGTAAGTTTATAATCAATATTCTTATCCATGTAAACTTTGCTTGCATTTTAATAATTAATTGTTATTTTGATTTGTAGTGTCCGAGACAACCCAACAATGACGATTGCGGATATTATGTTATGAAGTTTATGAAGGACACAATCACTTACAATCAAATGGAAATTCCCCAAAATGTATGTAATTTCCATTTTTTATAGTTTGTTTTTTTATAAGTATTTCCATATCTAGCATTTAACCACTTAGTTCTAAGTTTATTTTATTTTATTTTATTTTGATAGTATTTTCCAGGACACGCGGTTGGAGCTCCATTTTCTGATGACCAACTTACTGAGATCAAAGGAGAGTGGTGTCGTCATGTTGCTTGTTTGATTAATGAAAATCGAAATTCAAGTAATTTTGGTTAGCTTGTATTGGATGTCATATCATTTTTGTTGTCTATGTTGACATTCAAAATTTGATTTTCAATTGGCTAGCTTGTATTAGATGGATTTATAGGTTTATTAGTTGGAATTTGATTTTCAATTGGCTAGCTTGTATTAGATGGATTTATAGGTTTATTAGTTGGAATTTGATTTTCAATTATTGGCTAGTTTTAATTTTGATTTACAATTGGTCAGTTGATTTGAAATTTGGTAAATATAGGTTGTTGTTGGTTGATGAAAAAGAGAGTAGGGAAGTGCTGCCAAATATTGGATATACCAGAAACAAGAAATTTTTTTTAAAAAAAAACATAGAATCAGGGGCGCTTTCTACGAGCGCCCCTGATGTTCTTAGAGTACTTGACAATCAGGGGCGCTTTAAAAAAGCGCTCCTGTTGGTCAAGACAAGAGGGGCGCTTCTAACAGAAAGCGCCCCTGATTGTTAGTTGCGCGTAAGACCATCAGGGGCGCTTCCTACAAGCGCTCCTGTTGGCTAACATTTAGGGGCGCTTCTTGCGCGCTCCTGTAGAGTGTTTGGCAACAGGAGCGCCAGATTTAGGGGCGCCCGAAAGCGCCCCCAATGGATAAAAAAAAGCGCCCCTGATGCCTTTTTCTGTTGTAGTGTCATTGGTCAAGTAATCTCTGAAAACAAAGAAGTATGTGCCATTTGTCAGGTGAGGCTTGTAATATTTTGTTGATTTGAGGTTTACAACAGATATTTTTTAGAGTTGTTTATCTCAACACATGGATCGCTTTTTAGAGATATTTGTGAATAGTAATTTTTTTTATATAACTTTTCTGTTTTATCACACACTATTTCAAGAATTAATGTAAGTGACATTTTATCTATGTTTAGGAGGACTTCTTCAATGGGGAAGAAGACGACAAGTTGGACAATTGTGTACATCAATTTCATATTTGCAACATCACAAAGTGATAGGTTAAAAAGAAAGTTTGCCCCATTTGCGAAAAAAGTGGATTATGTGTTTAAACTAAGTGGCGAAGATGACAAAAAGCAAGTCCTCCAGACTCCAAGTTAGTAAATGTATAAGAATAACTTTTTCTATTTATTTATATATCATTATGATTAAAAGTGAATGTATTTAAACGTTGTTGGAACTTGGGACAATATAATAGAGATTTATTCGAACAAAATTGTGTTCAGGTTGCTCCATCATGACATGAAAACTTTGAAACCTTATTTAATTTGCGCTTTTTCTCTCTTACACATCTTTTTCTATATGGTTAGCTATGTGTATAGATATTATAATATTTCTTATCAAATTTAAAATGAACATTGCATATTTAATATGTAGAAAGTTTATTATAAAAAGTACAAGAGGTTTCCCAACTCGATACATCAAAACATCAAGCAATCAGATGTAAATACAAACTAAGTACTACTAACTACAAGGGTGATCGGGAGGACAATCCCTATTAAGAAGATTGATGGCACCACACTTGTATGGCCATCTCCCCAGGCAACGCAAACACCATGGCAAATAGCCAACAACTGTGTCTCCAACACTAAAGTCGCCTCCACCACCTAAGTAAAGGCTAATACAAACTCTCCATCGACGTTTCTCATCACACCTCTGCAACTATGAGTGTCACTACTCTTCGTAAATGCATCGTCGCTACACACTGAAATAGAGTTCCTAAGCGGATGTTGTCAATTCATAGGAGATAAATCGGTCCCTAATATGAGAGGGTTAAGGGCCTCTTTCCTCTTCCAGCTCTTAGATATGAAATCGAACTGCTCAATTGTGCATAAACATTGACCGGAGGGTGTTTCACCCTCAAAAACTTTCTTATTCCTCTTTCTCAAGACCATATATAGGGTAGTATCAAAACAAATAGACCAATCTCTCCCATTCACCTTACCGACGACCAGGGGACTGATTCGCTTGAAGCAAACTAATCCAACTCATATCGGTGAGGAAATTACACGGGGTCGTCTTGAACACCAGTTGTTGGGAAAAACAACCACTACTAGGAAAATAAAAATTCAAGAGGGATTTTCGTGACGAAAATATATCCCTCACTACTAGTGACAAATTTAGCTACAGAATTGAAGAATCAGGCGGAACTTACATTTATACACGTTTGTGCCAAGTTTAGCGATGAAAGATATTTCTCACTACTGTTTTCGTCACAAAATCCTTTACAAAACAATTGGAATTTTTTTTAGTGAAGAACGTTGGGACAAAATATATCTCTCACTAATGGTCCGTAACAAAATTCCTCGGAAAGTAACTCACTTTTGTGATAGAGATGGATTTTAATATCCCTCTCTAAAGAATCCCTTGCTAAATCCCTCACAAAAAAGGCCTCTTTATTTTGAGAAAAAAAGAGTTCCCTCACTATATCCCTCACTAACCGAAAATATCTTTTAATTTGTTAAAAAAAAATCTTTTAATATTCATTCCATCCCACGATCAGCCCAAAACTAAATCCCTAAAATCACCACCCTCTCGCAACCTCCTTCTTCACTGTTGCGTCCGCTCCCATTCTCACGACTGCCATCTTGCTTCACTGGCCCCTAGTGCAGAAACTGACATTTCATCTCCCTAACGAGCAGACTGTACTTTTTGACAATAATTTTGTCATTGACAGTGTGGTCAAGAAAACAGAAAATTATAACACAGTGTTTCGTGCTTAGTTCGAGTCCAACTGCTTGCATCCTCAAGGTAGTTAACTAACTTAAGCTGAGTATCCCTCAAAATTTGTGTTTGACATGCAAGAGAAAGTATGGATCCCACGGAAAAAGGGGAAAAGCATTAGAAGGTTGAACTATATCTCGTCGTGTGTAGGTGAATTGTACTACATTCGCCTTTTATTAACTGTTCAGAAAAGTTGTAAAAGCTACGCTGATCTGAAATATGTTAACGGTAAAGTACAGACCAACTTTCAGCGGGCATGTTATGAATTGGGTATTTTGGCAGATGACAAAGAGTTCATAGACAGAATAGCCGAAGCCAGTACGTTGGCTTCGGAGAATTAGGTCTCAGCAGGCATGTTACGAAGATTGTTTATTTTTCTGTAATCATTGACAAAGAGTTTACGCAGATTGTTTATTTTTCTGTAATCATTGAATACAATGACAAATCCAGAAAGGGTATTCAATTATTTGCAATCAAAAAATTGAAATATATTTAATAATTCAACTAATCCTTCCGGTTTTTTCTTTATTTTTTATTTACAATCTATATATAATATCTGATATCTTGCTTGATAAATCAGTATACTAACTATTGAAAAGATTATTTATAAAATATTTAATATAATTTTAAATGATTCTACAAGCTGAAATAAAAGGATTATACTAAATGTAATAAATATATTCATTATTGACATATGCACTTTTATACTTGATACAAAAAACACACCTAAACAAACTAAGTGTGTTATTAAGGAGACCAAAAGCGCATTTAAACCTTGATCAAATGTTACTAAAATTTTAAACTTTGTTGAAAAATGATATATAGCCTTAGTCCCATAGTGCATTACTAACTAAATACCTTCCATGTTCCAAGACTGTCATAGGATGTTTGTATATATATAAATAATAAAATTTATTGAAGTTATAAATTATAGTAACTACTTTATTTATCTTACATCTATTGATTGTCGTTAAATTTATGAATTCTAAAATAGAACTCACTATCCATTATTGGTTTATTCTGTTATATCTCTTTATAAAACCCGTTTAATTTTATCAAAATAAGATGAAAAATGTTTCTCGTGCATCGCACGGGTTACATACTAGTTAGAAACAAACAGAAATAAATGGGATTTTAAAACAACACCGGAAATATAGTATTCCTATACATTATTCTTACATGGAATTAGAGTCATTCTTTTCACTCACTTTTACAAAAAACTAAAAAAGTATAGATAACGAATATAATATTTTCAAAAATTTAGAAAATCGCAATAAATTAATTCTATTGTTTTTAGAAATGTATTTTATTTGGTTTGACTTTCATTTACTTTGTATCACAATTTTTAACAAGAGTGTTTCATCTTCTAACTAACAATTTAAAATGAATACATGTTAAAGAAAATGAAAAAGAAATGTTTTTGAAAATAAGTTGAGCTTTTAATGTTCCATTCAAAAATTAATTGTAACATTCATAAAATTTAACTTTGGAACATAACAACCGTTTTTATCAAAAAAAAACTTTGGAACATAACAAAAAAAAAAGATTATGGAACTTGATTATTTTTTTGGTATGGACTATGGAACTTGATTATAATAACAGAGAAGTATTGCAGAAACTAAATATCAGATTTCGTATTGAGTTTTTCAGGAATTAAATTTTGAACATTAAAAAAGAAAAATCGAATCCATACTCTGCAACATAGTTTTAAAACCCAAACCGACAGTGACAGATAACAAATTTTTTACTAGTGGGGGAAAAATAGCCTATACTATTTTCTCAAAATGATATTGTAAATTTTGGCAAAATACAATTTCATTAAAGAAAATTTAAAAATACCTAAATTTCTACAACTTGCATAGATAAAAAAGTAAAAATAGTATCAACTTATTCTTTTTCATCTCTTGTGAATTTCAACATTTAGTTTTACAAATTTTCTTATGGGGACACCCCTTGTTTTTTTATGGGGGAAAATAAATTTGCTATATATATTTCTAACCAAAATAATTTTTCAAGTGGGGGAAAACTCACCAAATTTAGTCTAAGTGCATTTATTCATTCGGATAGGTTATTGATCTAAACCTTTGAGTGCTTGACCGCTGTTCTCAGGTATCAGATCTCTGTATGCTCTTCTGATCGTGCTCCAAGCCCCACTTCAGAGGGCGGGTGTACCTGCGAAGACACTCCAACGCCCAAGTCATGAGCGAACGAGCAAAGTATATATCTAAATGAATCGTGTGTACCTGACAGCTGATGCCATTAATGCTTATATAGTGTTAGTGGGTTGTGCGTGGACGTTGGATTATTGTACGGACCCATCAGGGCCGTTGATCTAGTTCCCTGCTCTCTCGCGCATTGTCATTGGGCCGGTCTATGCTGAGGCGCTGGAATGAGCTTCGGCCCACTCCAGAACAGTTGCCCCCCATGCCAAGGTCGTTCTTGGAGCGGGCGCAGGCTAATTATCTGACCGTTTTCATGCTCGCTCACGAGAATACGAGGTTGATCGGCAGACCGCTCGAGTACCTGGTAGATTTATGCTCTGATTATAAGACACGTGGCACCTGTCATGAAATGATGTTTTACGTCTCCCCAAGGGTTATTAATGGTGCCTCGATATTTGAAAAGGCGGCGTCTCGTCATGATGACGGTTCAGTTTTCAAGGCGCGTGCAAGTGAAAGGTCACGTTGTTTCGTTTGCTTGCTTCCTAAACTTTATAAATATGTTGCCCCCTCTCTTCATTCTTCACTTTCTTAATCCCAAAGCCCTGAAAGCGGTCATACTCTCTGCTCTCAGAACGATCAATATCTTGCTGTTTTATTCTGGCCAAGTGCTCGCCCGTACACGACTTTCAACTTATGCGATCCTACTCTTCTGGTCGCTTGATCCTGCTCATCAAGGAGTATACCACCTTAAGTCCGAACTTTTCTCCTACTCCAGGCATGCACTTTTTGTTCGTTTACGTTTGCTTGTTCTATTCTTCATTGCGTAGAGCGAGGAGGGGGTGTCAGGCTCGGGGTCGACCTGGTCGCCCCCTTCGGCAAATCATCGTTTAGGGTGATCCTGACCTTCCCTCTCCTTGCAGGGTTGGACACTGGCACGAACGAAGAAGACTGCGAGGATTTCCGGTCATCCACCTACCAGTATGACTGAACGTGCTGCTCGCTCTAGAGATAATGGTGCGAGCGGGCTTCCCTCCGAGACTTTCTCTTCTACCCATCTCTCGACTTCATCATCCTCGGGTCGCTTGTCGAACACTGTCGAAACCGTTCAATCTCCCTGAGTGAACCTCGCGCCTCCTCCCATACCAACCAATGAGGTATTACCGGAAGAGCACGATTGGAGAGGTAGGCTTGATGACGACCGCTCCTGGATTTCTTCTGCTATAATCAACGAACGTTTGGTCTTTCCCCCTGGTGATGAGATATTGCCGCTTTTTTCTAAGATAATTGGTTATGGAGACTAGGAGTGGCGAGCCGAGGGCGTCCTGGCTGAAGAGCATGCGGCCATAATCCCTACCTCTCTAAAATTTATTATGTACACCAATACTCTCCGAGATTTGAGGGTGCGACCTCCCTTCACCTTCTTCCAAAGACGCGTCCTGAGAACTCTTGGGGTCGCCCCCTCTCAACTTCATTTCAATGCTTGGGCGCTCGTTAAGTCCTTTGAGATAATTATGGCTGCTCTTGACCGAGAAGTAAACTGCCTTCTCTTCTTCTCCCTATTCGATGTTAGTCGTACCGTGGAGATGAAGAGCGAGCCCAGGCGATGGGAGCAAGTTTCTTTGAAGGGGCGGAAGGGCACGATCAAACTCTTCAAACCTTTCTGTGAATCGGCCAAATCTTGGAGGCATGCTTTCCTCTGGGTCGTTCTAGTCAATGATCGGGCTAAGGAGACGGTGGGGACGGTGGATGCTGAAGATCGTGTTGCTTTAATGAAATTTCCTCTTGGTTGGTCGCACTCGCACTACGACCGTGACACTATCCACTACAGGCATCAGAGGAGGCTGAGCGATTACGATATTGAGAACGTCTTGATGCTAGAGACCAAGGTTACTTGGCTGCCCGAAGGGGTTATTCCTTGTAACAAATTAGCTTGCCTTAGGACGTCTGAGCAGGATGAAAATAAACTTGGTGTGCTTTTAATTCTTCTTTTGCTCGTTAGCTTTGATCGTTTCACTTTGTTTTGAGTAATCCCTTTTTATTTTTCAGCTGAAATATCGGGCATAGGCTTTGAAGCCCTTTTGACCAAAACAAAGTCAAGGAAGTAGAAGAGGGTGACCTTCGCTTCTCCTTCTCAACCCCTCCATGCCGAAGGCGACCATAGGCCTCCGGTTCTTGAGCAAGGAATGAACTCCGCTTCTAAGAAGAGAGATCGAGCCCAGAATTCTGTGGACGCCGTTCCGATCAACCTTGACCCTCCTCATAAAAGAAGAGAAACGCTAAGGAGATCGTCCATGGATTTGGACGATCTCAAGGATGCTGATTTAGAACGCCTTCGAGCAGACCCTCTACTGTTCGTTGCTGAAATTTCCCAGGCCGCTTCTCAAAAGCTTGCTCGCTATAAGTCTAAGGAAGGTGGCCGTCAAGCAGGTATGCGCTTACACCACAGAAACTTATGGTTGGAGGGTAACCTCTTGGATAAAACTGACAAGTATAAGTCGGCTCTTGGACGCATTACAGATTTGCAGGCGGAACTCGAGATGCGGCCATAAATGCCAAGGTAGATGCTGAAGCCAAACTTGCCACCGCTACTGCCAGTTTGACCGAGCAGTCTACCAAGGTGACCCAGCTGGAGGAGCAGGTGGTCAGTCTAAAGGAAAACTTGAAGGCCGTCGAGGGCAAGCGGGACCAGGCTAAAGGTGAGCTAGAGGCTTTGGAGGACATGACCATTACCATCGCAAAAGAGCGCTTTGACGAGGCTGTTGCTCAGATCCAGTATTGCTATCCCTCGCTGGAGATTAACCCTGAGATCGTGAGCAATGATCAATTTTTGAGTAACGGCCAGATCGTCCGTCTTGCAGAGAAAGACGAGCATGGGAATGTCATCCAAGAAGAAGCAGTCATTTACAGCCGTCCTGAGTGACTTGCCCTTTTTTACTTTTCAAAAGGGTGTTTTGTTGTTTTCTTGTGGGACTCAAAGGTTGGCCTTTTTCTTGTAATCTTTATGGAGCCCGGCCTTCTCTGGGCAGACTTTAATATTAACTAGTTATAATCCTTGGTCTATCTTTTACTTTTTCTAAGTTTATTTAACTTGCTTTGCTCGTGGCCGACGGGCTTCAGCCTTTGGCTGGTTTCAGCCCTCGTTGGGCCGATCTTCATAGGGATCTCTGCAAACAGCTTACCAAGTTTCTACTTGAGATTTAGCTCGTTTACCGGGTGTGTTCGAACTTAAGGTCGCTTAAGTTTCCTCCTAAGCAGTTTATCAAACTCAGTTTGAACTTAACTCGCTTAAGAGGACGTTCGTTATTGGGTCGATCAACAACTCTTAAAGAGATCCAGAAATTAAGAAATTCCTCGTCATTCGAATGACGGGCGAGCGGGCCTCAATAAAAAACCCCGTAGGGAAAAAGAGTGTCCCGCTCGTTTGATTTTTTATTCATTGTTCAAGCAATAACATGAAATATCTTCTAAGGTTTGCTGCATTCCAAGTATTTGAAATAATGCCTCAGTCTACTTTCCGCAAGATGTATACCCCTTTACCCGTCTTAGCCGCCACTTGGTAAGGACCTTCCCAATTTGGGGCAAGCTTTCCTTGACCGGCATTTCTTTGGCCAATGTCCGCTCTTCTTAGGATGAGATGCCCTTTCTCGAAGGCTCTATGAACGACCTTGGCGTTGTGTCTTGTTGCCATCGCTTGTTTTACCAACGATTCCCTGAGGGCGGCCTTGCTCCGTAGTTCTTCCACTAGATTGAGCTCTTCTCTGGTTGCCTGTTCATTTTCTGACGGCGGCATAGGGTTGCTCGTTCTCCAACTTAGTTCTCCCATTTCGACATGGAAATTGTGGATGCTGTCTTATGTTTTTACGCCTTCTCGGAAATTCTCTCTATTGCTCTTTTTATAATGTTTAGCAAAGATCTCCAACGACTGTGATTTTCTTGATTAAAATAGTACGACGAAATATATTGATGTCATCATATTATTTGGGAAGGTACGTAATAATTATTGAATTATAAACATATGGTCTCTTGTATATTTACTTCTACGATTCACTATGGGATAAATGATTTTATTTTGACAAATATTATCTAAATATTTATTTTGACAAATATTATCTAAAGTCTCCTTTCTAATTTATTAATAAATATCCTTGTTCCCACCTGCACCTAAATCTTGGAGTCCACATAAGTATCCTTATTCCATTTTTTCAAGGTGATTTTGAGAAGCTTCAAATTATCTATCAATCTAAAACCCATCCAACGGCCAGGGGGCAATACATTCCGAGACAGCTTAAGAGTTCATAGAGAACCAACACCCCAGCAATAAACCAATTATCATACACTAGGATATCTTCTTGATGATATTGGAGCTAATATTTTTTTAAGGGCATTATATGTAATCATAAATTTCAATTGTTTTCAGGTGCCTGAAGTTTTTCACTTTGCTCAAAACGTGGTACTGCTTGCTGCATCTAGTAGATCCATTGTTTGATTATGAAAGAAATTCTTTAACAGACGAGTGTTTAACGGCATTAAGAAGAAGATTTTTTCTTTGTGATAACAACATGGATGGAACTATCAGTGATATAGAAGTAAATGATTTGACAAGTGATGATGCAAAGGTATTTTACCATATAATTTTTTATTTCACTTGCAAATTATATCTGCACTCACTTTACCTCCGAACATGTTTCTTTCCAAGATATTATTCATATCTTTCGTTTCAGAAATTGAGGGAGATGGTTTTCCTTTAGTGTACGTTTGGATTGAGTATTTGTGGGAGGTGATTTAAAATTTGGGGGGAACCCCAAGATTTACATTACCTCTTACAAATGCTCCATCCAAACATAAGGTTAGTGTATAGACATTGCACTCACTGAACTTTTTCATGCTATGAAAGTTTAGTTTCATTCACTTGTGTTGCATCATTAGAAAGAAATCAAATCTTTAATTTATTTAGCTTTGATTTCCCCCAAAAAATTACCTACTCTCAAAACAATATTTCATCCAAGGGGTAGGGTAAAAACTACTGCCTCAAATTAGGGCTAGCAATCTTGATTAACGGACAAAGTTGCAAAACCACACATGCTAGTAATTTACAAACTTTTAAATTCTTTGACCATTTAAATTAATTAAGCATGATCCTAATGTTGTTGTTGTTGTTGTGGTACAAGGAAAGATGAGTCAAGATGGTGCGACAAACATGCATAATGAAAATGAAGGCAATCAATACTGCATTAACAAGTATGATGGCATCTGCCACTATGATACCTCATATTGAAACTGAACAAAGAGTACCTAATCTAAACATTGTTCCAACAACTGATGATCATCAAAATGTTGGTTCTACAACTCCACCATTGAGAATGAGTTCTCATCAGTATTCAACTTCAACTCGACTGTTTGGGTTAAGTATTTCCCCTAATCAGAGGAGTAATGATGATAATATTGTTGCTTCAAGCAATTTTAAGGATTCTGTAGAGAATACTAGCTCAATATTATTGTTCTTACGTCCTAATATTGGACCAGAATACCAAAGGGGAAGTAATAATACTAATGCAACAGACACGCGGAGTTTTGGTATTAATAGAAGTTCTTCCGATAGTTCTTCTTTTGGAAGATTTGAAATGGTGAATGTTCAAGAAATGCAAGCTGGAAACTCTAGACTGAGGAACACAAGCTGGAAACTCTAGGTGAAAGTTCTTCCGATACCTTTGGTAATTCTACTATGAGATTTTATGAGTCACATCTATGCCTCAAATTCCAACTGGAATGGGAATGAGTTCAAGTTGGGTACCATATGACTTGGTGTCTGGGAGCAATTTAAATTCAAATACTCATCAACACATGAGGATATTGCCACCATTTGAAGTCTTAAGCCTTAACTACACTTCATTCCCTCTAATTTGGACTATGTGTAATTTTGAACTGTAAAGTTTTTTTGGAGCCAACCATGCCCTTCAATTTTTAATTTAACATAAAGCAAATTTGGTCATACAATTAGCTTTCTTCTACCTGAACCAACCCAATAACTTCTCATTTTCTATTCAAATATTTGAGGACTTATGATGGATATGGTATATGAAATTTGATGTTTTGGACTTAACTGAATCGATTTGTGAATTTTGAATAGAAAATGAGAGTTTGAGTTTGAAGTAGTAGGAAAGTGATTGAAGGACTTGAAATGAGTTTTGTTCCATGATAGACAACTTCTAACAATGGATATATTGTCAAAATTAAACAAAAGATCATGGAGTTCATAGTGTAGAGCAGGAGTAGTTTCTCTTCCCATATAACTAACCAATAAAGAGCTCATGAATATAAGTTGAAACAATAAGAACAAAAAGTCAATGGGGATGTAAATAATGGTGTACATGAACTATTCTTAGAGTAAATTATTTAATTTTAATTAAATATTGTTATGTAAATAATGGTTTTGCAACTACAAAGGATGAAGCCGTTTGTCCAACAAATTGAGGAATATAAAAGAGGACTATCTGAGGAACATGTATTGAAGAACATCAAATGTCAAAAGTTTGAGGTCATTGGTCTAGAGACTTCGGAAAACAAAGAAGTATGTGTCAATTGTTAGGTGAGGTTTGTAATGTTTTGTTCATTTGAGTTTTACAACAAAAGATTTTTTGGAGTTGTTAATCTCAACACATTGCTTTTTAGGGATGGTTGAGAATAGTAATTTGTTTCTTGATATATATTTTCTTTTTTATCATATAGACTATTTCAAGAATTTAACTGATGTTTTATCTATATTTAGGAGGGCTTTATCAATGGGGAAAAGTTGACAGGCTAGACTATTAAGTGTACATCAATTTCACATTTGCTGCATCACACATTGATTGGTTAAAAATTATGTGTGCGACATTTGAAAAAAAAAGTTGAATATATGTTTAAACTAAATGGTGATGATGCTAAAACTCTTCGTAGGATATATGTTTCTGTAACAAAATAAAGTACTCCAGATTCCATGACTTAGTAGAGCTTTTGTATAATTTTTTCTATTTACTATCATTATTATTATTAAAAATGAATGTATTTTAATGTCGTTGGAACTTGGGACAATATCTTAGGGATTTATTCGAATGAAACTTTGTTTAGGTTGCTCTATCATAATATGAATACTTTGACGCCTTATGCAATTGGCATTTTTTTTGTCACTCAAAAGTTTACACTTCTTTTTCTATAGGGTTAGCTACGTGTTTTGATAATATAATTTTTCTTTTCTATTTTAAAATGAACATTGGTTATTTAAATAAGTAGAAAATTTAATAGAAGAAGTACAAGAGGTTTCCTACTCGATACATCAAACATCAAATTACTAGGTCTAAAACACACACACACATACTCGCTCTCTCTGTTGGAACGCAATGACTAAGTCTCTCGAGCATAGGTAGCCCCTTCCCTTGGCCTAACAGACACTGCCCAGCCATAATCAACACTACCTAACTCCTAGCCGGCCAACTCACCCAACCTTCTAACCAGCTTCAGCACTCCCATAGCCACCAGCCACCAATATAGTTACATAACCAACACCACCCTAGCCATCCTGCAGTATCCTTACACTAGACAACCAGCACCCCACCCGAAGATCCACTATATCTTCTCCTCTATCATTTTACCATACTTTAGGGTATGTTTGGGAGGGGGTTTTGGGAGGGGAGGGCGTATTTTTCAATTCTAAATTGAGGAAGCTATAAAATGTCTCTAAACATAAATCAAATGTGATTAAAAAGGTTATATTGATATCTATCAACTTATTCTTTTAATTTTTTAAAATCTCAAACACATATTAAAATATAGACAAATCTTTTTCAAGCCCTCCCCTCCATTCCCCTCGCAAAACCTCCTCCCAAACATACCTTCACTGCCCTATAACCTTACCCCTATCCTAAACCACAATATATGGTGTTCAAAATGCTGGATTGAGTTCTTGGTCATTCTTTTCCTTCGGAGTGGAGTTCCGTTTCTTGGCTTTGTATTCTTGCATGAGTAATGGATGATACGAAGGATGAGGGAGGAGGAATCGTTGGAAAAGGAAGTGGATTTCTCAAGAAAAGTGGGGAAATGGTGTTTACCATAACTCTATCTCTTCAATTGAGCAACAAAGGGATGTGATAGAGGAAGAGCTCACCACCGGAAGCCTTTTGGTTACTTTAGGGAGATGCTAAGGAACACTACGTCCTTCTTTTTTACAAACTTTCCTGAAGAGGTGGCTGTAGAGGAGTTATGGAGGATGTTCTATAGGTATGAGAAAGTTGGAGATGTATAGATTCCACCTAAAAGAGACATCAATGGGAAATGGTTCGGTTTTGTTAGATATTGGAATGTTGAAAATCCAATAATATTCCTTAGAAAGTTGGAAAATATATGGTTGGCCTCATACAAATTGCTACTTCAACCAACCAAATTTGGACGTGACAAAGGTAAGAGGATACAGTTGATAAACTCCAATTAAATGCATTTTTAGAGATATCTTTGTGAGAGAATGCATATGTGTGAGTGGCCCTTCACACTCATATATATATATATATATATATATATATATATATATATATATATATATATATATATAAAAGGCTGCAGCATTATTCATAAGGAGGGGGATTCCTTCTTCTTACGCAAGAATAAATAAAAAGAGCCGCACTTTTATTCAGAACCAGCAATGCAGAGACAGTGAGAAAGGAATGATTTTTGGTACCATTGTTTACATCGTGAGAGAGTTTTGGAGCAGAAAAAGGAGATTGAAGACTTAGACAAAGAATTTCTCTATTTACCGGGTTATTTTTATCTCTGTAATTCATGAACCTTATTTTTATTTTATTGTTCTTGACGACTTTAGATACCTAAATCCTCCTCTAGGGTCTTAGGTGAATCTTGCAAGCTTAGAGACCTTATTATGTTCTAATTTAATATTTGAATTCCTAGTCCTATTGGTTTAATCACATACTAGGATTGATCACCCTTTGCATGTTCATAATCAATTAGTTGATCATGTACCGTACTGCAATTAGTTCGTAGACCTATAGAATAATTAGGGCTATAATTAATGCATGACCAAACTTTAATTTTGTCTTCCAATCATTCAACCTTTTAGTTCTTTATGCTTTTCTTGAATTTAAATTCTTACATGACCAAACAAGGGTTAGTTTAGGAAAAAAAGTATTAATTGCGAATGAGCAAACAGATTAATAGTTTTAGTAAAGGGATTGGTAATTAAATAAAATAAAGGAATTAAGGTAGAATTAGACATAGGGGAATCGAAACATGGAAGTGAAACTATGACCCTGAACCTCTCTCTATTTATTAAATCTTGAATTTTAATTATTGTTATTTGTTTCTTTTTATATGTTTCTATTACAACTCAATTATTGAGTCGTCTAAAAAATAAATATATTAAAGTAGTTTAGTACTTGTTAATTATTCCCTGTGGATACAATAATCTTTTATACTACTTCTGCGAAAGAGTACACTTGCTCTAAGTGTGTTTTTAACGCAACAAATTTTTGGCGCCGTTGTCGGGGATTAATTTAGCAATATTAAATGAATTTTTTATTGCTTTAAACATTCTTTTCCTTTAGTTTTATTTTTTATTATTAATTTTTTTTGAAAACATATATATATATATATATATATATATATATATATATATATATATATATATAAAAGTTGCTAATACTTTTCCAAGAGACCATTGCAGTTCACTTATTTTGCAGGGAAAAGCCTAAACCATGGTTAAAACACTTGGAGATACATTAGTGAAGCAAAGGAACAAAGGATTTTAGAGCCTATTTGTTATATATTTCTTTGGTCCCCTGATATAATTTTTTTCCTTTTTTTGTGGTAACCATTTGAAATTAAATGTCGAGCAACTACCGAAAATTACAATTTAGTCCTATATTTTAGTTGTCTATCTTGTCAGCACTAAGAAAATAGAAGTGACTCATGTAGTTACAAGTATCTTTTCCTACGAAGGAAACAAAATAGACGTGACTAATGTGCTTACATTTTCCTCCTAAAAAAAGTGAAAGTAAATTTGAAAAAAAAAAAAAGAAAGCAAGAAGGAGTAAAAGACAGTCAAAAAATGAAAAAGCCTATCGAAGAGGAAAAGGCAAATAAAAAAAAGAGCCTACTAAAAAAAAAGGTAAATCATAAAGAGCTGATTCAATATAAAAATGTGAAGAAGGAAGTGAAATTAACTCTGAATCTGGACAAAATTTGTAAAATAGATAGGAGCTCCATATTTGGTTTCAAAGGTTACTATTTGTTTCTTAATTATTTTTAGCCCTTTGTTTATCCCTTTCTTCTTGTTTCCTATCTTCCTCGGATTTACCTTGTCCCTATTATAACCCATAACACCCCATCTTTTGCATATATGCATGTGAACTATTTAGTGAAGATTTGGTCAAATTAAAAACATATAGTAATGTGCATTTTGTAGAAACTTGAGTGTATATTTCCCTAGTCCCTAAACGCTAGGAGAGATTGTGAGTGAGTGCCCTTGTATAAATCTATTCTCCAAGGACATAAGCCTCTAATTGGGGAACCTATTGACACCTCATAAGTGCTAAATTGTGTAATGTTTGTCTGGTTCGTGCCTCTGTATGGAGTAAGGTCGGTCTCAGTGATTTTGATCTTAGGGAGCAGGTCTTGAAACAAGATGTCAGCCGAGCTCCTTTGCTGCACCAGTGGGATGTATTTGTTTGCTTTACCGTCTGGGAGGTCATAGTCAGAGAAGTTGATGATCTACGGGTTGCTGGCAATGCTCAAAATTTCTTTCCATCTTCTTTTCAGTGATCTCTTGGTCTCGCCCGAGTCGACAGAGTAACCACCGATGATCACGACGACTACTGTTCTGTAGCTTCGCTTCTTTGGTTCTTCTTCCTCGTCCGAGTCCTCGGACTAGCCCTTTGCCAGTTTGGCCACTTCATTTACCCCAGATTTTCCTTTTTTGGGTGTGCGAGATCATTTTCGCTCTTCATCTCCTTCCTTTTTTACATACTTGCTCAACTTTCCTTTTTGAATCGGGTCTTCAATGTCATCCGTCAGAACCCGGCACTGGTTGGTGTTGTGCCTGTGGCTTCTGTGGTAGCGACAATATTTTTTCTTATCGGTGTTTTCTCTTTGGACGAGTGGGGCCGACCATTTCTGGTCCTTGAATTCGGTGTTAGCACATTCGGCCAAGATTTTGGATTTTGCCTCGTTCAGGTCTGTATACTCTATGAACCAGGGTCGCCTTTCCCGAGAAGCTCATGCTGATTCTTTTTTGGAGCTTTTTTCCTTTCTCAAACTCTTTCGCTGGGGCGGACCCTTGGCCGACCTCATCAGCCATGTCGTCTTCTTCATATTCGATGAATCTTTTTGCGAGGCGTAGGAAGTTTTAGAGATTGTGAGGTCGGCGAACACTGACGTCGATATGGAACATGCTCTTCTTGCAGAGCCCATGTCTCATGCACAAGAGTCTAATCTTATCTTCAAGATGTTAGACGTTGTTTGCCTTGACCACATTAGCAGACTTCGAATTTAGCCTGGATGCAGTGAATCAGGATGAGAACACCCAGACTAGTTTCTCCCAGGAATAAATCGACCATAGCTTGAGGTATTCGAACCAAGATAGTGTCATTTTACTCAAGGACAGAGGGAAGATTTTCCACTTGATGTCCTCCGTGGCATTTTGGTATTGCATCATTAGATCGAAGGTGTCTACATGCTCGTCCGGGGTCCCCCGTACCATCGTACATGTTCAGTTGCAGAGGCTTTTCTAAGGACTTCGGTACCTTACACTCAGCAATTTCTCGTATGAAGGGAGTTTATCATGGTCGTCCAGAGTGACCTCGGAAAGAGGAATGACTCTTCCTAGGTCAGAAGTATTTCCTGCTGCGCGATGTCCCAACTCGACCGATATAAGAGATCAAGGATCTAGTTCACTGCCTAGACCAAGACTAGGACAGCGTTAGCCACTGGCTGAGGGGCGAGCAGTTGTGCCGAGCAGGCCTCTTCGTCAGGGAGTTCCTGAACGCGCCCTTCTGGGGTTTGATTCTGTCTGGGCCTGATTTCAATGACACTTTGTTAGCCATTACTCATTCAATGAAATCCACATTATGAACATTCAATCATCCAGTTCTTTCTAATCACACATTCACAACATAGCTTCCCAATGAACTTCTCAAAATGATTTTAAACCACCAAAACTTACATGGATGACTGATCCACATAATAGACAACATGCAATACTCAAACCATCAAAGAAATTCAAATTCGTGAAGAACTCGCCTTATTTTTCTGCTACAAACACAACAACAAGGAAAAAGTGGCAATTTGGTCACCAACAAGCTTCTAAGAGCACCCCAAATCCCCTACAACGAATTTTAAGCTTCAAACACTCTTCTTCAACTTCTAAATCAACAATGTAAAACCAAGATAAATCCAACTCAATCTACCTCAACTCTTCTCATTTTCGAAAAATGAGAGTAAAAATGGTGATGGGTTCTTGAATTTTCAATCTAGAGTGAAATGAGAAAGGAAAGAGAGTGATTTTCAAGGACCGTGTTTTAGTTTAGGTTTCTAGGAGTTACCTCTTTCTCATTCTCTTCTCTTCTCCCTTTTTCGTAACTCTCTCTTTCTCTTATCACTTTGCGAGTGTTTTTGTTCTTTTTGGAAGAATGAAGGAAAAAAATGTGTTTTGTTGAAAAATTTGAAATGTTGGTATGTGTATTTGTGTGGGTGTGTATGTAGGAGTTTTAATGAGCTTCGGTTAATCAATCTAGTAAAATGACTGTTTTGACCCTAAGCTACGCACACCTCTCTAATTACTTATACACTACCCCATGATAATTAATTAAATTAGCAATCAAGCACACAATTGAATCCTTTAATCAGTCACTAAATACTCACTCAATTAGATTAGCAATCAATAAAAAAAATCACCTTCTGATCTCAAGAATTGAGATTAGCCACTTTAGGGGTTTTGCAGGAAAAGTCTGTTTTACCCCCGACACGCAATATCTCACATAAAACCTATTTTTTTATCAAATAAAGGACACAATCCACACAGTTTGACAATTATTATTATCAATCATCTAGAATAAACTCAATTGAATAACGATTAATTGAATTCACCTTCTAATCTCAATAGTTTGAGATTAGTCATTTTGGGGATGTTACAATACACCTCAACTTGAAAGATTTTGTCCTCAAAATCGTTGAAGTCCTATCAGCATAATTGACACAAAATAAAAAATTCGTCGATTGTTCGACTATACATGGTTTTTCCCAATTTCAAACACTAGCAATTATGGACTTATATATATACAAACAATTATCCCCTTTGTTTTCTCTTAAACAAGGTTACTACCATCATGTTTACAAACATTAATCATTATAGATACTCATTGCAATTATAGACCAACCTTTTTGTAGTTAACTTCTTATACACAATATCAATTCCACAATTGTCATCATTTCTTATCAATAGATTATTTTGAAAATCAAACTTACCACTTAGGTTTTGAAGCACATTTTCGCAACCAGAGTAAAGTGAAACTCAGCACATGCATACTTAAGCTTAATACCATGTTTGAAAATACTCTTTAGAAGGAGAATAGTTTGTAAAAGAACAATAATTTCTCTGAAAGGAAGGCCCTCTCATCTATCCGACCCACACCAAGCATTCGCCTAACCATTTTGATACAAAAATCAAAAGTTTCTAAATAAATGTAAGGTTAATAGAGAGATTCTTCCATTTTGAAAAGGATTTTTAGTTGGTGTATCCAAGATATCTCTTGAATTTTTATTCAAAATTGTTTGGCCTCCACCCCAACTTTGATTAATCTTATAAAACAGGTTTTCTTATAGCTAATCTATGGGTACATGGGGGAGGTATAAGCAAAAGGTACGATTTCGAAAACTTAGTTATTTCAAAACACTTCTTCTTAAAAGTAAAACATTGAACATAAAATACTTATTAGAGGTGCAAGTTTCAAAATAACGTTCGCCACCCAAAAGTTGTAGCTAATACTCGTATACAAGTTTTGATCATAAATTAAACTAAGCGCGTAATAAACTGGTTTGGAAAAGGAGAGGTTTTGGTAAAGCAATCTTATAATCTGGCCATTTTCAGAATCTCAATCGTTCGTTTCATAAAATAGTATCGTTCAATTTTCATATAATTCTAACCTTGGTATTTTTCGTTAAGTTAAGGAAAGGATTGAAAAGGAACTCGCGTCGAACGGAAAGCGAAAAAGGGTTTTTAAAAAATGGGACAGAATGAAGCGCACGGTCCGGGCCCTAGGGCACACAGATCGGGCTCCTTCCTCAGCTTTCAAAAACTCTTTTTCATCGAATTTCGTTACTCCGTTCGATCCGTTTCTTTCGCGATCAATCCTTAACTTAAATTAAGCCAACAACAGAACTTCAAACCATCAACAACAACACCAATGACCATCGAAAACATCAATCCAATCAGCAATTTAAAGCAATTAAACATTCCAAAATATCATAAACATAGACGATCGCATTATCTATCTATTCAAACTACAATCTTTAAGAAGATTTCTTTTTTACAAAAGTGACTATCATAGGCATGTGATTCCATACTTCTAAAAAGCTACTATTTTAAAAAAAAATCCAAATCATGAGAAGTAGTCTTGTCAAGAATTATAAACTACTTAATTGAATGAAAAAGATGATTGCTAGAATACTATAAGGGATTGGAGATGAATATATGGCTGCTACATGTGGTTGGTGAGTAGAATAAAAGTAATAGTTCAACTCATGCACTTATACTAATAAAACATAGAATCATGGAATACAAAATACTTGATTGGGTATAAAACTTCCAATACACTAGACACATTAAGTTTCAGGCAACCAAGACATATATTCTTAATTCACGCATCCAACATCATCATTTATAAAAATATAGCTATGATAATATCCATCAAAACAGTTCAAGGCATTTCAAGCATCAAGAAGCGTTGATATAACAATTATTCCGACAAATACTTCTATGTCCAGTATTTTCTGCAATTTTATGTCAACTTAGGTGATTTAATTAAAATATCAAACGATGTCGGAATTGAGCAAACAAATATTATTTGGAAAGTTTAGAGTGTCTAGTTTATGAAAATAATTTTTATTTAACATATTAACGGACCAAATGGTACAGTTTAATAAAACAATGCACACATATACAAAAGCAGGGCAGCAGTTGTCTTCCAGATTGTAACACGGTTTAAAGCATCAAAACTGTGTCAAATACCATGGAACTTGTGCTAAAACTGAAGAAAATTGAGTCTAGTTTCCAAAATCACAACAATCACTCAAAATGGAGTTCTAGAGAAAACGTTATGAAGAAAACACAAAATGTAACACTCTCAAAATTTGAAGCGTCATTCTTTAGACTCAAGCGAATGAATTATAAGGGGATTAAGACTTAAAAATAGTTTTCAATTTTTGTAAGCAGAATCTAGATTTGTGCGTAGTATTTTTTAAATTATTTAGATTATATAAGTAGAAATCAGATTTATGTTTAGAATAATAAGAATAACTAGTTTATATTGTATAATAAATAAATAATTAAATAATAAATAATTAAAGATTAAGATTAGAAGGAAGTTGTACTTGACGAAAACTTTTACATAGCTTGAAGTAGTTGATTGTTGTTTCAAGTTGCAATGAGTAAAATTTTATCAATATGGAATTCTCTAAAAATTTTATGAACTATACTATGTTAAATTGATACCTTCCTAGTATATGGTGTTGTAAACCTGTTTCAGAATTTGGACATAACACACCTTAGAGAAGACCATTCCTTCCTAAAACATTCATTAGGCAAAAGTTACCAAAAACCAAAACCAACCGGCATAACCGATACTCGACTATTACAGTTATATATAACTGAAGATGTCCAAAATCCGAAATAGAGTTCACAATATACAAAAAACTTTGAGTACATAAACCAAAGTTTCTAACATTAGAGTAAAACTCTTACATAAATCTAGGGTAAAAGATAAGCAACATAATACTTTGATCCATAAGATCTATCAATTAATTAAGTAACTACTCCAGCAACTACTTTTCTTCCATTTGCTTCGCTTTGACCCGTGGATATGAAAAATAGTAACAACATAAATGGTGAAATTACAAATCTCAGTAAGCTCTTTTGTGACCCCTCACGACTCGACTCTCAGTGTTTTGTTATCTTTACTCGTAGCCCAAGTCTGGATAGCTACACATATCATGGCATAAACATAACACTGGACAACCACTACACGGTTCCCCCGGTGAACCTCTTGGATAATATCTAATTAACGAGCAAACATGGAACGACCCTAGGTTTTGGGTTCATGACTTCCCTCCCCTAATATGCTTGAGCGCATGGACCAGGCGCCTGTACCTTATCCTAATCTATTCTTAACTCATTAACAGTAAAAAACCACATTTTAAATAGAATAGTTTTGAAATCATATTTCTCGATAAAAGGTAATTTGGGTAAAATTAAGGCTTAAATATATGTTACCCCTGCATATATACCCATTATCCATTTAGCTCCCTGTAAAAATAAAACTCTTAAAAAAGACCCTGCAAATGTAAATTATTTACGGTTACCCCCCCTGTTGTTAGATTATGTTGACAACGTTAAGTGTATAATGGGTATAAGCCGTTTATGGTTATCCCCCGACAAAATATAAACCGTTTACGGTTACCCCTTGCAGGGGGGGTAACTAGAAACACTTATTATTTGCAAGGTCTTTTTTATGAGTTTCATTTTTACAGGGGGTAAATGGATAATGGGTATATTTGCAGAGGGTAACATATATTTAAGCCTAAAATTAATGTAAAAAGACGATGGGGCTATGGAAAGTAAAAATTGGATGTAGGTAGAAATTGGCATTAAGAAAGTAGGAGTAGAAATATAGTGCGATAGCCACACTTTGAATCCAAAATTTGGGCTTTCTGGTCCATAAAATACATTAAGTCACAACTACAAAACTATCTCCATACTGTCAAGGGCCATCTCTCTACAAAAAGCATTTAGAACCATCGGTGCTTCTCACTTAGAAATCGAGCCCTAGGTATGATTAACTTGTTATAAATATGCTGCAACAGTTATCACCTTGAAAACCCTAGCGAAGATTATTGTCGCGGCCGCTTACCTCAAAAACTAAAGCATCTCTCTTGCTCTCCTCCCTCATTACTCTCGTTTGCAAAGAGATGGAAAAGTAGGCTTTCAATTTCTTGAATTCATTATGTTGATATGAGTGGTACGGGCCAGTACATAAATTGAGACTTCATTCCACAATATCAGTGCCATCTATATCATTAATCACAGGTAATTCATTATGTTCAAATAGTTACTCTATCTTCTTTTGATGTCTTTTTTCTTCTCTCCTCTTTAATCCAGTTTTGTTTGGTCTTCAATAGGTCCACAAGCGGCACACCAAAACCTGGTGAATTGATCATAAATACAAGATTGACCGCATGGAAATTGTGGATGTTGTCTTATATTTTTACGCCTTCTCAGAAATTCCTTGCTCTGTTGCTCTTTTTATATCTTCCAACATAGATCTCCAACGACTGTGATTTCCTTGATTAAAACAGTATGATAAAAGATGTCGATGTGAAGCTATCATATTTTTTTAAGAAGGTACGTAACAATTATGAATTATAAATATATTGTCTCTTTTGTATTTACTACTATGACGGAATATGAAATAATTGGTTTTTTAATGAGTATTATCTAAATTTTGATTTGATTTTATAGTTCTTATCCTTTTTTTTTGTCGACAAAAATAGGATCATGCCATGTCACCGTAACAAATTATAAGCTAAAAACTCTATACATTTAAATTAAATTTTGACCAAACGCATATATTCTTTTTTGCTTATACTTTGTTACTGTGGGACAATGAAATTTTTATAAACTCAAATCTATGAGATGAATGACTGTTTTAGTAAGCAAATGTGATACAAAAGAGATGAAAATTAGGTAGTAAATAAAAATTACAAGACATAACTAAATTATAGGGTAACATTAACAATTACTTATTTTTGGGGTTGCATTCTACCCCATTACATTGAAAAGAGTCGCCTGGCTACCTTCACTAACGAATGAGCCATCATACTTGTTGCTAAATATTTTCATGCACTTTTTTTATTACAATGAAAGGTATATTTTCGTGCACTTGTCATAGGGCAGAATTGGTTTTATTTCAGTGTATGTTTGGATGGGGTATATGTAGGAGGTAATGTAAATTTTGGGGGAAATTCAAATATTTTTGTTCAAAAGTACTATTGTTTTGAAACAATAATAAAATGTCAAACATACCACTATAAGAGATGGGACTTGGGGGTCAACCCGGTGCTCCCGAGTTTGATTCCCGCGGTGGACAAACTCGGTGTTTGCCAATGCGAAATTTGATCCTAAACACAAGCAGAGATTAGTCATTCGTTGGTAGCCAGCAATGATCGATACCAAAAAAACAGATCGGAGGGAGTAATAAATACATTTAATTGCATCAAATAAAATCAAACAAATTAACAGTTATGATCATTATTTTTTTACGACATTTATGATCTATCATTAATGACATGATATTTCTGTTGACGGAATTAATGATCAGATATTTAAGGTTGTTACTTTTTTCCTTATAAATTGAACACACACACACCATGAATCCCTCAACTATTTCATTCAAATTCATAAACTTTCTTGTTTCCAAAATTTTGAATTGCTCCAAACGTCATTTTTTTTATCATTCTTCTTGTAGGAGCCGGTCTAAGTGAAACAACATGGATCAGTCAAAGTGTCTTAATAATGGATGTGACTCCTAAGATGCTACTGGTATCAAGAATATTTGTGCTAATTGTTACAAAGAATTTTTAATCAGAAACACGATTAAAGTAGAAATTGAGAATCGTCTTTCAGAGATTTACATCACTGATGAGGATGCATATACTGGTATTGCTTCTATGACTCTCACTGATTCTGCTTTTATGGCTCCCACTAATACGAAGAAGGAGAAATGTAGGTGCAAGAATTGCAACAAGAAAATAGAAATAATTGGATTCCAATGTTGTTGTAGTGATGTGTTAATTTGTGCAACTCATAGGCGCACCCAGAAGATTACAAATGTAATGTTGATTTCAAAAATATTGGCCGCAAAACTTTGGTGAAGATGCTAAAACTCTCCATAGTATAGCATGGTTATGTAACAAAAGCAAGTACTCCAGACTCCATGACTTAGCAGAGCTTTTGTATAATTTTTTAATGGTTTTGCAGCAACAAAGATTTAGGTTGTTTATCCACAACTTGAGACTCTATGAGTTAGCAGATATTTTGTATAATTTTTTCTATTTATTATCATTAATTATTTTTAAAAGTGAATGTATTTAAATAGCATTGGAACTTGGGACAATATCATACGCATATTTATTCGAATGAAACTTTATTTAGGTTGCTCAGCTATAAAATGAACATCGCTTATTTAGTAAGTTTAAAATTAAATAGAAGTACAAGTTTAATATATATATATATATATATATATATATATATATATATATATATGTATATACTCCCTCCTTTCCTTATTAAAAGAAGATTTTTAGAGTTAATTTCGATCCCAAATATAATAAACTATTCTAGTTTTTAGTGTATATTTATTGCTCAAATACCAATTTTACCCTCATTGAATGTTTTGTCTTTTCAGTTTTCAAGGTGAGTAGGAGTAGTGCATATAAATCTGTTGAGTTGAGTGGAGGTGTAACATCCTCAATTTTAGACGTCATAAAATCAAATGTTAACCATTTTAATAAAACTCAGAGTTGTAAACTTGTTTCAGAATTTGGACATAACTCGCCTTATAGAAGACCATTCATTCCTAAAACATTCATTAGGCAAAAGTTACCAAAAACTAAAGCCAACCGGCATAACCGATACTCGACTATTACAGTTATATATTGTAACATCCCAGACTGCTTACAGAACTGTTGACTAACCCACAAACCAACACGAGTCTTTTCGGCAAGTGTTGTCCTCACTTGCATGTTTCCTAGGAAGCTTCCCAGAAGGTTACCCATCCCACTACTGCTCCAAATCAAGCACGCTTAACTATTGAGTTTTTATGGGAAGGGTTTCCGGAAAGAATATGCATCTTGTTGGTATAGGTAGTCCTAATAAACTCTTTTAAGCCTTCCTTCAACTATACAGTCTCATACCTGCACAGCCTCAGGATCCCTCTGATTCCTGTGTGTATTCGGTTCATTCACGTGCCCCTTCGTTGGAAGCATCCAGAAGCCGCCCTTTGTACGTGCCACCTTTTAGGCACCGACGATCACTCCCCGCCCTCGTCAGCCCCAGATGTCACATGCCCATCAGCTTCTGCTTGGTTCATCCTCGAACCACACCATATTGGGAGAGGTCTGGTGCTCTGATACCATTTGTAACATCCCAGACTGCTTACAGAACTGTTGACTGACCTCACAAACCAACACAAGTCTTTTCAACACGCGTTGTCCTCACTTGCATGCTTTCTAGGAAACTTCCCAAAAGGTCACCCATTCCACTACTACTCCGAGTCTAGCACGCTTAACTATGGAGTTCTAATGAGAAGGGCTCCTAAAAAGAAGATGTTTCTTGTTGCTATAGGTAGTCCAAATCAATTCTTTTAAGCCTTCTTTCAACTGTACAGTCCCATACCTACACATCCTCGGGATCCCTCTCATTCTGGTGCATATTTGGTTCATTCACGTGCCCCTTCGCTGGAAGCTTTCGGGAGTCGCTCTTTGTTTATGCCACTGGCGATGACTCCCCGCCCTCGTCATCCCCAGATGTCACATGCCCACCAGCTTCCGCTTGGTTCGTCCTCGAACCACACTGTACTGGGAGAGGTCTGCTGCTCTGATACCATTTGTAACATCCCAGACTACTTACAGAACTGTTGACTGACCTCACAAACCAACACGAGTCTTTTTCAGCATGCTTTGTCCTCACTTGCATGCTTTTTAGGAAGTTTCCCAGAAGCTCACCCATCCACTACTACTCCAAGTCAAGCATGCTTAACTATGGAGTTCTTATGGGAAGGGCTCCCGAAAAGAAGATGCATCTTGTTGGTATAAGTAGTCCAAATCAATTCTTTTAAGCATTCCTTCATGCACAACCTAAGGATCTCTCTTATTTCGGTGCGTATTCGGTTCATTTACATGCCCCTTCACTAGAAGCTTCCAAGAGTCACTCTTTGTCTGTGCCACCTTTTAGGCACCGGCAATCACTCCCCGCCCTCATTAGCCTCAAATGTCACATATATAAACTAGGTTATATATAACTGAAGATGTCCATAATCCGAAATAGAATTCATAGTATACATAAAACTTTTAGTACATAAACCAAAGTTTCTAACATTAGAGTAAAACTCTTACATAAATCTAGGGTAAAAGCTAAGCAACATAATACTTTGATCCATAAGATCTATCAATTAACTAAGTAACTACTATAGCAACTACTTTTCTTCCATTTGCTTCGCTTTGACCCGTGGATCTGAAAAACAATAACAATATAAAGGGTGAAATTACAAATCTCAGTAAGCTCTTTCCTGACCCCTCACGACTCGACTCTCAGTGTTTTGTTATCTTTACTCGTAGCCTAAGTCTGGATAGCTACACATATCATAACATAAGCATAGCATCGGACAACCACTACACGGTTCCCCCGGTGAACCTCCTCGATAATATCTAATTAACGAGCAAACATGGAACGGGCCTAGGTCTTGGACTCATGACTTCCCTCTCCTAGTATGCTAGAGCTTGAGCGCTTGGACCAGGCTCTTGTACCTTATCCTAATCTATTCTTAACTCATTAACAGTACAAAAACCACATTTTAAATAGGATAGTTTTGAAATCATATTTCTCGATAAAAGTTATTTTGGGTAAAATTAATGTAAAAATTGGATGTAGGTAGAAATTGGCTTTATGAAAGCAAGAGTAAAAATATAGTGTGATAGCTACACTTTGAATACAAATTTTGGGCTTTTTGTAGATGTGGTCTTATATTTTTACGTCTTCTCAGAAGTTCCTTGCTCTGTTGCTCTTTTTATATCTTCCAAGATAGACCTCCAACGAATGTGATTTCCTTGATTAAAACAGTATGATAAAAGATGTCGATGTGAAATTATCATATTTTTTTAAGAAGGTACGTAATAATTACGAAATAATTAATAAATATATATATATATATATATATATTTTGTCTCTTTTATAATTACTACTATGAAAGAATATGAAATAATTGTTTCTTTAACGAGTATTATCTAAATTTTGATTTTATTTTATAGTTCGTATCCTTTTTTTTTTGTCGACAAATATAGGATCATGCTATTTCACCGTAACAAATTATAAGCTAAAATCTTTATACATTTATATTAAATTTTGACCAAATGCATATATTCTTTTTTGCTTATACTTTGTTACTGTGGGACAATAAAATTATTTTAAACTCAAATTTATGAGATGAATGACTCTTTTAGTAAGCAAATGTGATACAAAAGAGATGAAAATTAGGTAATAAATAAAAATTGGAAGACATAACTAAATTATAGGATAACATTAACAATGACTTATTTTTGGGGTTGCATTCTACCCCATTACATTGAAAAGAGTCGCCCCTGATGTCGGGCTACCTTCACTAACGAATGTGCCATCATAGTTGTTACTTAATATTTTCAAGCACTTTTTTTGATTACAATGAAAGGTATATTTTCGTGCACTTGTCATAGGGCATTGGTTTTCCTTTAGTGTTTGATTGGATGGGGCATTTGTAGGAGGTACTGTAAATTTTTGGGGGAAATTCAAATATTTTAGTTCAAATTTGTAGTTGGGCACCATACGGATCATTCAAATTGGAATCAGAATGAAAATTGGATTCGGAATGAAACAATTTATGTTGATCATAAGTAGGATTTGTATATTGGGGCATGTGTTGATGAGTATTTGAACCATTTGAAGTCTTTTTGCCTTAACTACACTTCATTCCCTCTAATTTGGACTATGTGTAATCTTGAACTGTAAAGTTTTTTTTTGGAGCCAATCACGCCCTTCTATTTTTAATTTAAAATAAAGCAAATTTGGTCATACAATTAGTTTTCTTCTACCTGAACCCCATAGGTTTTTATAAGTTAGAATTTAATGCACTTTTGGGCTTTTTTTTAATGAAATTTGATGTTTTGGACTTAACTGATTGCATTTGTGAACTTTGAATAGAAAATGAAAGTTTGAGTGTGATGAAGTAGTAGGAAAGTGATGGAAGGACTTGAAATGAGTTTTGTTCCATGATAGACAACTTCTAACAATGGATATATTGTCAAAATAAAACAAAAGATCATGGAGTTAAGTCCAGAAATTGTAACTTTTGATGGAGTAATTGTTTCCCATAATTCTGTTGATATATTAAGCGGATCTGAATTGACAACAGCTGCTGATATATTAAGTTGGAGAGATAAATTGATAAAGTAAAGGTGCCGAGAGAAATAGGAAAAGTCAAATAAGTAAATGTAGAGAGAAATGGAAAAGTAAAGTTGTTATGAATGACAAAATTGTAATTTGCACAATTTATTGTTCTTATATAGTGTAGTTGATTGACTATGCAGTCCATTATTTTTATATAGTATAGTTAAAGTTGGAGAGAGAAATTGAAAAAGTAATGGCTGGGAGAGAAACGAAAACGTAAGTTTTTATGAAGGACAAAATTATAATTTACAGAGCCCTTCATTTTTATTGGTTGTTACAATTATCTACCTTGGTATAAATCGAGTATCCTCTTCCCGCAATTGCAAACACTAACCCATCAAACTGGGTAGGACCACAATGGGTGGCAAAGCTCTCCCCCAAGAGATTTAACCAATGTCGAATTCTAAGCCAGGACCTTGGTTAAGCTTGAAGAGATACCTACCATCTCACCCAAGTGCTCTTAGGTAATTATCAACTTATCAAAGGTCTTTATTTTATCAATTTTTCTGCTATTATTCTTTCGTTAATATATTAGTTCTGCATTCTAAATATAATATTTATAATTTTAGCATATACAGTCCGGAGCACATTCCATCACAGTTTCCTAGGGAACTTTTGGCAATATTTCTATATTTAAATCCTAGGGAATCTTCCAAGTTGGCCCACCCTCCCTCCTTTGGCGCCAAACCTCCAACCCCCCTCCCCCACCCCCACTCTCTGCCACCTCATTTTTTTCTTTACTTTTTTTTTCTTAATATTTTCATTTTTCAAGAATACATTAACATTTTTTAAGTAGTGTGTTTTTTATGCTTTAATGTCTGTAAAAAAACTCGATTATACATATATTTAAAGGTTGTGCCTCAATAACTGATTTGGTTAAAAAAATATAATTTTGTGACAAAATACGTAAAATGTGATGCTAAGCAGTGTGTTTTAGAGTACTTAAGTGTTCAAAAAAAATTAATCGTTCAAATAATCAAAGTTGATTCCTCAATAAACCTATTTGGGTAAAAAAATAATTTTGTAACAAATATGTACACACTCAATTTTAGTTTTCAAGTTTGCAATCGCCTTTTTTATAACATATTTTTTTAATTCATACGTAACTTCAATTTAAACAATGTTTTCTCATGTTGCAATTTAAACAATGTTTTCTCATGTTACATAACTAGAGTTTTTACCCCGAGCAATGCATGTAGGCCGTCCATTTACGTTATAATTTCCTTTAATTTACTGTACTGCAAATGAAAACTTATGTAATGTCTTAGTTTGTGACATGTTGTGTAGTGTCTTGTTGCCTGAGAACTTATATAATGTGATAATGACTTAAATTAAAGTTATTTGTTTATCTTTTGTTGTCTATATTTTAATGGATCAATTTCATTTGTGTCACTAACTGCCTTCTTTTCATTCTATGCAACATTTAATTAACATTAACATGATTTTTCCAGTAAATATTAATCTATAATAATGGACTTCAATTCTCTTATAATTGTGATACAAACTTCAATTTCTTTTCTTGTGTCGGTGCTTTTCTACAATCGTTGTTTTCCTTGAATTTCTAGTTTTTTCTATTTGTAATATTATAACATGTATCTCGACTATGTTTTCTCCCTTTAATTTTGTGGTGGTTTCAAATTCCCTTTATTTTGTGTGCTAACTCTCAATCTGCCCAACAAATTTTAGTTTTACAATAAAGATGTAATCGCTGAAGCTTTGACCCTGTGCAATGCACAGGTCACAATGCTAGTCTTATAAAACAATTTGTAGCAAATATTAAAATCTTCTTTTGTGTATATGTAGATGGCTGTTATAGTATCAGAATGGAAGCAAACATAGTTTCTTCTATATTGAATTGATGAATTGTTTACAATATGAATGGCTTTATACAAGAATGAATTGTAGGAGGTAAACAAACTCTAAACTAACCTAACTGTTAACCAGAACAAGGCTAACTAAAGCTGACCAAATATGACTTAACCAAGGTTTTGATATATGTTACAAAGGTTAACTAGAGTTACATTTATATTAAAACTAATATCCTCATACACCCCCCGCAAGCTCATGGAGGGTGTGACTGAATCAAGGGCGCAACCACTGTGAGCTTGTGCTTGAGCAGCAAAAATCTGTCAGCTGATAAGGGCTTGGTGAGCACATCAGCCCATTGGTCTAGGCCAAGAATGTGGGACACTTTAATCTGCTTAGAGAGAACCTTGTCACGTACAAAGAAGAGATCAAGTTCAACATGTTTGGTACGTGCATGAAGGATTGGATTGTGAGCAAGTGCTACTGCACTTTGGTTGTCACATAGAATCTGAGGAGTAGTGTGAGCAATGCATATTTCAAAGAGCAGGGATTGGATCCAGGTTATTTCAGCTGTGACAAGAGCCAAGCTTCTAAACTCAGCTTCAGCACTACTTCTGGCCACCACAGTTTGCTTCTTAGACCACCAGGAGACCAAGTTAGGACCTAAATAAACTGCAGCACCTGAAGTGGACTTACGGTCATCCACATCAGCTGTGCCCAGTCAGCATCACACCATGCAGTGAGAGACAGAGGCTATTGAGGAGGGGCTGGTTTGAGAAGTAGACCATGATTTAAGGTACCTTTGAGATAACGAAGAATTCTTTTAACTGCTGTCCAATGAGACTCCAAGGGAGAGGCCATGAATTGGCAAACTTTGTTGACTGCAAAGCTAATTTCTGGGCGTGTGATGGTTGTGTATTGAAGAGCACCAACCACAGATCTATACATAGCAGGATCCTGAAGTGTGTCACTGCCATGTTTGGAGAGTTTGAGATGAGAAACCATAGGAGTGGAGATTGGCTTGGCCTCAACCATATTTGTCTTGTGAAGGAGGTCACGTATGTATTTGTCTTGTGTGAGCATGATTTCTCCATTTGGCAGATGCTTGACTTCAATTCCTAAAAAGTAATCCAGGTTTCCAAGATGTTTCAAAGAGAAGACAGCATCAAGTTGTTGAATAAGTTTTTGAATCAGTAAATTGGAGGTGCCTGTGAGGATTATATCATCTACATACACCAGCAGGTAGACAGTAGCAGATTGATGTGTAAATGTGAATAGAGATGGGTCACACTTGCTGCTTCTGAACCCAAAGTGCAACAGGGTAGTTCTCAGCTTATCAAACCAAGCTCTTGGTGCTTGCTTGAGGCCATAAATGGCTTTGTGAAGTTTGCAGACTAGGTTCTTGTCAGAGACATCAAAGCCTTGAGGTTGCTGCATATATACTTCTTCAGTGAGAGTGCCATTTAAAAAGGCATTATTGATGTCAAGTTGATGTAAATGCCATTTATGAGTGAGAGCCATGGTGAGAACAATACGGATAGTGACTGGTTTGATGCTTGGAGAGAAGGTTTCATGAAAGTCCAGTCCTTGCTGTTGGAGAAATCCCTTGGCCACTAACCTTGCTTTGTATTTATTTAGAGTACCATCAGCATTTTGTTTCACTCTAAAGACCCATTTGCAGCCCACAATATTTTTTCCAGGAGGTAGAGGTACCAGGGACCAAGTTTTGTTCTTCAAGAGGGCATTGTACTCCTCTGTCATGGCAGTGTGCCAAGCAGGTTGTTGAAGGGCAGTTTTCACACTTTTTGGTTCAATATGAGTTAAGAGAAGTGATGGAGGATATTTGGGTTTGGAGATTCCACTTTTGGCTCTGGTTTTCATTGGATGGAGATTGGCTGGTGGTAAGGTTGGTGTGACAGTTTCTGCAGGGATAGTTTCTGTAGTAGGAGGGTGTGTAGTTGCTGTAGGAGAGTGAGTAGTATTAAAAGAAGTGTGGGGAGTGGTGACTGTGGCAGAGGGTGTGGTAGTAGGTTCTGTAGGAGTGTATGGTTGAGTAGCAGGATGAGAGGAAGTAACTGTAGGTATGGATGCAGTGGTATGGGAAGTTTTCTCAGGAGGTGTAGGTACAGTGGATGGTTGTGGTTCAAACAGTGCTTTATAGGGAAACTTTCTTTCATTAAAAATAACATCCTTGGACACAAAGATCCTACCATTTGGAGACAAACACTTATAACCTTTGTGAGAAGCAGAGTAACCCAGAAATATGCATTCATGTGATCTAAAATCAAGTTTATGTGCATTATATGGTCGAAGACATGGAAAACAACTACACCCAAATGCTCTAAAAGAAGAATAATTAGGCAAATGATTATAGAGCAAGTTAAAAGGTATTTCACCATTAAGAGAAGCAGTAGGCAATCTATTTATCAGATGCACAGCAGTAGCAAAGGCATGATCCCAAAAAGATAAAGGCATTTTGGCTTGTGATAAAAGAGTGAGGCCAATTTCCACTATATGCCTATGTTTCCTTTTTACAACACCATTTTGGTGATGTGTGTGTGGGCAAATCAATCTGTGTATAACTCCTAGGTCTGCAAGATATTTGGAAAGAGGTCTAAACTCCCCACCCCAATCAGTTTGAAGACATTTGAGTTTGGTGTTGAATTGTAATTCAGCCATTGTTTTAAATTGTTTAAACACAGTGAATGTTTCTAACTTATTTTTGAGTAAGTAAAACCAGGTAAAGCGAGAGTATGCATCAACAAAGGTTAAGTAATAATAAAAGCCTGTGGAAGAAGGCATGGGAGTTGGTCCCCAAAGATCACTGTAAACTAATTCAAGAGGAGCATTATAAACACTGTCAGATGGATAACTAGGCAATCTGTGAGACTTTCCAACACAGCAGGCATCACAGAAAACAGAGACATTTTTATTAGGTATTGGCATATTACACAAATTGAAAACATGTTTCAAAACATTGAAATGAGGGTGACCTAATCTCAAGTGCCAAGTTTGTATAGTGTCAGCTACATTGGAAGATACTGTGGTATTGAAAGCACAAGAATTAACATTGTTTACATGTGATTTAGTAGGTATGCTAGCAGAACCAGTGGATGAGGCAAGCAAATCTTTGAATGCATAGAGGCCATCCGGGCCAGCACGTTGTTAGCCTGTAATTTCGACAGGCTTCATTGAAAATGGTCAACAAGGCCTGACTTATATTTCGACAAAGACCAAATTATTTCGACAGAGAAAATGGTCATGCGCAAGGTAAACTCGACAAGCTTCCGGGGAAGCAAAAGCAAGAGAGAGGAAAATGGACACAAGCTTTCGACAGACAGAAAACAGAGCAGTTATGCGCTGAAGACTAGCAGTTGGTCGAAGCGTGATAGAGCGGTTCTGGTCGAAAGTAGGAGTAGCAGTTATTAATTTTCAAATTTCTAGGCAGTTACTTAGTTCAGTTTTCCCCCTCTTTTCCTTTGTATAAATAGTAGTTTCTGAGAAGAAACAGAGGTCGCAAATCACAATACACAACCCGATTCCTGAAACTCTAACTTCCAAGCCAGAGCGAAAAACGAGTGGAAGAATCGCTGTACGTGATCGTGTACCACTTTTACAATTCAATGCAATTTATTTGTCTTTTCTTTACAATTCATGCACCATTTACTGCTTCTTTTCTTTTCAATTCTGTTAATCATTGCAAATCGTCCCCTTTTCTACATTTTCTGAAACAAAAACTACGCGCAATTCAAAGGCAATTGCTTTGAGATTTTTCTAGTTTGATCTCACAAACCTTCTAATAAAACTAGTGATTGTTTGCTAAAAACACCAGCAAACAAATTGGCACGCCCAGTGGGACTTTGCCTTTGATTTTGTTCATTTTCGTACTCTCTTATTTGTATTCGCTGTTCACTACGCCAGAAGTAGCAAAAATAGGCGCTACCTTAAGCAGCGTTTATTAAAAAGCGCTAGGTAAGGTGAAACGGTCAAAGGGATAGACAACGCTTATTTGGAAAGCGCTGGTTATTGATAAAATGCGCAAGGCCAAAGGCAGCGCTTAAATAAAAAGCGCTGGGTATTTGTAAAACACGCAAGGCAAAAGGCAGCGTTTATATGGAAAGCGCTGGGTATTCGTGAAAACACGCATGGCAAAAGGCAGCGTTTATATGGAAGCGCTGGGTATTGGTAAAACACGCTAGGCAATGGGCAGCGTTTATATGGAAGCGCTGGGTATTGGTAAAACGCGCTAGGCAATGGGCAGCGTTTTATATAGAAGCGCTGGGTATTGGTAAAACACGCTAGGCAATGGGCAGCGTTTATTTGGAAGCGCTGGGTATTGGTAAACCACGCTAGGCAATGGGCAGCGTTTATTTGACAAGCGCTGGGTATTGCTAAAAAGCGCTAGGCAAAGGGTAGCGCTTCTAATGAAAATGCTGCCCATTGCTATTGTTTTTATTTTTTTTTCCACGCACAACTCTCTTTCTCTCTTTCTTTCTCGTGCTCACTCTAGCTCTCACACTCTAGCTCACCATTTTTGTTCTCACTCTCACACTCTCACCATTTTTGTTCTCACTCTCATTTTTTTTCTCACTCTCACTCGTACGTGGCTCTCATTTTCGTTTCTCCAAAGCTCATTTCTTCCCATTTTCATTTCTCTTCCACTCTTCTCCATTTTCGCACTCTCACACTCTTCCACACTTCTCCATTTTCACAAAGGATTTCGGACTTGGAAGTTCATTTCTTCCCCATTTTCGTTTCTCTTTCACTAAGGTTAGTATTATTACATGTTGTTCTAATTATTTTATGGCATTGGTACTTTAGGTTAGATGATTGAAAGTTGATGCTTGATGATTTGTTCTTTGAAATGGTGTTTCTAAACTTGAGGGAAAATGTAGGTGTAGTGTTTGTTGAAATGTCCAAATGAAATGCTTGTTAATTAAATGTTGCTCTAGGTTAAGGAATTCTTGTGTTGTATATTTATAAATTTGAGATATTTAATGAAAATGCATGTTAATTGAATGTTGTTCTAGGTTAAGGGATACTTGTGATGTATTTCTAAACATGAGAAATTGAGGATTGTTGCTGAATATGTGAATTGTTGTTAGGTTTTGCGAGTTTGTTTTGACGGAGCTTTGCATTCGTTGTTCGAGAGTTCGGTTCATTTGCTAGTGCGTGGTTCGCCTAGGTTGGAGTTCATTATTGCTTCAACTTATTCAGGTACTTTTGTTGTTTAAAACTAGAGTGACTATTTATTTATTTAAAACTGAAATTGCCTCTCTTATTTTTTTATGTGTTCCTTTTCTTTTAGTTGTGCTTGAAATGAAAGATTGATACCTAACTTGTGATGAAGTTTAGTCTTGGCAAGTAGTTATTTTACATAGTTTTCATCTTCTTGTCTGTTTATTTATTTTGGATAGATAAATATAACAATAACAATGATTATGTTTTATTGCAGGTTAGATGGCAGATCATAGTGATCATGACAGTGATCATGACAGCGATCATCAGTGTGATGTTGAAAAGTATATGAGAAAGCAGGCTCCTCGTGGAATGACGGTCAAAAAAGATATCATCAATCGAGTAAATAAAGGAAAAGGAAAAGTACCAGTAAGTTACTAATTACTAATTACTAATTAACTTATTAATTCAACACTTAGTTTTAATTGTTTGTTAACTAATTTACTAATGACATAATGTAGGTGTTGTGGAATATTAAGGGCCAGCCAATTGGGGATAATCGCGCAGATTTGGTTACCTTCCTCGGTAGTAAGGTAAAACAAATGATACCAATTACAATCAGTACTTGGAGTGAGAAAAGTGCTGTTTTGAGGAAACACAAAGAGGAGTTTTGGTTAACAATACAGGTATATAATTTTACATCTCTTTAGTAATCTTATTTAATAAATTTTGATGTGTATCATTGAATATGTGTATTTATATCATTTTCATTGAATATGTGTATGCAGAAATATTTTGATGTGGATGAATCCCGAAAAGACTGGTGTATGAAGGAAGCTGGAAAGCTACATCGGAATTTCAGGGGTAGTCTAAAAAAAAAATGGTTGTTTGATAATAGTGGAAACCTAAGATGGAAGCCTCCAGCGCCATATAGTGGATTTATTACGGAGGAGGATTGGGTTACATTTGTTAGGAGACGCACCGAAGATGAAGATTTCATGGTTAGTACTATAATCTATTAAGTTATAACTTAAAATATAGTTGATAATTATATATTATACATTAATGTATACTTATGTCTCTAAATAGAAACTATGCCAAGCGAATCGAGAGAGAGCTTCTGGTTGTGAGTACCCTTATAGAGGCGGTGCTAGTGGATATCAAGTTTTTGAAGAGAGATTGGTAAGACACAATAAGCTTGATTTCTCTTTGTTTAATAAATCTTTTGATTTATAATTTCTTAATTAACATTTGGTAAATTTAAATATAGTTGGAGGAGAGTGGGAAAGATCCTACTAAAGAAAGCATTGAGCGACATTTGTTGTGGGTAGCAGCCAGACAAAAGGATGGAGAGGTTGTGGATCCCAAAACTAAGGAGGTGACCGACAGAATTGTAAGTATTTCCAATTCCTCGAATATTGTTTTGAAACTTTTATGATATTTAAAATGTATAATAATTTTATTTATTATACTTTTGTTTGTGAATTAGGAAACCATATCAGAGTCTGTGTCACAGGGAGAGATCACTGATTGCTCTGAAAAGGAAATCCTTACTCGTGCCTTGGAAAAGGAAGAATACCCAGGTCGTACAAGGGGTTGTGGATTTGGCGTCAATCCATCCAACTACCTTGGGTCAAAGAAGAGAACTTATGAGGAGCATCATGATTGTAAACAAAGTAGAGAGTTGCGGTTATTGTATGAAGGTCTAAGGTCTGAACTTAGTCAAATCAAATTGCACTATGGGTTGGTTTCGCCTGCAGTACCATCCCCTGCCACAGATAGCGCACGAGATAGCTGCACCATTCCGTCAACTAAGGTATTAATTATTTTTTTTGAGGATAAATAAGAAATTAATTGTTAAACTCTCTTTCTTCTACGCAATGTATTTATTAATTTTTGTTTATAATTGATTTAGGACAACAATGAGTGTGAGTGTGAATTGTATATCTCAAACTCACACCAAATGGTTGCAATAGGCTTCACATGTGACCAATTGGGAACTTTGATGCACAATTTACCCATACCTCCAAATCATGTTAGAGTCAGAGTTGATTGTGCAATTGTGGGGGATGCACCATTGCCTGCTCCAATACCCAGTATAGATTTACTAACTGTGCAAGATGCAGTTGGTACATTTGTGGCATGGCCAGCGCAACAGTGACTCAGCCCTCTCCTCCTCCAACAGTGACTCAGCCCGCCCCTCCGCGAAAAGTGACTCGGTCCTCCCTTACTCCAAAAGTGACTCAGCCCGCCCCTCCAAAAGTGACTCAGCCAGCCCCTCCTCCAATAGTGTGTCAGCCCTCCGCCTCTTCCATTGATGATTCTAGGATTATTTTGTATACCGAAATGCATGCGCAATTCAAGATGGATGATGAAACCCCGCTTGTATTACAGATGGATGACAACATTTTTGGAAATCCCGATCAACTGTTGATAATCCCAAAACAGGATATTAATGATTTATGTCAGATGAATTGGGCAACCAGTGTTTGTATTAGAGCATATATCAGGTACGTATGTAATTTATTATTTAACATCATTGAGTTTATTTTATTATATCGTTAATTTAATTTGTATATATATATATATATACCTCTAATTGTAGGTGCTTGTATCATAACATTTTGGTCCCTTCGGAGCGGACACAGAGATATGTGTTCTTGTGTCCGGATAGTACACACCTCCGTAATGTCAGGGAGGATCTGTCTAATTATAACAACCTTGTGGAACAAAACAAGAAAGATGTTACAAATTATATCACTCGACGCTTATCGGATGCTCAACATAGAGGCGTCGATACCATGTTTTTGGCACCGTGTCTCGTAGGGTGAGAGATTTAATCTATTCTTATATAACATGCATTTTTTAAATACTAGTCAATTACTTATTCAAAGTTTTATTTTGTAGGGATCATTGGATTTTGCTTGCAATAAATCCTAAGACAGATACGGTGTACTACATTGATTCTGTGCATGGTCATTTCAACACCCACCCAGACTTGGTTGTGATATTTAATAGGTGTGTGTATTTCGATCACTCTGCATATTTCTTTGTTTTAGTTGTTAACTATATGTATTTTTAATAATATAGTTATATCCAATTGTGTTCAGTTGTTTGAAGGAATATTGGGGATTAGAACAATCACAGACAAAATGGGTGCCAATAGTGGTAAGTTTGTAATCAATCTTCTCATATATTTATTTACATTATTGTTGTCAAAAAAATGTATGAAATTAAATTTAACAATTAACTAATCTTTTGTTTTGTAGTGTCCGAAACAACCAAATAACAATGATTGTGGGTATTACGTAATGAGATTTATGAAGGAAATTATTACCCACAATCAAATGGTTATCCCCAGACAGGTATCTTTACAGAACTCTTTTTTATTTTGGTTTAACCATATATTTCAATTCTAATTTTATTTAATTATATAATTTCAGTATTTTCCCGATTGTCGGTGGAAGACATACTCTACTGCACAGATTGATGAGCTTAGAGGAGAGTGGTGTCGTTATGTCTCGCAATTCTTTTGATTTTAGATAGATTGTAATCTTGTAAATTGTTAGAGTTTTATTTGGATACATGCATATGAATTGGTTCATGCATATGTAAGTTGCTAACTTGTTTTAATTTAGATACATATTGTAAGTAGCTTGCTAGTTTTGGATACATGCATATGAATTAGTTCATGCATATGTTAGCTGCTAACTTGTTTTAATTTAGATACATATTGTAAGTATCTGGCTAGTTTTGGATACATATTGGTGGAGAGTTTGATTTGGATACATATTAATTTGTTAATATTGTAAGTTGCTAAGTTTTGGATACATATAATAACTTGTTAGCTAGTTTGTTTTGGTTTGTGATCATATTGGTGCATTGGGATATATAACTAGTTTATATATATATATATATATATATATATATATATATATATGTTGTTAGTATATAATGGATTGGATTGGTATTAATTGGCTGTATATGACCAGGAAATTATCAAATATAAAAAGGAAAGTACAAAAAAACAAGAAAAAAGGAAAAAAAAAATTAAACAATGGGCAGCGTTTGGTGGGAGAAGCGCTGCCCATTCACCTAGCGCGTATAGCAATGGGCAGCGCTTGGTAAAGGGAAGCGCTGCCCATTGCTAAATGTGCTAGGTGAATGAGCAGCGCTTGGTGGGGGAAGCGCTGCTCATTCACCAGCAATGGGCAGCGCTTTCCTTTACCAAGCGCTGCCCATTGCTATACGCGCTAGGTGATTGGGCAGCGCTTCTCCCACCAAGCGCTGCTCATTCACCTTGCGCGTTTAGAAATGGGCAGCGCTTCCCCTTACCAAACGCTGCCCATTTCTAAACGCGCTAGGTGAATGAGCAGCGCTTCTCCCTTCAAACGCTGCCTATGGCTATTAATGAGCAGCACTTCTCAAACGCTGCCCATTTTTGGGGAGGAATCACCAGCGCCAAATTTAGCAGCGCCCAGAAACGCTGCCCATGGCTAAAAAAAAACGCTGCCCATCCCCAAATCTGTTGTAGTGGTTGTATGCACTTAAGAAGTGGTAAAATGGTTCGTTCTAGTACGAATAATGCGTCTAGTTCCAACCCTGTGGTTTCACAAGGGCAAGGAACAACAATGGATTCTGCGAGCATTAGCGCAGAACCATCGTCGTCGACAACCGTTCCTTCATTATCAATGACTAATGTTGGTTCAACGCAGTCAGAAATGGCATCTTTGCCTATGTCTTTGCCGTTAAGTGCAGGGCTTCATAGCCCTTACATGGCAATGGGAAACGGTTTAGACCCACGTTTGAATAACGTGCATCTACCCCCATTTCCTTTGGGAATGTATGGCATGCCTACTGGAATGCCACATATTTCGACCTTTTCCCCTACACATGTCTCTTCTGAGAGTGTATTTGGTCGGAATCCCCCAGCATTAACCAATACGTCTTTGTTGGCCTTAAGACAGCAAGTAGACGAGAGTAATCACGATATGGTTAATATGCTTACCCAACAAATTGGTACAGTTTTCAATCCATTGATTCAAAATACCAATAACAGTTACCAAATGTTGGCAAATCAGATGAGTAGGATTGCAGATTTCTTTGGGGCTCCAGCGGTTAATAATAGGCAAGTTCCTATTATTGCGGGTAATGCGTTGCCAGTTAACGCCCAAGAAGCAGTTGCAGTCGAAGCGTCCACAATTGTAGGCGAACTACAAGGGGCAGTAAACCACGTCCCTGAAGTAGTTTTGGTAAATAGACACCAGAACGCTGATGAAGTTGTTCGACAAGTGCAACAACACAATGTTGGCGCAGAAAACAATATAGCTACTTTAGTCGAAACTATTTTGGCGCAAAATGGCCTTAACATAGGTTTACAAAGGCCTAACTTCGTATCACCATTATGTGGATACGTATTACAAACTGAGTTACCAAGGGGATGGAAAGTTCCCAAGTTTACTAAGTTTGGTGGTGATACAAATGAGTCCACAGTCGAACACATTGCTCGTTTCTTGACTGAGGCTGGGGACTTAGCACAAAATGAGAATTTGAAGATGAAATACTTTCCAAATTCTCTAACTAAAAATGCTTTCACTTGGTTCACGACCTTACCCCCTGGTTCTATGTTCACATGGGGGCAATTAGAAAAGGCATTCCATGCACAGTTTTACATGGGCCAGTCGAAAATTAGTCTTAAAGAATTGGCTAGTGTTCGGCGCAAAATGCCTGAAACTATTGATGATTACTTAAACAGATTTAGGCTGTTGAAATCTCGTTGCTTCACACAAGTCCCTGAACATGAGCTTGTCGAAATGGCTGCTGGTGGCCTTGATTACTCAATTAGAAAGAAATTAGACACATCTCATTTGCGAGATATGGCTCATTTGGCTGATAGAGTTCGACAAGTTGAAAGGCTTAGAGAGGAAAAATCTAGGTCGAATAGGTATCATAAAAAAGAAAAAGTGGCATATGTCGAAGAAGAATTCGACGTTACATATAGTAATGTCGAAGAAGAGGAGATAGACGTGGCTGAACTTAAGCCTGGTCCTCCTTATACCTGTAAATTATTAAGGCATGCGAATGGGAATAACCCTGTAGAGCCTAAGAATGATAGATTTATGCCTAAGACTTATACTTTTGATGTTACTAAATGTGATGAAATTTTTGATCTTTTAGTGACTGATGGTCAAATATTAGTGCCTAAAGGCCTTAAAATACCAACTCTTGACCAAAGAAAGAAAAAGGGTTATTGTAAGTTCCATAATTTTTTGGGACATAACACTGACCGTTGTGTGCTCTTCAGGGATATTGTGCAAAAAGCAGTTGACGAAGGAAGACTCAAATTTGCTGATAAGAAAATGAAAGCTCCTATGCAGATTGATGTTGATCCATTGCCTAAGGCTGAAGCTATGTATTCTGAACCTGTCGAAGCTGATGTAGGCATGGTGGATGCTCAAATGGCAGACCCTCCTAAGTGTGTCAAGACTGCCACCGAAAAATTAAAAGGTTTTATGTATGCTGAAGGTAAGAAACAGGAAGTGACCCTAAAAGAATATGATGGGAAGATACATGCTGTGTATCCAAAGGCTGAGGAAGAATTGATAGATTTCCTCAATCGGTGTAAGTGGAATAACTCTGAAGTTATGCTTTGCCCAAGGTGCAGCGCTGTCTTCGACAAAGAAGCAGCTAAAGCTGTCGAAGGTTATCAGGATCAACAACAACGTAAAAGAAAATGGCTTGATAACAGGCCGAAATTTGACTTTGCAAAAGGAGATCTTCCTGGCTATAAGGCTAATGTGTCAACAAAGCCTTCAACAAGCAAACGACAATTTGCTAAGGAGAAGTCCTTAGCGAAAGGGTATTTGAAGCTGTCAACAAATAAATCCTTTGTCCCAAGTGCTAGTGCTCCTGTTGAAGCGTGGGTGCCCAGTAATCAACGTGCTAAAGCTGTCAAGCCAGATACGGATGCTGTTAAGTTTAATTATAAGAATAACTATAAGGGTAAGAACCCCATGACTAGAACACAGTGGCGTCGTTACCAAAGACAACAGAAGAAGAAGGCAAACTTTGACATTAATCAAGTTCCACGCAGCATAATAGTGGCGAAGAGTGAGGTTCACAAAGCTGAAGTTGCCACAAAGAGGAATGCTGATGTTGCTAGTCATGTGTATGCAGCGAATAAGGCCAAAGGCAAGGCTGTAGTAACAGAAAAGCCAAGAAGGCCTGCTCTCGAAAGAATATTTCCTCCATTGTCAACAGTGAAAGAAAAGAATGCTGATTTCGACATGGATGAAGACATGGAGTCTGATTTTGATGATTCTGAAGATGATTTCGATGTTGTTTGCAATGTGGTATCAATACTGCCTCTCGAGTACGATGTTATTACAGTACCAAATGATGTTGAAGAGGATTTTACAGAGGATATGGCTCATCATAAGCCAATGTGTTACTATGTGATGAACAATGGTTGTGTCGAAGACCAAATGGCTACCTTTGAGAAGCCAGATATGAGTATGCAAAACCACTTGAAACCCCTGTATGTCCAAGCCAAAGTCAATGGTGTTGGAATTAACAAAGTGTTAGTGGATGGTGGAGCTGCAGTGAACTTAATGCCACATGGTCTTTTGAAGAAGATTGGTAAGTTCGACACTGACCTCAGGCCACATAACATTGTCTTAAGCAACTATGAAGGCAAAATTGGCCATTCTTTGGGGGCCATCGAGGTGGACTTAATCGTTGGTTCCATAAAGAGGACTACATTGTTCTTAGTGATAGCCTCTAAAGCGAATTTTAATTTACTCCTTGGAAGAGAGTGGATCCATGGAGTTGGTGTTGTCCCTTCAACTTTGCATCAACGTTTAGTAATGTGGAAGGAAGATGGTTTGGTAGAGTATGTTGAAGCCGATCAGAGCTACTTCCGTGCTGATGTGAACCAAATTACCAAGGAAAATTTTGAGAAACAAATGGCGAAGATTGCGCCATGTTCATCTTCTAATGAGGCGTATGTTCCTGCGGATAATGTTCTTGCCTCAGTTCATCTTGACCCAAATTATGGTTTTGTTTGGGAAAGAGAAATAATGGGAGATGATAGTGTTTATCCTGATGGTGTTCTTCGACCAACGGGGTGGAACACTGGTTCTTGAAAATGTTCTTATGTCAGTGCCCAATGCATGGGACAAAATTACGGCTTATATGGCCGAAAACAAGTTTAAAGCGGCTATAGAGGCCGAAATTATTCAACAAACAATGGCTGTCGAAGCCAGTGAGTTACATGAAGGAAATGGCATAGTCATAGATGAAAGACTTGACTGCATTTATGATGATGATCCATTAGGTTTTGAAAAGGATCCTAGAGATTCGGCAAAGCATATGCAAGCTCAAGACCCGTTAGAGGAAGTTGATTTGGGAAATGGCTCAATAAAACGGCCAACTTATATTAGTGCGAATATTGATGCTTCTCTAAAAACCCGAGTCATCACATTGCTAAGGGAGTTCAAAGACTGCTTTGCTTGGGATTACGACGAAATGCCTGGGTTAAGTCGAGAAGTAGTGGAAATGCAATTACCAATTCGACCAGGGAAGAAACCAGTGAAGCAAGTGCCAAGAAGATTTGCTCCTCAAGTGTTGGCTAAGATCAAAGAGGAAATCGAAAGGCTATTCAGAAACAAATTCATCAGAACTGCCAGGTATGTCGAATGGTTAGCCAATATAGTTCCTGTAATAAAGAAAAATGGGACTCTTAGAGTTTGCATAGACTTTAGGGATTTAAATAATGCAACTCCCAAGGATGAATACGCAATGCCTGTGGCAGAAATGCTAATAGATTCAGCAGCAGGATTTGATTATCTTAGTATGCTCGATGGTTATTCTGGGTATAATCAAATCTTCATTGCTGAAGAGGATGTGTCGAAAACTGCTTTTAGATGTCCAGGGGCATTGGGTGTTTATGAATGGGTAGTAATGCCCTTTGGTTTAAAGAATGCTGGTGCTACATATCAGAGGGCCATGAATTCTATGTTTCATGATTTTATTGATGATTTTATGCAAGTATACATAGATGATGTGGTGGTTAAATCTTCCTCAGAAAGTTGTCATTTAGACCATCTTCGCCGTTCTTTTGAACGAATGAGGAAATATGGATTGAAAATAAATCCATTAAAATGTGCTTTTTGTGTTCGTGCAGGTGATTTCTTGGGTTTTATAGTGCACAAAAAAGGCATTGAAATCAATCAAAATAAGACTAAGGCAATTATGGAAACGAAGGCCCCTTCGACCAAAAAGGAGCTTCAGTCGTTGCTGGGAAAAATCAATTTCCTTCGAAGATTTATATCAAATCTAAGTGGCAAAACACAAGTTTTTTCGCCATTGTTAAGACTAAAGAAGGAAGAAGAGTTCAAATGGGAACCAATGCATCAAGCAGCCTTCGACGAAATCAAGTCTTATTTGATGAAACCACCAATTTTGTTGCCTGTTATTAAACACAAAGTGCTCAAATTGTATATAGCAGCTTCTGATAGAACAATAGGTAGCATGTTAGCACAAGAGGATGATAGTGGTGTCGAAAGAGCCATTTATTACCTCAGTAGGGTCTTAAAAGATGCCGAAACGAGGTACACTCCTATAGAAAAGTTGTGCCTTTGTTTGTATTTCTCGTGTACAAAGTTAAAGCAATATATAAAACCAGCTGATGTTTCTGTTTATTCGCATTTTGATGTTATTAAGCATATGCTGTCGAAACCAATAATGCATAGCCGAATTGGTAAATGGGCTTTGGCTTTGTCAGAATACAACTTAACTTATCAACCTCTAAAATCAATTAAAGGACAAGTGGTTGCTGATTTTATAGTAGACCATTCTGTTGTCGAAGAAACATTAAGTTTTGTAGACATATATCCTTGGAGGTTGTACTTTGATGGTTCAAGCCATAAACATGGAGTTGGGATTGGTATTTTAATAATATCTCCTACTAACATTCCAACGAAGTATAAGTTTAAAATTCGAGATGTTTGCTCCAATAATGAAGCTGAGTATGAGGCTTTAATAGTAGGCCTTGAAATTTTACTTGAGCTGGGGGCAAGTCATGTCGAAATAAAAGGTGACTCTGAGTTGGTTGTTAAACAATTGACAAGGGAGTACAAATGCATTAAAGAGCACCTTATCAGATACTTTGTTGTTGCCAATGCTTTGTTAAAAAGATTTGAGTCTGTTCACTTAGAACATTTACCACGAATTGATGATCAAGTGGCAAATGAATTGGCACAAATTGCTTCAGGCTATAAAGTTTCAAAACAAAGCCTGGAAGAGTTAATTGAAATAAAGGATAAAATCATTTCTAATGACTATTCTTCGTCACTATTGTCAACACCAAAAACTGGGGGGGCAACAAACGCAAACGAGGAACTAGTCGTTGTCGAAAAACGTCAATTTTTTGGTGACTTTGACTTAGCAGAAATTTTTGCTCTTGACAATATGACCAATAATGATTGGCGAAGGCCTATTGTGGAATATTTGCAAAATCCCACAAGAAATACCAATAAAAAGGTAAAATACAGAGCTTTGAGCTATGTGATAATTGGAAACGAATTGTTTAAAAAGACTCCTGAAGGAGTACTATTAAAATGTCTTAGTGAAAATGAGGCATATTTAGCAGTTTCTGATACACATAGTGGAGCATGTGGTTCACACCAGGTAGGCCACAAAATGAAGTGGTTATTGTTTCGACAAGGAATGTATTGGCCAACTATGCTGAAAGATTGCATAGAATTTGCTAAGGGATGCCAAGAGTGTCAAAAGCATGCTGGGATACAACATGTATCTGCAAATGAATTGCATGCCATAGTCAAACCTTGGCCATTTAGAGGTTGGGCTCTAGATGTGATTGGAGAGATAAAGCCAACTTCGTCGAAAGGCCATAGATATATCCTTGTGGGAATTGATTACTTCACCAAATGGGTTGAAGCTATACCTTTAGCCAATGTTGATCAAGAAGCAGTGATAAGGTTTATTCAAAATCATATCATTTATAGGTTTGGAATTCCAGAAACCATTACTACAGATCAGGGATCAGTTTTCACTAGTAGAAAAATGGTAGAGTTTGCTTCTGAAAATGGTTTTAAGTTATTAACTTCGACACCATATTATGCGCAAGCCAATGGACAAGTCGAAGCTGCCAATAAAGTTATTATTAATTTGATTAAAAACCATGTTGGGCAGAAACCCAAAAATTGGCATAATACTCTTGATCAAGCATTATGGGCTTGTCGAAATTCACCCAAAGAATCTATCAACACTACTCCTTATAGGCTAACATTTGGACACGATGCAGTGTTGCCTGTTGAAATTTGTCTACAATCAACAAGAATTCAAAGACAGTGGGAGATTCCCTCTGATGATTATTGGAATATGATGCTTGATGAATTGGTTGATTTAGACGAAGAAAGGTTATTAGCTTTAGATATGCTTATTCGACAGAAAGAGAGGGTAGCTAAAACTTATAACAAAAAGGTTAAGTTTAAAGCCTTTGATTCAGGTGATCTAGTGTGGAAGGTCCTATTGCCTATGGATAAAAAAGATAGAGTCTTTGGTAAATGGTCCCCAAGTTGGGAAGGACCACTTAAAATTTTACAAGTTTATTCAAACGGCGCATATGAGGTCAAAGAGATTGGCGCTGATGGAAGAATTTTGCGTATAAATGGCAAATACTTGAAAAAGTATAAGCCAACGTTGCAAGAAGTTAAAATAACGCTGGAGTAAATATAAAGAAAGCGTAAAAACATGGCATTTAAGTTGCCAAAACGTTGTCGAAAGCACAGAATAAAAATTGCTCAAGAATAAAATGGAAGAAATTTCATTATAATGTTGCCAAGTTACATGTGCCAAAGGAGGCATTTGTGAATTACATAGTGCCGAAAGGGTAAATAAACTAGGCATAAATAAAACGCTGAATTGCAGTTGGTCTTTTACAACCAAGTAACTTCTCTTTTGGGTGGTCTTCTTCGACCACGTTGACGCTTCCCGTCGTTCGGGGGATCATTCTTTCGTCTGCGCGTTAGGCTTGTAAGCCTTTCAACTGGGCGTTTCCTTGCTTGGTAAACCTCAGGAAGCCCTTCAGAGAGGACATATTGATGTGAAGAGAATGGGGAGAAACCCTCTAAGCTTCCCCAAGGAAGACAGTCATCATCAAGGCAAAACACCTGATGAATCTTCCTGCTCCCACTTTGAGTCTCCCGCATAAACTCAGAAAGTTGCAAGATCAAGAGACATGAAGAAAAAAGGAGCAAAGCCATAATTCGCAGAGATCAAAAACCATCACTTTGAACCTCCCGGCAACCTCACTGCAATTATGAGAGATAAGGTTACGCGGAAGACTCAAAGCAAAGGGAATGATCCTGGAACGGGAAAGGAAAAGAGAAAAAATCATGGAGTGGTGAAGATGAGAAACAAAACTCTTCTATTTATAAGGAGAAGTATGAAAGAGCGTCAGTTGGTTACGAGTTTGGCGTTCCGAGAAGTGAGGCATCACTTTAATTACGGCGTTAGTAACGTAACGGAAAATGGTGGAACCATTCAAAGTTAAAACAGAGAATCAGTAAACATAGTCAAAGGCCAAAATTACAGGCTGTTCAAGTTCAGGGTTTGAATATGGATTATTGATGGCAACTTATGAGGTAAAAGAAGTGGAAGAATTGGAGAAGCCTTATAGGAAATGGTGAGATAAGGCATTTACTGAGAAGTAAAACGTTGAAGGCCACGTAATACACCAATATAGAAGTAACGTCAACAACACTTAACAGTGGTGACATCAGGTATACAGCTATTTTACTCAAGTGCAAAGTTATTTCGATGGTGAATTCAAAAATGTCTTTCTCTTCTTCCTCCTCAAGTTCAGTCGAAAAAGACATTTTTGGGGGGCAATTTGTTAGCCTGTAATTTCGACAGGCTTCATTGAAAATGGTCAACAAGGCCTGACTTATATTTCGACAAAGACCAAATTATTTCGACAGAGAAAATGGTCATGCGCAAGGTAAACTCGACAAGCTTCCGGGGAAGCAAAAGCAAGAGAGAGGAAAATGGACACAAGCTTTCGACAGACAGAAAACAGAGCAGTTATGCGCTGAAGACTAGCAGTTGGTCGAAGCGTGATAGAGCGGTTCTGGTCGAAAGTAGGAGTAGCAGTTATTAATTTTCAAATTTCTAGGCAGAGTTACTTAGTTCAGTTTTTCCCCCTCTTTTCCTTTGTATAAATAGTAGTTTCTGAGAAGAAACAGAGGTCGCAAATCACAATACACAACCCGATTCCTGAAACTCTACCTTCCAAGCCAGAGCGAAAAACGAGTGGAAGAATCGCTGTACGTGATCGTGTACCACTTTTACAATTCAATGCAATTTATTTGTCTTTTCTTTACAATTCATGCACCATTTACTGCTTCTTTTCTTTTCAATTCTGTTAATCATTGCAAATCGTCCCCTTTTCTACATTTTCTGAAACAAAAACTACGCGCAATTCAAAGGCAATTGCTTTGAGATTTTTCTAGTTTGATCTCACAAACCTTCTAATAAAACTAGTGATTGTTTGCTAAAAACACCAGCAAACACACGTCCATGCAAGAGCACTTCACGTGTAGCCTGGGATTTTACAAGGCAATCATTTAAGTGAAACTCAACAAAGACAGGGTTATCACGAAGCAATTTGTGGATGCTAATTAAATTCTTAGAGATGCTAGGAACATGCAACAAATTATGCAAGTAAAAAGTGAAATTAGGGTTAAATGGAGAGTTAAAACTAGTAGAGCCATAGGAGAGAACAGGCAAACCTTGGCCGTTGCCAACGAAGACCTGGCTTGGATGATCAAGATTGAGCTGGGGATGCTGGATGTGCTGACCATCATTGGTCACATGAAGAGAAGCAGCTGTATCTCCAAAGAAATTAGGGTTCTGCAATGGGGATGTGTTGACCATGAGAGCATTTGCAGGGGCAGTTTGTGTAGACCAAGGGGTGGATTGAGTGGTGGTTTGAGTTCTCACATAGGCATAGGGGTTCGAATTTTGCTGAGGAATGTTGGGATTGAAGGCCTGATTGAAACGATAGTTGCAAAACGCAGCAGAGTGGCCAAAACGGTTGCAGACTTGGCATTGAATCTGAGAGCGTCCTCCACGGCCACGACCACGGCCACGAAAGCCAAAACCAGATGAGGATGGTGTAGTAGCGTTGGGGTTTCCACTGGGATTTCCCGGTTGTTGAGTGCAAACCTATTTATAGACGCTAGGATGGGGTAAGGAGTAACATTTGATCTTGAGCTTCCCATGTCTGATACTCAGGATTTTCCGATTCTGTTTGACGATCTTCTTCCATTAGGAAGCGTGGCGGAATGCGAGGGCTGACCAGGAAATGTTGGAGGCGGTGAGCTTTGATGACGGGCTCAACTTGATGTCGCCACAATACGAAGTTCTCATCGTGGAGTTTTTCAGTGATTTTATGACGGAATTCTTTGATTTCTGGTGCGGCGGTGATGACAGCGGCCATCACTGGAGAAGGGAGATGAACGCGAAGCGGAAAAAAAAAGGGAAAAAGGATCAGTTAGCTCTTGATACCATGTTATAGTATCAGAATGGAAGCAAACATAGTTTCTTCTATATTGAATTGATGAATTGTTTACAATATGAATGGCTTTATACAAGAATGAATTGTAGGAGGTAAACAGACTCTAAACTAACCTAACTGTTAACCAGAACAAGGCTAACTAAAGCTGACCAAATATGACTTAACCAAGGTTTTGATATATGTTACAAAGGTTAACTAGAGTTACATTTATATTAAAACTAATATCCTCATACAATGGCAAATATTATATATTTTTTTTCAGTTATAACTTATATTATAAAAAAGTGTATTTTGAAGATAAAATAAACAAAAACTCAAATTTTAATCTACATTGATAACCACTATATTAAAATACAATTTAACAATTTTTTTTATTACAAAAAGTTAAGGTGAATTGGGCTATGGGGGCTCACCATTGTTAGGGCAGGCCTCACAACTCTTTGAGCGCTTACAAAGGTACTTACATATCACTAAGAAACACAATTTAACAATAATAGTTCATAAAATATTTATAATTATGAAAGTTATTAAAACTTTATTTATAACTTTGAATAAATTTTTGTCATTAAGTTTTGGATACAATTTACAAATAACAAATCACAAAATAGTACAATGTAAAAAATGTTTTTACAAATTTTATAAGTTTGTTATAACATGGAAATCAATATTTTTTATTCCAAACGGAACTCGAGAGAGAGAAAGATACCTCAAGACATTAGATCCGAGGTCAATCCAAACATGTCCGAGATGGTGAGGCGGCCGTCAGAGCCGTGGAGGTCCGTCGTCTGGGTCTGGATGTCCTCCGTCCGGGTTGGGATGTCTGTTGTCCGATCTTGGAGTCGACGAGGGTGGTACCTGCAAAGACAATCCAACGCTCAAATCAAAGGCAGAAACCAGAATTTGGTAGGTTTAAGAAAAATGTGTACCTTTTGTATTGAGTGCAAACCTATTTATAGGCGCTAGGATGGGGTAAGGAGTAGTTTGGTGTACAAGGAAGAGGTGAGATCGATCTAAGCCGTTCAACTAGGCCGCGCAATCTCGATTGTTCTTTCGGCATGACGCACAGATCGCCAAATATGGGAGTCCCTCAGCGTGTTTGAACTGCCAAGATGGACCCAAAATCTGGACTGGGCTTGGGCCTGGTCCAAAACAGTTTTTAAATTAATATACATTTTTATTATGAAAACGAGGGACTAACCAACTCTGAATATGCTTCCACCCCATGCTCCCATCAGAAGAATATCTGAGAGCTACCAAGGCATTCCTTAACAAGAATATCAGTCGGATGCTTGGCCACTCTGAATATGCTTCCACCCCATGCTCCCATCACAAGCTCCAACTTCCAAAATATTACTAACCAACTCGCTATAGGGGTGACCTGGATGAAAGTCTCCCTGAAGCTGATTGATGGCATCAATAGAGTCAAATTCAACCACTGGGCGTGTATGGCCATGTCCCCCGGCAATGCAAATGTAACACCTAAAAGATTCTGCTATTAGCTTAAAAGTAGAACTCCATTAGAATCTTTTACGTTATTTATAATAATCATAAGATATAAAAACTAATATGTTCATAACACTGTTCTTAAGCCTATTGGTTTAATTAATACTAGATTAGGATTTAAAAACGAGTAATTAGACTAGTAATGAAGGCCTTTAATGTATATTTGAAATGAGAAGTCAACTCGCTCGGAGTTTGTGGAGTTATTACAAGATGCTCACAGATTTACTATTGATAAGGGTTGGTTGGATAGTGTTAAAAGGCGTGCCTTTTTTCCTGATTTACAAGTCTCTCAAGATGAATTGGAAAAACTATTCCATTTTAAGCATCAAGTCTCTCAACATGTGGAAGATCTTAAGCATCAATTGACATACATCCTCTGAAGATGTTTTAACGGAACCCTCTGAAGATGTTTCTCTCCACACAAGTTTGTGATCACCAGCAGAGGCATTACAGGAGTAGTGAGTTCTATTTCGTTAACAACATGAACAGGTAAGAAGTTCAACAACTTGTTAGACTTCAAAGATCGATTAAGAAGAATAAAGTCACTTACACATTCCATCTCCTCTTCACTAGGCAGCGCTCCCACATTAGCATCATGTCAAGCATCAAATCAGAATCTCATAGATCTTCCATGTCGTAGCTTCATACTTGTTTTTCTCCCAATTTGCACAAATCCCTCTCCACACATTAGAACCATTTCTCCTAGTGTTGATAATAGGAATTTCTCACCCACCTTTGTACTTAGATCATGACAGAGGTCCAAATAAGCAACAACTTTTATCAATCTCATCACACACACCTTTAGGAATAACACAAGATTTCATCACATAACTATGAAGATCTTGGATCACCGATTTTAGCGAGACTGATTCTACCGACAAACAAATAATTATTTGTCTTCCAAGAAATTTTTTGACCAATTCAGAAATTTACTTAAGCAAGCTAACTGTTGAACTTGATACAAAAAGAAATTTAAGTATTGATTCAATTTAAAAGACTAATTGAAAGGGATGGTTAAGCATATATTACTCGAAAGGCTAAGGAGATATATGATTCCTGAGCATTTTCAATGTTATTTTCTCTTATGTACTTTTCCCAAAATTATGACCATGACTTCAAGTAGCTAGCTATAGCTAGGACATGTCAAAAAGGATTTACAGTGTTCTAAATTTTTAATGAAGGTGTTTGGAGGAATTTTAGGGACATTTGACATTCTATGATACTCTTGAGTTTTTGTTGGGTACCGATACTCTCTAGGTAAAATTAGTTGAAAATTTAAATTTATTTAACATAATTATGTATAACAAATGAGATGTCATTAAGGGACTGAATGATAGGTACTCATACCCAACAAAACTCTAGAGTATTAGAGTGTTCACATTCTTCAATTAATTATTTATGTTAAAATTGATATACATTGAGAAATATCTTGAATAAGAGTCACATTTAGAAATAGTTGAAAATATCTGTGTAGTGTATATTAAATCTTTCCACTCTCCCTCATAAAAATGTATCTTTTAGTACTTATACCTCTCTTTGTCCTCATATTCTAGGAAGACTTAACGCTTTTTAACACTCTTTCTCAAACTCTTATTAATGAGTTAAATCTTTTAGTGATATTAGTAAATAACTAATCGTGCTATCTATTAGTGGTGGCAATATATGAGATTTCACCCAATAATTAAGTTTGTTCAAAATGGAGTATTAGATAGCGCATTGTTAGTATTTCGTTGTAGAACACAAACAAGAGGATGATTCATTTTACGTTTCACTAGATTTGCAAGTTACACTATAGCCTTGATCGATTTACAATATGGAACTTCATTCATTTTTTGGTATGGATTATAGAACTTGATTCTAATAATTGAGAGTATCCTCGAAATCAAATTTCAGATTTCGTAATTAACTGTTTCAGGAATTGAATTTTTGAATATATAAAAATAAAAGTGGGGTCTATATACTCTGCATCATAGCTTAAAAACCCATACTCATTGTGACGAGATAACAGAATTTTTACTACAGGGGAAAAATAGCCTATACTATTTTCTCAAAAAAATATTGTAATTTTTTACAAAATACATTATTTCATTAGAGAAAAATCCTAAAACACTTAAAATCTACAAATTACACAGCTAAAAAGGTAAAAGTACTTTATTAATCAAACAAGCATAATGTCCTAATGGAATTAAAGAAGAGGTCATGCAATCTAACAAGAATCAGATGTTCATGACTCAGTCTCTTTGGCTATAATCCCCGTTCAAGGACATCTTTTGTCTCAGTCTCTTTTATCAAACTATTGACTTTTAGCACTTTCATTTTAGCATCTAGGATGGAGTGTTTTCGGGGGCTCTGTTAGGGGCTCCCTATTATTGTTTTGTCTAAACCCCGCCTGAGTTCTTTTTTTATCGTAAAAAGGTCAAATTAAGACCAACTTTTTTTTATCTCTTGTGAATTTCAACATTTGATTTAAAATAATTTCTTATGGGAACAACCCTTATATTTTTATGAGAACAAAATAAACTTGTTTTATATATTTCTAACCAAAATAAATTTTCAACTGGTGGAGAATTCCCCAAATTTAGTACGAGTGCATCCGTCCATGCAGACCGGTGATCGACTCGATCATAGTACTAGGTTACTGAATTCGGGGTTCTGAATTCGGGGTTCAACTGGTAGGTAATTCATTGAACCACGTGAATAAGAATATATTAAATAAAATTTTAAAAAATTAAAATTTAAAAATAGCATATTTAAAAATTAATAAAATACTTTAGAAATTCGTACCATGCATGAATAAATATTTGAAATCTTTTTTTTATTTCATCAAACTAATATAGTCAAGTAGAAGAATATATTTTAAATAGAAATAATTATAAATATTCATAAGTTTGTATTCAATATTTTTGTTGAAGTCTAATTTCATGTCATATTAATATTGCAACTATGCATCACATCATATTCCTAATTATCAACATATATTTAATGGTTACTTCTAGGGTGAGGGACCAACTATGTCCCTCACAGGTTTACCACTCAAAGTGTTTTCTAAACACCGGTTCAATTAGTTGGATTGCACCGGTTCAACCAAGCAGGTTTCAACACCTCACAAGTTAAAGTCATTGTGTTTGGTTTACTCTCGTTTCAATTGACAGGCGATCAAACAACACAATTATACCACACATGGGTCCGGTTTTCCTTTGGATCATTCCTCCCAATTAATTGATTCGAATCGTGTTTTAAAACACGACTTTGAAAGAGAGATTTTTTCATTTTGATTTATTCCAATATATCTGTGTCATGACTTCCAAAAGTAAACAAAATAAAAAACTGAATTCTAGAATTCAAAATTTGGAGGTATGATTAACTTGTTATAAATATGCTGCAATAGTTATCACCTTGAAAACCCTAGCAAAGATTATTGTCGCGGCCGCTTACCTCAAAAACTAGAGCATCTGTCTAGCTTTCCTCCCTCATTACTCGCGTTTGCAAAGAGTTGGAAAAGTAGCCTTTCAATTTCTTGAATTGATTATGTTGATATGCGTGGTATCTATGTCACTAATCAGTGCCATCTATGTCACTAATCACAGGTAATTCATTATGTTCAAATAGCTACTGTATCTTCTTTTGGTGTCTTTTTTTCTCTCTCTTGTTTAATCTAGTTTTGTTTGGTCTTCAATAGGTCCACAAGCGGCGCACCAAAACCTGGTGAATTGAACATAAATACAAGATTGATCGCATGGAAATTGTTGATGTTGTCTTATGTATTTACGCATTCTCAGAAATTCCTTGCTTTGTTGCTCCTTTTATATCTTCCAACATATATCTCCAACGACTGTGATTTCCTTGATTAAAACAGTCCGATAAAAAATGTCGATGCGAGCTTATCATATTTTTTTAAGAAGGTATGTAATAATTATGAAATTATAAATATATTTTATCTTTTATATTTACTACTATGACTGAATATGAAAGAATTGATTTTTTTTATTGAGTATTATCTAAATTTTGATTTGATTTTACAGTTCATTTCCTTTTTTTTTGTCGAAAAAAATAGGATCATACTATTTCATTATTAAAATAGTGGGCTCAACAAGTAGGTAAAATTCAAAGAAGTGGATAAATTGAACTCCATTGAAAGAGAAATAAAACTTTTCTCACCGTAACAAATTTTATAAGCTAAAAACTCTATACATTTAAATTAAATTTTGACCATATACGTAGATTCTTTTTTGCTTATACTTTGTTTGTGTGACAATGAAATTGTTATAACCTCAAATTTATGAGATGAATGATATTTTAGTAAACAAATGTGATACAAAAGAGATGAAAATTAGGTAGTAAATAAAAATAACAAGACATTACTAAATTATAGGGTAACATTAACCATGCTAGTAATTTACAAACTTAAATTCTTTGACCATTTAAACTAATTAAGCATGATCCTAACGTTGTTGTTGCTGTTGTGGTAGAAAGAAAGCTGAGTCAAGAGCAGGAACGCAAGCTGGAAACTCTACTATGAGATCTTATGAGTACAATTTGATGGCAACATCTATGCCTCAAATTCCAATTGGAATGGGAATGAATCACTACAAAAAAACAGCTTATTTGCGAGGGACGTTAGCGAGGGAACACAGGTCCCTCGCAAAAACAAGCATTTGCGAGGGATTTTGCGACGGAATTGGTCTCCTCGTTTTTACAGACAATTAGCGACGGATTTGCTGAGGTTTGCGACGGAATTTCCCTCGCAAAATGTTGGGCGCCAATTTGAAAATTCATGGCACAGAAAACGAGGAGGTTAGCGACGGAATGGCCAAATCCCTCACTAATTATTTGACCGTTCAGCCTCATTTATTGTGCACGTTAGCGACGGAATTGGTCAAATCCCTCGCTAATTTTTTTAATTTTTTTTTTGTAATCCGTGTACACTCTCTCACTCACACTAATCACTCTTCTTCTCACTCACACTACTCACAACACACTCTTCTTCTCTCTTCTTCACCTACAACCACACCACCACCACCATCCACCACCACCACGTCCACCACCGTCCACCACCACCACCACTCTTTCTCCTCTCTCTCCTCTCTCTCCTACGACCTACTCTCTCTCCTCTTCACCCTTTCTCTTCCTCTACTCTCTCCACACCTACAAACCCTAACCCACAACCCACCACCACCATCCACCACCACCACCACGTCCACCACACAACCACCACCTACACTCTCTCTTAACCCCCCAATTTCTTCCCTAGGTTAACCCCAATTTCTTCCCTCTTTCCCTCTTCCTCTCTCCACCTTGCTTCCACACCACCACCACCACCACCACCACGAACCGTGCACAACCACCACGACCGGAGCTCTCTTTTGTAGGTGTAGTTATTATTTTTCATGATATTGTGTTGATTTGTTGATTTTAATTTTTTATTTATTGAATTTGTTTTTATTTATTTATTTTTTGGTTGAAATTGAAATTTGTTAGGATTGAAATTTGGTGTTTGAAGAATCACAACCGCACCGGAGTGCACACCGTCACCGAACCACCGCACCGGACTTCAATCTCGCTCATAACGGTTAGTTTTTAAAATAAATTGTTGTTGGTTAGGATTGAATTGGTTAGGATTGAATTATTTGTTGTTGTTGTTGTGTTAGGATTGAATTGGTTAGGATTGAATTATTTGTTGTTGTTGTTGTTGTTGTTGTTGTTGTGTGTTGTTATGAATTGTGAGTTAGTTGTTAGAATTGTGTTTGTTGGAATTGTTTTGAATTGTAAAATGAATTTAAATGTGAATGTTAGTAATTGAAATTGTTGTGAGTTAGTTGTGAAATGTGAGTTAGTTGTAAAATGAATTTAAGTGTAAAATGAATTTGTTGAAATTGAAATTGTTGTGAGTTAGGAGTGAGTTAGTAATTGAAATTGTTGTGAGTTAGTTGTAAAATGAATTTAAGTGTGAATTGTGTGTTAGTTGTGAAATGTGAATGTTAGTAATTGAAAAATGAATTTAAATTTGTTAAAGTGAATTTGTTGAGAAGAGTTAGATTGAAAATTATTGAGAATTAAAAATTGTGTATGTTGTTAATTGTGTCAAATAGTTGAAATTGAAAAGTGTATTATTTTAGAGTTGTTAATTGAAAATTGTTTAATTGTTGTTTTGATGAACCCTAGGTTAGATGACTGTGTTGTTGATAGAAAAGGGTGAGGTGCTGTCCCTCACCCCCATAATTTGCTCGAAATCATCTCCATTGAGATAATTGCGAGACGATACTAACAACGGTAAGGTTGGGAGTTATATGAAATAACTTCCTTCACTACTTGGATGGAAATGGGTTTTGTGCTGTCCTTGACCCCCATACTCGGCTCGGAATCATCTCCACTGAGATCATATCGATGCCACTAACTTGATAGGTTATTGGGAATGTTATGGGAATCTAACACATTTTCTTAAATATGTGTAGATGAATTGGTATGAATTTAATCGTGATTGGGTGTATGATCGGTTATTTCCTAGAAGAGCGGGTTTAAAGCAAAGTTTTGTAATTGGGGTTGAACAGTTTCTTGTTGTAGCGTGGCGACATGAATTGGCTAGACGGGAAAAGGGGGTTAGATGTCCATGCTTAAAATGCGACGGAATACCTATTAAGACCGATGATGAAATTAGGGAGCACTTGTATCGTTGGGGGTTTAAGCCTAATTATTGGATTTGGGTGGAACATGGAGAAAAAGGACGTCCAAATTTTGACGCTGGGGCTTCAAGCAGTTCTGGTTTTGGTGTTGCACGTAATGAAATTTTTGAGTCGATGGAAAACATGATTTGTGATGGTCTTAGGGTGAATGTGCCATTTGATGAGCCTCAATATGACGATTATGATGAACTTCCAAATGAAGAAGCACAAAGATTTTATAACTTGTTAATAGATTCGAACAAACCGTTGTTTGAAGACTCCCCACAGTCAAAATTATCTATGTGTGTGAAGCTTTTATCTCTCAAGTCGATGAGTAATATTTCTGAGGTGGGTTTAGACTATGTGACTGAAATGATGTTGGAAGCGACACCTAATAAGGATAGTTTGCCCAAAAGTTATTATGAAGCAAAGAAGTTAGTTTCGAAGCTGGGATTGAATTTTAAGAAGATTGATTGTTGTTCAGAAGGGCACATGTTCATGTCTTATCAGATAAAGAGCATAAATCAGCACATGTTCATGTCTTGATCAATTGCACTGAAATTAAACCATATCTTGAGTAAGTATGCTCCAATTTCATTTTTAATCTATACACCTTTAGAGTATGAAGTTAAATCAAGGTTTGATCAACTTTCAATATATGAATAATTCCTTTGCAGTGCATTCTTACGAATTGAGGGTATAGGCGCTGAAGAATCTTCTATTCGTATACATGAAAATTTTCCATCTTGGTTTAAGGCTAGAGTAAGTGGATAAAACTAATTTTAATGTCATATGTTTAAAGTAGATATGAGACATGACTTATTTTTTCCATATGTGGTTACTTAGGTTTATGAAGCGGAACCAACTCCCCAAATCCGACACTTGAGGAACTTAGCTGAGGGTCCTTTTCTTGAGGTGACCGAGTGGCACACATACCTAGTTAACGGTTACAAATTTGACACTCAATCATGGAGTGAGGGAAAAAGAACAATTAATAGTGGGGTATATGTTAAAGGGGAAACTGGAGGAGGTGAAAATGACTACTATGGTGTGATTGAACACATATATGAACTTGAATACCCACAGTTAGACTATGAAAAGAAAATAGTTTTGTTTTTCTTTAGATGGTTTGATCCATCAATTAGAGGAACAAAATTGAATCCAAAATGTAATATCGTGGACATTCGAATGAATGGAAGGTATAAAATTTATGATCCGTTTATCATGGCAGAGAATGTGAGGCAGGTGTATTATGTTCCATATCCATCAACTCGGAGAGGATGGTGTGTTGCAATTAAGACAAAACCTCGGGGTCGCATTGAAGCTAATGATGCGGAGGATGACGTTCCTTATCAGGTGGATGAAATTTCGGGAGTAAATGAGGTAATTGAAGTTGAACAGATTGACTCCTTACGTGATGATCGATTCCTAGTTGAAGAAGTTGAAGCAGTTGAAGCAGACGTTGATGAAGATGAAGAACATAATGAAGATGAAGAAGAGAATGAATATGACGAATATGAGCAAGATGAAGATGAACAAGATGAAGAGGACAATGAAGATGAATAATTTTATTAATCTTATGTTGTATTCAAATTTATTAGAGTTATTGTTCTTGTGTTTTCTTATGTTGACTCATTATGTTGTCTTTAAATTTATTAGAATCATTAATATATCATGATTGTTCTTGTTAATTTAGTTTCTTTGATTTATTTATAATATACATCATTAATGTTGTTAGTATCACATTTGGTTTCTCTTTTTTCATAGATATGGATCCAGGAGGTTCTGACCCACCGAGACGTGCAGGGAAGCAGATTGCCGATGAACCTCCCAAGAGGAGGCGTAATCGTCGTAATCGTGAGGTGGTTCTCAACATTGGGAACATGAGGCAGGGTCATACATCATATATGAGCCCACCAGGTACCGAGCCGATTGCCCCACGACCTCCGTCTCCATCTGGTCCCGGATTTTTTCATTTACCCTCGCATGGGCATTATATGGGCCCATCATATATGTATGCAGCAGGGCATATGAGTGCACCACATATAGGCTCATCATCTGGACATATGGGAGCACCACATGGACATATAGGCTCATCATCTGGGCATGGCAGACCAGCGGGGCATATGGGCGCACCATCTGACATACGGGCAGACCAGCTGGGTTATCTATGCCTACCCCATCGCCCCAGGATGATATTGATCCTGATATTGAGCCCGAGCAGGATGATATTGACATCGATGAAGAGACGGTGGAGGTGGTTGTTATCGATGGTGTTAAACTAAAGGTCATTTATCCTAGTGGTGACGCGTAAGTATTTTGTTTTTTTTTTAAGTTAATTTATGGAACGACTTATATTTGATTGTTTGATATATCTTTCATTATGCAGGCTTCTTCCTGCAAAGGTAGCTTCATCGAACATTACCCGTGTCATCCGAAAAATGTACTTTCAAAAGTTTCGTTCAAAGTGGACTAAGGTCACTGACGAGGAAAAGAAGGAACTGCTGGAATTCTTTAGGGTAAAGTGACATGGCGCGAAGAAGATGATGAAGAAGTGAAAAGAGTTTTTAACAAAAGGATGAGCGCTCAGTTATCAGATTTGCTTTATAAGTTGTGGGCTAAAAATCAGCGGCCAAACTACATGAGTGAAGAAGTTTGGAATGCCTTCCAGGCTCATTGGGCTACAACAAAGTTCAAAGCAAAATCTGAAGCAGCCAAAAAGAATAGAAACTCGGAGAAGGGTGGCTCGCTTCACACTTGCGGGTCCGTCAACCAAGCTCAACATGCTCTTAGATTGGTATATTATTTTAAAAATCTTTGTGTTATTTTTACATTGGTTAATTAGTTTGCAATATTTGAAAATGTATTTCATTTTACAGAGTTTGAAGGCAGGACGCCCTATCACTGCTCCTGAGCTGCATAGAGTCACCCATTTGAGGAAAGGGACTAACGAGTATGTTGATGACTGCGCCAGGATTACTCAGGTAAATATACAACTTGATTTGTATTATATAAAGTTGCTTTGTTAAAATGGAGCGCTAATTATGCTATGTTCTGTGGTTATGCAAAACAGGAGCAAATTAATGAGATCATGTCTCAGCTGACTCAGGGGAGCTGGGACCCTGCCTCACTTGGTGAACTTCCTCCTGAGATGTGAGATCTGGCAAACATCAATTGGGAGAAATTAGTTGGTTGGTACAAGGGTCGTCTGTATGGTACTGGGCCAATGGCTCCTATTATTGGTTCTAAGGGCTCGTCTGGGGCCGGGAGCAGCAGAGGACGCAGTCGACCAGCTTCTACTAAGTCAGATGCAGAGACAGAGCAGCTTAGGCAGGAGCTGCAATCTACTAAACAGCAGCTGGAGGATACTCAAGCGGAGGTTAGGGGCTGGAGGGCAGACCATGCGAAGGTGCTAAGGAGACAGGAGCTGATGTATAACTATTTTAAGAGCAAGAATATTTTTCCAGATGAGGAGGAAGATCAGGAGCAAGCAAAGCAGTCAGAGGAGTCAGAAGAGTCTGAAGGCAGCTATTAGGATAGTTTGACATTTCAGTACTTTTTTATTCGGATATTATGTTATTTTTGATTCGGATATTATGTTGTTTTAATTTAGATTTTATGTTGATTTGGATGGAATTAAAACTGTTTTAGCTATTCCAATCAGGTATAAAATCAGATCTATCAATAAAAAATAAAAATAGGTTTAGCAGAAGAAAAAAAATTAAAAAAAACTTGGGATTAGCGAGGGATTTAGCGAGGGAATTAGCGAGGGATTTAGCGAGGGAATTAGCGAGGGAATAGTGGACGCGTGGCTGTCAGAACTTGACCACGTGTCCCTCAATATTAGCGAGGGATTAAAATCCCTCGCTAATTAGCGATGGAGTTAGCGAGGGAAAATTCCCTCGCTAATTAGCGAGGGATTTAATCCCTCGCTAATTGGATTAGCGAGGAGGGATTTAGCGAGGGAACCTGTCCCTCGCTAATTCCCTCGCAAATGACCATTAGCGAGGGATTTTGGTCAGTTTGCGAGGGAAATTTCCCTCGCTAATTCCTGTTTTTTTTGTAGTGAATTCAAGTTGGGCGCCATATGACTTGGTGTCTGGGAGCAATTTAAATTCAAATACTCATCAACACATGAGGATATTGCCACCAGGTCAGTTAAGTTAGAACTTAATGCAATTTTGGGCTTTTTTTAATGAAATTTTATGTTTTGGACTTAACTGATTCCATTTGAGAACTTTGAATAGAAAATGAGTGTTTGAGTTTGAAGTAGTAGGAAAGTGATGGAAGGACATGAAATGAGTTTTGTTCCATGATATAAATAACCAATAAAGAGCTCAAGAATATAAGTTGAAACAAAATATAAGAACAAAAAGTAAAATTTATGTTGAACACATTTTTATCTTAGACTACATGAACTATTTTTAGAGTAAATTATTTAATTTTAATTAAATATTGTTATCTATACCTATATATAAAGGGAATTCATTTTTTTGTGTCAGATTTTTCTGACCAAAATACCCTTATAACTACCCACTAACACTATTTCATTATATTATTATATTTATTATTTATCCATCAACTCACCAACACAGCCCCCTAGTGTATATAATGGTTTTGCAGCTACAAATAATGAGGCCATTTATCCAACAAATTGAGGAATATAAAAGAGGAGCATCTGAGGAACATATATATTGAAGAACATCGAATGTCAAAAGTTTGAGGTTATTGGTCAAGTGACTTCGGAAAACAAAGAAGTATGTGTCAATTGTCAGGTGAGAGACCAAAGACGGCTCTGGAAAGTGTATTTAATTTGGACAAAACGAAAACCCTAATATCCACTAACTAGGTTCTTGGATAAAAGCCCGATAAAATTGGCAAATTGGCCCCTAAACCCGTTTTATATTAAACTGCTTCAGTATTTCGCAGTTTTGGCCTTGAACACTTCCGAATTGGGTTTTGATCTCAACAGAAGATTTGTATATTTGTTCCTTAGCTTTCCAACGCATCCTTACACGCCTCAATCGGATAACCACAGCCAAAGTTATGACCTGCAGAGTAGACAGGAGTCAATATGCAATAAAAACAAGAATTAATTAAGAAATAACTATACCGCTCAAATAAGACTCGACGTCTAGAAACGTGCTAAGACTTAAATTTTAGGTACAAAGAACAACTAGAAACACCAAATGCAAATCTATAAAGAGTGCATTAAAATGCACTGATCAAGATACCTCATTATTAAGAACTTGCTGCGCCAGGGACTCACCTCACTCTCCACTATCGTCCAATACTTCTGGTAGAATAAGACAGGTAAGTCATCAGGCCCAGGAGCCTTCAAAGGGTGCATTTTGTTGAATAGCACTCTGAAACTCCTCGCTAGTAAAAGACTTCTCACACCAAGTCTTGTATTCCCCCGAGAGCTTGTCCTTCACCACACCACAATCTCATCTAAGCTTGAGGGGTTAGAGGTAGTAACCTGCTCCTCACCCCTCCACCGCCTTCCAGACAAAAAAAATTGATATAACAACATATAAAAGAAAATGAAATGGGTCCCTAACCTCAGCAGTACGTGAAAGGTCTGATAGAAAATGAAATTGATTCCACTATGCAGATGCAGTATCCAATACAAAGGATTCAAATACTTTATAAAAGAGAAGAACAAAAAAACAGAAAATGTGAGGAATATAGAACTAGAGGAAGGAGAGGATTTCCTCTGCAAAGTGAATTCAGCAACTAACCATTCTAGGCAACAATTTCTACTTTGCCTATAACATGATCAGTGGCGGATCCGGGATTTTAAAGTAGAGTGTTCATTTTCCTTCAATGATTTAACAATTGTACGATTTTATTAAAAAACAATGATAAAAGTAAATGTTCCAAAAAAATCAACGATAAAGTAAAGTTCCAAAGCAATGAAACAGAATTCAGAATTCCAAAATCAATGAAATAGAATTCAAAAACACAAAATTCTGAATCCACAAACAATGAAATCAATGAACAATCTACAAATAATGAAATCAATGAACAATATACAAACAATGAAAATCAGGGAACAATCACAAAAACTAATTTGTTTAACTGATTTGTTTAACTAACCTCATATCAATGAAAATCTAAAATTGAAATTAAATTCGAAAAAAAAAACCAGAAAATCTAAAATAAAAAAAAATTACCTGAAAATCTGAAATCAAAATCAAAGTGCTGGCTTGCACCATTGATGGCTTGCTTGTTTCACTATCGAAATTGAAACAATGAGTAGCGAAGAAGAAGATTAGGGATTGTGTTTGGGATTTTGGAAAATTAGGGATTGTGCTTGGGATTTTGTGAAGAAGAAGAAAGGAAGAGGGAGAGATTAGAGGAGAAGAAACAGAAACAAAAATGGTAAAGGGGGAGGAGGCGGAGGCGGAGGCGGAGGAGGAGGAGGAGGAGTAGAAGAAGAAGAAGAAGAAGAAGAAGAAGAAGAAGAAGAAGAAGAAGAAGAAGAAGAAGAAGAAGAAGAAGAAGAAGAAGAAGAAGAAGAAGAAGAAGTCTGCGTGAACAGGGCGTGTGTGCGTGAAGAGATTGGTGTTAAAGGAATGGAGGATAGTCGTATATTAATTTATAAAGAAAGTCTTCTTCCGATGGAAGGAAAATCATTAATTTGATTTTAACCTAAGAGTTTATGAATGTGATCATTTGGATTTTACCTAGTATTTTGAAGGTGTTTTTTCTTTTCCTATATCAAAATATGTCGAACTTATAATCTTTGACTTTATATTAAGGCAATTACTTTCATGTTGAAATAACATATACGAGATTCCTTACCCATGCGATGTGATGGGATCACGACAAGTGTATCGGATCGTTGAAAGTAATAGTACGGAAAGACCGAGTGTCGAACTCAGGGACCGGGTTAATTATCAGAATAACAATTTAACTTCTAAATTGAAAAAGGTACTAAATTGGATTTGTTTGACAAGAAAATAAAGTGAAAAGCTGTAAATATTTTTTTTGTGATTTTAGTTTTTAATGATAACAAGAAGACAAGTGTGAATTTGTATGAATTAAAAAGCGTTGGGGACAAGCTTCGATTTACTTCACTCTTATATTTAACGAATCAAAAGTTTTATTGAACTTATTTTATGAGCTATGATCAAATTGTTATAATTATTCCGATCCTAATTCCTTAGGTAAGAGAACCTTTATTTCTAATAAAAATCTCTAATTACTTAGGTGACCCTAAAAAGAAATAAGCAGTAATAACAACAATTATCCTATTATTCTGAACACCAACGACTATTCCTAGACTAGAGATGCCGATTTAAATTCTCAAGCATATGTAATTCAAATTTCCATTCACAATCGCATATCATAAGTCATCTTAAGAATGATCAAATCCCATAAAGCATTAAGGAAAGAGATTGAAACATAACTAGTAGAATACCCGTGCATTCACACGGGTCATTTCGTTTTTACGCATGTGTTAAAGCGGATATGTATATAGAATATAGTGGTTGACTTCTTTTGGTTAAAAAATAAACAATAGTCTTTATTTTAGGTCACAAAAAAAATTAACGTCTTTTCAAAAGTAAGAGACAATTAGTTTATGCTTTTATTAAGTTAAACTCTCCCGCTAATTTGTAAAGACTTCTCAAGACTAAAAAGTAAAATTATTATTATAATATTAATTTTTTATAATTTTGTTGTGTGTTCAAAAAGACTAGAATTACGTCGAAATCATATACTATCTCCCCGTAGGGACTAAAAAGATAAATAAACATAGAGTAGAAATGTATAAATTTGGATTTTGTTTAAAGACAATAAAATTACTGTAACATCCCCAAAGTGGCTAGGTTAATGTTCGAGTAATTAGTGATAATTTGAATAAATCATTACTAATCAAGTCGTTTGATCATTGCTTGAGTTGAAAATTGATTCTCTTATATTGTTGAAGTAAATGATTAAATGATACAAATAGATGCATTATGTGCTAGTTGAATTAAACTTGTGTGGTGTATGAGTAATCATGGGGTGTGAGTAGCCTAGCACACCTTCAGCTGGACCCATAGACACACTTACTCTTTCCCTCACTCTCACAAAAACATAACACACACACACCCGCACCTTTTTTACAACAAAAAGGATTTTAGAAATGAGAAATGAATAAAGAGAGTAGAGAGAAAGAGATAGTGACAAGAAATAGAGAAAGAAGAGGAAAATGGTAGGCTTCACACAAACACTCTCCTCTCATTCCTCACCCATGAACTTTGTTCTTCCTCTAACATCTTCTTAAGGTCATCACTTTGAACTTCTTTTCATCCATCATTTTAGAATCACACAAGTTAATTTAGAGTAGTTGGGGTTTGAGTTTTAGTTGCATGTTTGTAGAAGAGACTGTAGAAGTTGTTGTTCCTCTTGCATGTGAGAGATTAGGGCCCATTGAAGGTCATCTAGCACCACATTGTTGATTGAAGTCATCTAGAAGAGGGATTGGTTGCTGGTTTTCGATATTTTGCTTTTGGGTAGCTCTTGGGGTCAATTTCACTTCATATCTTGCTTGACATTGTGTTGAACTCGACAATCAAGGTGAGTTTTTCGCTTAGGTGTGTGTTAGTTTGAATTTGCGGTTTATGCATGTTGAAACTTCCCCATTTTCAGTCTTCTAGGCATGTTGAAATGGTTGAGTATGTTAAGGTTCATTGGGGAGGCATTATGTTGATAATATTGTTGAAGAAATTTTGTTTCGTGTTTAATGTACATGATTTGGTTATAATTTGATGATCAATTGTTGAAAATTGGTCGTTTGAATGGTTACAAGTACTGTTATTAAATGTAGTTAAGTTAGGAATTGAGCACGGTAAGTATCGGAATCGAACAGAATAGCCAATTTCGCGAAAACGGGACAATTTTTCAAAGCTAACAAAGTTGCACGGATCGGGCTCAATGTTGCACGTACGGGACCCCAACTTTTGTCCATAAATTTTAAACTCTTCCAAAGCTATTCCTTTTGGTTCCAAGCCTTTGCCAATCCTTTACGAAAGCAAAGTTAAAACCACCCGGCACATGTCTCTTATTACCATCACACACACCGACCATACTATCAACCTTCTCAAGAGCAAAATGCGGAGACAAAGAAGAAGACTCCTTTGCCGACAGAACTGGGAAGGTAATTCCATCCAAGTTGGGTTTGTCCCAAATCATCCTCAACAAATTGCTCTTCAAAAAAACGAGTAACCTCCACTCGAATCTCGGAAACTTGATCCACCCACGTGTTCCCCACTTGTAAAGCTGAGACTCTATTTCAATCCCCTCGAGCCTTAATACGAGAGTTAGCGTCCCCTTCTTTTAACCACCTTGACGTGACCTTTGAAAGCTCAACCAGTCCTTGCTTTTAAGAAGATGCCTAATGATAAACTCCAATTTAGCGCATTTTTAGAGATATTTTTGGGTCAATTTTAGAGCAATTATATACTAATTATATAAATCACTAACTTAATTTGCTATTTATTTTGCAGAAAGAAAGAAAGTATAAAAGAGATATAAAAGTCCATTTTAAAGCTATTAGGAATTTATATATATATATATATATATATATATATATATATAAGGAAGATCCTCTTGGTGATTTCAATTGAAAATGATGCACATGTGACTTGGAGAGAAAGAAAGAGGCATGGAGTGGATAGCAAGCAACACATATTTAGGAAGGATCTATATCCTAATATTTAGGGATTGAGATATTATGCAATTAAAAGAGGAAACAATTTTGACTTGATCCCTAACTTGGAGAGAAAGAAAAGGAACCAATATAAAAGGAGGGTTTCACTTGTGAATGAGGGGAACCGCATACACTAACACTTTTGACAACAACAGTAACAGCGGACGCAACAAGGAGAGGAGAAAAGGAGTTTTGGGTACCCGATCTTGACACCGTGAGAGAGCTCTGGAGGAGAAAAGGGAGATTGAAGACTTAGACCAGGAATTTCTCTATTTACCGGGTTATTCTTATCTTTGTAATTCATGAACCTTATTTCTATTTTATTGTTCTTTATTATTATGGATACCTAAATCATCTTCTAGGGTCTTAGGTGGAACTTGCAAGTTTAAAGACTTTTGTGTTCTAGTTTCTTATTTGAATTCCTACTTTTATTTTGATTAATATTGTCCTATTGTTTTTATCACATAATTAAGATTAGCTACCCTTTTCATGTTCATAATCAATTAGTTGATTAGCGACCGTACTGCAATTAATTGGTGGACCTATAGGATAATTGGGGCTATAATTAATGCATGACCAAACTTTAATTTCGTCTTCCAATCATTCAACCTTTTTGTACTTTATGCTTTTCCTGAATTTAAATTCTAGCATGACCAAATTAGGGTTAATTTAGGAAAAAGAATATTAATCACGAATGACCAAACGGATTAATTGCTTTAGTAAAGGGATTGGTAATTAAATAAAATAAGGGAATTCAGGTAGAATTAGATATAGTGGAATCGAAGCTTGTAAGTGAAACCGCGACCCTAGACCTCTCTCCATTGAATTAATTCTTGCATTTTATTATTGTTATTTATTTCCTTTTTTATTTGCTCCATTACAATTCAAATATTCAATCGTCTAAATAATAAATAATCTTGATTAGTTTGGTACTTGCTAATTAATTCCTGTGGACACGATATCTTTTATACTACTTCTGCGAGAGAGTACACTTGCTCTAAGTGTGTTTTTAACTCAACACCTAAGCTGTAAGAAGCTTTCTTTCCTTTTGGCCATCTCTTCCTAAATAAGACCAAATTCTTCACACCGCAAGTTAAGAGCTTTTATTGTTTCCACCAGAACACAGATCTTTGCGTCCATATCCTCGTAAGTATCCTTATTCCACTTTTTCAAGGTCCCTTTGAGGCTCTTCAGTTTCTTTTTCAAATTGAAACCCATCCAACCATTAGAGGGAAGATTATTCATGGACCACTTAACCAAGTCCCTGAACTCTTGATGCTCCAGCCAATGATTACTAAATCTGAATGATCTGAGACATCTCGCTCAAGAGCCCACTGAGAACCAAGACCCCAAGTTTCAAACCAGTTATCTAACACTAGAATCCTATCCAGCCTACTCATCGTCGGGGCAATGGGTTGGGCCCAAGTGAAGTTACGGTCCAATAAAGGAAGATCCTCCGAAGCCATATTTTGAATAAAGCCTTGAAATTCAGTGGCTTTGACCTCAGCTCCACTAGGGTCAGCCTCACTGATCCACTTCCGTACAGTTGGATAGCAGACTAAATTGAAGTCACCCAACACGCACCACAAACCATCCCCAAAACCCCTCTTGGACATAACCAGATTGCCCCACATCTGTCTCTTCTCACCCAAATTGTGTTTGCCATAAACATTGATCATAAAACAGATTTTATGCTCAGCCCCCACTCTAGAAAAACCCCCATAAAACCAACACCAGAGAATTGAAATAAAATGTTTCCTTTTGAAGAATCCCAAAGCGAAATCAACCCACCACTATTTCCTATAGAGGGAGCAAAATGCCATAGACAACACGTATTCCCCCACATATAGTGGCATAAAGATGCTTGAATATCCTCAGTCTTTGTTTCTTGGAATGCAATGAAATCCAAACTAATATTTTCCCGGACAAGGTCCCTAATCTTATACCTCTTGGTCCTTGTCCTCAACCCTTTGATATTAAAAGAACCAATAATCATTTATTAACCTTTTTCTTGCCCCCTCTCACTTACACGCATACAATCACGTGATTCAGAAGCCAAAATTTTCTCCAATGACTTATCTTTATCAAGTTCAAGCCCCAAATTCGCTCCCAATTCAATGATTTTCTTCCCATTTAATGCATCTCTACACTTAGATGAAGATGGTTGTTTAGAATTTCCACACAAGACAACTTGAATTGGCCCATCTTTAAGCCAATCATCATCCAACAAAAGCTCCACACCACTACCTTTAGGACACTTCTTCCTCCATACATATGTCCCCTCAAGAGGAACAAGATCCTTATCCTTCTTCAATAGACTAGGATTCTTAGCTTGAGACTCAGAGTAAATTTTCTCTAAAGAGGAGAACTTCCTACCCGAAACCCCTTGCCGAGAAATAGGGGCCAAAGCTTGGCCTTTCCCACTCTTCAATGAATCAAGGTCTATTTTCCTACAGGGCTTAAACACATTCGGGCTCACCGTAGTAGGAGAGGAAAGAGAAGAAAATGACGGGGGAAAAATCCTAGGAGGAAGGACGGCCGCAACCGGTGGGTGGATGGGCGGGGCATTCGGGCCCAAGATTCCATGGGGAATACCAGGCATGATTTTACCTTCCTTTTCAATAACAGACGAGTTCACTAAAATTAGAGAATCGGGAATATTCTCCAAGAGTTGAGAAGTACAAGACCCACTACTTTAACCCAACCCAATACTATGAGAACAAATAAATTGGTCCTCTAGACTATTACTAGAATCATAAGGGTGGGCCAAATGCTTAGTAGAACAGCCTGAAACACCCACTAGGCCAGTACTAGGTGGACCATGCGCTGAGTGGCCCAAGACACGACCCATCACACTAGCCTTAGGAGAGTAAACGCAATTTGAAACCCTAACTTGATCCTCAATCATCAACGGCACAACGAACTGGGTGTCTACCCCACCATTCTGCTTTTCCTCGTTCCTTTGCAACGCAAAATCTGGCTTCAAACTCGCATCTATACAACTCCAAGTCGTATCCCTATCTGCTGACAGAGGCTTTCTGTGCCTGTACTTCGCTTGAGGAGACTTGCGAAATTTGAACCTGATACCATCCCGCGAGTTTTGTGTGTGACTTCAGCACTCCCCCATTTGAGTATAGCGTCTAAATCCACATGAAAAGTCATCATCATTCACTTGAAAATGACTAGGTAATTTGTTCTGTTGTCTGTTGTTTCCTTCATGCGATTCACCCTCTCTTCTCAAGGATTCCTTATTTTGTGATTGTTTCAGAACCCCAGAATATAAGTTAGACAAAGCACCTTCATTTGCAATTTTGGAGGTTTGACTTTCCAAAAGCAGAGTATAAATGCACCGGGACACCCACGATCCTAGTCCAGATGTGCCTCTCCTTGGCCACAATGGATGGATTCCAATTCTTGAAGGACTCGAATCTTGAAGGCCACTGAGATCTATTACTTTAGACTGCTTCATGAACAACACTTGGTTGGGAAGGCCGAAGTAGGACCAATTTTCCACCCATTGGAATCACCTAAATAAAAGAATACCCCTGTAAGCATAGGTGGTCCTTGATTTCCATGACATCGATATTATCATGCATTGTTCCAACCAAACACGCCCCAAAATTTTTGATTTTCCTCATCTACATCGACTTTCACACGGCCAGGTTGTAAAAGTGTTTCTCTTGATTGGTTATCTTCCTTAGAATGCTAATCTCTCCCCCATATGGAAATTAGTGAAGTAGAATGAAACTACATCCCTACCACCATAATTCCTTCGATTTCTCCGTTTTCTGTGTACTTCTGTCCATTGACCCCCTAAAATCCTCTTGAAACCTATGATAACCCTAAATTTCCCTGTTTGTCAACCCCTTTCTGTCACCTGGTCTCAAATTTTTCAAATATACCAACTTTGTCACGACCCAATTTGGACCATGACCGGTGCACAAACTATTACCTAAGTCTGGCTAGCCTTTCCTAATCTCAATGTTATTTCAGAAATCAAAGGTATATTATTCACTTCGTCTACCTATACTTCAAATATATGTCTACCAAAATTTCGGCAGAACCTCTAGTAAATTATGGACATCCCAAAATATCATATACACATGTACAGTCATAATACAAAATGCCAACTAAAATAGGTCCTCACAGAGGCCAACAAAGTTACATCTAACAGCTAATAGACAATCCAATAAGGTAACAAAGCCGCTACAGACTTCCTCTGGTTAAATAGATAAGGCACCAAAAGAGTATATACGTAAACTCACTGACTGCTCTCCGAACTCAACAAGGATCTCTCTCATTCTGATTCTGATGACACCTTCCAAGCATCAGCAGACTCACCAACACCAAAAGAACTAGGACAGCAAAAGGCTAGGGTTAACAGATGTGGCAGGAAAGGGGTAAAGGATTATAGATGTGTCAGGAAAGGCAACGGTCATGGAGAGGGTCAAGTGTGAGGAATATGGCTGGAAATGCGCAGTCAATTAAGGTTAGAAGAGTTTATGCAAACATATTTAAGAATTAAACAGGTTTTGAAGGATCCACCGTGTACAAATAGGAGAGGGTGAGCCAAGCAAAACACTACCTTGATTCCACGATCTAACTTTTCTTTTTTTTTTTCCTTCCTTTTTTTCTTTCTTTTTTAAACTTTATATACTTTCTGATATATTTCTATTTTCCTTTTTCTTTTGTTTGCTTTTGATGTATAATTTGGTCACCTCTCCACATGATGATATTTGTTGCACAAGCGGTTATGAAGTCTTTTGCACAAGAGCATAATAAGTTCAGATGACAAAGGAAGGGTTGGGTATCAGCAATCTATAAATGGTTAGGTCAAGGAAAGGTCACGCTTAAAAGAAGGATAAAGAGGGATGGTTGAGGTATGCAAGGGTTGAAGGTCAGGGAAGAGAAGGAGGTTATCCAAAGAAGGACATCCATCCTAGTTCTTTATTGCCGGAAGAGAATACTCACACCATTCAGGTTCATCGGCTCATCAGAATGTTGAATCCTCTGTTCACCACTTTCTCCTCGTACTAAGCAGGCTCTCGCTCTCTCTCTCTGTCTCCCATTTCGGTGACATTGACAACTCTGTAAAACTTGTGTATTTTGCAATATGCTTGTGTTCTTTCCCATCCTGGAGTTTGTTGTTGGGCTATATTGTGCATATCAAAGTTTAATTTTACTTTTAATGTTTTTTATAGGTAAATGTTAGTGGGGTAGGGGAATGTTAGTTTCGGAGATTTGAACTCGAAACCTCCTTCTTGCAATCTTGCAACTCCTTTACCTCCTTCTGATGTATTTGAGCCTTTTGAATTGAACTACCTAATACACAATCATAATTTCTCAAAATTTATCAAGAGGAACACCTCGTACTATCCATACTCACTACAAATTATAGTCAAACGTTATAGATAAACATATAATGGATGGATCAAAAAGTGTTCATGATACTTTCCATATATACGACCCAAAATTGTATGAAAATACCATACAAAAATAGTGTCATAAAGCCATTTCCCTAACCATAAACAAAATTAAGTAGATATATAGTCTAACACATCCAATGATTTCTAAATGAAATATTGAAAGAATTTAGTTCATGAATTTTAATAAAAAATAAAGGTAAAATATCTCTCTAGGTCCCTTAACTTATTTATTTGTAATGAATAGGTCCCTTAACTTTTTTCTTGTGACGCTGTTTACCGTGGATTTTGGTAAACACCGCTGGTCTCCAATTTGGTTAACTTGCAGGATCAACCAGTGAATCCTAAGACCATTTGTGTTTAGAGTTTTTAGTTTGATGTGATGTTCTTCAGTGTTTTGCATTTTAAACAGAAAAGAAGAAGAAATAATTGATTCCTTACGCGCGAAGCAATCAAGATATTTCAGGGAAGAAGGACTTGAATTGTAAAACACATAAAGGTAAAGAGAAAACAGAAGTAAATTGCATTAAAATGAAAGAGAATGATACACAAGATCATACATTGTTCTCTGACTCGTTTTTCTCTTGAATGCGGAAGTTAGAGCGTGAGAATTGCAATATGAAATTTTGTGACCCTTGTTTCTTCTCAGAAACTACTATTTATACTAAGCAGAAACTGCCCTAAAACAGTTATAAACATGATAGCAACCGCTCCTCTTTTCGACCAACTGCTAGTTCTTCGGCGCATAACTGCTCTGTTTTCTGTCTGTCGAAAGCTTGTGTCCATTTTCCTCTTTCTTGCTTTTGCTTCCCCGGAAGCTTGTCGAATTTACCCTGCACATGACTATTTTCTCTGTCGAAATACTTTGGTCTTTGTCGAAATATAAGTCAAGCCTTGTTGACCATTTTCATTGAAGCCTGTCGAAATTACAGGCTAACAAATTGCCCCCTCAAAAATGTCTTTTTCGACTGAGCTTGAGGTGGAAGAAGAGAAAGAACATTTTTGAATTCACCGTCGAAATAGACTTTGCACTTGAGTAGAATAGCTGTATACCTAATGTCACCACTGTTAAGTGTTGTTGATGTTACTCTTTTAATGGTATGCCACGTGGCCTTCCATGTTCAGCTTTTCAATAACTGTCCCATCTCCACTACTCCCTATAAAGCCTTTTCAGTTCTCTCTTCTACTTCTTTCTTCACTCTTTAAGCTTTTCATCTTCTTTACTCTGTTTTCCGTTGAAACCCTCTCTGCAAATCCCTCAAAAACAGTCCTTTCAAGCGCGATTCTTGTACCATTTCTCTTATTCATCACCATCGACACTTCTTAAACCAGTTTTTCACATTAATCTCTGTTTTACGCCCTTTCTTGCGTTTCTTGGAGGTTTTCTGGTTTCTGCTATTCACTTTGCAACAGCGTCACTTCAATGGCAAGTTCTTCGCAACCACCTTCTTCTTCCTTCGATTATCACTTGGTACTAGTGGATATCAAAGGGTTAACCGATGAGGAGACCAAAATTTTGGAGTCTCAGGTATTGATTCCCTTCCCCCTTCCTTCAAAGTACGCTTACCTTGGTCCTATTGCTCATTCGTTTGATAAAACTGATAAGGTCAAAGAGGTTTTTCCTAGCTATTACCAGTACAGTCCTAGAGTGTTTCAAAAGGGACCTTATGTTATGGATTTTATGAACAACCCAAATAGAGTTTTCAGGTCAAATCCTCCAACTGGTGACAATCACCAATCTTTCCTCAATTGGTTAGCTAAGATTGAGTCAAAAATGGCTCACATTTGGAAGAATCAGAGCATTTTCGACCTTATTCAGCTGTCAAAATATGGGCTTAAGTATCAAGCGCCTATGTTAATTGCTGCACTCCATTTCTGGGATTCCACCACCAATAGCCTCCACCTCAAATGTGGTATGCTTTCTCCAACTCTTTTAGATGTTGCTGCCATTACTGGTTTGAAGCCTTTGGGTGAGTGTTTTGACCCTTCTACAACTGGTAATGCACATTCCTTCAACTTCGACACAAAAAGAGTCACACACCAGAATTACATAAAGGACCACCACGTTATCGAAACTGATGACGTTTCCGACGAGGAACACATTGCTTTCCTTACGTTGTGGCTTTCTTATTATGTCTTCTGCTCTTCTTCTCTTCAGGTGGCTAAGATGTATATTAACTTAGCAATTCAGCTTCATGAAGGTAGAAATGTCAATCTTAGCCATCTCCTCCTGGAAACTCTGTATGAGGGTCTTCAACAAGGCACTCAAATCTTGAAAAAATTAACTCCTGAAGATGTCAAAGACATCTCTAATTTTTCTGTTTCTGGGCCTATTTGGCTTCTTCAATTGTGGCTTTCTGCCACTTTTGAATCAGAGTTTGAACTATTTGTCCCTGACCTTTTCTCCTCTATTGTCGAAACCAGAACTACTGAGGGAGTTCGACTTGCCCTCTTGAGGCCTAGGGAAATCAATCTTACCACTCATGACTCATTTGAAAAAGCTTTCAGGGTTTTTATGGGTTGTGTTGACTTCACCCCCTCTATGGCACCTTTTACCACCAGAACTCGTGGACCAACCTGGCTAACAGAGCCACTTTCTTCCAATCCCTCTGTCGAAGAGATCATTCCCATTTGGCAGCAATATTTGACCACTAAATATTTGTACACCAGAACAGCTGCAGGCAAATCCAAAACCATGTTTGGTGTTTTCTCTTATCACCCCAGTCTGTTAGCTAGACAATTTGGTCTATGTCAGCTTCGACCTAGTGCTTTCTATAGGTCTAGGAAGGATTTCGTCAAGCCAGACAATGAAAAGGATTGGAAAGAATGTGTTGCTTGTTTCGACGCAGCTCCTTCTCAATTTGTTCCAACCACTTATGATTTAACTTTTTCTTATACTAAAGAATTTTTTGAGTGGTGGGATTTTTATTACTCCCAGAAAACTAAAGATGTCGATCAAGCTACTTTGTTGGCCACACTAATCTCTGATATTCCTCTTCCGCAGAAGAAGAAGAAGAAGAAGAAGAAGAAGTCAAAAGGTACACATATCCAAGAGATCACAACATTCCAAAAATATTTTGAAACAGTATATAACCCGTTTAACCTTCGACAAACTATTTATCAAGCTGCTCAAGTGTTAAAAATGAAACTTCTTGAAAAACTTCCAACAATGATTTTTCCAATTTATGTTTCTGACAAATATTCTTTCGCACTTAAGCATGATAAACTTAAATTTCCACCTTTGCCAACTAGTGAAAAACCCTTGGCATTTCGACCACCATTTCCAAAGTGGTTTGTATGTGGTTCTGATATTAAAAATCTTTTTTCGACAAATTCTACTATGCTTGATAAAGTAGTTTGGGCTAAACAATTTTTATACTCTTTCGATGGCTTTTTGCATCTAGAATTGCAACATGTTCGAGAGGTACATCCTGTACTAGAAGGTGATATTTTCGACATGATTGAGGCTTTGTCTCCTTCATTTAATGTTTCATATATTAACATATTTCTGTCGAATTATGCAGCTATCCCAATTTCTCCCTCTGCCAGTGAATCCTCTCATAATACCACTAAGACCACTACTGCAACAACCATCAAAGCTCCGACCAAAACCAAAGGCGTCGTCGAAAATAGGCCTCTTGTGATAAAGGAACATGCATCACTAAAGCAAGGTGCGTCAAAGAAAAGGCCTAGTGTTTCGACCACCTCTCATCCTCCAGTCAAGAAGACGAAGAAAACACCAATCGAAGCCTATAGTGAAGAAACAGAGGTCGAAATTATCCCCTCTTTCTTCTAAAAACTTAGCCCATCTTGCTAGATTTTCTAACATTGTTGTTGTATGCAGTCTGATGAAGCTCCTCTGCTGAAGAGGAAGAAAAACATTGTTTTGAAAAAGAAACCGAAGGATCCTGCCAGCGAGCATTCTCGCATCGAAGGGGATACAATAAAGGTAAACAAACCTCTTTACTCTGATATCTTTCATTTCTTCAAATTTTCTTTTGATTCTCTCTAATTTTTATTGTACTTTGTTCTTCTTTTAGGCCCCTGAAGCAACACCCACAATAATGCCACAAGCAACCCCTGTTTTGACCACTCAAGTTTCTCCACTCACTCCTTCAACATCTATGTCGATACCAGCTCTTACAACTGCAAGAATTTCGCCACCTGTTGCACCAGAACAAGAAGAAGCAGACGTGGCAATGGATGATGTGCTTGCAAGCGTCGAAATGAGGGAACCGTGTTCACCCTCTCCCATTAATCCAATTGAACAAGAGCAAGAACAAGCTCAAGAGCAAGAACAAGAACAGGAACAAGAAGAAGGTGCTTCTTTTTTTGATAATGAAGAAGAAGAAGAAATAGCTGAGGAAGAAGATCTTTCCGAGCATGAACCTAAAGATGGAGCTTCGACAGGTATTGTGCTGTCTTCTGGTGCAAGTCTTAGCGTTCTAGAGTGGGAAGAAATGAAAAAGAATAACCCAGCGGAGGCTTTGGAATCGAGACTTGGAAGTAAAACTTCAAGCAGTAGCAAACCAAGTGTTTCAACACTCTCTGCAGGAGTTACCACTTCAGCTACTTCGACGGAGGCTCTCCTTAGCACATTGCGCACTCAAATTCTTGATGGAGATATCTTCCAAACCGTTGAAGCTAATCCTCCACTTGCTTTTCAGATCAAAGATTTGCTTCATAAATTGGCTGAGCTTGATGTTGATGGTGCTCTTAATGAATCAGTTAGTGACTTTGTTTTGGCTGTTCAGCCTCTTTTCGAACAACTTGCTCGAGATATACAGAGAAAGAGGGAACATGACCATCTTCTGGAGCTTGAGTCGACACGCAAGGTAGAAATGGCAGCACTTGTTGATGCCACGCATGCTAACTTTGCCTCTTTGAAGACTAAGTCAGAAGCTGAGATGAAAACTATTGAAGATTGTGATATTGAGATCAGGGCACATCAAGAAAGTATAGCCAAATTGCAGTCGAAGATACAAGCGTTGGAAAAGAAGAAAGGGAACCTTCTAAGGTCTTTGACCCCTGCAGAAAAACTTAAGGACCAAATTGACCAAGAAGCCACTCTTTGCCTTAAACACTTGGAGGACCTTGAGCGTTGCAATGCCACTGTCGAAAAATTAACTAAAGATGGCAATTTTCTCAACAGGAAGATCTCTAAAGCCAATGCCTTATTCAATGACTTGAAGTCGAAAGTCATTTTGTAATAACATAGCTTCATTTTCCTGTTGTAACACTTTGGCTATTTTGACAATTATTTTTATTTTGCAAAGGCCATTTCTCAAGCAATGTCGTATCTAATCTGGCAACATTATAATGGAATTTCTTCCATTTTATTCTTATGCAATTCTTATTCTATGAATTCGACAACGTTTTGGCAACTTCTATTCTTTGAATGCCATGTCTTTACGCTTTCTTTATATTTATTCCAGCGTTATTTTAACTTCTTGCAGCATTGGCTTATATTTTTTCAAATACTTGCCATTTACATGCATAATTCTCTCATCAGCGCCAATCTCTTTGACTTCATATGCGCCGTTTGAATAAACTTTTAAAATTTTAAATGGTCCTTCCCAACTTGGGGACCATTTACCTAGGACTCTATTTTTTCGATCCATAGGTAAAATGAATTTCCAAACTAAGTCTCCCACGTCGAAAGTCTTCAATTTGACTTTCTTATTGTACACCTTAGCTACTCTTTCCTTTTGTCTTGTGAGCACATCTAATGCATTTAACCTGTCCTCATCTAAATCAACTAATTCATCTAGCATCATACTCCAATAATGATCAGATGGGATTTCAAATTGTCTTTGAATCCTAATTGATTGAAAACAAATTTCTGCTGGTAATACTGCATCATGCCCAAAAACAAGTTTAAAAGGAGAATTATTAATTGACTCTTTGAGAGATATTCGACACGCCCATAAATTTTGGTTAAGTGTCTTATGCCAATTCTTGGGTTTTTGCCCAACATGTTTTTTAATCAAACTAATGATAATTTTATTGGCTGCTTCAACTTGACCATTTTGCTTGAGCGTAGTATGGCGTCGAACTCAACAATTTATAACCATTTTCAGCAGCGAATTCGACCATTTTCTGACCACTAAAAACCGAACCTTGGTCTGTGGTGATAGTTTCAGGCACACCAAATCTATACAATATATGGTCTTGAATAAAACTAATTACTGCCTCTTGATTAACATTATTTAAAGGAATAGCTTCCACCCACTTAGTGAAATAATCTATCCCTACTAATATGAAACGATGGCCTTTCGACGAGTTTGGCTTAATTTCGCCAATTATATCCACAGCCCATCCTCTAAATGGCCAAGGTTTCACGATAGAATGCAAATCATTTGCAGGCACATGTTGTATCCCTGCATGCTTTTGACATTCTTGGCATCCTTTGGCAAACTCTATGCAATCTTTTAACATGGTTGGCCAATAAACACCTTGTCGAAAAAGAAGCCATTTCATCTTATGGCCTACTTGGTGAGCCCCACAAGTTCCACTGTGAACATTGGATATTGCCAAGTACGCCTCATTTTCGCTAAGACATTTGAGTAAAACTCCCTCAGGGGTTTTCTTAAACAACTCATTTCCCATAATCACATAACTTAAGGCTCTATACTTGATCTTTCTATCAGTCATCCCTGTGGGATTCTCCAAGTAATTAACAATTTGTCTTCGCCAATCATCATTTGACAAATTGTTGATGGCAAAAACTTCGAACACGTTGTCACAATACCCTTTGTCAAAAACTTCAAAAGTTTCATTTTCATTAAAAATTTCATTTGGCTTAGGACTTAAGGCTAAAGAATCGGCCTCTGCCCCCTCAAGTTTTTGCCTTGACAAAGTTTCTAGTTACATGTTCGTCGAAATTAGTTTGTTTTTAATTTCGATTAGCTCCGTTAAGTTTTCTTTCGAAACTTTATAACCTGAAGCTAGCTGTGTCAAATCATTCGCCTCTTGATTTGCAATACGAGGCACATGCTCGATTTTAACGTGATCAAAACGTTTCAATAATGCATTGGCAGCAATAAAGTAAGTAATCAAATTTTCCCTTATGCCCTTGTATTCTTTCGTTAATTGCTTGATTACTAATTCAGAATCACCTCTTATTTCGACCTGCTTTGCCCCCAAGTTTAACAGAATTTCGAGTCCTGCTATTAAGGCTTCGTATTCCGCCTCATTGTTGGAGCAACTTTCTTCGATTTTATACTTGTATTTGGTTGGTATTTCTGTTGGTGAAATGATTAACATTCCTACACCTGTACCATGTTTGTGGCTTGAGCCATCGAAATATAGCCTCCAAGGTCGAAGGTGAACACAATCAATTGCTAATTCGACCACTGAATGGTCTGCAATAAAATCTGCCACTACCTGGCCTTTAATAGCCTTTAGTGGTTGAAATGTCAATGAATATTCGGATAAAGCTAATGCCCATTTACCTATTCTGCTATGCAAAATTGGTTTCGATAACATATGTTTAATTATATCAAAATGAGAATAAACATAAACATCAACAGGCTTTATATATAGCTTTAACTTTGTACATGAGAAATACAAACACAAACACAGTTTTTCAATAGGATAATATATGGCTCTTTCGACTCCATTTTCATCCTCTTGTGCTAACATACTACCTATTGACATTTCTGATGCAGCTATATACAATTTCATTGTTCTATTTCTAATTGGAGACAATAAAATTGGTGGCTTCATAAGGTAGGCTTTGATTTCGTCGAAAGCTTGTTGGTGGCATGGCTCCCACTTGAAAACATCTTCCTTCTTCAGTCGAAGTAATGGCGAAAATACTTGAGTCTTGCCACTTAGATTTGATATAAATCTTCTCAGGAAATTGATCTTTCCTAGTAAAGACTGCAATTCTTTCTTTGTCGAAGGAGGTTGTGTTTCCATGATAGCCTTCGTCTTATTTTGATTTATCTCAATGCCTTTTTTGTGCACGACAAAGCCTAAGAAATCACCTGCACTTACACAAAAGGCACATTTTAGTGGATTCATTTTCAATCCATATTTTCTCATCCTTTCAAATGATTGTCGAAGGTGGTCTAGATGACCACTTTCTGATGCTGATTTAACTACTATATCATCTATGTATACTTGCATAAAATTTTCTATAAAATCATGGAACATAGTATTCATAGCTCTTTGGTACGTAGCACCAGCATTTTTTAAACCAAATGGCATCACTACCCATTCATAAACACCTAACGCCCCCGGGCATCGAAATGCAGTCTTTGAAACATCTTCCTCAGCAATAAAGATTTGGTTGTAGCCTGAATACCCATCAAGCATACTCAAATATTGGTAACCTGCTGCGGAATCAACTAACATTTCTGCCACTGGCATTGGATATTGATCTTTGGGAGTAGCATTATTTAGATCCCTAAAATCTATGCAAACTCTAAGTGTACCATTTTTCTTAATTACAGGAACGATATTAGCAAGCCAATCGACATACCTGGCAGTTCTGATGAATTTGCTCTTTAGTAACCTTTCGATCTCTGTTTTGATCTTCGACATGATTTCTGGTGCAAATCTTCTTGGGGTTTGCTTCACAGGCTTCTTATCTGGTCGAATAAGCAGCTTCAACTCAACCACTTCTCTTTTTAAACCTGGCATTTCATTGTAGTCCCAAGCAAAACAGTCTTTGTACTCTTTCAGCAATTCGACTATCTGCACCTTGAAGTCTTTATTGACTTTTGCACTGATATATGTTGGTCTTCTTACACTTCCATCTCCCAAATCTATTTCTTCTAAGGGATCTTGTGCTTGTATCTTCTTGGTCGAACCCATTGGATCTTTCTCAAATCAGACACCGTCTAGTCTAGGTGATTCGACCATAATTTCTTTGTTACTATCATTTGTGGTTAAAGCAACCATGTGATACAACTCAGCTTCGAGAATTGCTTTTTCTTTATTTTCGGCCACATAGGCCGTAATTCTTTCCCATGTACTGGGTTTTATCATCATCAATCATCCCAACCAGAAGGCTTGTCAAAGCCTCTTGTTGCACTTCCATCATCAATGTATTACCTCTCCCAAATGAAACCATAGTTTGGGTGGAGGTTGACAGAGGAAATAACATTATCCTGCTCAATGAATCCAGCATTAGAGGAGGAACATGGAGCAATGTTCGCTAGTTGTTTGTCGAAGGTCTGCTTGGTTATTGTATTTACTTCAGCCTTGAAGTAACTTTGATCTCCTTCAATATTTTCGACCAATCCATCTTCTCTCCAAATTACCAACCTCTGATGTACAGTCGAAGGGATTGCCCCCACTGCATGAATCCACTCTCTTCCAAGCAATAAGTTGTAATTTGCTTTAGAAGGTATTACCATAAACAGAGTTGGCCTGTTTATGCTTCCAACAGCCAATTCGACCTGAATGGCCCCTAGTGAGTAGCCAGATTTGCCTTCATAATTGGTAAGAACCACGTTATGTGGCCTTAAATCAGTATCATACTTGCCAATTTTACTTAGCAAGTGTTGAGGCATTAAATTCACAGCAACTCCACCATCGACAAGGACCTTGTTGATCCCAACATTATTGACTTTGGCTTGTATAAATAGTGGCTTGAGATGATTCATCATGCCACAATCCGGCCTTTCAAACACAGCTTGTTACTCTTCAACGCAACCATTCTTCAGCACATAATAGCATATTGGCTTGTAAGCCATACCTTCGTCGAATTCTTCTTCAACCTCATTGACTTCAGACACCACATCATATTCAATTGGTAAAATTGAAACGACACCACATAGCACGTCGAAGTCATGCTCAGAATCAGCAAAAGAAGAGTTCAATTCCTCTTCCAACTTGAGATCTTCTTCTTTGAAGCCTTTCTTTATCTCAGCCAAAGAAGGGAAGATTCTTTCAGTGGCTGGTTTCCTAACCACTTCAGTTGAAGGTAAAACTATTTCCTTACCTTTCTCGTTCTTGGGAATTGCTACTTTGCCTGTAGCAACAGCATCAACTTTCTTTTGGCGTTGAAATCTTCGCCATTGAGTCCTTGTCATAGGATTCTTTCCCTTGTAGTTGTTGTTGTAGGCATACTTCTTATTTCCAGTTGCCTCATTCTGGTTAGCACCACTTGTGTTTCCTTCGGCCATCATATTTGGCCTAATTCGATGAATCACGTTGCCCCTAGTGTGGTACAGGCCTTGACCTTTCCCACCAGAATGTACCCACTTTTCGACAGGAGTACAAGAAGGAGGCACGTAAGTGCTTAACTTTCCTTTTCCTCCATAGGGAATTCTCTTGTCAGCAAAATCAAACTTGGGCCTTTTATCCACCGACTTACCCTTGCGCTTCATTTGAGGCTTGAACTCTTCAAGTTCTTTAGCAGCTTTCTTGTCGAAAACAGCACTGCACCTTGGGCACAGCATCACCTCTGAATTACTTATCTTGCAGCGATTGAGGAAATCCACCAAATCCTCTTCAGCTTTTGGGTAGACGGGTTTGGCCTTGTCGTTTCCTTGGCCTTCTGCAGCCATTTCGACATCCATATCTGAAATTGGTGAAGTTCTCTTAATGTGAGCCTTACTAGGCCCAGTTCAAGAAGCTTCGACCATATTGATGCTAATTTCAGTGTACAATGCCTCGACTTCAGGCAAGGGATCAGCATCAATCTTCATGGGCGCTTTTGGTTTTTCACCAAATTTGAGCCTTCCTTCATTTAGCGCTTTCTGCACCAAATCCCTGAAAAGAACACAATGAGAGGTATTATGACCCAAAAAACTATGGTATTTGCAAAAACCTCTTTTCTGTCTTTGTTCTAATAGTGGTGTTTTTAGCCCTTTAGGAACCAGAATTTGACCGTCCTTAACTAACAAGTCAAATATTTCGTCACATTTAGAAACATCAAATGTATAAGTTTTTGCAACGAATTTGTCGTTTTTAGGTTCGACAGGATTTTTACCATTTGAAGGTTTTAGCAATTTACAAGTATATGGAGGTCCTGGCTTTAATTCGGCAACATTGACCTCCTCTTCGACTTCCTCGTAAGAGATGTCGAACTCTTGTTCCTCGTTTTGAATTTCGACATAGGCAATTTTGTCTTTTTTATTGTTATGAAACCTACTAGTTCTAGATTTCTCAGCTTTTAGCCTTTCGACTTGCCTTACTCTATCGGCCAATTGGGCCATATCTCTTAAATGTTGAGTGTCTAGTTTTTTCCTAATAGAATAATCTAGACCACCAGCAGCAATTTCGACTAACTCATGTTCAGGCACTTGGGTAAAGCACCTTGCTTTGAGAAGTCTAAATCTGTTGAGATAGTCATCAACAGTCTCTGCCGTTTTACGTCGAACACTAGCCAATTCTTTGAGACTAATTTTGGAGTGTCCTATATAGAATTGCTCGTGAAAAGCTTTTTCTAACTGGTTCCAATTAAACATAGAGTGAGGGGGTAGTGTAGTAAACCAAGTAAAAGCATTTTTTGTTAGAGAATTAGGGAAAAATTTCATTCTTAAATTCTCATTTTGGGCTAAATCCCCAGCCTCAGTTAAATAACGAGCAATGTGTTCGACGGTGGATTCACTAGTTTCTCCACCAAATTTAGTGAATTTAGGGACTTTCCAACCCCTTGGCAATTCACTTTGCAAAATATATTCTGATAATGGCGACACGAAATTTGGCCTGTGCATTCCTATGTTAAGGCCATTCTGGGCTAAAATTGTTTCGACAAGATTAGCTATATTGTTCTGCGCTCCAAAATTGTTTTGTTGCACTTGCCTGACTACTTCATCAGCATTTTGATTTCTATTTACTAACACTATATCAGGCTCGTTTTCAACCATCCCCTGCAAGGGTTGTTCGACAACTTGTGCTTGTGCCTGATTTCTAGGCAATTCAATGTTAGACCTTTCTAAGGGGATTTCTACAGGCCTCAAAGGTTGTACTTGGGGTATTGGCTGATTCTGCACAACTGCTCTGTTTTCTGTCTGTCGAAAGCTTGTGTCCATTTTCCTCTTTCTTGCTTTTGCTTCCCCGGAAGCTTGTCGAATTTACCCTGCACATGACTATTTTCTCTGTCGAAATACTTTGGTCTTTGTCGAAATATAAGTCAAGCCTTGTTGACCATTTTCAATGAAGCCTGTCGAAATTACAGGCTAACAGACGCCTAGGTCTCTTAACTTTTAAAAATGTAACACTGTCGTCCATTTTAACGTTTTTTTGTTAACACCGTTTATCAGTCATTGATGTGGCTATTTGCCTGCTTATTCGGCATGCCACATAGGATATTTCATTATTTAATAATTATTTTTAATTAAAAATTAAAGACAAATGTGAATTTCCTTTTTTATCGCCATCTTCTTAGTTTCCCCTTTTCCAAACCCTATCTTCTCCAATTCCAATTATTGCAAAGATGAAAGGGGAATCAACCTGGGCAGCGTTTCTGGTTTTCATTAGGGTCCCAAATTTCATGAATGCTATGCATCATCTTCTTCATTCCCAACGTTTCTATTTCAGCAGAGAGCCATCGGGATAAACAGCCTATCGGTATAATAAAAGAAGCAGAAAAGAGCTTGAAGTTCAACGCCGACTCGACAGTTGATACAAATAAAATAATGGAAGGCATAGACTTGGCAATTGATACTGTAGTCACACAAGGCTTCCTCAAACCCCCATGTTGAAGTTGTAAAACCGCCTGGTACTGAAGTTGAAGATACACAGAGGAAGGGGAGAAGAAGCCAGTATGGGTGACGATGGCAAATTGCTTAGTTTGGTGTGTGGATCTTGAGGAAAGGAGCCATTTCGCATTTTTTATTAAACAAATTCGGATATGTGAAGATAAGAAGTAAGATGTTCTGGGTTTACGAGATTTGGTATTTATGTGTGTGTACGTGCTGCATTTGGGATTCAGACTAAGTGCAGTTGACTATGGTGCAGTCAAGTGCGGTCAAATTAATTTTCACCCTTTGTTCTATCTAATGGCTTATGTATAACCACCTATTAATTTAAAAGCCTGTAACAACTCTCTCTCTTCCTGTTTTACCCTCCACAATTTAGTCGCCAAAACTAGCTTGCTGACAATTTAGGATCCATTCGAAGATGAATGAAGATTAATCAAGGATGTGTGTTGCAGACATTATCTTTTTGAGTTTAATGTAGTGTGTTGCAAACGTCATTAACTTATCTCTACAGACAAATATTTGGTTACTGTCATATACTATATCTATATATGGTCCATTCAATTTTAGAGCTCTAACTCTAAGTGATAGTTTGTTCTATAATTGGCACAATTGAATCTTCCTTTCATTTTTAATTCTTATATGGTTCAGGTTTGTGGAAATTAATGGAACATTTTTTGAAATTTGATATAGATTAGTATACTGTGTAAGGAGGATGGGTCTTAACTTTAGTTGTTAAACAACAAATAAAAGGGGCGGTGGGTATTTGAGGGACTGCACATAAACAATAAATAATAAAAGGATTAATGGTGACTGTACTTTGACTGTACACAAAGTGAATGCACTGAATCTGGATCCCTGCATTTGTAGGATGTTGGTGGTGGGCTCAGATGGAAGACATGTGAGATTTATCGTTTTTGTTTTGTTGACCAAAAAAAACAAATGAAGTGCTTTTTTTTTAAAAACCAGCATAGCCGGTCAACAAGTATAGAGTTTATAAAAAAAGTGATGGGTTCCAAAAAAACTGTTGTTAACAGCCACATAAGCATTAAAAAAATCCACGTAAGCATTAAAAAAAGCTCATAAGCAATCTAACAGCCACTTAAGCATTTTTGTAAAGGTGTTAACAAAAAAAACGTTAAAGGGGACAATGACGTTACATTTTTAAAAGTTAAGGGACCTATTCATTACAAATAAATAAGTTAAAGGACCTAGAGAGATATTTTGCCAAAAATAAAGAAATCAAGACCTCCAACGGTATATGGGACACATTTTTTCGGCATATTCACATCACTAAAACTCACATTTACTAATTCACACTTTTTAATGAAAAAAATGAAGGGTTAAATATGTTTGTGGTCCTTGTAAAGTTTGGATTTTTTTTTGTTTTCACTCAAAAAGATTTCATCTTCTTTAGGACTCTTTTATTTTTTTCATTAGTTTTAGTCTCTCATGACTTTTAGAGCAACTAGATTAATTCTATTGTGTACATATATGTTCGGATTATCATAACCTTGAAAGTAAATAGAATAAAAAACTGAATTCCAGGAATAAAATTCCCAAGTATTTAGGTTTTGAAATCAAATTTCTTAATAAAAGGTTTAGGGTTTAGGGTTAAAAAAACACAAAGGGGCTATGGAAAGTAAAAAGTGGATGTAGATAGAAATTTGCTATATGAAAGTTAGAGTAGAAATATAATGAGATAGCCACACTAAGCATCAGCATATTGGGCTTTTTGACTGGTAAGAAACATGAAGTCTCAACTCGTAGATATGTCCATACTTGAATGGGCCAGTCTTTTCTCATCCACTGAGAAATCATACCCTAGGTATGAATAACTTATTATAAATATATTGTTGTCATCACTTCAAAAACATTAACAAAGACCAGCATTGTCGGCCGATGCTTCCCTCAAAACACTAGAGTGTCTCTCTTGGTCTCTTCCCCTTCCTTGCGTTTGTAAAGAATTGCAAAAGCTGCCTTTCAATTTCTTTAATTATTGAACTGATTACCTTGATATTCGTGGAAGGGGATACAATTGGGACTTCTTTCTACAAAGATCTGTTCCATATATATCACTAATCACAAGTAATTCATTATGTTCTAGTAATTACTGTATCTTCTCTTGGTGCTTTTTTTTTTCTCCTGTTTAATCTATTCTTGTTTTGTCTTCGATAGGTCCACAAGAGCACCAAAACCCACGAAGTCGATTATAAATACAAGATTGATCACATGGAAATTGGATGTTTGTCCAACATAGATCTCGAGCGACTGTGATTTCCTTGATTAAAACAGTACGACAAAAACAATGTCGATCTCGTTGCAATAATTCTTAACAAGGTATGTCATAATTATGAAATTATAAATATATGTTCTCTTTTATATTTACTACTTTTGATTGATTACAAAATTATTGATTTTATTTGATGAGTATTATCTAAATATTTATTTGATTTTTTAGTTGTTAAACTTTTTTTGACGAAAATGGGATCATATCATTTCATTATTAAAATAGTGGGCAGTACAAGTAGCTAAAGAATCAAATATCTATAAAAAAAGGGTATAGAATCAAAGAAATAATTAATAACAATCCCCTAACTTGGCTACCTTCGTTAAAGAAGGAGCCACCATATTTGAGTGTGGCATTACAAATTTAACTTCAAAGTTAAAATGGTTGAAACTTGCTATACACATTTTAAGGTCACTGGCATTACGAATGACTACTTTTCATGTCCTTGGGGTATGGTCCACTGTGGAGAGTCCCGAATCAGTATTGAAGAGACAATAGTGTCACCTCAAACATGTATTAACATGTTGAAGTGTGTCACTCTCTTAATCTTTTGATGTCTTTTAGACCATTTGGCTAGTGACACACTAAGCCAACAACTAATACAGTTCAACTAGCAGTAACATCCTAAGTTCAGTTTTTTTTGGTTTGGTGGATATCCTAAGTTCAGTTATTGTAATCTAAATTATGAATTTATATTTAGATAAATTTATTTTTTGAAATTTATAGTTAGATAGATCTTTTTTTAAAAAAATAGTTAGATAGATTTAGTTATTATTTTGAATTTAAAATCAATTGAAGTTAGTTGTTTTAATTATCTTATTTTCTCTAAACTAACTATCCTATATACACCGATGAAATCAGCTTTCCAATCCGGTTTAAGAATGTGTAAGATATAAGTAGTACAAGTTTAAGATGATTTATTATATAATTTAATAAATACTACCAACACGTTGGCAAGTGGTTTAATCTATCCTGGGACACGAGGGTCAGCTCGGTGCTCCCAAGTTCAATTTCCGTAGTAGATGAACTCGGTGTTGACCAATGCAAAATTTGATTCTAAGCACGAGCGGAAATTAGTCTTTCATTGAAGAAAGCGTTGGGAAACTCCTTGAGTAGCCAACAATGGTCTGAACCAAAAAAATATAATATGCTACTTCTATTCTCACCATTTAGTACTTTCGACTTGTTACACACAAATTAAAGTACATTTAATTTGTGTTGGCAAAATACTAAAATACTCATCTTGTAGTTGTCCTTAGATAATTGAAATCCAAATAAAAGAGTCGAGCGACAATTAATCCACATTTTGGAACTCTAAAAAACTGAATAAATATAAAGAGTACATTTGAAATATTTTGATGAAATGTACATTGGGTGTTTAAAAGTAATATTGTTTTGAAACAATAATAAAATGTCAAACATACCACTATAAGAGATTGGAGGGAGTAACCAGCACCGTTGGCCCAATGGCTTAATCTACAATGGGACACGGGGGGTCAACTTGGTGCTCCCGGGTTCGATTCCTGTAGTGGACAAACTCGGTGTTGGCCAATGCGAAATTTGATCCTAAACACAAGCAAAGATTAGTCATTCGTTGGTGACCAGCAATGGTCCATACCAACAAAAAACATTAAATAAAATCAAACAAATTAACAGTTATGATCATTATTTTTTTCCGATATTTATGATCTTTTATTAATGACAAGATGTTTCTATTGACGGAATTAATGATCAGATATTTAAGGTTGTTACTTATTTCCTTATAAATTGAACACACACACCATAAATCCCTCAACGATTTCTCTCAAATTCATAAACTTTCTTTTTGCCAAAATTTTGAATTGCTCCCAACGTCATTTTTTATCATTCTTCTTGCAGGAGCCAGTCTAAGTGAAACAACATGGATCAGTCAAAGTGTCTTAATAATGGATGTGGCTCCTATGATGCTGTTGGTATCAAGAATATTTGTGCTAATTGTTACAAAGAATTTTTCATACGAAACATCACTAAAGTAGAAATTGAGAATCTTCTCTCAAAAATTTACATCACTGATGATGATGCATATGCTGGTATTGCTTTTATGACTCTCACTGATTCTGCTTCTATGTTCCCACTGATACGAAGAAGGAGAAAAGTAGGTGCAAGAGTTGCAACAAGAAAATAGAAATAACTGATTTCTAGTGTTGTTGTGGTGATGTGTTTTGTGCAACTCATAGGCACCCAGAAGATCACGTATGTAATACTGATTTCAAAAATTTTGGTCGCAAAACTTTGGTGAAGATGCTAAAACTCTCCATAGTATAGCATGGGTATGCAACAAAAGCAAGTACCTCTAGACTCCATGACTTAGTAGAGCTTTTGTATAAATTTTTAATGGTTTTGCAGCAACAAAGATTTAAGTTGTTTATCCACAACTTGAGACTCTATGCCACTTCCAGGGACGGAGCCAGGATCATATGGCTGCGGGGGCGAGATAAGAAAATTAAAATCTAAAATAATCTTGATTAAAATGATCATACGTTTTGTAGCAGTTGCAGTAACAAACAATGTGATTATTAGAGTAGTTTTAGTCAAGTTTATTATACTTTATTTTTATCAAGTTGGTATTCTTAAATTTTTGGAAGTTATAAATGTTGTCTTGCCTCAACTGTTTTTATTCTTTTTTATTTAGGTGTTGTCAACCAGTTGTTGATTTTTCTAAAAAATAAATTGTCGATTATCCCTTCTCTTAAATTATCAATTAGAATTTTTACCACTTTCCCTATTCACTAAATATTTGCAAGCTATTCTTGAGCTAATTCATTCATTATATCAATAGTTCAAGATGGTATTGAAGGCTTAAAAGCCAAAGAAGAACTGCACTTGGCCACTTGCCACTAGCTCATATGTGAATCATGCCACTTATTATATTATCTAACCAATGCAAAGAAATTAACATGCAAACGGGGGGCTTGAGCCACGGCAAGGTTGTGCATAGCTCCGTTCATGGCCACTTCAAATTCGAAAATTGTAACTGATTTGGCAGGTTGACAATGTTTTTTTTTTGTTTTGATAGCAACAAACTTCATTCAATCACATGATAACAAGAGCATCAAAGGGATTACATGAAGTATGAGAGGTTGGACATTTCCAAACCAAAGACTAGGAGCAACAACTACAAAGGAAACTACTACACGTGAACTATGGGCATTCAAGCCAATACATTTAGAATGTTTAAGGGCCATAAGGACATAAGCAACCCAAACACAACAACGAAACAACCAGAATAACAGAAGCTTTAACTCCAAAGTAGAGGTGGTATTCGTTGACAGAGACTCTGCAGTCTTTCTCCCAATCCAGTTACGGATGATATCTTTGACTTGTCTACGCTCAATTCGACTAAAAATGGTCTCAAGAATAACCCACTTATCATAAGACTGCAAAGCAGCCTGGAAACTGGTCTCAAGAATAACCCACTTATCCAGTCAGGTTGACATAATGTTTAATTGTGAATCAGAATGTCAAAAATTATTTCCATGTCTGTTACATGATTTTCATTATTTGCATAATTTGAATATTTAAATTCAATTAATTATTTTAATATGAAATTCTTTCCTAAAGCAAGCGAATTAATAAGCGAATGCATGAGAAAATGACATGTTTAATGTTATTTATTGAGATGTATTATCCATTGTTTAATTAATATATATATATATATATATACACACATACATATACAGGAAAATTTTAGTTAAAATATGTGAGTAAATCTCTATAAACTTATTTGTGAAAATATATTAATATACTAATGAAAATTGTACAGCTATTTGAACGTAGTAAATTTAAAATTCTTTATTTCACAAAAAAATGTTAAAATTCTTTTGCACTAATACTATGTTTTGTCCAGAAGTTAGGATGATTGTCCTTACTTGCTATCTTATTTAGTCTTATTTATATTTTCTTAATTTAGCTAATATTTTTTTGTTGACAATTATTGTTTTAGAAATTTTACTTTTAAATAACATTCCATAAAGGCTAGATGCATTTGTGTGTGGGACCATGAAGAATATTAATTAACAAATGCATAATAAGATGACTTTTGGAATGTCATTAATTGAGATACATTCTCAATTGTTTAATACTCCCTCCGTCTCATATTAAGTGTCCTGTTTGCCATTTTTCTTTGTCTCAAATTATCTGTCACTTTAGAATCCCAATACAACATTTGTTATTACTTTCCAACAATACCCTTACTTTAGAATATCAATAACCGTGCCTTTGCACCAACCAAGAAAAGTGTAAGGGTGTTTTAGTCTTACCACATTTTTTTACCATAAAATTTAGCATATCCAATCATTTTCTTAATATTCGCGCATAACCTTAAACGACACTTAATATAAGACGGAGGGAGTATATAGATAGCATTGGAACTTGGGACAATATCATAGGCATAATTATTCGAATGAAACTTTATTTAAGTTGCTCAGCTATAATTTGGAAACTTTGACGCCTTATGCATTTGACATTTTTTATCTCACAAATATTTACACTTCTTTTTCTAAAAGGTTTAAAATGAACATCGCTTATTTAATTTAATAAGTTGAAAATTTATTAGAAGTACAAGTTTAAGTTGAACATCGACTTATGCATTGCTGAGTCATTGACTGGATCATTGCATCCCAAAAATCTTTGGGAGTCGGGTCTTCTTCTTCCTGAGATTCTCCGGCTAAGCAATCAAATGCATTTGAGTCCATTGAACCCTGTGATGAGCTAGTCTTCATAGAAACATCTTCTCTTTTAACTTGGAAAGTTTTAAAGAATTGATTTTTCATATGGTCAAGAGTTCTGAGCATAATTTGTTCTTCAGTTTCATTTGGGTGAATTTTTTGGAAATAATTTTTTAGATTGGCTATTGAAAGCTCTTGGGAACTTTGTTCTTTTGTTTTGCATTGGTCATCAGCTATTGCCGTTTCGACCTTGGGCTCCATGTATTGAAGGTCTTCAGTAGCCATTCTGCTCCACCATTTGTAGAAGAAATTTCTTCTAAGAACAGGGATATTGTAACTATCCTGGGCTATGGTAATAGTCCATCTCCATATCCATGGGATCTAGAATTTAATAAAATATAAACATGGACGTTGTCCTGTAATCATTTTAGAAGCATTCTTCAAAATTAAGGGGCTATGATTGCACCAATCATCATATAAACGTAGTAAATCTACTGGTAATATTTCCAGAGAAGGGCCAAATTTTACCCACCAATTATAAAACCAATTTGGTATAGGTTTCTCAACCATTTCTGGGTTGATACTAAAGAACCAAGAATGTTTGTTCTTTGGATTTTGATAATAAAAGGTTAATGAAAAAGCTTGGATATAATCCCAATAGTTAAAATATACGTATTTTCCTTCGGCAATTTTTATTGCCTTTTCTCCATTAGGATTTAATCCCCATTCTCTGGGTGACAATATCTTATTGATATGGCACTTGCTGAAGTTTATAAAACTTTCTGGATTATTGTTTTGGTGGTGATGGGTAATTGTCACTGATTCAGTGGCTAATAACAATATTTCTAAATGGGGTCTAGACTTACCATAGAGTCCAGGATATCCTCTTGATTCGAGGTATCTTGTTTTGATCGACCACCCATCATTAGGGGCTAAGTTTATGTCTTCTTCTTCGACATACATAATGTCTTCTGTAACAGGGTTTTCAAAATACTCTGTTACTTCATGGGATTCATTAACCACGGCCTCTTTGTAAGATGGCATTTTACCTGTTGAGGAAGAAGGAATATCTTCTTTCCTTGGGGGCGCAGGCAATTGCTGCAAGTTTCTTGTCCTATGGACTGTAGTCCAATCCCCTATTAGAGGAATGTTCATTTCTTGATAGGGCAACATATTGTTGCTCCCACGTCCACGGCCACGGCCATAGCCACGACCTCTTCCCCTATTGGGGGTAGTCATTCTCCCTGCAAAAATTCACGGGTCAAATAGTCAGCAAGAGAATTATTTTCTCCTTTAATATATTGGATATCAAATTCAAAGACTGATAATTGGGCCTGCCAATTTGCAAAAATTTGTTTTGCCAGAAGATTTTTAACATCTTTTTCTATTATTGATTTAGCCGAACTACAATCAATTCTTAGCAAAAATTTTTGGTTTAATAAATCATCCTGCATTTAATAATGGAGAGCATTTCTTTTTTAATAGTTGAATATTTCAACTGCGTTGGATTCCATTTTCCAGATGAAAATCTTTCCAATATCTCTTTATTGGTATCTGGGATTACCTGTTTTAAGATACTTCCGTATCCTATGTTTGAGGCATCTGTTTCAACTATTTTGAAAAACTTGGGATTTGCTAGATTTAAACAAGGTAGACACTTAACTTTATTCTTTATCTTTTGGACAGCTAAGGAATGTTCTTCTGTCCAAGGTCCTGGTTATTAAGGGGTTTATACAAATTCCCTATTATAAGAAGTATACTCCCTCCTTTCCATTTTAAAACCTTATTAAGGAGTGTATATATATATATATATATATATATATATACTCCCTCCTTTCCCTATTATAAGAAGATTTTTGGAGTTAATTTCGATACAAAATATAAGAAACTATTTTATTTTTTAGTGTATACTTATTGCTTAAATACCAATTTTACTCTCATTGAATGTTTTGTCTTTTCAGTTTACAAGGTTAGTGGAAGTAGTGCACATAAATCTATTGAGTTGAGTGGAGGTGTAACATCCTCAATTTTAGACGTCATAAAATCAGAATGTTAACCATTTTAATAAAATTGAGCGGCCAGTGCTAAGGCAGACGCACGGGTCGTGCGCTTGAGCGCACAGACCGGGGTCCTGCACCAGATTTTAAAAAACTCAATTTTTGTGTCGTTTTCGCTATTCCGATGGTTCCCATCCTTATCCTAATCTATTCTTAACTCATTAACGGTACAAAAACCACATTTTAACACTTATAAACAACCAAATTCAAGCCATCACTCATTCAATGAAATCCATGTTGTGAACATTCAATCATCCAGTTCTTTCTAATGAAATTCTCAAAATGATTTTAAACCACCAAAACTTACATGCATGACTGATCCACATAGTAGACAACATGCAATACTCAAAACATCAAACAAATGCAAATTTGTGAAGAACTCACCTTAGTTTTCTGCTACTAACTCAACAACAAGCAAAAAGTAGCAATTTGGTCATATCTAACCCTTTACAAAATTTGCTATATTTATAGGGACCAAAAACATATCTAACCCTTTATAAAAATATAGCTACGATAATATCCATCAAAACAGTTCAAGGCATTTCAATCATTAAGAAGCATTGATAAAACAATTATTTCGACAAATACTTCTATGTTTAGAATTTTCTGCAATTCTATGTCAACTTAGGTGATTTAATTAAAATATCAAACGATGTCGGAATTGAGCTAATGAATATTATTTGGAAAGTTTAGAGTGTCTAGTTTATGAAAATAATTTTTATTTAACATATTAACGGACCAAATGGTACAATTTAATAAAACAATGCACACATATACAGAAGCAAGGCAGCTGTTGCCTCCCAGATTGTAACACGGTTTAAAGCATCAAAACTGAGTCAAATACCTTGGAACTTGTGCTAAAACTGAAGGAAATTGAGTCTAGTTTCCAAAATCACAACAATCACTCAAAATGGAGTTCTAGAGAAAACGTTATGAAGAAAACACTAAACCTATGTCAATACAGTTTTTTGCAGAATCCCCGAGTTCTAGTGTCTCAACTCCTTGCTTACGATTCCCAATGCTTCTTCCAAACCAAAACTTGGTTATAATCACATTCCAAACTACTACAATCAGGTTACGTAACAATCAGGTTACATGGACTAATTATCAACCAAAAGCAAGCATCATTGTGAGTCGATTGTGTGACAATTCAACTTTGCAAGTAGCACAATATCTTTAAACTAAATTTTCAGCAACACATGACATTTAATCAATTCAAAACCAAATTTAGAATAAATTCATTCTATTCAATTCAGAATAAACCTCTTCTTTTGATAAAATCAAGCAACATACACAACATGGGTTCAAGAACTCATGTCAAAAATAAACAATTTCGATGAAGTCATGCTAGCTTTGCATATTAATTAGCAACACCCAAAGTCACATTATCAATCACAAAATCTATCATTTCAGCAACTTTGAAGCATTAGCGATCATCATCATGCACCAAAACAGAACTTCAAGTTCAAAATACACTTAAATTCCTAAAATCAGTGTATAAGAAAATAGGGAAACTCACACATAATCACACTTACGCTTCACAATAAATCAAGCATGTAGTCTCAGCAACACGTAAGGAAATGGAATTCGATCAATTCTTCTTTACTTTTAAAAAAATTAAGTCACTTCACTTCAATCACCAAATCAAAAGGTTCAGTTCTTCAATTATCATATATTTCACATATGGAACTTAGCCTTAATGGTTGAGAATCCTATACATACTTCCCACGCCCATCTAGGGTTTCTCTTCTACCCAAACCTTGAAGTTTAAGAGCACGGATAAAGTAGGAGTGCTGCTTGGAATCAGAATAGAATACAAGCTAACAGCTATCCGTATGTGTCGACATCTTCGTTAGCTTTCCAGTGCATCTCGGAACATTGAAATAAGAGTTACGAATCAGAAGTTATGAATAGAACGTGTCGAAAAACTAAAGAAAATTTCTCACACGCCGAAACTGGCCAACTCCTAGTCGGAGGGTCGTAATATGGTTAATTTTATCGACATTACATACTAGCCCCTTTTTGAAAGGGACCCCATTCAGGAATCTTGATTAGAAACTAGTCTAATAATCATTGGGTTGTTCTACTTGTCAATATTGCTGATGCAATTCTAGTTTACTACTCCGACTTCATGACATTTCGAAAGGTGGCTCTGAGGAAAAGAAACCTGATCTAGACTCATGACTATCCGGAAGGATTTCACTAAGCGGGGACATAAGTTGGGGTTACTCGAGTCACATGGTGTCTGCTAATCCTAATAAATCTTAGGATACTAACATTCCTTGCTACTGAGAGGTTTTCTGGAGGTATAACTCCCTAGATGACCTCTAACAATTTACGCGGCACCATAACGGTCGCATCGGCTCCAGAGGTTGAACGGTCGCCCACAACATCCTCGAACCAACACAGATGTCAATCATTTGCTCCTCAATTTTAGACGTCATAAAATCAGAATGTTAACCATTTTAATAAAACTCAATTGTAAACCTGTTTCAGTATTTGGACATAACACACCTTATAGAAGACCATTCCTTCCTAAAACATTCATTAGGCAAAAGTTACTAAAAATTAAAGCCAACCGGTATAACCGATACTCGACTATTACAATTATATATAATTGAAGATGTCCAAAATCCGAAATAGAGTTCACAATATACATAAAACTTTGAGTACATAAACCAAAATTTCTAACATTAGAGTAAAACTCTTACCTAAATCTAGGGTAAAAGATAAGCAACATAATGCTTTGATCCATAATATCTATCAATTAACTCAGTAACTACTCCAGCAGCTACTTTTCTTTCATTTGCTTCGTTTTGACCTGTGGATTTGGACACAATAACAACATAAAGGGTGAAATTAAAATTCTCAGTAAGCTCTTTCGTGACCCCTCACGACTCGACTCTTGGTGTTTTGTTATCTTTACACGTAGCCCAAGTCTGGATAGCTACACATATCATGGCATAACCATAACGCTGGACAACCACTACACGGTTCCCCAAGTGAACCTCCTCGATAATATCTAATTAACGAGCAAACATGGAACAGGCCTAGGTCATGGGCTCATGACTTCCCTCTCCTAGTATGCTAGAACTCGAGGTCATCATGAGGTAGGCGCACGGGTTGTGCACTTGAGCACATGGACCAGGCTCCTTTACCTTATCCTAATCTATTCTTAACTCATTAACAGTACAAAAACCACATTTTAAATAGGATAGTTTTGAAATCATATTTCTCGATAAAAGGTATTTTGGGTAAAATAATGTAAAAATACGATAATGTAAAAATACGATGGGGCTATGGAAAGTAAAAATTGGATGTAGGTACAAATTGGCTTTATGAAAGTAGGAGTAGAAATATCGTGCGATAGCCACACTTTGAATCCAAATTTTGGGCTTTCTGGCCCATAAAAAACATTAAGTCACAACTACAAAAATATCTCCATACTGTCATGGGCCATCTCTCTACAAAAAACATTTAGCACCGGTGGTGTTGTCCACTGAGAAATCGAGCCCTAGGTATGATTAACTTGTTATAATATGCTACAACAATTATCACCTTGAAAACCCTAGCAAAGATTATTGTCGCGGCCGCTTACCTCAAAAAGTAGAGCATCTCTCTTGCTCTCCTCCATCATTACTCGCGCTTGCAAAGAGTAGGAAAAGTAGCCTTTCAATTTCTTGAATTGATTATGTTGATATGCGTGGTATGGGCCAGATACATAAATTGAGACTTCATTCCACAAATATCAGTGCCATCTATATCATTAATCACAGGTAATTCATTATGTTCAAATAGTTACTGTATCTTCTTTTGATGTCTTTTTTCTCTCTCTTCTTTAATCCAGTTTTGTTTGGTCTTCAATAGGTGCACAAGCGGCACACCAAAACCTGGTGAATTGATCATAAATACAAGACTGACCACGTGGAAATTGCGGATGTTGTCTTTTATTTTTACGCCTTCTCAGAAATTCCTTGCTCTGTTGCTCTTTTTATATCGTCCAACATAGATCTCCAACGACTATGATTTCCTTGATTAAAATAGTATGATAAAAGATGTCGATGTGAACTTATCATATATTTTTAAGAAGGTACGTAACAATTATGAAATTATTAATATATTGTCTCTTTTATATTTACTACTATGACTGAATATGAAATAATTGATTTTTTTAATGAGTATTATCTAAATTTTGATTTGATTTTATAGTTCTTATCATTTTTTTTGTCGACAAAAGTAGAATCATACCATTTCACCGTAACAAATTATAAGCTAAAATCTCTATATATTTAAATTAAATTTTAGTTCAAATTTACATTACCTCCTAATGTAAATTCAAATATTTTAGTTCAAATTTGAACTAAAATATTAGAATTCCCCCCAAAATTTACATTACCTCCTACAAATGCTCCATCCAAACATAAGGTTAGGGTATAGGCATTGCGCTCACTGAACTATTTCATGCTATGAAAGTTTAGTTTCATTCACTTGTGTTACACCAGTAGAAAGAAAATTAACAAAGTTTTAATTTATTTAGCTTTGATTTCCCCAAAACAATTACAAACTCTCAAAAAGATATTTCATCCAAGGGGTAGGGTAAAAACTACTGCCTCAAGTTAGGGCTAGCAATCTTGATTAATAGACAAAGTTGCAAAACCACACATACTAGTAATTTACAAACTTTTAAATTGTTTGACCATTTAAATTAATTAAGAATGATCCTAATGTTGTTGTTGTTGTGGTAGAAGGAAAGCTGAGTCAAAATGGTGCGACAAACATGCATAATGAAAATGAAGGCAATCTTAATCATGAAATCAATACTGCATTAACAAGTATGATGGCGTCTATCACTGTGATACCTCAGATTGAAACTGAACAAAGAGTACTTGATCTAAACATTGTACAACTCCACCATTGAGAATGAGTTCTCATAAATATTCAACTTCAACTCGACTGTTTGGGTTAAATATTTCCCCTAATCAGAAGAGTAATGATGATAATATTGTTGCTTCAAGCAATTTTCAGGATTCTGTAGAGAATACTAGCTCAACATTATTCTCCTTACGACCTTAAAGGGAAAGTAATAATACTAATGCAACAGACACATGGCGTTTTGGTATTAATGGAAGTTCTTCCGATAGTTCTTCGTTTAGAAGATTTGAAATTGGTGAAAGTTCAAGAGCAGGAATGCAAGCTGGAAACTCGAGACTGAGTATTCCACCCTTTGGTAATTCTACTATGAGATTTTATGAGTACAATTTGATGGCAACATCTATGCCTCAAATTTCAATTGGAATCGGAATAAATTCAAGTTGGGCACCATATGACTTGGTGTCTGGGAGCAATTTAAATTCAAATACTAATCAATACTTTAGGATATTCCCACTAGGTCACTTATGTTGCACCATTTGAACTACACTTCATTCCCTCTAATTGGGACTATGTGTAATCTTGAACTGTAAAGTTTTTTTTTGAGCCAATCATGCCCTTCTATTTTTTATTTAAAATAAAACAAATTTGGTCATACAATTAGTTTTCTTCTACCTGAACCCCATAGGTTTATAAGTTAGAATTTAACGCACTTTTGAGCTTTTTCTAATGAAATTTGATGTTTTCGACTTAACTGGAATATTTGTGAACTTTGAATAGAAAATGAGGGTCTGAGTTTGAAGTAGTAGGAAAGTGATGGAAGGACTTGAAATGAGTTTTGTCCCATGATAGACAACTTCTAACAATGGATATATTGTCAAAATAAAACAAAAGATCATGGAGTTAAGTCCAAAAATTGTAACTTTTGATAGAGTAATTGTTTCCCATAATTCTGCTGATATATTAAGCGGATCCGAACCGATAACAACTGCTGGTATATTAAGTTGGAGAGATAAATTGAAAAAATAAAGGTGGAGAGAGAAATAGGAAAAGTCAAATAAGTAAATATAGAGAGAGAAATGAAAAAGTAAAGTTATTATGAATGGAAAAATTATAATTTGCACAATCCATTGTTTTTATATAGTGTAATTGATTGATAACGCAGTCCATTGTTTTTACATAGTATAGTTGAAGTTGGAGAGAGAAATAGCAAAAGTAATGGCAGGGAGAGAAATGAAAAAATAAATTATTATGATGGACAAAATTGTAATTTACGGAGCCCTTTATTTTTATATTGTGTAGTTTTTATATATATTGGTTTTACAATTATCTACTATGGTATAAACCGAGTATCCTCTGCCCGAAATTGCAAACACTAACCCATCGAGTCGGGTAAGATCACAATTGGTGGGAAAGCTCTTCCCCAAGAGATTTAACACTTCTGCATGCCTAAGGTCGAATTCGAACCCAGGACCTTGGTTAAGCTTGAAGAGACACTTACCATCTCACCCAAGTGCTCTTCGGTAATTATCAACTTATTAAAGGTCTTTATTTGATAGATAAAATAAAGAAATTTAAATAATCCACAAATTTTCATCTATTATTCTTTCTTTAATATATTAGTTCTGCATTCTAAAATATAATATTTATAATTTTAGCATATACAGTCCGGAGCACATTCCATCACAGTTTCCTAGTGAACTTTTGGCAATATCTTTATATTTAAATCCTAGGGTGTCCTCCAAGGGTGCCCTCCCTCCCTCCTTTGGCAAAACCTCCAACCCCCCTCCCCTAGCCCCACCCACCCCCACGCTCTCCAACCTCATTTTTTTTCTTTTCTTTTTTTTTTCTGCATACATTTTTTTTCTTTTCTTTTTTTTTTCTGCATATTTGCATTTTCTAAGAATACGTTAACATTTTTTAGGTAGTGTGTTTTTTATGCTTTAATGTTCGTAAAAAAATTCCACTATACAAATATTTAAAGTTTGTGTCTCAATAACCGATTTGGTTTGAAAAAATATAATTTCGTGACAGAATGGATAAAGTGTGATGCTAAGCAGCGTCTTTTGGAGTACTTTAGTGTTCGAAAAAAAAATTAATCGTTTAAATAATCGGAGTTGATTCCTCAATAAACCTATTTGGGTAAAAAAACACACTCAATTTTAGTTTTTAAGTTTGCAATCGCCTTTTTTATTACATATTTTTTTAATTCATACTTACCTTCAATTTAAACAATGTTTTCTCATGTTGCAATTTAAGAAATAAATATTGTCCAACAATAATTTATATTAACTAGAGTTTTTACCCCAAGCAACCCATGCAGGCCGTCCATTTACGTTATAATTTCCTTTAATCTATTGTACTGCAAATGAAAACTTATCTAATGTCTTAGTTTGTGACATGTTGTGTAGTGTCTTGTTGCCTGAGATCTTATGTAATGTGATAATGACTTAAATTAAAGTTGTTTGATTATCTTTTGTTGTCTATATTTTAATGGATCTATTTCATTTGTGTCAAAAACTGCCTTCTTTTCATTTTATGCAACATTTAATTAACATTAACATGATTTTGGCATTAAATATTAATATATAATAATGGACCTCAATTCTCTTATAATTGTGATACAAACTTCAATTTCTTTTCTTGTGTCGGTGCTATTCTACAATCGTTTTCTTCCTTGAATTTCTAGTCTTTTTTATTTGTAATATTATAACATGTAACTCGACGATGTTTTCTCTCTTTAATTTTGTGGTGGTTTCAAATTCCCTTTAATTTGTGTGCTAACTTTCAATCTTCCCAACAAATTTTAGTATTACAATAAATATGTATTCGTTGAAACTTTGACCCTGTGCAACGCACATGTTGCACATGTCACAACGCTAGTCTTATAAAACAATTTGTAGCAAATATTAAAATCTTCTTTTGTGTATACGTAGGTGGCAAATATTATATTTTTTCAGTTATAATTTATATTATAAAAAAGTATATTTCGAAGATAAAATAAACAAAAACTCAAATTTTAATCTACATTGATAAACACTAATTAGTGCATTTTAATGCACTCCTTATAGCTTTGCATTTGGTGTTTTTAATTGTTCTTTGTTCCTAGTATTTAAGTCTTAGCATGTTTCTAGACTTTGGGTCTTATTTAAGCAATATAGTAATTTCTTGATTAATTCTTGTTTTTATTGCATATTGATCCATGTCTACTCTGCAGGCCATAACTTTGGCTGTGGTTATCCGATTGAGGCGTGCGAGCATGCGTTGGAAAGCTAAGGAACAAAGCTACAAATCTCCTGTTGACATCGAAACCCAGTACAAAAGTATTGAAGGCCAAAACTGCGAAATACTGAAGCAGTTTAATGTAAAACGGGTTTCCGGGCCAATTTACTATTTTTATCGAGCTTTTATCCAAGAACCCATAAGGGATTAGGTTTTTCGTTTGTCTTATAAATTTGACTGACCATCAGCCGTTTTCCTCTCTCTTACGCATTATTCACACTTTACAAAACTCTTGTACTCTAGCCTCCATGGAAGCCTAAACCCCTAAGTTGATTCATTGGTGAAAGACTGCCGTTTACGGATTTTGAGGTTCGGTATCTAATATTTTATTACAATTTCGTTTTTAATTTCCTTAATTCCAACTCTATCAATTTCAAATTTAGTTTTGAATGTATGCAATCTTCTCAGTTCACTTTTCTGCTTAGTAATCGTTCTGTCTTTATTGTAAAATGCGTTTCAATTGTGTGTGACGCTTGTTTGTATGCAATTCTGTTTCCTTATCTTTAATTATTCGAATTACTTGATTGCTTAGATTAATTGATTCGGGTAGAAATTGATAGAGGGATTGATTAGAATTCTGTTATGATATTGGATGCGTTTGAAACGGCGCATGTCCGCTCCCGTGATCGATTGAACCCGCTGTTTCGACGCTTGCTCAAAACGGTGTGAATTCATCTAAACTAATTAGCGCTTGTTTAGTTAGTCTATGTAAATTGCGAATTTGAAATTAAATGAATTGTTGTTTTTAGAACCTGTGATAAATCCAAGACGCGCACTCGAAAACCGGTGAATCAACTCTCTCTTTAATTTGACAAAACCTTCAATAGAAATCGTTTTCTTCATAAACAAACCCCCATAGGAGGGCTTAAATCTGAACAGGAAGAGAAGCTGCCAATCCTAAGGAAACATAGGAGCAGCATTGGTTTAACCTTGACAGGCATTCCTACCAAGAAAGTGTGGAAGGCTAAGCATGATAAGATGATTTCTAGAAAGGAGTTCTCCATTGGGCATAGAGTTTTATGGTTCAGACCCCGTCTGAAAATTATGGCTGGGTAACATTGATCCAAGTGGATTAGTCCTTTTGTTATTACTAACATTTTTCCTCATGGTGTAGTGGAAATAAAAAGTGAGGCGACAAACAAAGTTTTCAAAGTCGATGGAAAGCGTCTCAAATTATTCCATGAGAGTTCCGCAATTGAAGATGAAACCAGAAGAGAACTCTCATTGGAACACCCCACCTACACTGAAGTTTGACCAGGGAGTTCCTCCTCCTTACTCTTACTTTATGCTTGTTGTTTTCATTGAGGACAATGTATGATTTAAGTGTGTGGGGGTGCCTTTTAATAGCTTAGTAGTTTGTCTTTTTCTTTTAATTTTTGGGTTGTTTTTCAGTTTTCCTTATTTTAAAAAAATTGTCTTTTAGTAGCTTAGTAGTTTGTTTTTTTCTTTTAATTTTTGGGTTGTTTTTCAGTTTTCCTTATTTAAAAAAAATTAAAATTTTTTGTTATTTTTGCATGCTTTTCCATGAGTTCTTGGTTTGTACAAGTTGTGAGTGATGTTACTACTCTAGGACCATAGATATTTTGATATGATTTGATTGATTTCTTGTTGCTCTTGGTATAATAAGTTGGATTTGAGCACTAAATTTTGCTTCATCTGTGATAGTCATTGTCCCTGGTGAGAATTGAGCCTTTTATTGGATGGACTACATTTTGCCATTCTCTCCTTTCTTATGTGTGACTCAATCATGTTTGTTAGTTACTCTAGAACTAGACTTGATTCTTTTTGAAGCACTTATTCACATGCATGTTTGAAATGATCTAGGCAATTCTGTTTTTTTTAGCTACTAGCCAAATAAGCCTACCCTGAATTTATCCCTTTGTGTAAGCCCCTTTGAGCCTTTTATCTCATTCTTTGTTTTATAGCTCATTACAAGCCCAAAAGTGAAAAACAATGTTATTACCCAATCTTAGAGGGTGAAAGAGCTTTGAATTGAAAATTGTCAAATCCATAAGTGTGGGGGTGTCCAAATTGTTGCAATTGTGGTTCTCACTTGGGTTAGTTCTTGGGTTCTCAAGAGAAATTTTAGCAAGTACATTTGTATAGAAAAATATTCCCCAAAAAGAAAAAAAAAGAAGAAAAAAAGTCAAAAAAGAAAAAAAATGGAAAGAGTATGTATCTTTTTATCTTTGTGTCAAGAAGAGTGAAAGTTGTATGGAGAGAGTTATGTGGAAAAGTGTGTCAAAATAGATAAATTCGTCATAACTTGTTGAAGTTGGATCCCCTCATCCTCATTTTACAATTGATTTTCATTGCTTCTTTGCCCTCTTTGATTCTTTTTAGCTTAGTTCCCCCTTAGGATTATCCCACTTTGACCTTGGCCCCATTACAACCCTTATAAAGACCTTTTGATCTTATGTGCACGTGTTCTTCAGTGTGGATGTTAGAACCTTGTCAAACATATGGTAGTGCTAACTTTCATTGATGTGCTTATTATATAGATGAGAGTAAACACAAGCCTAAACACTTGAGTGATTGAGCGCATTACTTATAGATATCCTGTGAGGACTCATCACTTATGATTCACTCTCTAGTGCTCTATTCTCTTGTTTGCCTTAATTGTAATTAAGTGCTATCCCTGATTGTCATCCTCCTTGAAGCCTAGGAAAATAACCTCTCTTATGACTTTGCATTCTTTGGGTTCATTGGAAATTCATGTATTGTTTTTTGTGTCTTGTTTTGTGTGTTTTGCCCGGAGTGCAAAAGCTTAAGTGTGGGGGAATTTGATTAGTGCATTTTAATGCACTCCTTATAGCTTTGCATTTGGTGTTTTTAATTGTTCTTTGTTCCTAATATTTAAGTCTTAGCATGTTTCTAGACTTTGGGCCTTATTTAAGCAATATAGTAATTTCTTGATTAATTCTAGTTTTTATTGCATATTGACCACTGTCTACTCTGCAGGCCATAACTTTGGCTATGGTTATCCGATTGAGGCGTGAGAGCATGCGTTGGAAAGCTAAGGAACAAAGCTACAAATCGCCTGTTAACTTCGAAACCCAGTTCGTAAGATTGAAGGCCAAAACTCCTAAATACTGAAGCAGTTTAATGTAAAACGGGTTTACGTGCCAATTTACTATTTTTATCGGGATTTTATCCAAGAACCCGTAAGGGATTAGGTTTTTCGTTTGTCTTATAAACTTGGCTGACCATCAGCCATTTTCCTCTCTCTTACGCATTATTCACACTTTACAAAACTCTTGTGCTCTAGCCTCAATGGAAGCCTAAACCCCTAAGTTGATTCATCGGTGAAAGACTGCCGTTTACGGATTTTGAGGTTCGGTATCTAATGTTTTAATACAATTTCGTTTTTAATTCCCTTAATTCCATCTCTATCAATTTCAAATTTAGTTTTGAATGTATGCAATCTTCTCAGTTCGCTTTTCTGCTTAGTAATTGTTCTGTCTTTATTGCAAAACGCGTTTCAGTTGTGTATGACGCTCGTTTGTATGCAATTCTGTTTCGTTATCTTTAATTATTCGAATTACTTGACTGCTTAGATTAATTGATTCGAGTAGAAATTGATAGAGGGATTGATTAAAATTCTGTTATGATATTGGCTGCGTTTGAAACGGTGCATGTCCGCTCCCGTGATCGATTGAACCCGCTGTTTCGACGCTTGCTCAAAACGGTGTGAATTCATATAAACTAATTATTAGCGCCTGTTTAGTTAGTCTATGTCAATTGCGAATTTGAAATTAAATGAATTGTTGTTTTTAGAACCTGTGATAAATTAAAGACGCGCACTCGAAAACTGGTGAATCAATTGTCTCTTTAATTTGACAAAACCTCCAATAGAAATCGCTTTCTTTATAAACAAACCCCCATTGTTTTATTGATAATTTTGTTCCTGATTCTGGTTATCTTAGTATTAGAGGTCCTTGTGAGACGACCAAGGTTTCTCACCTTGTACTATATTTTAAAACCCTTTTTTATTATTTTGACCCGCGTACGACCGCTGATCACCACTATATTAAAACACAATTTAACAATTTTTTTTTTGTTACAAAAAGGTAAGGTGAATTGGGCTCCGAGAACTCACCAAGGTCAGGGCAGGCCTCACAGCTCTTTGACTGTTTACAAAGGTAGTTACAGATCACCCAAAAAACACAATTTAAGAATAATAGTTCATAAAATATTTATAGTTATGAAAGTTATTAAAACTTTATTTATAACATTGAATAAATTTTTGTCGTTAAGTTTTGGAGACAATTTACAAATAACTAATCACAAAATAGTACAATGTAAAAAATATTTTTACGAACTTTATAAGTTTGTTATAGCATGGAAATTAATAGTTTTTATTCCAAACGGAATTCAAGAGAGAGAAAGATACCTCAAGACAGTAGATCTGATGTCATTCCAGACATGTCCGAGTTGGTGAGGCGGCTGTCAGAGCCGTGGAGGTCTGTCGTCCAGGTCTGGATGTCCTTCGTCCGGGTTGGGATGTCTGTTGTCAGAGCTAGGAAATCTCCTGTCCTAGCTTGGGGTCGGCGAGGGGGGTACCTGTAAAGACAATCCAACGCTCAAATCGGAGGCGGAAACTAGAATTAGGTAGGTTTAGGAAAAATGTGTACCTTTTGTATTGAGTGCAAGCCTATTTATAGGCGCTAGGATGGGGTAACGGGTGCTTTGGTGTAAAAGGAAGAGGTTAAATCTAAGCCGTTCAACTAGGTCGCGCGATCTCGATTGTTCTTTCGGCGTGGCGCACAAATCGCCAAATATGGGAGTTCCTCGGCAAGATGGGCCCAAAATATGGATTGGGCTTGGGCCCGGTCCAGAACAATTTTTAAATTAATATAGATTTTTATTATGAAAACAAGGGACTACAGCAAAAAAAATACAACTAACTTAGCTTAGGGAATCCATACCAATCCTCAGCAAGCAGCACACCCAAAATGGATGGAGGAGGAGAATCAAAAATATGACAAATCTGAGAGCTACCAAGGCATTCCTTAACAAGAATATCAATGGGATGCTTGGCCACTCTGAATATACTTCCACCCCATGCTCCCATAACAAGCTCCAACTTCTAAAATACTACTAACACCTAAAAGATTTTCCTATTAGCTTAAAAATAGAACTCCAAATATACTACTAACCAAATTTGCAGCAGTATGAGGTATAAGATCGGAAATCGCAGCAAGAGCTGAAGCAATTGAAATTTACTATCCCTTGTATCTCTCCAAATAAGTTTGTCATCACCAACAGAGGTATTAGGGGAGGAGTGACTTCTATCTCGTTAACAACATGAACATGTAAGATGCTCAACAACTCATTAGAATTCTAAGATCGATTAGGAAGAACAAAGTCACTAACACATTCCATCTCCTCTTCACTAGGAAATGCTCCCACATTAGCATCTATAAGGGGACTAAGGCCATCATGTCAAATAAGAATCTAATAGATCTTCCATGTCCTAGCTTCATAGTAGACGGGTTCTTGTTTGTCTCCCAATTTGCACAAACCCCTCTCCACACATGAGAACCATTTCTCCTAGTGTTGATAATAGGAATTTATCTCACCCACATTTGTACACTTAGATCATAACATGGGTCCAAAGAGAAGAGGGCTCACTAGAAAGTTTCCACGCCAGACTTATGAGAAAGACGGAATTCATACTCTAAGTGGTCTTAAGGGCAAAACCCCCATCTACCTTAGGGGTGGTAAATCTTTTCTCAACTCACAGAATGGTGCTTTCTGCTGTTTTAAGACTATCTCCCCATATAAATGAGCGACAACTTTTATCAATCCCATCACACGCATTTAGGAATAACACAAGATTGCATCACATAACTATGAAGATCTTGGAGGGCCGATTTTAGCGAGAGTGATTCTACTGGCAAACGAAAAAATATTTGCCTTCCAAGAGCTAACTCTATTCTTCAACTTTTCAATAACAAAGTTGGCATTCTTTGTGAAGAGAAAACTAAAGTGGACAGTATCTCCTGTCTCAACTCCATATTCACATTCTTTGAGAAGAAAGTTTTTGTCTGGCCTTTATTTAGCTTTTGACCGGAGCTAACACAGAACATCTTCAAAAGCTTCCCAAAAAAAATAAGATCGTCCGCAGAAGCTAAATGAGAGATGTTAGGGCCTCTTCTAGACAAATTGACAAGACAAAATGTCTTTCTCTCAACATCACACTCAATGAAGTGGAAATACACTTCATACAAAGTACAAATAAAAAAGGAGGTGTCATATCACCTTGCCTAATCCCCTGGGACGACTTGAAGCTATCCAAGGCTTCCCCATTCCAAAGAAGGCCTGTTGAAGGAGTAGAGATACAACACGTAATAAGATCAATAATGTGGGAGGGGGGACCAATGTCAAAGGAGCTTTGAAAAAATGTCAATAGAGTTGAAAAAGTTGTCCGAATATATTTTTTGACCAATTCAGATATTTCCTTAAGCAAGGTAACTATTGAACTTGATACAAAAAGAAATTGAAGTATTGGTTCAATTGAAAAGATAAATTGAAAGGGATGGAAAAGCATATATTATTTGGAAGGCTAAGGAGATATATGATTGCTGAACATTTTTTTTTATGATAGACTAGCTTGAGCATCACTGTGGAACCACTCTACCCACCTTCCATGAAAGGTTATAGAGGACACACAATCATTTGCTACGAAAGCTAAACAGGAAATACATGAAGAGTTTAAAAGTTCTTACACGAAAGAGAAGTCATATCTAGGTATAAATATGGGTATTGCATCCCAACACCACAAACAGGGAATATATGTAAAATAAGGAACAAGATATTGTTGCAGACTTGGGCACCCAAGGCTGCACAAAAACACGTGAGTCTCCTAGTACCAAAATTTCAAGAAGGGGATCACTATTTGGTTCAAGTAAGAAGCACATCAGTTCTAGAGTTTCAATGAAAGCAAACTCCCATGCTCATATGAAACACCAACTAGGAACCCGCAGTAGTTAATAATTATGTATTGTGGACTTTCACTTAAGTTTAAGCCCAATTAAAGTGATCTAATAAGGTTAGGCTAAGTGGACTTATGAGTATCTAATAGGGTGTGGACCTTTACTGTGTAGAGACTAAAGGATAATTCTAATTTTGTGATGGGCTAAATTAGAAGTGATGGGCTAAATTAGAAGCACCAATAGACAACCCTAGTTAGAGTTCTATAGATAAGGAGATTATGGTCCCCGGTTCACACTACAACTTTTGGAGCTGTTCTTACTTGACAACTCATTATCAGTAAGATACAGAGAGAAACTAAAGAGTTCTCTCCGAGAGAGTACGTGTTGACTTGGAAGGCCAAACCAATCAACATCTAGATGAGGTACGCTTCCGCTCGAATTCAGGTAGGCTTCTGCTTTGGTATTTTCTAGTGATTAACATGATTGATTCTAGATTTACTAAGAACTATTCTGGTCCCAACACATGCTTTTCGAAAGACTCTTTTAGGATTATAATGGCATTTGTGGCGCATTTCAATCTTGAGTTACATCAGATGGATGTAAAGCCAATGTTTCTCAATGGTAACATTGAAGAGACAATTTATATGATGCAATCGGAACACTTTGTTTCGGAAGAGTCAAAGGATATGGTTGGCAAACTAAAGAATTCCATCTATGGGCTAAAACAAGCATCTCGACAATGGTATTTCAAATTTCATCAAGTGATCATCTTGTTTGGTTTTGAGGGGAATTTGGTTGATGGTTATGTATACCATAAGTTATGAGGGAGCAAGTATATTTTTCTGGTTTTATATGTTGATGACATTTTGCTTGCCAGCAACAATATAGACTTATTGAACGAAACCAAGATATTTCTAAGTAGGAATTTTGAGAAGAAAGGTCCTGGTAATGCATCTTTTGTATTGGGCATTCACATACACCGAAATCGTTCTCGAGATTTTCTTGGATTGGCCAAAAAAGGCTGTATTGAGAAGGTTCTCAGGAGATCTGGCATGCAGGATTGTAAACCAGATGATAACCCCGTGGCTAAGGGAGAGAAGTTTTGTCTCAATCAGTGTCCTAAGAATGATTTTCAAGAAAAGAAAATGCAGAAGATTCCTTATGCATTAATAGTAGAGAGTTTGATGTGTATTTAGGTTTGTACGCAATCCAAATGTGGCGTGCATTATGGGATGCTGGGAATATTTTTAGTAACTCAAGATAAGACTATTGGAAAGCAACCAAATGGATCATATGGGACTTACAGAGAACAAAAGAGTATATGCTCTCATATCGAATATCAGACTAGTTTGAGAACATTAGGTATACTGACTCCGATTTTTGTGGATGCCAAGATATAGTATAGAATCTATGTTGGGCTATGTTTATCTGCTGAATTGTAGTGCAACTTCCAGGAAGAGTGCTAAATAGTGCATTATATAGCCTCTTCCAGTGTGTAGTAGAGTTCATAGCTTATTATTACGCATCCAATCATGGAACTTGACTGCAAAATTTTGTCACGGGGCTGCATACACTAGATGGTTTTAAAAGACCACTAAGATTATTTTTGACAGTAAATTTGCAGTTCTGTTTTCCAACAACAACAGGAACACGAAGATGTTGAAGCACATAGACATCAAATTCCTTGTTGTTAAAGAAAGAGGTCAGAGTGAATAGTTGTTTATAAAGCATATAAGAACACACTCATTTTTTGTGAATTTGCTCATTAAAGGATTGATACCCAAAAGGTCTCATGAGCACACTGCTCATATGGGAGTGACAACATTAGGTGATATTCAGTTTTTGTGGGAGTTTGTTATTTTTAATGTTGTTATGAAATAGACATATTTTGGTTTATTTAAGGTTTAAGAATATTTTCTGCAGAAATTAAGTTTTGGTATTTATTATACTTTGATTTTGTTACAGTTTGCATCTCACTAAGTTTTAAGGAGGACCAATTGGAATTAGGCATGTTAAGATCACAACATGAAAATTCCATACTACACATCCACATCATGATCCAAGTCATTCTTTTGTGCCAGCATATGTGACCATTGATGGGTTTAGTTACGATAGATGTAATGAAGATTGCTTTGATCCTATGTTGGTATGATTGATGGACCAGATTGGTTATAGATACATTCAGTAATGACAGTCATTTGAGCTCATACGGTTTATTATTGCAATGCATATTTATAAGGTTACACATATAGTCCAAGTGGGAGATTGTTGGATCATTAATCCAGCGGTAGCCCTATATGTTAATAATTATGTATTGTGGACTGTCACTTAAGATCAAGCCCAATTAAAGTCATCTAATTAGGTTAGGCTAAGTGGACTTATAAGTATCTAATAGGGTGTGGGCCTTTAAAGTGTAGAGACTAAAGGGTAATTCTAATTTTGTGATGGGCTAAATTAGGGTTCTATAAATAAGGAGTTTATGTCCCCGAGTCACACTAAAACTTTTGGAGCCGTTCTTACTTGACATCCCATTATCAGTAAGATACAGAGAGAAACTAAAGGGTTTTATCGAAGAGAGTACGTGTTGACCTGGAAGGCCAAAGCAATCAACATGAAGATGAGGTATGCTTCCGCTAGGATTCAGGTACGATTCCGCTTTGGTATTTTCTAGTGATTAACATGATTGATTCTAGATTTACTAAGAACTATTCTGGTCCCAACACATGCTCCTTCTTGTGCTCAATGTTGAAACTTCATGCGGATGGGGTTATGACCAAGTCTTGAATATAGCTTCACAACAAGAAAATAAATTTGCCAAGAAACACCAGATAATCACAACAACAATTTTTATTACGCGTAATTGTTTGCAACAACATGGTTGACCCCAAGCAAACTGCATAATCAAAGGGTACTTTACACCTGCTTCACACCAACATACTTGATCTGCAACTAATATGATTTTTCTGCCTTCTTATTATCCAAAGAAATCAAAGTTTACTCTACTTGTCATTTGTTATACCGAGTGGAAAAAGGAACACCTGCAAAGAAGGACAAGAACACCAAGCCAGACTAACATACAGAAAAACAAGATCAAGAGAGGAATGGAAAATGAAACAAGTGCAAGGATATGAGTTCGACTTCAGAGAGCCAAAGCTGCAAAGTGATAGTCAAAACCAACACCAAGGAATAATAAAGCATACGAGCCAATCATATGGTACAAGCCACACAAAGCAACTCTCTTTATTGAGTTTTAAACATAGATGCGGAACATTCAACCTCGTGATCAAACCATTTAATCCACAAACCATCCAAAGATGATCCTTCCTTTCCTAGGCTATCGACAATTTCATTTGATTCACTATTTTTAGGGATGAGGGAGACGTTTCTCAAGGTCACAGTCTATTACTTCCTTTTCAAAAACCATTCTATTGCAGATATTCCAGAATTACCATAAGACAACATAGAGTAGCAAAACCCACAATTTCCTGCAAAAGGAGCCTTCAAACGCATCACACCACAATTCCATACATTGATCACATGTATCAGTAATCGGGGTTTGAAAGTTCCACCACCCCAAGACTCCTGACCACAGCCTCCAAGAACATATAGCTTCTTCTACACTTAACAAGTTTAGCTTCCTATAATCTATTCCTTGTGTTCAATTTGCCTTGGAGAATAAACCACACCAGCAGTTTAGCTCTAGGTGGGGCAAGGCCTTTCCAGGTCAGTCTTCTACTGCTATCATCGATGCTTAAGCTCCACCAAGCTTTGACCAATGATTTGACTAAGAACTCTCCCTTTGTATTAAAGTGCCTCTAGGTTTTTTCCTTTGTAAGATTGGACATTTGTACCTCTTTTAGACTTTCCAAGAGTGTTTCCAATTGCTCCACTTCCCATTCGAATAGGTTTCTTCTCCAGACAAGGTTCGACTGCCATTGGAGGCCATCCCAAAAACCCATATTAGCTACAGGTTCTTCCTTCTACCAAGAAACAGAGTACAACCTTGGGAACATGTATCTTAGTGGTTGTGAACCTAACCAAGTTTCTTACCATAATTTGGCATTTTCCCCTTACTCAACTCTCTTACGCCAGCCATCCAAGATCACTTTGTTGATATTCTCATCCCATGATGCTACCATTGATATGTTTCTCAAGAGGCTTCCTTTGGGCACTATCCTGCTGATTGAGAATTGCCATATCAGGGTTAAGGCCGTGGATAGAGCACATAGTTCGTTTTCATAGGGAGCTTCTCTCTACTGAGAATCGCCACTAACTGACATCCCACTCCATCTGCCATAGTCTGAGCCCATGTCTCTAATCTTCCAATGACAATCAATCCCGATTTTTCATGGTTGACTTTTAGGCCTGAGAGCAGTTTAAAGAAATGCATAATCCTTCTCAAGTTAAGCAGCCATTTTGTCTTGGCAGGGCAAAATACTAAGGTGTCATCTGCAAACTGATGGTGAGACACACAAACCCCACGGGAGCCAATCGTTAGTCCTTCAAACAAGACAAGTTCCGTAGCACATTTCATTAGGACATTGAATATCTCTACTACAAGAACGAACAAGAAAGGAGACAGAGGGTCACTCGGTCTGAGGCCCCTCTCCATTTTGATCGGAGCGGTGGGTGAACCATTCACTAGGATGGATGTAGGAGCGGTTGAAAGGCAACCTTTTATCCATTTCCTCCATACATTGCCAAAACCCATGAGGTTCAATAAGTGATCAACAAAGTTCCAATTACCCATGTCATACGCTTTCTGGAAGTAGCATATTCAATGATATTTTTCTCTTATATGTTTTACCCAAAATTATGACCAACTTCAGGTAGCTAGCTAGGAAAGCTTTATACATGGACATGTTAAAAAGGATTTTCAGTGGTCTAAATTCTTAATGGAGGTGTTTGGAGGAATTCTAGGTGCATTTGACATTTGACATTCTATGATTCACTTGAGTTTTTGTTGGGTATTAGTGATACACAGTAAGAAAAATTAGTTAAAAATTTAAATTTATTTAACATAATTATATACAACAAATGAAATGTCATTAAGTGACTGAATGTTAGAGTATTAGAGTGTTCACATTCTTTAATTAATTGTTTATGTTAAAATTGATATACATTGAGAAATATCTAGAATAAGAGTCACATTTAGAATAACTTAGAAATATCTGTATCGTGTATATTAAATCTTTCTAGTCTCCTAACTCATAAAAATGTCACTTTTAGTACTTACCTCTTTTTGTCCTCATATTTTAGGAAGACTTAATGTTTTTCACACTCTTTCTCAAACTTTTATTAATGAATTAAATCTGATAGTGATATTAGTAAATAACTATCGGGCTATCTACTAGTGGTGTCAATGTATGCGATTTTACCCAATAATTAAGTTTGTTCAAAATAAGTGTTATTAGTATTTCATTGTAGAACACAAATAAGAGGATGATTCATTTTACGTTTCACGATATTTGCAAGTTACAATAAAGCCTTGATCGATTTACAAGTAGACTGACTGCCAAAAGTAATATTTATATTGATACTATTTGACAGCATGTGCATGTTTTGAGGTTTCTACTTATATGCAATTTTTGGTTTTGATCAATAGATAGTTATCACTATTTTTCTAGATGCTATATAGAAGCTATCAACAACTGTGTTAGCATGTCTTTGTGAGAAGTATACGTTGGCTTCGTTAATGACTAATCTTCGTCGACAAACCTGACTAACTACTTTTATTGCGGTCTCCCTTCCTGGCAGTAACACTTTGAATGTCCTCTTCTTGTAAGTGTATTTTGCTACTTGATATTCCATTTGGTTCCTACAACAATAGTCTCCACTGCACTTTTTTGTCTTTAATCAACCCAACTTATTCAAATAGAAAAGAATTAGAAACAAAGAGGAAGAAATGTGGTTTAAGTCAACACCTGAAATTTAGTATTTCGATACATTTTCTTCACATGAGATTAGAGTCATTCTTTTCAGCCACATTAAAATTTTTTTTTTGGTTAGTTTTTAATCTTTAAACTACAATAGTTTTTCACCTTCTTACTAACAATTTAAAATGAATATAAATTATAGAATATGAAAATGATATTTTTTTAAAAAATAAGCCGAGGTTTACTTTTCAATTGAAAAACCTATTGTAACATTCAGATAATGGAACTTAATTCTAATAATCGAGAAGTATCCAATAAATCAAATTTCAGATTTCGTAATTAAGTGTTTCAGGAACTGAATTTGTGAATATTCAAAAATAAAATTGAATACATATACTGTGCAACATAGTTTTAAAACCCAGACTGCCAATGTTGAGATAACGAAATTTTTACTAGAGGGGGGAAATATATATCCTATACTATTTTCTAAAAAAATATTGTAATTTTTTACAAAATACATAATTCCACAATAGAAAACTTCTAAAATACTTCAAATATTGGTACTAATTTAATTGCTAAAAAAGGTAAATAATTTTTTTTAATCAAACAGGCTTAATGTCCTAATTGAATTAGAGAAGAGGTCATCCAATCTAATAAGCAATAAGTAAATGTTGCCTGCGGTTATGCAGACACGGGAGATGTCTTTGAATTCAATCCAAAAGTTGACTAATGTTTCTACCACTACCACACACTCAACAGCTCAAAATAACACAGTTCAGATTCCTTCCACCGCTGTAACCAGCTGGTTTGGTAGTGATTATATTGACTCATCCTCCACTAAACCTCCAACTACTATTCTAGATTCACTAAATGCCTCAAAATCTGATGCTACATCTAATCTTATGGTATATTGCATCAAAGATGAGAGTTTCGGGAGATTCTATAACTCGAGGAACAATAGCGCAATATGATAAGTCCAAACAAGTGATGTCAACACCCAAAAGAATAAGTTTCGACATGAAAAGAAATGAGCCCAAAAATTGTAGGTTATAATACTCGTTCAAAGACAAATTGTATCTCAGTCTCTTTTTTGTCTTACTATTGTAAGTTAGTCTTGTATTTTTCAGTAAAAACTGAATTTGGCAAGAGAATCGTTGGCTATAATTCCCGTTCAAGGGCATCTTCGATCTCAGTCTCCTTTCTCTAACTACTGTTAGTTACCAATTTTATCTTAATATCTAGGATGGATTGTTTTAAGGGCTTCTGTTAGGGGTTCCCTATTATTCGTTTGATTTTATCTTATCTTTTGTCGAGGGTATTTGTCTAGTTCGCTTAAGCTATTTTTATCATAAAAAAGGTAAAATTAATACCAACATGTTCTTTTTTATCTCTTGTGAATTTCAACATTTGATTTAAAAGGATTTCTTATGAAGATAACCCTTTTTTTTTAGAGAAAAATAAATTTGTTCTATATATTTCTAACTAAAAAAATATTCAAGTAGGGGAAAATTCCCCAAATTAGAATGAGTGCATCTGTCCAAGCAGACCGGTGATTGACTCGGTCATGGTACCAGGTTACTAAGTCGGGGGTGAACTGGTAGGACATTCATCGTGTTTGGTGTACTCTCGTTTCAATTCACAGACGATCCAATAACACTATTAGACCACACACAGGTCCGATTTTCCATTGGATCAGTCCACCCAAATGATTCGAATTGGGTTTTAAAAGACGTTTTTGAAAGATAGATGTTTTCATTTTGATTGATTCCATTCTATATATTTGTGTTCTAAATATCATAACTTCCAAAAGTAAAAAAAATAAAAAATAAAAAACGAATTGTGGAATTCAAATTTTTGAGGTAATTGGGTTTTAAAATCAAATTTCTCAATAAAATTTGTTTTGGGTATAATTTAAACACACGATGGGGCTATGGAAAGTAAAAAGTGGATGTAGGTAGAATTTGGCTTTATGAAAGTAAGAGTAGAAATATCGTGAGATAGCCGCACTTTGAATCCAAAATTTTGGGCTTTCTGGCCCATAAGAAAAATTATGTCACAACTCACAAATATCTCCATACTTGCATGGGCCATTCTTGTCTTTTGGCACCAATGTTATGGTCCACTGAGAAATCGAGCCCTAGGTATGATTAATTTGTTATAAATATGTTGTTGAAACAATCACTTTGAAAACCCTAGTAAAGATTATCGTTACGGCCGCTTACCTCAAAAACTAAAGCATCTCACTTGAAGAGATTACGTTGATATGTGTGGAAGGGGATACATCAATTGAGACTTCATTCCACATAGATCAGTGCCAGATATATCACTAATCACAGGTAATTCATTATGATCAAGGAATTACTGTATCTTCTTTTGATGTCTTTTTTCCTCTTGTTTATTCTAGTTTTGTTTGGTCTTCAATAGATCCACAAGCGACAGACCAAAACCTGGTGAATCGATTATGAATACAAGATTTATCACATGGAAATTGTGGATGTTGTCTTGTGTTTTTACGCCTTCTGAGAAATCCGTTGCTCTATTGCTCTTTTTATGGCGACCAACATAGATCCAACGACTGTGATTTCTTTGATTAAAAGAGTATGACAAAATATGGCAATGCAAACTTGTTATATTTTTTTGAGATGAATGATTCTAGAGGGTTCTAAACTCAAATTTTGACAATTTTACAGATTCTTGGATCTAAAGTTATAGTGGAAGGGATGGCAAATCATATGAACCTCTCAAAGAGGGTTCTATTCTTTGGATAACTCAAAGGCGAAGACCATTAATGCCTGTTATTCATGACCACTCAAAGAGGGTTCTATATGTAAGTAGGAAGGCACCAAATTTGTGCCATTAATGCCTGTTATTCATGACCACCATGAATTTATAGCAAATTGGGATCTAATAAAGAAAAGGAAAATTGATTTTGTCTTGCATTAAAGCCTATAAAATTGATATACTTGTATGTGATGTCTTGCTTCTCTCAGGGGGGATCTTTGTAGGAGCCGGGGATGCCACGGTACCACCGAGATTTTTCTCAAATCGATTGATATACATAGTATAAAGTTAATGTTAGATGTTATATACCAATGATTTCATTAAAGATGCATACACGATGTGGTAGTAAATTGGTAAAATGCTAGGCTAATGAGCTTGTGTTTGGTCGTTCGACTCTCTTTGAAAGCATTTTGGTAGTATTTTTAGTATTTTATGATAATAAGTGTATTTTTTCCCAAAAAAATGCTGAAACCAAGATTTGAACCATGTACATTTATGTTGCGGTAAACGATAAAAACCAATTCGACTCCATATATGTATTATTTGTGAATCCTCTTATTACTAATTCAGCTAATTAACATCGATTTACTACAACTTGCAAAGATGTATTATGATATTTGCTGAAGCCTGAAAACACTTTTATATTGCAAATGTGTGAGAAGTTCTTAACATAGTTCCTGAATATATCAAAATTATAAATACATCCTCAAGCGTCTCTTTTGTAAGTCATTTTGATTATCAAATGTGTCTTTTGTTAGTCATTTTGATCTTCAAATGTGTGCTTTGGTTTGTCAAATATGTGTTTGGTCCCTATAAATATACAAGATTGATCACATGGAAATTGTGGATGGTGTCTTATGTTTTAACTCCTTCTCATAAATTCTTTCCTCTATTGCTCTTTTTATAATGTCCAGAATAGATATCCAACGACTATGATTTCCTTGATTAAAACAGGACGACAAAAGAAATCGCGATATTCTCTTTTTTTTGAGATTGTACGTAATAATTATGAAATTATCAATATTTGTTCTCTTTTGTTGTTACTACTATGATTGATTATGAGATAATTGATTTTATTTTGACGAATATTATCTAAATATGTATTTGATTTTATAAGTCTTATCCTTTTTTAAAAGAAAATAGAATCTTATCAATCTTTGATTTTTATTTTAAACTACTAATTATTGAAGTTTAATTAAATATTGTTATGTAAATAATAGATTTGCAGCAACAAAGAACGAGGCCGTTTATCCAACAAATTGAGGAATATAAAAGACGAATATCTGAGAAAGATATATTGAAGAACGTCAAATGTCAAAACTTTGAGGTCATTGTCAAGTGACTTCTGAAACAAAGAAGTATATTGTGTCATTTTTCAGGTGAGGCTTGTAAAATTTTGTTCATTCGAGGATTGCAACAGAGATTTTTGGGAGTTGTTTAACTCAACACATGGATCACTTTTAGAGATGGTTGTGAGAAGTAACTTGTTTCTTGATATGATTTTTTTGTTTTATCACATTGACTATTTCAAGAATATAATTGAGGTTTAATCTATATTTAGGAGGACTTCGTCAATGGGGAAGAAGTTGACAGGCTGGACTATCAATTTCTTATTTGTTGTATCACATAGTGGTTCGTTAAAAAGAATGTGTGCCCCATTTGCAAAAAAGAAAAAAGTGGATTATGTGTTTAAACTAAATGGCGAAGATGCTAAAACTCTCCATGGTATATCATGTTTATGTAACAAAAGCAAGTACTCCAGACTCTACGAGTTAGCAGAGCTTTTGTATACTTTTTTAATAGTTTTGCAGCCCTAAAGGTTTAGGCAGTTTATCCATAAATCAATGATATAAAAGAGGACTAGCTGAGGAAGATATATTGAAGAACATCAAATGTCAAAAGTTTGAGGTCATTGGTCAAGTGACTACTGAAAACAAAGAAGGATATGTTTTCTTAAGTGAGACTTGCAATATTTTACTCATTTGAGGATTACAACAAAGTTTGTTTTTTGGAGTAGTTAATCTCATAACATGGATCTATTTTTAGAGATGGTGCTAAAAAGCAGATCATTTCTTTAATTTTTCTATTTTATTATAGAGACTATTTCAAGAATGTAAGTAATGTTTTATCTATATTTAGCAGGACTTCGTTAATGAGGAACACTTTGATAGGTTGGACTATTGTGTACATCAATTTCACATTTTCTGCATTACACAGGGATTGGTTAAAAAGAATGTGTACCCCATTTATAAAAAAAAAAAAAAGTGGATTATGTGTTTAAACTAAATGTTGAAGATGCTAAAACTCTCCATAGTATAGAATAGGCAAAATCACACCAGGGACCTTTAAGTTATTTATTTGTAACAAGTTGGCCCTTTAAGTATTTTTTTAACAAATATGCCCTTTTAGCATAAAGTTTTTCAGCAAGCTTACCCTCAAACCATCATAATAAGATAACACATGGATTCTAGTTAACCAGGTTCTTCCGCACGTTTCATATTGCAATGAATTTTCTCCTTAATCGTGAAGAAGAATTTGTGTTCTATAAGTGAAAATCACAAGATTCATTCATTTCAGAAGAAACAATTACATCATTGTTATAGAACAGCTAGCTCAGTCCAAACTCCATATATTCACAGCAAAAAATGAAAGAGATGGAAAATTAATAATATCTGTAACATAGAGCATAACTAAACCGAAAATAACAAAACACATCCAATTACAGGTGAAGGAGAAATTAAAAAAAATTAGAACTGGTTTGCGAAAATTTTCACGGAAGCAAAAGGCAAGAATGAAATGAAAGTGTTCGCGGGGGAAATTAAAGAAGGAAAAAACATACTTCAAATTCCATTAAACAACAATTTCACGACCAGCAACAAAACCCTAAAATTCTATGAGAACCAAAATAGAACAAGGAACTTACATTAAGAACTTAGGGTTTCGAAGTTATATGCATTTAAGGTGACGGCGAGCAAGGTGACGACGAACAAGGCGACGACGACGGTGACGGCGACGGCGACAGAGAGAGCTGAGAATGGAGAGAGTTAAGAACCAAAGTGACGGAGAGAGCTGAGAATGGCGATGGCGACGTTGCCTCTAATAAACGGAGAGCTGAGAACGGAAAGCAAGGTGATAACGGCAAGGCGACGGAGAGAGCAAGGTGACAACGAAGGAACGAAAAGTTGGAATGGAAAATCGAGAGTGAGAGAGCGAGATGTTTAGGGTGAGAGAGTTCTGAGAGAGAACGTGTGTGGTGTTTCTGAGAGAGAGAGAACTTGTGTGAAGTTTTGGAATGGAATGGGGGAAATAAAACTGGACTTTTAGTATCGTGTGTCTTAAGAACTAATGCTAAATGTATGACTGACTACTTTTAACATCGGTTCTTTAAACAACCGATGCTAAATGTAGGCGCGAAAAACTGAAACCTTCTGTTTAATTGAACAACCGATGTTAAATGGTGCTGTTTAATGTCCTTTTTCCACTAGTTCTTTAATATATTAGTTCTACATTCCAAAATATAATTTTTATAATTTTATCATATACAGTCCGGAGCACATTCCTTCACAGTCTCCTAGTGAACTTTTTACAATATCTTATAAAACAATTTGTGTATATGTAGGTGGCAAATATTATATATTTTCTCAGTTATAATTTATTCTATAAAAAAGTATGTTTTGAAGATAAAATAAACAGAATTTCATTTTTAATCTACATTGATGGTCACTATATTAAAACATAATTTAACAATAATAGTTCATGAAATATTTAGTTAGGAAAATTATTAAAACTTTATTTATAACATTGACTAAATTAATTAAATTATGGTGTTCATTTGACTTGTTGGTTAAATTGATTGGTATTCCTTCATTGTACTTGTTTGTTAAGAATATTAGGGGTGGAAATAAGAAGTTAGTAGTTAAATTAATTGAGAGTTGGGAAAGTGATGGCAACCTCGGAGCCGTCGGTGACTATTTCTGGAGTCATGAAGGTGGGAGGGATGGAGACACCACAATCGGGGATGGAAGACCGATAGATAAGTCTAGAAGACGCCACAACCGGCTATGGGGGTTCCAGTTGATAAGTCCGGTTGAGCGCCACGGAAAACCGATAAGCTCTAAGAATGGCTCACGAAGAACCAAAGAGACACGTCTCTAAATTTTTACTCAAAATTCAACTTGTTTATTTCATAAAATGCACTACAATATATAGAGAACCTCAGGCCCTATTGGCCCAAAAGAACCTCAGGCCCAATTGACTTAATAAAACCCTAGAAATTAAAATACACTAATAAATATCAAATCCTAATTTTAATGGAAATAACTAATTGGCATTAAAGCCATTGAATCTAATCCTAAAATAAAGAAGACAATTAAATGAAATTAAAGTCTTGAATATAATCCTAAAATAAAGTACTAAAAATGGAAATAAATTGCACTAATTTATTCTTTATGATATTGTACTAATATACTCTTCACGAGATTTTCCTTCAACTTTTCTACGTGTAGACCTTAGTTGCATGAGTTGAGAGGAATTCTCCAGCCAATGATAATGCAAGATAGCTACTTGGATTCAAAATTGGCATAAGCCATTAAGTCTTGTAGTCAATGAAATACTGATATCTTTATACGTTTCTTTCCACATGCTTAAGGCAATTAGGATCTCATCAGAAAGCTAGGCATAGACATGAGAAGAGTAGAAGTATTCATTAGCAATTTAATGGAAATTTGAAACAAAGTTTCCTATCTTACTAGTGTGCTTCACTCACCCCACCACATATGACTTACTTTTACTTTAAGTGAGAAACTCTTCAACTGAAAGCTTAGTCATTCATTTAGAAAGAAAAATAAGGTTGGCATTTGTAGAGAGAAGAAAGCGAGCTAGAGAATTATTAAAAATCATAGTGAGAAATTGGAGGAAATCTTAAGCCAAGACTAAAATTAATTTCCTTAAACTTTGACTCATTTTTTACTGGTTTTGATTAAGTAATGTTAGATAAATTTGGGGTACAAGTTGTAGGTATAATAATCATAAACTTGTATAGATATAGGTTCACTGCTTTGCCTATAACATTTTGTATAGAACTCTTTTTTAATTGAATCCTTTCCCATTAAAAACTAGACTTGTTTTACTACATTTTGAGCAAAAAAATTATGTTATTTTACTGAGTTTTCATATTTTAAAATGTGTTACAATTCAGATAATTGGTACTATCCTATTTCTGCACTTATGTGTGTTGTTTCATTAAAGTGAACCGGGTGGGCTATTATTTAGTAAAATAAAAGTCATAGTCATAAAATGGTTGTTTGGTATTTTAAATAAATCACCAAAGTTGTCATTCAAATGCTGAATAATCCTGGACATAGATTATTTTTGAAATGTTTGAAAGATGTCTCTTTTGTTTAATTGGGGTTAATCGACTTTACCATGCTATGCAATAGGTAGATTCTACAGCGGATCAATCTCTTCAGCAACAGGAACTCTACGTGGTGTTACAATCTTGGGTCTGCTCAAGAAGAAGGACAGTGGTGTGCTTTTGTGCGTCAAGGGTGGCCTAGTGTCTGATGTCTTGCTAGATGTGCGAGTTTTGAGTTGGGGTTCATCACAAACTCTGCTACTATATTTGTAGTATTCCTTTATGTTTGGCGTTCTTTTCCTTGATAATTCTTCGTAGGAGTAGCTTTCTTCGGTTTTCTCCCATCTGAACTAGGAATTAGTTTGTTTGTAATCAAGATAGATGTTGTATTTTGACTAGCCTGGCTTTCCTAGCAAATGATAGTTATGTACTCTCTGCACCCCTTCATAGAAGGTGGGTACAGTCTGCACATATCATGTTGAATTTAGGCTATATCAATAAAGAATGTTTACTTAAAAAAATGATTTTGAAACTCAATGCATGTATATGCTATGTGATATATTGACGGTAGAAGCATCTTAGGGGTCTGAGAAGGACTGGCTGAGATTTTTTTATATCACCCCATATATTGTGGATTATTTTCAGATGTAAGAAGCTAGCAAAGGAAAGAAATATGCTAAGGATAAGTCTTACATTAGGAGCTTTCAGTTTATGTAACTGTCATGTACAAACAAACATTATAACTCAATTTAATGTAATGTTTATTCAAAATAAAGTTTAGCTACATTTACAAGTTCTAAATGTGGTTGATATTGAGACTTGATTGGTTAAGTTGGTTTGTTGTTCAAGTTCTAAATTTTCCACACATTCTATTTATCATTTACGTTAAATACCATAAGAATCCTTATAAAGTTAACGCTTTATAGAAAACACCATGGTAAATAGCCAACAACTTTGTCCCCAACACCGAAGTCGCCTCCACCATCTGCGTAAAGGCCAATACAAACTCTCCATCCACGAGGTATAAGATCATCTTAAACAAATTTGCAGCAGTGTGAGGTACAAGATCGGAAATCGCAGCATGAGCTGATGTAGTTGTAAATTTACCATCCCTTGTTTCTCTCCACACAAGTTTGTCATCACCAACAGAGGTATTAGGAGAGGAGTGACTTCTATCTAGGTAACAACATGAACAGGTAAGAAGCTCAACAACTCGTTAGAATTCCAAGATCGATTAGGAAGAACAAAGTCACTTACACATTCCATCTCCTCTTCACTAGGTAGCGCTCCCACATTAGAACCTCTAAGGGGACTAAGGAAATCATGTCAAGCATCAAATCAGAATCTCCTAGATCTTCCATGTCCTAGTTTCATAGTAGACGAGTTCCAGTTTGTCCCCCAATTTGCACAAATCCCTCCCCACACAATAGAATCGTTTCTCCTATAGTGTTGATAATAGGAATTTATCTCGCCCACATTTGTACTTAGACAATGATAGAGGTCCAAAGAGAAGAGGGCTCACTAGAAAGTTTCCACACCATCTTTTTCAGAATGACCGAATTCAAAATCTTACTGGTCTTTAGGCCAAATTCCCATCTACCTTGGGGGCGGCAAATCTTTTCCCAACTCACAGAATGGTGCTTTCTGTGGTTTTAAGATATTATCTCCCCATATAAAGGAGTGACAACTTTTATTGGTCTCATCACACACACCTTTAGGAATAACACAAGATTGCACCATATAACTATAAAGATCTTTGATGACTGATTTTAGTGAGAGTGATTCTACCGGCAAATGAAATATTATCTGCCTTCCAAGAGCTAAGTCAATTCTTCACCTTCTCAATAAAACAGTTGAAAGTGCCCCATAGACCCTTTTTTTTGAAGAATTGGAAAATTAATCTATTTCCTGAGGTCGTCCTTCGAAGAGAAACCTAAAGTAGGTACACTATCTCCTGTCTCGACTCCCAATTCACATTCTTTGAGAAGAAAACTTCTATCTGGTCTTTATTCACCTTTTGACCGGAACCATCACAAAACGTCTTCAAAATACATGCCATAAACGTAGGCTTACATCACCAAAGCTTTGCAAAAAAAATAAGATTGTCCCCAGAGGCTAAATGAGAGATGTTAGGGCCTCTTCTAGACAAACTGACAAGACATCAAGTCTTTCTCTCAACAGCAAACTCAATAAGGAGGAAAGAGGCTCCATACAAAGCACAAACAAATAAGGAGATATCATATATATCACCTTGCCTAATCCCCTGGGACCACTTGAAGCTATCTAAGGCTTCCCCATTCCAAAGAAGGCGTGTGGAAGGAGTAGAGAAACAACACATAATAAGATCAATAATGTGGGAGGGGGGAACCAATGCCAACCAAGGTATCTTTGATAAAGGACCTTTGAAAGAATGTCAATAGAGTTGAAAAAATTGTCAGAATTTATTTTTTGACCAAATCAGAAATTTACTTAAGCAAGCTAACTACTGAACTTGGTACAAAAAGAAATTGAAGAATTCGTTCCATTCAAAAGATTAATTATTGAAAGGGATGGCTAAGCATGTATTATTCGAGATGCTAACGAAATATATGATTGCTGAGCATTTTTAATGCCATTTTTCTCTTATATATTTTTCCCAAAATTATGACCAACTTCAAGTAGCTAGCTAGGAAAGCTATATACATGGACATGTCAAATAGGATTTTCAGTGGTCTAAATTCTTAATGAAGGTGTTTGGAGAAATTCAAGGTGCATTTGACATTTGACATTTGACTTTCTATGATACTCTTGAGTTTCTTTTGGGTATCGATACCCTGCATGCAGGCAAAATTTATTAAAAATTTCAATTTATTTAACATAATTAAGTATAAAAAAATGAGATGTCATTAAGTGATTGAATGTTAGGTACCATACCCAACAAAACTCCCGAGCATTGGAGTACTGTTCACATTCTTTAATTTATTGTTTATGTTAAAATTGATATGCATTGAGAAATATCTTGAATAAGAGTCACATTTAGAAATAATTGGAAATATATGTGTAGTGTGTATTAAATCTTTCCATTCTCCTAACTCATAAAAATGTCTCTTTTAGTACTTACCTCTTTTTGTCCTCATATTTTAGAAAGACTTAATGCTTTTTGACACTCTTTCTCAAACTCTTATTAATGAGTTAAATCTGAGAGTGATATTCGTAAATAACTTAACGCGCTTTCTCCGATTGCTTAGAATGAATTCTTTCCAGGCAGACAGATATTGGACGTCGTGGTAGTAGTGAATCAAATTTTAGATATGGCAAAAAGAAGGAAGCAAAGGTGTTTAGTGATCAAATCAGGTTTTGAGAAGGCCTATGATTCGGTTAATTGAGGTTTTCTTGATTATATGTTGACAATGTTGGGTTTTAATGCGAATTGGAGAAATTGGATGAAAGCTTGCGTCTCATCCAGCTCAATTTTGATTCTAGTGAATAGAAGCCCGACGGATGAGTACGTGACCCAAAGAGGTTTGAAGCAGGACGATCCGTTAGCCCCTTTCTTGTTTCTTATAGAAGCAGAAGGCTTGGCAGGATTAGTGCGAAAAGGAGTGCGTGGAATCCCAGAGCCTAACGGGTTTAGGGTTTAATATGGAGTAATGTGGTTGGTATTAATATGGAGGCGGGTGTGATGAGAGGAATATATTGTTTTCTAGCTTGCAACATTGTTTCGGTAAACATTCAAATTTCTAGGTGTTCCGGTAGGGTCCAATCCAAGGAGCAAAATCACTTGCAGCCCATTATAGACACTATAAAAGCTAGACTGAATAGTTGGAAAAGCCGACAACTTTCCATCGGAGGGAGGACTACGCTCATTAATTTGGTACTATCCTCTTTACTGTTGTAAAATTACAAAGGAGATTTCTTTGGAGAGGCGATCAAGATAAAAACAAAATGGCTTGGGTAAGGTGGGATTTGGTATGCACGCCAAAGAAAAATTGAGGTCTTGGGATCAAGAATTTAGAAGTCTTTAACTTAGTGCTTCTCTCAAAGTGGAGATGGAGATTCCTTGAAGGTGATGTGAACTCAATGTGGAAGAGAGTGCTTATCAAAAGATAAGGTCCAGCAGCGCCTTGGTTCAAAGAAGACATGTACCGAAGGTGTTTGAAGGGATCATCCTCATGGTGGAGGGATATTATAACTCTAGGGGCTGGACATAAGTAAGTTAATAAAAAATTATAATCAAGTAAAAGAATATATTTTAACATAGAAAGAATTATAAATATTCATAAGTTAGTATAAAATAATTGTGTTTAAGTATAATTTCATGTAATATTATTAATATAACAATTATGGAGTTTTGCATCGCATCATATTCCTAATTAGGGTGGGGGACCAACTATGTCCCTCACAGGTTTTCCAGTCAAAGTGTTTTCTAAACACTAGTTTAACCAGCATGGATTACAGCGGTTCAATTGACAAGAGATCCAACAACACAATCAAACCACACATGGGTCCGGTTTTCCAATTGATCATTCCACCCAATTGATTTGAATCGGGGTTTAATACACAACTTTGAAAGAGATATTTTTTATCATTTTGATTGATTTCAATGCATATATCTGTGTTCTAAATATCATAACTTCCAAAAGTACACACAAAAAAAACATGAATTCCAGAATTCAAATTTTTGAGGTAATTTGGTTTTGAAATCAAGTTTCTCAATGAAAGGTAATTTGGGTAAAATAATGTAAAAGCACGATGGGGATATGGAAAGTAAAAATTGGATGTAGGTAAAAATTGGCTTTATGAAAGTAGGAGTCAACATATAGTAAGATAGCCACACTTTGAATACAAAATTTGGGCTTTCTGCCCATACTGTCATGGGCCATTTTTTCAACAATTCTTGTCTTCTGGCACCTGCGGTGTTAGCCATTGAGAAGTTGAGCCCTAGGTATGATTAACTTGTTATAAATATGTTGTTTCACTACTTTGAAAACCCTAGCAAAGATTATCGTCGCAGCCACTTACCTCAAAAACTAGAGCATCTCTCTTGCTCTCCTCCCTCATTACTCGCGTTTGTATAGAGTTACAAAAGTAGCCTTTCCATTTCTTGAATTGATTACGTTGATATGCGTGGGAGGCGATACATCAACCGAGACTTCATTCCAAAAAGATCAGTGTCATATATATCACTAATCACAAGTAATTCATTATGTTCAAGTAATTAGTGTATCTTCTTTTGGTGTCTTTTTTTCTCTTTTGTTTAATCTAGTTTTGTTTGGTCTTCAGTAGATCCACAAGCGGCGCACAAAAACTTGGTGAATTGATCATAAATACAAGATTGATCACATGGAAATTGTGGATGTTGTTCTATGTTTTCACGCCTTCTCAGAAACTCCTTGCTCTGTTGCTCTTTTTATAACATTCAACATAGATCTCCATCGACTGTGATTTCCTTGATTAAAATGGTACGATAAAAGAAGTTGAGGCGAACTTGTCATATTCTTTTAAGAAGGTACATAATAATTATGAAATTATAAATATAAGTTCTCTTTTATATTTACTACTATGATTGATTATGAAATAATTGATATTTCAATAAGTATAAGATTAAAAGAAGTGGATAAATTGACTGCATTGAAACAGAAATAAAAAATTTCTCATCGTAACAAATTAATTAGAACATTGGTTTCTTTGGACAAAATTGGTTATAGACAAGAAATGAAGGAAATGATCTAGGGAATTTCAATTAATTAGAACATTGTAATGATGAATTTCAATTGTTTTCAGGTGCCTGAAGTTTTTCAAGAGGACACCTGAAAAAGGTGGGGACAAATGGGGCTATTAACACCATCTTATCCAATTGTAAGATGATTGAGAGTTTGAGCATGAAATTTTTTTGGAGTTTGGCCACATTTGATTGTGAAAGTGATGACTTGAGGTTGAGGAGGCTTCTTGTTGATAGCTGCAGTTTTAACACCGTTTTTAAACTCAATGCACCTAGTCTATCTTATTTTGAGTATTATGGGGAAATGAATGTTTTTAAAATCGAAAAATCATTTGACATAGTAGAGGCAAATGTTGATTTTGGGCTTGAACACATAAATATTCTTTATGAAGATCTTTTTCTGCAGAAAATTATTAGAGATATCGCCATGCTAAGGTTCTGACTATATGCAGCTATACACTTCAGGTAGCTTTTGTTTACTTTTTAGTGAATATATTTACTTTACTTTAAATATTATTTTTTCTTATATTTTCTCATGAATCTTATGTTATAAGGGCAAGTCATTTTTTTGATGGGATTTGGTTCAACAATTTGAAACAATTATCTTGTATAATTGAATTTAATTTCCTCTAGTAATAATTAGGTGAGTCGTAAATTTAGGTTAGATCTGAATGAAAAGTCATGAGAACGGTGTCATATGTGCGAGGTCTAAATTTCTAATATTCTCATCCCCCAATCCCCAGAAAGCAAAACACACAACATAGTTCATGACGGTAAGAAATTATACCTCTATCCTTTTGGATATTTAGGCTTACTAGACTTGAAATATGCCTCTACCTCAGGATATAAGGTACCAAATTGTTTTTTTAGATAATATTTGAGTTAATATTTGATTTTTTAAGGAATTATATGTAATCATCAGTTCCAATTGTTTTTAGGTGCCTGAAGTTTTTCATTTTTGGCATAAAAAGTAGTATTGCATCCGGTAGATCCATTGTTTTATGATAAAAGAAATTCTTTAACAAATGATCGTTTAACAGCATTAAGAAGAAGATTTTTTCTTTGTGATAACATTATGGATAGAACCATCAGTTATATAGAACTAAATGAGTTTCAAGTTTTCCCTAGTTTTAAGCCATGATTGTTGACATGTGATGATGCAAAGGTATTTTACCACTCTTAATTTCTTATCTCACTTGCAAATTATATCTGCACTCACTGTAGTGTACCCCCGAACATGCTACATTTCTTTCGAAGATATTATTGATTTCTTTCGTTTCAAAAATTGAGGGAGGTGTTGTCTTTCCTTTAGTGTATATTTGGAAAGAAGGTTAGGGTACAGGCATTGCACTCACTGAACTATTTCATGCAATGAAAGTTTAGTTTCATTCACTAATGTTGCATCATTATGTTGTTTTTGTTGTGGTAGAAGGAAAGATGATTCAAGATGCTGCGACAAACATGCATAATGAAAATGAAGGCAATCTTAATCATGAAATCAATACTGCATTAACAAGTATGATGGCGTCTGCCACTATGATACCTCAGATTGAAACTGAACAAAGAGTACATGATCTAAACATTGTTCCAACAACCGATGATCATCACAATGTTGATTCTTCAAATCCACCATTGAGAATGAGTTCTCATCAATATTCAACTTCAACTCGACTGTTTGGGTTAAATATTTCCCCTAATCAGAGACATGGCGTTTTGGTATTAATGGAAGTTCTTAATTCCGATAGTTCTTCTTTTAGCCATGAGTGTTGACAAAAGATGATGCAAAGGTATTCTACCATTCTTAATTTCTTATTTCATGCTACATTTCTTTCCAAGATATTGCTCATTCTTTCCCTTCAGAAATTGAGGGAGATGTTCGTTTTCCTTTAGGGTATAGACATAACACTCGTTGAACTATTTCAAGCTATGAAAGTTTACAGGTTTCATTCACTGATGTTGCATCATTAGAAAGAAATCAAAGCTTTTATTTATTTAGCCCATTCGAGGTCTTAAGTCTTAACTACACTTCATTCCCTCTAGTTTGGACTATGTATAATCTTTATATGTAAAGTCTTTTTTGGAGCCAATCACGCCCTTCTATTTTTAATTTAAAATAAAGCAAATTTGGTCATACAATTAGCTTTCTTCTCCCTGAACCCCATAAGTTCTCAATTAATTGGTATATGAAATAATTTACAGGTTTATAAGTTGGAAACTTAGTGGAATTTTGGGATTTTTTTATTGAAATTTAATGTTTTGGTTGATGAGTTTTAAGTAGAAGATCTGCAAGGACTTAATTGATTCCATTTGTGAACTTCGAATAGAAAATGAGAGTTTGAGTTTTTAGTAGTAGGAAAGTGATGGAAGTTGAAACAATAAGAACAAAATGTCAATTTTGTGTTGATGTCATTTTTATCTTAAACTACAATAACTATTCTGAAACTATATAAGTTTTATTAAATAATGCTTTTGCAGCAAGAGAAGATGAGGCAGTTTATCCAACAAATTGAGGAATTTAAAAGAGTACTATCTGAGGAAGATCTATTGAAGATCATCAAATGTCAAAAGTTTGAGGTCATTGGTCAAGTGACCTCTGAAAATAAAGAAGTATGTGTCATTTGTCAATTGAGGTTTGTAATGTTTTGTTCATTTGAGGTTTACAACAAAGATTTTTTTAAAGTTGTTTATCTCAACACATGGATCGCTTTTTAGAGATGGTTGTGAATGGTAACTTGCTTTTTTACATAACTTTTCTGTTTTAACACACATTATTTCAAGAATTAATGTAAGTGACATTTTATCTATATTCCTGACTTCGTCAATGGGGAAGAAGACGACAGGTTGGACCATTGTGTACATCAATTTCATATTTGCAAAATCACATAGTGACTGGTTAAAAAGAAAGTGTGCCTCATTTGCGGAAAAAAAAGTGGATTATATGTTTAAACTAAATGGCGAAGATACTAAAACTCTCCATAGTATAACATGTTTATGTAACAAAAGCAAGTACTCCAGACTCCAAGACTTAGCAGAGCTTTTGAATAACTTTTTCTATATATTTATATATCATTATGATTAAAAGTGAATGTATTTAAACGTCATTTGAACTTGGGAGAATATAATAGAGATTTTTCGAACAAAATTGTGTTCAGGTTGCTCCATCATGATATGAAAACTTCGAAACCTTATGTAATTTGCACTTTTTCTGTCTTACACGTCTTTTTCTATAAGGTTATCTATGTGTATAGATATTATAATGTTTCTTATCCAATTTAAAATGAACATTGCATATTTAATATATAGAAAATTTATTAGAAAAAGTACAAGAGGTTTCCCAACTCGATACATCAAAACATCAAGTAATCAAGTGTAAATACAACCTAAATACTATAACCAACTCGCTACAAGGGTGACCGGGAGGACAATCCCCATTAAGAAGATTGATGGCATCAACAAAGTTAGATTCGACCACCACGCTTGTATGGCCATGTCCCCAGGCAACACAAACACTATGGTAAATAGCCAACAACTGTGTCTCCAACACTGAAGTCGCCTCTACCACATGAGTAACGGCCAGTACAAAATCTCCATCAACATTTATCATCACACCTCTGCAACTGGCAGTGTCACTACTATTCGTAAATGCATCGTTGCAGCACACTGAAATAGAGTTCCTAGGCGGATGTTGTCAATGCATGTAAGCCTGTATTTATAGGGAATCGTGTCCTTTGTGAGCTGTCGGATCGAAAGAGTGGATCTGAGCCATCCAAGTATGAGATCATAAGTGGGATTTGTATATTGAGGATATACATCAAAGTGATTCGGCTCATCCATGTCCAATTGCTGAATGGGCCTCTTGGTCCAGTCCAGAACAGTTGCCCCCCAAGCCGAGATTATTCTGAAGGAGGGTCTTCGCTTGAAGGATTTTTGTCGATTCGTCTGCCTCATCGAGTCGTGTAAGATCTTTGTGTCATTTGTCAATTGAGGTTTGTAATGTTTTGTTCATTTGAGGTTTACAACAAATATTTTTTAAAGTTGTTTATCTCAACACATGGATCGTTTTTTAGAGATTGTGAACACCCAATTTTAACCGGTATTTTCATTTTCTCTATAAAAAAATTCCAAAAATATGTCATTTTGCGCGATTTTAGATTTTTATCATTTACACGTGTCATTTGGAGCTAATTAGCAATTTTGCGTTTCTTTATCATTATTATTATGAGAGCTCTTTTTTTTAATTACAAAAAAAATATAAACAAAGTTTCAAAATGGGTTACATGCCAAGACAAAAAAAAAAAACAAAAGTACAAGAAAAATTAATTAAAATGATAAAGAAGAGGCAGCATGCGCATCCCCCTCCCTCTCTAACCATTTTATTTCAAGCTTGCATATTGAGCATCTTTCTTCTTGTCCCTTGGCTTCTCCCATTTTGGGCACAAATTTGCAGCCTTGGCAGCACCTCTGCTGCCTCTCAGAGGTGGTTATGCTTTTTGGTCCCCTTGGGTTGCAATTCTCTAGTTTTGAGACCACACCTACACCATAGTTTTAGCCTATAAATACCTGCAAACAGCAACATATAAGGGGGGGAACAGAGACACATTACAAAAACCAGATTTTCGTTTGTGTAAAATAGAGAGAAAATACTGTGAGAAGTTTTTGTGGAAAAAAGAAAGAAGAAGCAGTTAGAGGCAGCAAAGCACAAATATTTTTCAGAAACTGGAAAAACAGGTTGAGAACAATTTGAGTTTTAAGATGTAGAAAATATGTGTTTCCTTCATTTTTATTTTATAGTTCCGTGGAAAAAAATGCACCTTGAACACCACCACCGTAGCCTTCGTTCTCCAAATCGCTGCTGCTGATTGTGAAACATCACTGGAAGACCATCACCGTCGTCGTTGCACCCTCAGACGCTGTGACCATCAACCACCACACCACCGTAAACCACCCACTACCGCCGTCGTTCTCTCTCTTACCACCCAAAACAACCACCAGAACCACCCCTAAACTCCGACCGCCGCAGGCGGTGGTCTTTCTCCCTTCCTCACAGTCGTCGCACCTACCACCATCGTCGCGTCTCTGTCCCTCTCTTCGCATCCCTCTCTTCCTCCTTTCTTTCCTTCTCTCTCTCTTCGCTACAGAACGATTTCAGAGAGAAATAGTAGAAAAAATCAAAACAGAAATAAGAGCAAAATGAAGAGAGAAATATAATTAAAGAAAAACTAGAGCAGAGAACACGAACCACTCCTTTCCTGTCTCTCTCTCTATCTCTGTATCTCTCTCTCTCAACCGTCATTGGCCATTTTTTTACTCTCCTCTGAGGTTGCTTCCAATGGCGTATTCAAAGTTGCAAGGTCTGTTGTGTATTTAATTCCTCAGCTTCATGTCTTGTCTAACTAGTTGGTAGTACTTTAATTATTTACTTTATTATTAGAATACTAGTTGAGCTATGCCCTCTTGTCAAAAAGCTGAGCTATTCCCTAGAAGGCTAGAGCAGTGGATATGCGATGCTGATAATGCCTTGTTCAAGTTTTCATTTCTTTTTTGTTAATATTATATTAATGCTCTTCTTATTATTATATTGAATCAATAAATAGATATCTACTCTTTTGCTTTTAAGTAAATTAGTTTAGATCAGTAACAATAATAAATAGTGTAAGTATAGGCAAACACACCTCTTTCCTAGTCCAGCTCTTTTGTTTGTCGTTAGGTGGTAAACATACTTATATTAATCCTAACATGTTCAAAAACAGACTTTTGCTAGAAATGACAAGAAGAACTACGTAGCCTTTGATTCTCCGCCACGCGGAGATACGTAGGAGTGGGGCCTCCCCGTCAGGCCAAATTATTTTTTCAATAAATAATCAGTTTTTTCTTTAACACCTATTTTCCAAAAATACCAAAAAAAGGGGATTGGCCGAGATGTACATCTTGTCAATCCCGGTTTAAGACGCCCGAGTTGTACAACTTGGTGATCTCAAACCCTTTCAAAAAAAAATTAAAATCAACCCAACCAACAAACTTTTTCAGGAAGAACTACGTGACTGTTGAGTTCCTCATTGCACCAGAGGATACGTAGGAGCGGGGCTTCCCCGTCAAGTCAAAATTAAATTTTCTTAAATTGGTCCCTATTTTAGTTCTTCGTAAATGGCTATTTATTATTTAGTATTATTTTATTTTGGGGTAAAACAAATAACTCATAATTTATTTTTGCACAATCAGATTTAGGGTAATTGTCTTAGGACAGATGTACTAGGGGTGCAGTGGGATTAAGTTTCCGCCCTTCCCTATACATAATCGACTCCCGAATTCAAATCTGGTATGCGTAGACCAAATATTTTGAAACAAGGTTTTTCTCAATTTTCCTATTAAATAAATTGGGTGGCGACTCCCAAAATTACAATATTTTTGAGACGTCTACGTCGGGATTACGGTCACGACAGATGACGACTCCACTGGGGATTTCGTGAGAGTCAAGCCTGTTTAATTTGGTTGTGCAAAATATCTATGAGTTAGGTGGTCATCCACTCTACTTTGTTTTATTGTATATGATTTATGCTATGCTTAACATACACCTTAGGTTAGAAGACAAATTATATTACTGCTTGGTTGTTTCTTACCTTTATTTTGCAAGGATTATTTAGGTTTATTTATTTATTTATTTATTTATTTATTAGGATTTGAGGTTTGTATGCTCTCTTCACACACTACACGAACACTGTGAGCACACACAGAGAGTTGAGCTCACACCGGAGCCGCAAAAAACACCTAAGTTAGAACGAGGATAGTGGAACTCATTTTGGATGTACATCCTGTGTGACTTCCATGATTTCCTCATCTAGAGTGATTCTTCTGTACGGATACCCCCATTTTGGATGTACATCCTGGTGTGGTCCATCTTCTAGAAGGATACTTCACTCTAGAGACCCTGAATCTCATTAGGTTACAATAACCAACCAGTGTGAGTATTCACAGTAAAAAGGCATTAGACCCATAGGCCCCAACCCAAATAGCATGGGTTGACCAAATTAGGTCACAAAGGAAGCTACTCTACCTCTTACCTTACTCTTCGTAAAAATCATTTTTCCATCAACGTTTTTTATTTCAAAAATTATTCAAAAAAATCTCTTCACATGCATCTTTTCATAAAAATAACACAAAAAACAACATAAAGATTACATTGCAATGCATAAAAATGATATAAAAAATCATATTGTATCTCATGCATAAAAACCATACAAAAAAATCATGTAGTAAAAATAGTGCATTGAAAAATATAAATTCATCATTTGCAGTTTTATTTGCATGAGTTCTTAGAAAAAAATATATTGCTCTGCATATTGCGCATCTTCATTGCATTATCATTCATCATAAATTACATATGTTGCATTATACTATGTATCATTCAAAGTTATAATTCATTTTTCTTGACATGAGCACTTAAAAAAATTGTTTATGCATGTAGTGCGCATTTTCATTGCATTGTCATAAATTTCACCATATTTCATTTTTTTTCCTGTGCATATACTTAAAAAAAATTTTCATGTGTAAATAAAGCAAACCACATTTTTATTCATCAATCCTCATAGCATATTTCCTTCAAATGGGGCAAAAAAAAATGCATTGCATTTCTTGCATAAAAACATTACATCTTAGGATGAATGCTTGCATGCATACCATACCATGCATTCCATGACATCTTGTCTTTTTTTAACTCATTCTCATGTAGCATAAAATTTTCTTTAAAGGAAATAAATAAATAAATAATGAAATTTTGAAGTCATTGAGTTATGTTCACAAGAATAGAGAAAAGTTAAATTTTTGTGCTTGCGTAAAAATGGATATCAATCAAGCTTAGACTCATTGGATCATTCTATTGAAAGCTGTTGAGAAATCACTAGAGAGTTAGGGAAGTAATGCGAGGAAATGTTGCATGGGGCACGACACATGGGTATTTTGAAAAAATTATAGAAAAATGGAGACATAAGGTTGACAATCAGTTCTTGAAAAAAAAAGCTTAAAGCGGGGAAAAAGAGGGGGAAAGATGATTGTCATTAGAACTTGTCTAATCATGTTGTACTAAGTCAAATAAGCTTGAAACCAAGCTGACTTTGTTGAAGCTTTATACTAATGAATTTGCATGGTTTTAAAAACTCATTTCCATCCTTCCTCACCCCAAGTTTCCCTTAAAAACTGACCCCTTCAAGTTCTTGCCTCAAGTGATAATTCTCAAAGCCCTTTTGGTTGCGTCATTCCAGGATGAACTAGTGAACAAATATCAGATTTTGAAGATCCATTTCCCAAAAAAAAAAGAAAAAAGAAGAAAGAAAATTAAAAAAAAAGAAGCAAAAGAAAGAGAGAGCAAAGAATTTGTCAAAAGAATGAATTTTTTTTTTAAATTAAAATTTTGAAAATGAGGAATCATGATTCAAGATGAAGAGTGGCCGTTCTTCTCTATCCCAATATATATCCCTCGTTGTCCCCCTTTTTGAGCATGTAACTTTCTTTCATTAAATCCCGGACAAGGATCAACACTACATCAGAATTTGGTGCATTTAGATGAATTATCAGATGAATTCCAAAGGTAGAAAATTGATGACACCCAAATCAGGAGCACTGGAGGAAAAGAAAAAAGAGAGGTTGAAAAAAAAAATAAATGTTTGTGAAGGGTCAAAAAAAAAAAATAAAGAGAGAATCAGCCATATATCATGTAGATGTGAAGGCTGAAATAAGAGGAGAAAAAAATGAAAAACAGAGAAAAAAAAGTGAAAAAAAAAAAGGGTAAAAAGGAGAAATGAAGGAATCAAATGGTGTTGTCATCAAAATACATAGAAAGCTGAATGCACTAAAGATCCTTGATCCACCTAACCCGTAAAACTTTTCTCTGAACCTTCTAATCACTTTTCTTCCATAAAACATTTCTTTGAAGCCTTCTAGTCATTTTTCTTCCATAACCCATAAACCTAGCCGTAAAACATTGTTCTTCCATAGCCCATAATCCATACACGTAAAACATTTCTTTGAGCTTTCTGATCACATTTCTTCCATAACTCATACTCATGAAACCTTTCTTTGAGCATTTCAATCACATTTCTTACGTAACCCGTGTCCGTGAAAACCTTTCTTTAAAACCTTCTAATCACATCTCTTCCATAACCCATAGCCAATTTACAAACCTCTAAAGGTCCACTCTGATCGAAGAATGTTTGTTTTCATTTTCATAATATTAGTTTTGAAATAAATCATTTGCTTCGTTTAAACTTTTCTTTGCTCTAAAAAAGCAAAGCCCGCTAGACTGAAAACCTGTAAAGGCAATCTAGGCAAAAGTTAGGGTTTTAAAAAATAATAATAAAAAAAGACAAAGCTCGCTAGACTGAAAACCTTCAGAGGCGGTCTAGGCAAAAATTAGGGCGCAAAAGGGGAATGAGACTTACGATGATCATTTGAGTAGTTCACTGGGTTTCTCCTACTTTTGCCAAACATGAGTCTTCATTGGGGCAATTTTGTGGAGAATAAGCTTGAGAGTCTCAAGAAATCTCACACTGGGGCAAATATTTTACAAGATTCTCCAGGAGCCAAGAGTTTCTTGCTATACTAGTGTATTATTCTCTCAAGACAATGTTTTTCACTGGCTAAGGGAAAAATCTTACAAGACCATTCATGAGTCAAAATTTCTTTCTACACCAGTGTCGTTTTATCTTGAAGAGCGTCTATTGCCACACAGAGCCAAAAATTTGCAAGACCCATCATGAGTCAAACCAGGTATAGTACGCTAATACAGCCTACTCTTGGGGCAAATCCTATTTACCAATACTGGAACAGAAATATTTTCATGACCCTTGATTAATCAGATTTTGCTTGCTACGCCAAGTAGTCTTCCCTTTGTGATAAAACCTTTCTTCAATTCCCAACCTGTTTCAGGAAGTCACCTACCTCAAGAAATGTCCAATTGGAGGTTACCAAATACCCTTTTCCCGTGTCACTTTTGTCTTCCCTAAGGTTTCACTTCGAAACCTTCAAAAAAATCAAAACACAAAAATCCAAAAACAAGAAAACCAAGAAGCACAAAAAAGAGTCCAGCTTGTCAATACCCATGAATCCATGCATACTCATTAAATATTTCTTCAACAATAGTCAACTTGGAATCAATGATACGATTTAGAGAGTTAATGACAATCTATAAAAAATAAAAATAAAAAAAAAGAAGAAGGTCAAGCTTGAAGGTGTTTTGCTTTGAAGGATGAAAAGTGATCATAAAAGAAAGGAGATCTTAGAAAGCTAGCAAGGATGAAGACAACCTTCCATCTGAGGACGAGTTTGATTGATTTCAAATGAAGCATGCACAAAAAAACAAATGTTTTCAGTGAACCTAACTTCTATGACTCAAGGCTCATGCATAACTCATACATCTCATGTCCTAGCACTATGACACGTCCATCTCAATTGCAACTCAAGGCTCATGCATAACCCATACGTCTCATGTCATAGCATACATGCATTTCATGTCAAAGTATGCATTCTACTTCATGAATAGAAGCATGCGAGAATAATCAAAAAAGAAAAGGAATCGTCCAAAACAATGAATCCATTGCATTTTATTTTCATGCTACCGGTTACGCCCTGGCATTGTCTTATTCTTTTGTGCTACCGGTTACGCCCTGGCACTGCATGCTACCGGTTACGCCCTGGCATTGCACATTTATTTTCATGCTACCGGTTACGCCCTGGCATTGTCTTATTCTTTTGTGCTACCGGTTACGCCCTGGCACTGCATGCTACCGGTTACGCCCTGGCATTGCACATTTATTTTCATGCTACCGGTTACGCCCTGGCATTGTCTTATTCTTTTGTGCTATCGGTTACGCCCTGGCACTGCATGCTACCGGTTACGCCCTGGCATTGCACATTTATTTTCATGCTACCGGTTACGCCCTGGCATTGTCTTATTCTTTTGTGCTATTGGTTACGCCCTGGCACTGCATGCTACCGGTTACGCCCTGGCATTGCACATTTATTTTCATGCTACCGGTTACGCCCTGGCATTGTCTTATTCTTTTGTGCTACCGGTTACGCCCTGGCACTGCATGCTACCGGTTACGCCCTGGCATTGCACATTTATTTTCATGCTACCGGTTACGCCCTGGCATTGTCTTATTCTTTTGTGCTACCGGTTACGCCCTGGCACTGCATGCTACCGGTTACGCCCTGGCATTGCACATTTATTTTCATGCTACCGGTTACGCCCTGGCATTGTCTTATTCTTTTGTGCTACCGGTTACGCCCTGGCACTGCATGCTACCAGTTACGCCCTGGCATTGCACATTTATTTTCATGCTACCGGTTACGCCCTGGCATTGTCTTATTCTTTTGTGCTATCGGTTACGCCCTGGCACTGCATGCTACCGGTTACGCCCTAGCATTGCACATTTATTTTCATGCTACCGGTTACGTCCTGGCATTGTCTTATTCTTTTGTGCTATCGGTTACGCCCTGGCACTGCATGCTACCGGTTACGCTCTGGCATTGCACATTTATTTTCATGCTACCGGTTACGCTCTGGCATTGTCTTATTCTTTCATGCTACCGGTTTAGCCCTGGCATTATCTGTTTTATTTCGTGTTATCGATTCAGCTCTGTCACTCTTTATTTTCATGCTATCGATTCAGCTCTGGCATTGTCTTTTAAAATTTCGTGCTACCGACTTAGCTCTGACACTTCTTTGTTTTCCGGGCACCAAACCTATGCTACCGGCTAAAATTGAGCCCTACCGGCTAAAATTGAGATTCATATCTGTACTTATTTCTTACTTTGACAATACAAAAAAGGCATTTTACGTATTGTCTCGTAAGAAAATAAGCACAGAGGGGCATCTGTGAACACCCAATTTTAACCGGTATTTTCATTTTCTCTATAAAAAAATTCCAAAAATATGTCATTTTGCGCGATTTTAGATTTTTATCATTTACACGTGTCATTTGGAGCTAATTAGCAATTTTGCGTTTCTTTATCATTATTATTATGAGAGCTCTTTTTTTTAATTACAAAAAAAATATAAACAAAGTTTCAAAATGGGTTACATGCCAAGACAAAAAAAAAAAAACAAAAGTACAAGAAAAATTAATTAAAATGATAAAGAAGAGGCAGCATGCGCATCCCCCTCCCTCTCTAACCATTTTATTTCAAGCTTGCATATTGAGCATCTTTCTTCTTGTCCCTTGGCTTCTCCCATTTTGGGCACAAATTTGCAGCCTTGGCAGCACCTCTGCTGCCTCTCAGAGGTGGTTATGCTTTTTGGTCCCCTTGGGTTGCAATTCTCTAGTTTTGAGACCACACCTACACCATAGTTTTAGCCTATAAATACCTGCAAACAGCAACATATAAGGGGGGGAACAGAGACACATTACAAAAACCAGATTTTCGTTTGTGTAAAATAGAGAGAAAATACTGTGAGAAGTTTTTGTGGAAAAAAGAAAGAAGAAGCAGTTAGAGGCAGCAAAGCACAAATATTTTTCAGAAACTGGAAAAACAGGTTGAGAACAATTTGAGTTTTAAGATGTAGAAAATATGTGTTTCCTTCATTTTTATTTTATAGTTCCGTGGAAAAAAATGCACCTTGAACACCACCACCGTAGCCTTCGTTCTCCAAATCGCTGCTGCTGATTGTGAAACATCACTGGAAGACCATCACCGTCGTCGTTGCACCCTCAGACGCTGTGACCATCAACCACCACACCACCGTAAACCACCCACTACCGCCGTCGTTCTCTCTCTTACCACCCAAAACAACCACCAGAACCACCCCTAAACTCCGACCGCCGCAGGCGGTGGTCTTTCTCCCTTCCTCACAGTCGTCGCACCTACCACCATCGTCGCGTCTCTGTCCCTCTCTTCGCATCCCTCTCTTCCTCCTTTCTTTCCTTCTCTCTCTCTTCGCTACAGAACGATTTCAGAGAGAAATAGTAGAAAAAATCAAAACAGAAATAAGAGCAAAATGAAGAGAGAAATATAATTAAAGAAAAACTAGAGCAGAGAACACGAACCACTCCTTTCCTGTCTCTCTCTCTATCTCTGTATCTCTCTCTCTCAACCGTCATTGGCCATTTTTTTACTCTCCTCTGAGGTTGCTTCCAATGGCGTATTCAAAGTTGCAAGGTCTGTTGTGTATTTAATTCCTCAGCTTCATGTCTTGTCTAACTAGTTGGTAGTACTTTAATTATTTACTTTATTATTAGAATACTAGTTGAGCTATGCCCTCTTGTCAAAAAGCTGAGCTATTCCCTAGAAGGCTAGAGCAGTGGATATGCGATGCTGATAATGCCTTGTTCAAGTTTTCATTTCTTTTTTGTTAATATTATATTAATGCTCTTCTTATTATTATATTGAATCAATAAATAGATATCTACTCTTTTGCTTTTAAGTAAATTAGTTTAGATCAGTAACAATAATAAATAGTGTAAGTATAGGCAAACACACCTCTTTCCTAGTCCAGCTCTTTTGTTTGTCGTTAGGTGGTAAACATACTTATATTAATCCTAACATGTTCAAAAACAGACTTTTGCTAGAAATGACAAGAAGAACTACGTAGCCTTTGATTCTCCGCCACGCGGAGATACGTAGGAGTGGGGCCTCCCCGTCAGGCCAAATTATTTTTTCAATAAATAATCAGTTTTTTCTTTAACACCTATTTTCCAAAAATACCAAAAAAAGGGGATTGGCCGAGATGTACATCTTGTCAATCCCGGTTTAAGACGCCCGAGTTGTACAACTTAGTGATCTCAAACCCTTTCAAAAAAAAATTAAAATCAACCCAACCAACAAACTTTTTCAGGAAGAACTACGTGACTGTTGAGTTCCTCATTGCACCAGAGGATACGTAGGAGCGGGGCTTCCCCGTCAAGTCAAAATTAAATTTTCTTAAATTGGTCCCTATTTTAGTTCTTCGTAAATGGCTATTTATTATTTAGTATTATTTTATTTTGGGGTAAAACAAATAACTCATAATTTATTTTTGCACAATCAGATTTAGGGTAATTGTCTTAGGACAGATGTACTAGGGGTGCAGTGGGATTAAGTTTCCGCCCTTCCCTATACATAATCGACTCCCGAATTCAAATCTGGTATGCGTAGACCAAATATTTTGAAACAAGGTTTTTCTCAATTTTCCTATTAAATAAATTGGGTGGCGACTCCCAAAATTACAATATTTTTGAGACGTCTACGTCGGGATTACGGTCACGACAGAGATGGTTGTGAATAGTAATTTGTTTTTTTTATATAACTTTTCTATTTTATCACACACTATTTCAAGAATTAATGTAAGTGACATTTTATCTATATTTAGGAGGACTTCGTCAATGGGGACGAAGTGGATTATATGTATATCAATTTAATATTTGCAGCATCACACACTGACTGGTTAAAAAGAAAGTGTGCCCCATTTGGGTAAAAAAGTGGATTATCTGTTTAAACTAAATGGCAAATATGCTAAAACTCTCCATAGTATAACATGTTTATGTAACAAAAGCAAGTACTCTAGACTCCAAGGCTTAGCAGAGCTTTCGAATAACTTTTCCTATTTATTTATATATCATTATGATTAAAAGTGAATGTATTAAAACGTCGTTGGAACTTGGGACAATATAGTAGAGATTTATTCGAACAAAGTTCTGTTCAGCTTGCTCCATAATGATATGAAAACTTCGAAACCTTGTGTAATTTGCACTTTTTCTCTCTTACATATCTTTTTCTATAAGGTTAGCTACGTGTATAGATATTATAATGTTTCTGATCCAATTTAAAATGTACATTGCATTATTAATATGTAGAAAATTTATTAGAAAAAGTACAAGAAGTTTCCCAAGTCGATACATCAAAACATCAAGTAATCAGGTGTAAATACAACCTAAATACTACTAACCAACTCGCTACAGGGGTGACCGGGAGGACAATCCCCATTAAGAAGATTGATGGCAATAATAGAGTTAGATTCAACCACCACGCTTGTATAGCTATCTCCCATAGGCAACGCAAACACCATGGTAAATAGCCAACAACTGTGTCTCCAACACTGAAGTTGCCTCCACCACATTAGAAACGGCCAGTACAAACTCTCCATCAACGTTTCTCATCACACCTCTACAACTAGCAATATCAAAACAAATAGACCAATCTCTCCCATTCACCTTACCACCTACCAGGGGACTGATTCGCTTGAAGCAAACGAATCCAACTCATTTCGGTGAAGAAATTACATAGGGTCATCTAGAACACCAGTTGTTGGGAAAAACAACATAGAGAAATAAAATGAGCACAATCGAAACACGAGAATTTAATGTGGAAAAATCCAAAAGCGGAGAAAAACTACGAACTAGTGTCTAATCACAACCAAAGACTAACACTGAATTTTTTACAATAAATAGACTTCTCTCGAACAACCAATGACCCCATTACACACCCTCCAAAGAGGGGTCTACCCCATGATCACCGTCTGTTCTGGCTTAAGGCCGAACATAAATTGAAGACCTCTATAGACATAGACAATCTAACTTCAGTCGAGTACTCAGACCCCAATTTGTACCCAAAGTTAGCCCAGACGGTCAAAAACTATATGATTCATGGTCCATATGGTTCTACCAATTATAAATCACCTTGCATAGTGGATAGGAAATGCAAGGTTTTTTATCCCAAGAAATTAAAAGATATGACCAAAATCGACAAAGACGGTTACCGACAATATCGTTGTCGTGATCTTGGTGTGGTCACGGAAAAGAGAGGCGTAACAATGGACAACATGAATGTTGTACCATACAACCCAACATTTTTGATGAGGTACTATAAGGTCATGTTAACATGGAGTATTGTAATAAATCAAATTCCATCAAATACCTACTCAAGTATTGTATAGAGAATGAAGGTGGTAATTCCATACTTGTTGTGGACGAAATCAAGCAGCATTATGACTTTCGGCATGTTTCGATATGTGAAGCAGTATGGAGGGTTTTTGCTTTTGACATACACCATCACTGCTCCCAGTGCAGAAAATGACATTTCATCTCCCTAACAGCAGACTGTAGTTTTCGACAATAATTATGTCATTGACCGTGTTGTCAAGAGAGCGGAAAATTATAACACAATCTTTCTTGCTTGGTTCGAGTCCAACTGCCTGCATCCTTAAGGTAGTTAACTAACTTATGCTAAGTATTCCTCAAAATTTGTGTTTGACAAGCAAGGGAAAGTATTAATCCCACAGAAAAAGGGACAAAGCATTGGAAGGTTGAACTATGTCCCACCGTGTGTAGGTGAATTGTACTACATGCGCTTTTTATTATCTGTTCAGAAAGGTTGTAAAAGCTACGCTGATCTGAAATATGTTAACGGTAAAGTACAGACCAACTTTCAGCAGGCATGTTATGAATTACGTCTTTTGGCAGATGACAAAGAGTTCATAGACGAAATAACCAATGCCAGTACGTTGGCTTCAGGGAATCAGGTCTGAACAGGCATGTTACGATTTAGGACTTTTGCGCAGATTGTTTATTTTTCTGTAATCATTGAATACAATGAAAAATTCAGAAAGGGTATTCAATTATTTGCAATCAAAAAATCTAAATATATTTAATAATTCAACTAAACCTACCGCGTTTTTTTCTTTATTTTTTATTTACAATCAATATATAATATCTAATATCTTGCTTGATAAATCAGTATTTTTTTGTCTAGATCAGGGTATCCATCGCTGAACGTAGTGACTAATCCCCTCGCTGGATTGGAGACACCTCGAAGGATGGTACAGCTGGCCTCTTGATAAATCAGTATGCTAACTACTGAATAGATTATTTATAAAATATTTAATATAATTTCAGATGATTCTTCTTGGTGAAAAAAAAGGAATATACTAAATGTAATAAATATATTCATCATTGACATATGCAAATTTATACATGATATACACATAACACACGTAAACAAACTAAGTGTTATTAAGGGGATCAAAAAGTGCATTTAAATCTTGATAAAATGTTACTAAAACTTTATGCTTTGTTGAAAAATGATATATACCCATAGCCCATAGTGCATCCTTTAATTGTAAGCGGCTTGTCACCGCTGGCGGGAATTGCCGCCCTTTTTTTTTTAGTTTTTTTTTTCTTTTTTTTTGTTTTGTCTTCTTTTTTATTTTAATGTTTTCTATTTTTCCTTTTTAATATTTTAACAAGTACTCTACGGTCTTGAAAAATTTTAGATATTTAAATATGCGAGTTTTGTTTTTCAATTATCGATTTGGTGAAAAAAAGATTTAATTTCATGACAAAATACATAAAATGAGATGCTAAACAGTGTGCTTTGTTGTACTTGATGGTGAAAAAATATTTTTTTAACAAAATACGTAAAGTACGATGTTAACCAGTGTGTGTTGAGGCACTTTAGGATTTAGAAAAAAAAATTAGCTGTTCAAACACTCGAAGTTTTTTCCTCGATAACTGGTTTGGTCAAAAAAATAATAGCTTTGTGACAAAATAGGTAAAGTGTGATGCCAACATTGAATTTTGGGGTACTTTAGGGTCCAAAATAAATTTTATATGTTCAGATACGTGAAGTTTGTTCATGAACAAGCTGTTTGACGAAAAATAAAAAAATACGTGACAAAATACGTAAAATGTGATGCCAAACAATTTGTTGAGGTACTTTAGGATTCAAATTTTTTTACATGTTCGGATACACAAAGCTCATTCCTCAAAAACACGTTTGGTGGAAAAAAACTGTGACAAAATATGTAGTGCGATACTAAATAGTGTTTCTATGTGCTTCTATTTTATTCAAATATGCGAACTTCTTTCTTCAAAAATAGTTTCAACTTTGTATATGTGCTAGCTTCTATTTTATTTTGTGGTTTTAAATCAAACTCTACATGATACCTATACGTACGTGTTTCACTTTCTAATTATGTTGTCTTATTTTCTCTTTAATTATGTGTTAAGTTTTTATATTTACATTTGATAAATATAGATAACGTTATTAAAGTTTTTTAAATTTTTTCTTCAAATTGTCGATGGATGTTCAACTTCAATGTATTTGTTGTTATTAATATTTTTTACGTTTTTTTTCTTATTATCTATAAATGTTGAATTTCAATGTCTTTGTTAATATTTCTTTTTAATTTTATAATATTTTTATTTAATTTATAGTTTTTTAAATTAATTTATATTTACGGGAATTTCAGCCATGTTTAGAATAGATCCCCTCACCGCCCTCTTTCAACTTTCTATAGGTGATTCTATTTTATTGGTGGTTTTTGTCTAACCCTGCAGGATACCCACGTGTTTCACTTTCTATTTGTGTTGTCTTCTTTATTTTTGTCATTTCGCACCAAACGGTATTAAAAACATACTTTAACTGGTGTTTAAATTTTTATCTTCTTTTTCAACGGGAACTTCAGCCACATTTATAATACAACCTCCACCATCTTCTTTCAACTTTGTATAACTGCTCCTATTTTATCATGAGTTTTCATACAACCATGCATGATACCCACGTGTTTTAGTCTTTAATTGTGTTGTCTTCTTTTCTTTCATATTATGGGCTAAGTTTTTATATTAACATTTGATAAATATGGATTATGTTATTAAAAGTTTTAGACATTTTCTTCCCATTATCTATGGATGTTTAATTTCAACGTTTTTTGTCAATATTCTTTTTAAATTTTATAATCTTCTTATTTAATTTATAGGTAGAATTTAATTTCAATCCACAATTATTTGACTATATATTTTACAAACCAACATCATTGGTCCACTAGCATAAGCTACCCTGGAACACGGGGTCGACTTAGTGCTCCCGAGTTTGATTCCTGTGGATGTTGTCTTGAATGATTGGTTTATTAAAGATGTTTTCCCCTTCCGATTTTACTTTAATTTCGTTAACTAAAAATTAAACAACCCCGTGCGTAGCACGGGTCAGGCGGCTAGTTATTAACTAAATACCTTCCATGTTTCAAGACTGTCATAGGATGTTTGTATATAAATAATTAAATTTATTGAAGTTATAAATTATAGTAACTACTTTATTTAACATTATATGTATATTATTTTATCATTTTAGGTTATTTTGAATCAACAAAAAAATATATATTTTATCTTACATCTATTGATTTGCGTTAAATTTATTCTTACAATGTGGTTTTGGCCTAACTCAATCCCACAAAACCGGCTTGTAAGGTGAGGGATGCCTCACACTTATAATGGTGGGTGGCCCGAAGGATCTACGATAGGCTCTGATACCATCTTACAATGTGGTTTTGGCCTAATTCAACCCCACAAAACCGACTTGTAAGGTGAGAAATGCCTCACACTTATAAACTATTTTGAGACCATATCTTTAGTCAATGTGGGACTTGAATTTTTCCCAATATCTATGAATTCCAAAATAGAACTCACTATCCATTATTTATTATTTTTGTTATATCTTTTTACCGAGAACTCAAAGTTTCTCGGTAAAAAGTTGTTATGTATGGCTGAATCTTTTTTCTCGCAGGTAGCAGTGACATAGTGGCGACGGATATGGCAGGGGCATGCAAAAAGTTATGGAGGAATGATATCCCATCGAAGATAATTATTTTTGCTTGGAGGCTGTTATTGGCAGGTTACCGACTCGTGAGGCTCTCATAGGATGTTTGTATGGGTATCTATTAACTAAATACCTTCCATGTTCCAAGACTGTCATAGGATGTTTGTATATAAATAATTAAATTTATTGAAGTTATAAATTATAGTAACTACTTTATTTAACATTCTATGTATATTATTTTATCATTTTAGCTTATTTTGAATCAACAAAAAAATATATATTTTATCTTACATCTATTGATTTGTTGAGACCATATCTCTAGTCAATGTGGGACTTGGGTTTTTCCCAATACACCCCCTCACGCCCAGCACTATTGGGCTTCGTGCATGGATTATAATGGTGGGTGACCCGAAGGATCTATGATAGGCTCTGATACCATCTTACAATGTGGTTTTGGCCTAACTCAACCCCACAAAACCAGCTTGTAAGGTGAGGGATGCCTCACACTTATAAACTCTTTTGAGACTATATCTCTAGTCAATGTGGGACTTGAGTTTTTCCCAATATTTATGAATTCCAAAATAGAACTCACTATCCATTATTTATTATTTCTGTTATATCCCTAGTCAATGTGGGTTTTTCCCAATATTTATGTGTTGGCAGCCACTTGTCACTGCCATGTGTGAAAACTTAATACACATAAGCTAATATTGGAAATAAACAACAAATTAAGAAACTAAACTAAACTAAAAATACAAAAAATCAGAATCCCTTTTTTTTTCTCCCTTCATGCTTCTTCTTCTCTCTCGTTCTTGATCCATGGGAGAGTGACTCGAAAGAAATCAGAATCAGAATCACCATCAACAACAACCTTATGTTACAAACCAAATTACAACAATTAAAGAAACAATACCCACATGCAGTAATAGTTTATGCTGATTATACTGGAATGCATACCGCACTATTATGAAGAATTCAAGCAAGTATGGATTCAAGGAGGAAATCAAAGTATGTTGTGGATCAGGAGAGCCACCTTAAAACTTCATTGTTTTTGCCACATGCGGTACTCCTAATGCTACGGTTTGTACTAGCCCTTCTCAGTAAATTAATTGGGACTGTGTTCAGTTAACAAAATCCCTAATTTCAGAATCCAATCCCTAATCCCTGTCATAGACAACAGTCCACCCACCAGAATTTCAGAGTTCGTTCTTTCATGGCAATCCCGCTCGCTGCAGATGTTCAATAATCGTTATATAAGCTTACTTAGATTCAAATTCAGTTCAAAACTCAGATTCAGATTTAAAAAAAAAAACACAAAAACTTAGATTAAGATTCAAAACGAAAACTCATAAGAGAAGAAAGACGAAAACTTTTCCGATCTAAACACGACCCAAATCCAAATTGCCAATTTCAGATTCGAGAAGCGAAGAAGATGGGATTCTGATTTTTTGTATTTTTTAATTTAGTTTTATTTTTTAATTTATTATTTATTTCTAGCATTAGCTTATGTGTAATAATAATAATAAAACATCTGTTTGTAAGGAAAAGAATATTGATGAGGAAGTTGAACAACAAATGGGGGGAATGGATGCTCCTAAGGTTCTGGCCACAAATGAAGACACTACTATCTTGAGCACTTCAAAAGCCATTGAGGAAGTGGCTGAAACTCTGGGTACTGTGGCTCTTACAACCCCTGTGATACCTATTAGGAAGAAATGGACTAGGAGGAAACCTGCAAACACTCCTAGGAAGGCAAAAGGGGGAGCTAAGGTTAAGGAAACTGGTAAGAGGACTCTGGTGGATGTGACAATTACTGAGGGGGACATTGGGGATGGTTTGGGCTCGGACAAGAAGCTCAAGGGAGATGTGGTGATGGTTGACAATGGTGACAAGGAAAAGGAGGTGGTGTTGGATGACCAACACCACCACTCATTATGAGGATCCTTAGCTGGAACTGCCAGGGTTTGGGGAATCCTTGGACAGTTCGAGCCTTGTCAAGGCTCAAAAACAAAGAAAATCCTCTCTTGCTCTTCATTATGGAGACAAGATTGAAAGCTGCTGAGATGGATAGAATAAAGTTGAGGTGTGGTTTTAGTTCATGCCTTGCAGTGGATTGTAGGGGTGATGGTAGGGAGAGAGCTGGTGGGATTGCGTTGCTTTGGAATGATAGCATCTCGGTTAATATTGAGTCCTATTCTCTGAATCATATTTTGGGCTCTTGTGATGACTCCGAGACTGGTATACCTTGGCTGTTTTGTAGGGTCTATGGTCATCCGGAGGAGCAAAATAAAAGACACACTTGGGAGCTAATTACAAGCTTTAAACCTCTTGATGGGACAGCTTGGATTTGCTTTGGTGACTTGAATGATATAGTTGAGGCTGGGGAGAAAGTGGGAGGGAACTCAAGAACTGTCTCACAACTAAGCTTGGGCAGGGATGCCATGAGGGAGTTCTCTAATTGATTTGGGCTTCGATGGTCCTAGGTTCACTTGGTCAAATGGGAGAAGAGGGGAGGAGAATATTCAAGCCAGACTTGACCGTGTCATTGCTAATGGTGAGTTCCCTACTAGATTCAATCCAATTAGGGTGAACCATCTTGCTAAGTGTGGATCGGATCATGTTGTGGTGAGGATTATCTTTGAGCACAATGATTCTTTGCAAACCAAAAAGAGGCAGAAACGTTTTAGATTTGAGGAATCGTGGTCCAAGGAGAATAGATGTGAAGGGCTGGTTGCAACTTGTTGGCGCAGGAACTTGGGTTCTTGCTGTGGGAAGATTGAGTCTATCAAGAATATGGCAACTGAATTTGAGGACCATAATTTGGGGAAGATCAAGAAGGAGCTAGTGCTTATTGAAAAATAACTTGAGGTTAGTCCAAGATGGGGCAGCAATGATGAAGATATTCATAGGTACAAGGCTCTTGAAATGAGACACGATGAGCTCCTGAAAATCCAAGAAACTATGTGGCACCAGAGAAGTAGAGCATTGTGGCTCAAAGATGGGGACCGTAATACAAAATTCTTCCATGGCAAAGCAAGCCAAAGAAACAAGGTCAATGACATTAGGAAGCTTAAGGGGGAGGATGGTAGTTGGTGGAGGGGTGGTGATAAGGTGGGGGAGTTGCTCATTAACTATTTCCAACAGTTGTTCACATCATCAAACCCCTCGGGTATGGATGAACTGTGTGAGGTAGTGCAGGATAAACTTTCGGAGGAGCACAAGCAGTGGTGCAGTAGACCTTTCTCTGGTGAGAAGGTGCAGAATGCTATCCAGCATATGCACCCTCTGAAAGCCCGGGGGCCTGATGGGTTGCCAGCTTTGTTCTATCAGAAGTCTAGAATATTGTGGGGAAGGATGTGGAAGAGTTGGTGTTGCAAATTCTGAATAATAAGATGTCTCCAGAGTCTTTGAACCAAACCTTCATTGTACTTATCCCCAAGTGCAAGAATCCTATATCTCCAAAAGACTTCAGGCCTATAAGTCTTTGTAATGTGGTTTTGAAGATTGTTACAAAAGCTATAGCTAACAGAGTGAAACACACTTTGCCGGATGTGATTGATAGAGAAAAAAGTGCCTTTGTGCAAGGGAGGTTGATAACTGACAATGCCCTTATCGCCATGGAGTGTTTTCACTGGCTCAAGAAGAAGAAGAAAGGGAAGAAAGGGGTTATGGCTTTGAAGCTTGATATGTCAAAGGCTTATGATAGAGTGGTGTGAAGCTTTGTGAAGTGTGTTCTTTTGAAAATGGGCTACCCTATGAACTTGGTGGATCTGATTTTTAGGTGCATCTCCACGGTTTCCTATAGCATTTTGATCAATGGTCAGCCTAGCTCTTCTTTCAAACCCGAGAGAGGGCTAAGACAAGGGGATCCCCTATCCCCATATCTCTTTATTCTATGCTCTGATGTGTTGTCGGGCCTGATTCATAAAGCCTCTGCTTGTAATAATATTCATGGAATCAAAGTAGCAAGATCAGCCCGAATGATCTCTCATCTCCTTTTTGCTGATGACAGCTTGCTATTTACTCGGGCCAACTCTGCTGAGGCCAGGCAGATTCTCAATATCCTACACTCCTACCAACAAGCTTCTGGGCATGTTGTCAATTTGGACAAGTCTGAGTCTTCTTTTAGTCAAAATGTGCCTCTTGAAGAGAGAAATATGATCAGTAATCTGATGGGTGTAAATTTTCCAATTGGGAGATCAAAGAAGGTAATTTTCCAATTTGTCATTGAGAGAGTTTGGAAGAAGTTGAAGGGGTGGAAGGAGAAATGTCTATCTAGAGCGGGGAAGGAAATTCTGATAAAATCTGTGGCCCAGTCAATTCCAAATTACATCATGAGCTGTTACTTAATGCCAGATGGTTGCTGCCAACAAATTGATTCTATGCTCAAGAAATTCTGGTGGGGTTCTAGTGAGGAGAATAGAAAGATTCACTAGCTAAGTTGGGTAAGCTTGCCTCGGCCAAAGGAAAGGGTGGTATGGGTTTTAGAGTATTTAGAGAGTTCAACAAGGCTTTGTTGGGAAAACATTGCTGGAGAATGTTGAGTGGGGGAAATTCTTTGCTTGAAGATATGTTGAGAAGTAGATATTATCCTAGAGGGGAGTTTGTCAATGCTGGTATTGGCTATAAACCTAGCTATGCTTGGAGGAGCATTTTGAGTGTTAGAGAGAAAATTCTTCAAGGTGGCAGATGGATTGTTGGCAATGGGAACTCAGTTGATCTATGGAAAGATAGATGGCTGCCAAACCAATCTAGATTTATTCTCAGCAGGCCATCTCAGGAGCTGCCTGAAAATTGCCATGTTTCAAATCTTATTGTGGAAGCTACGGGCAAGTGGGATAGGTGCAAGATTTTCAGAAACTTCAATGTGGCTGAAGCCGTAATGATTGTTAGCATACCTCTCTCAGTTTCCTCTCAAAGGGACAAGTTCATATGGCATGCAGAGAAGAGTGGTACTTACTCGGTTAAAACAACTTATCATCTCTTCATTAATGATAGTTCAAGGAACCTGCCCAGCAGCTCATCATCGACTGAAGCTACTATTTGGAAAGAAATTTGGAAAGCTCCGGTAACCAATGCTATAAGAAACTTCCTATGGAGACTTGCAAAGAATATCCTGCCTACAAAGATCAACTTAAGAAAGAAAGGTATCTCTAGTGATTTCTTGTGCTCTTTTTGTAATTGTGGTGAGGAGACTGTTGAACATCTATTCATGCATTGTCCTATTACTAAACTCATCTTTTTTGGATCATATATTGGGGCCAAAATTCCTGAACACTCTAGTCTTAATTGTTGGATTTTAAATTGGCTGACTTGCAAAGAAAAATTGGGTAGTCAAATTTTCTGCACTCTGTTGTGGAAAATTAAGTATGTAAGAAACCAACTAATTTTTAACAAAAAACCTGTGGAGCCAATTCTGATTGGTAAGGCTGCCTATGAGTTTATTTTGGAGTTCAATGATGCTCATCCTAGGTGCTATTCTCTCGGCCAGAACAGAGTGGTTGCTGCAACAGATGTGCAGCTAGCTGGGAACCATGTTTATGTTGATGCTGGCTGTTTCAGCGAAGGAAGCACCGGTTGGGGCCTAGCTGTTACAGATTGCAACGGGCTGCTGACCCTCTGTGCGTGCAAGAGGGACTCAATTGTGGTTAGCCCTTTGATGGCAGAGGCGTATGGGATTAGATGGGCTCTTGAGATGGTTGAAGGCCTTGGGATAAATGTATGCACCATTGCAACTGATGCTGAAATGTTTGTAAAATGCCTCAACAGATCCTCTTTCATTGCTGAATTCGATCCAATTATAATTGATTGTAATGACATTTTATGTAGGAATCCTCAAATTAGTGTAGCTTTTGTCAACAGGCATTGTAATGCTGTAGCTCATGATTTAGCCACCTTAGCTTGGCGTTGTGGATCCAGGTCTTGGACTGGTCTCCCTAGCAACTCTGTGTTTAGTTTCTATCATGTAACTCCCACTTTTAGTGGTGTTTTTCCTTCGTTTTCTTGAAATATATCGTACGTTCAAAATAATAATAATAATAATAAAACATTTAAAATAAGAAAAACCAAAAAAAAAAACAACAATCCCTTTTGTAACTTAAAAAAATCCAGATTTTCTTCTTCCGCCACTATCTTTTTCTTTCCCCTTTCTCCAGAATTTCCAAATCCCCATTTCCTCTTTGACACTCTTCAGTTCACCTGCAAATTGCTAGAGCTGTACTTCATCTTACAGAAAGGTTACAGACGTGGTTATCCCATGAAAAACGAACAAATGGTGAAGGAGATTGGACTTTGCAAGGTTTAAAAATTTAAAGCATCCAGAATCGTTTGCAGGTGAGCTAAAGAACATTGTTATGGGAGCAAGGAGATTTATGTTAATTTACCAAGATTTCAAAGGTAACAACGACAAGCAAGATGGCCATGACAAGAACAACACAAACATGAAGGAAGAAGAGATTACAAGCAAGTAGATGAGCGAAAAAAATTATTTCACTGTTTTTTAAAATGTATTTTCTTTAGTTACTATTAAATCTTCTCTCTATCGCAATTTTTAACTACTACAGTTTTTTCTTTTGTCAAAAAAAAAAAGAAAAGGAACTTTTTACTTAAAAAGTAAGCCGAGTTTAAATTTTCCATTGAAAAATGAATTGCAACATTCATAAAATTTAATATTCGAACATAACCCTTCTGTTAGCAAACTGTTAGTGAGACGTTAAAAATCTCTTTCACGTGTGTTTTTATTTTTATTTTAAGCCCCTGCAAAAATATATTTTATTTATTAGACCCTTGCAAAATATATTTTTTTGGGTTTAAGCCCCTGCAAATATACACGTAGAAGAGATTTTTAACGTCTCACTAACAGTTTGCTAACAGAAGGGCTTAAAACAAAACGTGTTATTTTGCAAGGGCTTATAAATAATTTTTTTTTTTGCACGGGCTTAAACCAAAACACTCTATATTTCCAGGGGCCTAAAACATATTTAAGCCTAAAATAAAAAATAATTATGGAACTTCATTCTTTTTTTGGTATGGATAACAAAACTTGATTCTATATATTAATTGAGAAGTGCCCTAGAAATCAAATTTCAGATTTCGTAATTAGGTGTTTCAGGAATTGAATTTATGAATATTAAAAAACAAAAATGGAGTCCATATACTCTGCCCCGTAGTTTCAAAACCTAGATTGGTAGTGATGAGATAACAAATTTTTTACTAGAGGGGGAAAATATTTAAGAGGCTCTGCTAGCGTATACCTATTATTGTTTTGACTTTATTGTTGAGGCAAAATCCCTAATTAAGTTTTGATGTTCAACAAACCTCAAAAGTGAGAAGCTTAAGATTTCTGATTTCATATATTACTAATGCTTCTTGTTGAGTGTTTCATAAGGACAGATATTTCAAACTAATCTCAACAAGATATTTGCTTATGAGAAGCATCAATCAAAGAGAAAACTAGGAAGACTATTGCCCACACAGTTATGGAGAAAGGAGACTTCCCAAAACATAGATTAAAATCAAGAACCAGAGTGTAATCTTGAGAAGAATCTGTTTGAATCATGCATTGTGGCAATATAAGAAGGTTGAATAAGAAGGATCAAGGCAAGAAGAGTCATGACAGTGAAGATGAGAAGCATCACTTGAGAAAAAGTTAAGTTGAGAAGAGTCATGATCCTGAGAAGGGTCATGATGAGAAGATTCATGTTGAAAAGAGTCATGATCCTGAGAAGGGTCATGGTAAGAAGAATCATCATCCTAAGAAGTATCAACATGAGAAAGAATCAACTTAAGATTTATCATCTTCAACAAAGAAATCATGTGAGAAGGATCACAGTGAGAAGAGTCACTGTGAGAAGGGTCATGACAGCAATGAACAGCCTGGTTTCTGCAGAAAAGTACATACAGCTGTATGTTGCAGAGGAGTGTATTTCCAACGGCTATAAACGGCTAGTTTCTCAACCAACGGCTACAATTCTTGATCCAACAGTTAATACACAATATTAACTCAATAAAACAACGGCCTTGGACGCCATTACTCCTCAAGAGATTGAATCAAAATTCAGAGCTATCAACCTTCTCACCTATTCCAGTTCTTTCTCTTCCATACTCAGCTGAACCTAAAACAGAAGGGATTCATCAATTCTCTGAGTATGTACTAAGTCTTGTGTTGAAGTTATTATTGTAATACTCCATATGTATCAACCAAGCTCTAGAAATCCCAAAACCCTATAAACCAAACAGAATCTTGAATAAGGGAACCTTCTCAATTAGCATGAGCTGCTGTAGGACTTGAGAAGTGAGTGCTTCAGTGTTGGAAGCAGTCTAATAGATCTGGTTAGGTTTATTAGTGAAGTATACAGTAGGTAGAGCTGTGAAAGAAAACTACCAAGAGAGTTCATCTTTGGAGAGATGTAAACTGTGTAATCTATTTTGGAAAAATAGTGGAAATTCTCACTGGATGTGAGGAGTGGATGTAGCCCCGGAGTGGGGTGAACCACTATAAATCACTGTGTCATTTACTGTCTTTATAGATTACTTATTGTAGAAAAACTATCCTTAGGGAGAAGGTTTATGAAAACTGAGAAGAGTCCTATATGACCCTTCTCTGGTCCACACAGAGTCATTATTTATTAAACCTTCTCACCTTCACAACTTGAACATAAACTCTTGGTAAAACGATTTGAAAACATATTTGGGACTCACAGCTTAAAGCTACTTAAAACAATCATTGACATAAACTGTGAGAAGCATCGAAGGAAGAACTAACAGACCCTTCTCAACTTCACTATAGTTGAGAAGACTGTTTCATCACGCTTCTCTTTTTACCTTTCTTAGGAAGAAGATTGTTTTATTACTTCTAATCTCTAACACGTATTACTTACTTTCTTGAGTCTGAGTAATACTTGTGAAGCAAAGTTCTTTTATTTCATGAGAACTTTAAAAGGGTCACAATTCCAACCCCCCTTCCTTGTGACATTGGTGACTTCAATTGGCATCAAAGCTAAGCCTTATTTTTTTTTTGAGTAGAAAATAATTTTTTTTATATATTTCTAACCAAAATAAATTTTCAATTGGTGGGAGAATTCCCCAAATTTAGTACGAGTGCATTTGTCCATGCATACCGGTGATCGACTCGGTAACAATATAAGTTATTGAGACAAAGGTCCAACTGGTAGGTCATTCATTGAACCACGTGACTCAATATATATTAAATAAAATTTTTAAAAATTATAATTTAAAATATTATCTTTAAAAAATAAATAACCTACTTTAGAAATTCATATCATGCATGAATAAAATTTTGCAATCTTTTTTAATTTGATGAATCTAATATATATATATATATATATATATATATATATATATATATATATATATGGACATAAGTAAGTTAATAAAAAATTATAATCAAGTAAAAGAATATATTTTAACATAGAAAGAATTATAATTATTCATAAGTTAGTATAAAATAATTGTGTTTAAGTATAATTTCATGTAATATTATTAATATAACAATTATGGAGTTTTGCATCGCATCATATTCCTAATTAGGGTTTCCAGTCAAAGTGTTTTCTAAACACTGGTTTAACCAGCATGGATTACAGCAGTTCAATTGACAAGAGATCCAACAACACAATCAGACCACACATGGGTCCGGTTTTCCAACTGATCATTCCACCCAATTGATTTGAATCGGGTTTTAAAACACAACTTTGAAAGAGATATTTTTTTTTTCATTTTGATTGATTTCAATGCATATATCTGTGTTCTAAATATCATAACTTTCAAAAGTACACAAAAAAAAAACATGAATTCCAAAATTCAAAATTTTGAGGTAATTTGGTTTTGAAATCAAATTTCTCGATGAAAGGTATTTTGGGTAAAATTAATGTAAAAGCGTGATGGGGATATGGAAAGTAAAAAGTGGATGTAGGTAAAAATTGGCTTTATGAAAGTAGGAGTCGACATATAGTGAGATAGCAACACTTTGAATACAAAATTTGGGCTTTCTGGCCCATACTGTCGTGGGCCATTTTTTCAACAATTCTTGTCTTCTAGCACCTACAGTGTTATCTATTGAGAAATTGAGCCCTAGGTATGATTAACTTGTTATAAATATGTTGTTTCACTACTTTGAAAACCCTAGCAAAGATTATCGTCGCGGCCGCTTAACTCAAAAACTAGAGCATCTCTCTTGCTCTCCTCCTTCATTACTTGCGTTTGTAAAGAGTTACAAAAGTAGCCTTTCCATTTCTTGAATTGATTACCTTGATATGCGTGGGAGGCGATACATCAACCGAGACTTCATTCCACAAAGATCAGTGTCATATATATCACTAATCACAAGTAATTCATTATGTTCAAGTAATTAGTGTATCTTCTTTTGGTGTCTTTTTTTCTCTTTTGTTTAATCTAGTTTTGTTTGGTCTTCAATAGATCCACAAGCGGGGCACAAAAACTTGGTGAATTGATCATAAATACAAGATTGATCACATGGAAATTGTGGATGTTGTTCTATGTTTTCACGCCTTCTCAGAAACTCCTTGCTCTGTTGCTCTTTTTATAACATTCAACATAGATCTCTATCGACTGTGATTTCCTTGATTAAAACGATACGATAAAAGAAGTCGAGGCGAACTTGTCATATTCTTTTAAGAAGGTACGTAATAATTATGAAATTATAAATATAAGTTCTCTTTTATATTTACTACTATGACTGATTATGAAATAATTGATTTTTCAATAAGTATTATCTAAATATTGATTTGATTTTATAGTTCTTATCATATTTTTTGTTAAAAATAGGATCATGCGATTTCATTATTAAAATAGTGGGCACTACAAGATTAAAAGAAGTGGATAAATTGACTGCATTGAAAGAGAAATAAATTTTTTCTCATCGTAACAAATTAATTAGAACATTGGTTTCTTTGGACAGAATTGGTTATAGACAAAAAATGAAGGAAATGATCTAAGGAGGATGAGGTGCTGCACTTAATCTAACGACAAATCAAAGTGATATGTCAAGGTGAGTCCAATCCAGAACCTTAGAGAAAAACATTCTCAATTTCACACAAAGTGCTTTTTGACTAAAATTCTTGTTATCTTGCTCAAGAGCGCTCAGAGAACCAACACCCCAACAATCAAACCAATTATCAAACACTAGGATGTCCTATTTATGATATTGGAGTTAACATATATTTGGTTTTTTAAGGGCATTATATGTAATGATGAATTTTAATTGTTTTCAGGTGCCTGAAATTTTTCAAGAGGACACCTGAAAAAGGTGGGGACAAATGGGGCTATTAACACCATCTTATCCAATTGTAAGATGATTGAGAGTTTGAGCATGAATTTTTTTTGGAGTTTGGCCACATTTGATTGTGGAAGTGATGACTTGAGGCTGAGGAGGCTTCTTGTTGATAGCTGCAGTTTTAACACCATTTTTAAACTCAATGCACCTAGTCTATCTTATTTTGAGTATTATGGGGAAATGAATGATTTTAAAATCGAAAAATCATTTGACATAGTAGAGGCAAATGTTGATTTTGGGCTTGAACACATAAATATTCTTTATGAAGATCTTTTTCTGCAGAAAATCATTAGAGATCTCCGCCATCTTAAGGTTCTGACTATATGCATGCAACTATACACTTCAGGTAACTTTTGTTTACTTTTTAGTGAATATATTTACTTTACTTTAAATATTATTATTTCTTATGTTTTCTCATGAATCTTATGTTATAAGGGCAAGTCATTTTTTTGATGGGATTTGGTTCAACAATTTGAAACATTTATCTTGTATAATTGGATTTAATTTCCTCTAGTAATAATTAGGTGAGTCGTAAATTTAGGTTAGATCTGAATGAAAAGTCATGAGAACAGTGTCATATGTGCGAGGTCTAAATTTCTAATATTCTCATCCCCCAATCCCCCAGAAAGCAAAACACACAACATAGTTCATGAGGGTAAGAAATTATACCTCTATCCTCTAGCATCCCTTATTGCTACTCTATTTTGCAACATATTTCATACAAAACCCTAATCTTTTAGATGGTACCTTACACCTACATATCTTACCATGTATACAGGGGTAAAAAATTCATAAAAAGATAGAATTGAGAATCCCTTTCATGGATAGGGTAGCCACACCAATTTTTCTAGTGAATCTCTCAAAGGAGAGACACCAAACATTAAATCCTCCAATTTTGATATACAAACTCCCTTCTCACCCAAACAAATCTACTTCTCCACCCCAAGCTTGCCAAACCAATTATTAAACTACAAAGGTTTTGCACCCAAAATGATTGTGTCACACTTCAACCACAACAAACAATTGCCAATCCATTATATATAAAGCCACACTCCTAATCATAATTAAACCCATCTTTAGCATAATGCGTAAATTCCTCTCACTAATAGATCACCAGCAGAGAGATAGGATATTTAGGCTTACTAGACTTGAAATATGCCTCTACCTCAAGATATAAGGTACCAAATTGATTTTTTTAGATAATATTTGAGTTAACATTTGTTTTTTAGGGAATTATATGTAGTCATTAGTTCCAATTGTTTTTAGGTGCCTAAAGTTTTTCATTTTTTGCATAAAAAGTAGTATTGCATCCGGTAGATCCATTGTTTGATGATGAAAGAAATTCTTTAACCGATGATCGTTTAACGGCATTAAGAAGAAGATTTTTTCTTTGTGATAACAACGTGGATAGAACCATCAGTTATATAGAACTAAATGAGTTTCAGGTCTTCCCTACATTTTACCACTCTTAATTTCTTATCTCACTTGCAAAATATATCTGCACTCACAGTAGTGTACCCCCGAACTTGCTACATTTCTTTCCAAGATATTATAATTCATTTCTTTCGTTTCAGAAATTGAGAGAGATGTTGGTTTTCGTTTAGTGTATGCATGTTATGTTTGGATGGAGCATTTGTAGGAGCCTAGGTGGTGATGTAAATATTTACATCACCTTCTACAAATGCTCCATCCAAACATAAGGTTAGGGTATAGGCATTGCACTCACTGAACTATTTCATGCTATGAAAGTTTAGTTTAATTCACTTATGTTACATCATTAGAAAGAAATCAAAGCTTTAATTTATTTAGCTTTGATTTCCTCAAAAAAGTTACATACTCTCAAAAAAAAATTCATCCAAGGGGTAGGGTAAAAAGTACTGCCTCAAATTAGGATAGGGCTAGCAATCTTGATTAATGGACAAAGTTGCAAAACGACACATGCTAGTAATTTACAAACTTCTAAATTCTTTGACCATTTAAATTAATTAAGCATGATCCTAATGTTGTTGTTGTTGTTGTGTAGAAGGAAAGATGAGCCAAAATGGTAGGACAAACATGCAAACTGAAAATGAAGGCAATCTTGAGCATATACTACATTAACATGTATGATGGTGTCTGCCACTATTGAAGCTGAACAAACAATACCTGATCTAAACATTTTTCCAACAACTGATGATCATCACAATGTTGAGGTTAAATGATGATAATATTGTTGCTTCAAGCAATTTTCAAGATTCTGTAGACAATACAAGCTCAACATTATTGTCCTTACGTCCTAATATTGGACTAGAATACCAAAGGGAAAGTAATAATACTAATGCAACAGACACATGGTGTTTTGGTATTAATGGAAGAAGTTCTTCCGATAGTTCTTCTTTTAGCCATGAGTGTTGACAAAACATGATGCAAAGGTATTCTACCATTCTTAATTTCTTATTTCATGCTACATATCTTTCCAAGATATTGCTCATTCTTTCCCTTCAGAAATTGAGGGAGATGTTCGTTTTCCTTTAGGGTATAGACATAACACTCGTTGAACTATTTCAAGCTATGAAAGTTTACAGAGGTTTCATTCACTGATGTTGCATCATTAGAAAGAAATCAAAGCTTTTATTTATTTAGCCCATTCGAGGTCTTAAGTCTTATCTACACTTCATTCCCTCTAGTTTGGACTATGTATAATCTTTATAGGTTTCTTCTACAATTAGCTTTCTTCTACCTGAACCCCATAAGTTCTCAATTAATTGGTATATGAAATAATTTATATACACTAATGCAAAAAAGGCTTTTGGAATCGGTTATTGGCCGATTCATGTACTGCCGATTCTAAAAGTGGGGATCTTTTTGAATCGGGTAAATAACCGATTCAAAATGTAACATTTTAAATTGGTTATTTAAACAACTGATTTCTAATGTCCCTTTTTAAAAAAAAAAAATCAATTCATACCTATTAACCAATTTGCAATGCAAACTAATTAGTCAGATACAATTTTAAAAAGTAGCCAGAAATGGTTTAAATACTAAGCACAATAATAATATACTAATCTTGTTAAGGATGATTATTGTTAGTAATATTACTTAAACTCAGCAAGAGAAATGAAACAAAGACAGTGTATGGATAAGATCTAGAATGAAAAGTATCCGAATAGTTTCCGGCTTGTAATTTGCAGTACATAATAACTTTGGCTACTAATTCCAGTACAGATAACTGTATAAAAAACTCAATAATGTACAAATAAAAATATGGTGCTCATAACTGCTAAGTGGGCAAAATTATAGACACCAGGACATCACATCACCTTCACCATAATAACTAGAATAAACTCAAACATAATTTCCCTTCAAAAACTACTGACAGTTGATCCTGCTTGCTTGGACTCCTCTACTTAAGAATATGAATAGATCAATCAATCAAATGATCCAAAAATATGGCAATTGTTTATTGTCTTAGCAGCCCATGACAAATCCTCTGATAAGTTTTATCACTCATTAAAACAGCAGCAAAAATGCAGAAACATTAGAACAACGTACAAAGATGCCAACATGCCAATAGAATATTACTGACACGAAAAAGTTTATAAATTGGTGTTGAGTGCTAACGTAAGATAGCAAGAACAATTGCCTAAAAGTAATGAATTTTGCTATATATTCACAATTTGAGCACCATTCTTAGTAAAGTAATTGATACCTGCTTGCATGCAATCACTCAAAAGCATGAACAAACCCGAAAACTGGCGATCGAGGAAAACACATACAATGATTTCAACTATCTCTTCAACTTCTATAGTAGATAAGATAACTTTCTTACTCCTGCCATGAGAATCAAGAGGTATGACTTGAAAATGCCATACTTACAAAATGCTACACTTGAATAATCAACAGGCAATCTAGCTAATCAATGCAACTTCAAACTCAAATGGTAATAAAAAACAAATAAATGACAGATAAATCATTTAGGTTAGACACACTTATGTTGCTTACCATATCCAACAGCAAGTGAAAAATCTTGACCCAAGCTCTAATATTTTAGGGCAGCCCTCCACAGTCAGAATCTAAAAATTAAAATGCAAAACTGAGTGCATCAGCTATCTGGCCAAAGTTTCGCAATTCAAAAACTTGAATAACATTACATTATTTTCTAATTCACATCATCCCCACATGATCATAGCACACAGCCCAGAACAAAACAAAACTACATCAACTTTCACAAGACAAATTCACTCTCACTAACTATCAATGGTAAATTGAATAATCAACATCTCAAAAAAGAACAATTCAGATCACTTAACTAAACAATAAAATAATTAAATTAAAAAAAAACTTATCCAATTTGTATAAAAATATTGTCACACTAATGATCTCCTATGGGGACTCAAACCTAGAACACCAGCTCACAGACTCATTCCAACGCACTATATGATCTCAAAAATGAATCCCATATATATCTTACTGTCTTGAAAGCCCCATTCCACACACTCCAATTTGCCTCTTCCATGCGACTAACAAAACTAATTTATATCCTATTCTTCTTAACTTTGTGCGTCCTTAAAGAGGAAAAAGAAACACTGCAACTGGTTCACTCTCAACACCTTGAGATTTCATTGATGCACATTGAACTGAACTGACTAAAAACCGAAGCATTATTATCAATGTTTGAACTATTTAGATTTTAGATACTAGTCAAAACTTCATCGCACAAAGAAAAAACCATTCCAATAAAAAAAATACTCTCATTGTGAACAACACAGATACTACTCAAATCAGCATAGAGTTTAAAACAGATCGGAAACTACAAAAAAAAGATCTAAGATTTTAGCGATAGAAACTAGTACCTGGTACTTGCCAAATCATAGAGTTTTCCAGTGCTGGAGAAAATCATAACTCCTACTTCAGCATCGCACAAGATCGCAGGTTCCTTCGCCTTCTTCAACAATCCATTCCTTTCTTTCGAGAACGTCACTAGCCTACTTGTCAATTTGTCAATTCTTCTAATCACGATCTTTCCTCTCCCCATTTTTGTTCCAAAATAAACCCTAACAAACCAGAAAACCGCTTTCTGCAAACAGATCAAACGAAATCAAGCATCAATTTCATGTAAATTAAAGAAACTGCGAAAATCAAAAGTAAAAACTGAAGAAAAAAGAGTGAAGAGAGCGAGAGGGAGAGAGAAAGAAGCGTCGTTTCCTCCGAAATTATATATTGTTTGTACAGAAGAAAGCAACAAAAAATGAAGGAAGAAAATTGGATTAATTTTCCGAGAAAGACAGAGAGAATCTAAAAAAAACTTAGGGTTTCGAAGTTCTTTGCACTGAAAGCGACGGTGAGCAAGGCGACGGCGAGAGTTGAGAGCAGTGACGACGAGGAAAACTTAGGTGTTTGTCGTGTGAGAGAGCGAGAGCATCGGGTTAGAGAAGAAGCAGTGACGGCGAGGAAAACTCAGAAGCTTCTTCTAGAGGAAGGGACGACGACGAGAGTTGAGAGAAGCAGTGACTGCGAGAGTTGAGAGTTGAGAGTGAGAGACTCAGAATACGAGAGTTGAGAGTGAGAGACTTTCAGAGAAGAGCGCTTAACCTTCAGAGACCATCGCGAGTTCAGAGTGAGAGACTTTCAGAGAATACAGGAGAGAACGCGAACGTTAGGAAAAAAATGGGACCTTTAGCATCGGTTGTTTAAACATCCGATGCTAAATGTAGATGCAAAAACTGAAATCTTCCATTTAATTGCAAAATTGCCACCGTGTTTACATTTAGCATCGGCTGTTCAAACAACTGATTCTAAATGGTGTTTTCTAAAGTCATTTTTCCACTAGTGATAGGTTTATAAGTTGGAAACTTAGTGAAATTTTGGGATTTTTTTAATGAAGTTTAATGTTTTGGTTGATGAGTTTTGAGCAGAAGATCTGCAATGACTTAATTGATTCCATTTGTGAACTTCGAATAGAAAATGAGAGTTTGAGTTTTTTGTAGTAGGAAAGTGATGGAAGTTGAAACAATAAGAACAAAATGTCAATTTTGTGTTGATGTGATTTTCATCTTAAACTACAATAACTATTCTAAAACTATTTAATTTTTATTAAATAATGCTTTTGCAGCAAGAGATGATGAGGCAGTTTATCCAACAAATTGAGGAATTTAAAAGAGTATATCTGAGGAAGATCTATTGAAGATCATCAAATGTCAAAAGTTCGAGGTCATTGGTCAAGTGACCTCTGAAAATAAACAAGTATGTGTCATTTGTCAATTGAGGTTTGTAATGTTTTGTTCATTTGAGGTTTACAACAAAGATTTTTTTAAAGTTGTTTATCTCAACACATGGATCGCTTTTTAGAGATGGTTGTGAATGGTAACTTGCTTTTTTACATAACTTTTCTGTTTTAACACACATTATTTCAAGAATTAATGTAAGTGACATTTTATCTATATTCCTAACTTCGTCAATGGGGAAGAAGATGACAGGTTGGACCATTGTGTACATCAATTTCATATTTGCAAAATCACATAGTGACTGGTTAAAAAGAAAGTGTGCCTCATTTGCGGAAAAAAAGTGGATTATATGTTTAAACTAAATGGCGAAAATACTAAAACTCTCCATAGTATAACATGTTTATGTAACAAAAGCAAGTACTCCAGACTCCAAGACTTAGCAGAGCTTTTGAATAACTTTTTCTATATATTTATATATCATTATGATTAAAAGTGAATGTATTTAAACGTCATTGGAACTTGGGAGAATATAATAGAGATTTTTCGAACAAAATTGTGTTCAGATTGCTCCATCATGATATGAAAACTTCGAAACCTTATGTAATTTGCACTTTTTCTGTCTTACACGTCTTTTTCTATAAGGTTATCTATGTGTATAGATATTATAATGTTTCTTATCCAATTTAAAATGAACATTGCATATTTAATATATAGAAAATTTATTAGAAAAAGTATAAGAGGTTTCCCAACTCGATACATCAAAACATCAAGTAATCAAGTGTAAATACAACCTAAATACTATAACCAACTCGCTACAAGGGTGACCGGGAGGACAATCCCCATTAAGAAGATTGATGGCATCAACAAAGTTAGATTCGACCACCACGCTTGTATGGCCATGTCCCCAGGCAACACAAACACCATGGTAAATAGCCAACAACTGTGTCTCCAACACTGAAGTCGCCTCTACCACATGAGTAACGGCCAGTACAAAATCTCCATCAACATTTATCATCACACCTCTGCAACTGGCAGTGTCACTACTATTCGTAAATGCATCGTTGCAGCACACCGAAATAGAGTTCCTAGGCGGATGTTGTCAATGCATGTAAGCCTGTATTTATAGGGAATCGTGTCCTTTGTGAGCTGTCGGATCGAAAGAGTGGATCTGAGCCATCCAAGTATGAGATCATAAGTGGGATTTGTATATTGAGGATATAGATCAAAGTGATTCGGCTCATCCATGTCCAATTGCCGAATGGGCCTCTTGGTCCAGTCCAGAACAGTTGCCCCCCAAGCCGAGATTATTCTGAAGGAGGGTCTTCGCTTGAAGGATTTTTGTCGATTCGTCTGCCTCATCGAGTTGTGTAAGATCTTTTCACTGCGGCGACTGTGTTTTTTTCTTTTTAAATTTTGGAAAAGTGGAAAGAGATAAAATCCCTTTGGAGCCCCACACTTCATTCCTTCCTTGGAGCAAGTTTCTTCTCCCTTTCTTTTGGGTAAGTGTTTACCTTTTTCTTACTTTTTCTTAATGCAAGTCATGACCCACATTCTATGGTGTGGCAAGTCATGACCCACCGTCGATGGTGTGGTACAAGTCGGGATGCATAAATGAAGATGCATAAGCTCTTAGAGATGAAATCGACCTGGTCAATTATGCATAAACATTGACCGGAGGGTGCTTTACCCTCAAAAACTTTCTGGTTCCTCTCTCTTAAGACCATATATAGGGTAGTACCAAAACAAATAGACCAATCTCTCCCATTCACCTTACCGACTACCAGGGGACTGATTCTCTTGATGAAAACTAATCCAACTCATATCGGTGAAGAAATTACACAGGGTCGTCTTGAACACCAGTTGTTGGGAAAAACAAACTAGAGAAATAAAATTAGCACAATCGAAACACGAGAATTTAACGTGGAAAAATCCAAAAGCGGAGAAAAACTTCGAACTAGTGTCTAATTTCAATCAAAGACTAACAGCATGTGAAAACTGTTACAATACATAGACTTCTATCAAACAACCAATGACCCCATTACACACCCTCTCACAACACTCTAAAACAAGAGTACAAGAGAGAGAAAAGTCAACTACATCTCACACTTAAATACCATGTTTTTCCTAGCCAGAAGAACCTTTCACAAACAACACTTTAATAGTATCAAACTTCTTATCTGATGTGGAAGATTAAACAAAGAAGCAACCATAGAGCATACTAAGAAATAAATAGTCCACCGAACCAAAACTTTCTGATACCAGTTGTTGAGAAAAACAACATAGAGAAATAAAATGAGCGCAAGCGAAACACGAGAACCTAACGTGGAAAACTCCAAAACCAGGGAATAACCACAAAGCATTGTCTAATGACAGCCAGAGAATAACACTAAGTGAAAATTGTTAAACACAGAGACATCTCTCAGAAACCCATTGACCCTAGTACAATCACACCGTCCAAAGAAAATGTTTAACTACATCTCATAACTTAAAGTGTTTTTTGTTGGTGCGTTTTGTAAAGAATAACTTGATCCCATGTATATAACTTTGGTCTCCCTCTTACTTCACAAAACAAGAAATGTTGGACTTCTTCAAGATGCTCAATTCCAATCAACTCCGCCAATTCCACAAATGCCCTTTTACTCTGTGGCCCTTGCCATCTCCAGATCATCTTAAACAAATTAGCAGCATTATGAGGTATAATAACTTAACTTGGGCCGGCCTGGATGTAGATTAGCTCATATGCTCGCGATCTATCGGACGGTCAGGCCTATTCTCAACTTGGTGAGAAGATAATATTTCACAGGTGTGTTAAATAATATTTATATTGATTTAGTTTTGTGGTAGAGACAATGGTTTTATACCATCTTTTCTTTGGGCTATATAAAGGCATGCAGTTCACTTTTGCCAAAACAAAGGGAGCTAATAATAAGGCAAAATTACAGCAGAGGACCTTTAAGTTATTTATTTGTAACAAGTTGGACCTTTAAGTTTTTTTTGTAACAAATAGGCCCTTTTAATGATTTCTCTAGCTTATATATTTTGATGTAATGCTACTTTATATATTGTGGTTACTCAATCTTATGTATTTTGATGCAACCAAGCATATTTTGGTGTATTTTGATGTAATCAACGATATTACGTTTTACAAAAAGGGCCAACAGTGTTAACGTCAGGTAACTTAAAGGGCCTATTTGTTACAAAAAAAACTTAAAGGTCCAACTTGTTACAAATAAATAACTTAAAGGTCCCCTGATGTAATTTTGCCTAATAATAATATTTCTTTTAGACCATTATATAAGAATATTTCTTAAAACTTAATTCTAAATAATTGACATAATTATGATTTGAAGTTTTCAACCTGTAACATGTGTCCAATGGCAAATAACATGTATATCAATGGTTGTTGTACGTAATCCATTCAAAATGTTTTGGAAATTTACAACCAAATTAAAATACACAAACAATAGAGCCAACAAAATATCATCATACTCACAAGCCATTTTCTTCTTAGAATCAAATGCCACCTGGAGCTTCATGCCATATGTTCTTCAATAAATTAACTTCTTCTCAAGAATCAAGTGCCACCTGGAGTTCCCCCAAACACTTCAGCGTGGACAAACTTAATAGAGCCCCTAATGAAGTGTTCGAAGGGAACTCTTGGGGAAACCTGAAATTATATATGCTGCTCCGTTTAACTCCTTGTATTCTTGAAGTGTAAATGTTTGCTAAGTTCTTATATTTATAGTGATATTTTCATACCACAACAATGTTGTTTCAACAAAGAAGTATCATCGTAAAGCATTAACTAATGAACCTAGACATTTTAACAACCTAGAGGGGAGAATCTTTGTGTCAAATCAGTATCTTTTTCTGATCCGTTAAGAACTCAATGCTTCACTGTCTGTTATTCTTTTACATAAGCAAATAGAAAAACAAAATATCTTTTTTTTTCTTTCTAGAATACTGTCATACCCTAATTTTGTCCGGCTTGGAACAAAACATTAATTTTATACAAAAAGCAATAAATTATGAAGTGAAGCATCATTCTGAAGGATGTGAAGAACTATGAGCATGCATTTTTGGGTTCTAAAAGTCATTTCAGCGCTTTTAAAATCATTTTTAGGATTGGAATGCCTTTTGGAGCAAAATTAGGGTTTTTTGGGCAAAAAGGGGTATTTTGGTCATTTCCAAAATTAAACAATTTCTCACCAAAAATCATTGTTCAATCTCAGAGGAATTTATTTGGATCTAGATGATTTGGGTTATGAATTTTTGTGCGCATGCATGCATGATTTTTGTCATAAAATTCAAATTTTAAGCAAAAGGGCAAAATGGGAATTTCCATCAAGGTGAGGTCTCAAATCAATTTTGGGAAGGGTGATATCATGGAATTTTGGGCCCAATCATTGATTCCTAGGATATGGCCCAAAGTGGCATGATTTTTATGGAATTATCTAGAAAAGAATAATAAAAAATGGTGAAAATAAGGAAGTGTCCCCAATAAGACAAAATGTACTATTTTTCTTGACAAGCTTGCAAAACTTGGGCACCAAGGCCTCATTTGCTCCGAATTTTCCAGCTCATTTTCACCTCATTTTGTGTTTCCTCATGCCCTTGATCCATGTGAGTTGTATTCCTAGCCATTGATTAAAATTCTAGATCAAATCCTAGGCTACAACTTTGTGTAGAATGACCTAGATGCCCTCAACAATTTTTGTGCAACAAAAACTCATAATTTTTGTGTATGACCAGCTATTCCTCACTCATTTGTGTTTTCTCCTTGTCCCTAATCCATGTGCATTGCAATCTTGGCCTTTGATTCAAATTCTAGCTCAAATCTCAATGGTTTGCAAAAGCACAATGTCCTATATACCCTTAATTTTGCACCTCATATAAAACCCAAAATAGGAGACCATGAGGGGGAGACTCATTTTTTTTACCCTAGCACCCAAATCTCTCCTCTCTTTCTCTCATTCCTTCGAAGCAACCAGCCACCATACCCATATTCTTTTCTTCAAAATTCTTCCAAAAAATCAACCATCAAACCTTGTTTATTCTTCATCCTTTCAATAAATCTACTTCTAAACTTGCATAATCATCAAAGTTTCATCAAAAACCATCAAGAATCAAGCATTTGCGAAAGGTTCAAGAGGTTCTTGTGGTGTTCTTCAAGTGTTCTTGCTTCTATTCTCTTTCCTTCTTCATTTTCTAGCTAGATCTAGAGGTAAGCTCACTAACCCTTGCATTTTCTTTAATTTTCATCATGTAATCTCTTTTCTATTCCTCTTTCCTTCTTGAAAGAAGCTTTGAGGATTCATTTCAAACATTATTGGACAAGGACATTGGGAGCCTTGGGTGTTTGAGATGAGTCCTTGGCCTTGAAGGAAAGATTCTTGTGTTTTCTCATCATTCTTTGCATTTCTACCTCATTTGCATGATTTTGGTGAAATAAAACCTCGTTTTCCTACCTATTTTGCTTCGGCCATAGCATGGATTTTAGGGTTCTTGTGTTCATTTTGTTCATTTCATGATTTTAAGTTGAATTTTGGCTTGATTTTGGTGTTGGGTGCCTCGGGTTGTTGCTTCAAAACCTAGGGTTTTTGTTGCCTTTTTACTTCTTTGATTTTGTGAAGAATAAAATACATGATATGCTTGATGCTTACTTTAGAACATGGCATGATGATCTAGGGTTTAGTCTTGTGAATTGTTTCATGTATTAATTGTGAATTTTAGCATGAAATTTGATGGTGATTTGTGCTTAGCATTGCTTCGGCCTTAGGCCACTTTTGTGCATATTTTGTGCTTGAAAACGTGTTGTTTTGATCTTGTGTGAATAAATGCAATTGTGCAATTGTGTTTTTACCCTTTTACCTTTTTACTTTACCATCTCATTAAATAATTACCATTTACCTCATGCATTTTTACTCTACCATTTCATTAACTTCTCACTCAAACTTTTTACCACTTGTAAATTTGCATAAAAAAATCCCAAAACATTTCAATCATTTGCATTTTAAACTTTTACTACTTCTCATTTAAAACCCCAAAACATTTTTACCACTTCTTACTCAAAACATTTTCAAACTTTGCATTTCACTTATTTGCATCATCTATGCGACACCTTGCATGCTTGCACACACATTCACTCATACTTGTATACCATGCATAATAAATGCTCATGCATTCTTGTATGCTCATGCATTCTCTTGTATACTTATTCATGCATTCTCTTGTATGCTCATGCATTCACATGCTTGCTTAATCATGTATCATCGCTCACATGTTCATTCATTAAACCTAGAATACTCTATGCCTATGATCAATTGTGTTCACTTGTTCTTGATGCCATTTGAATGACTTGATTTAATTGTGTGCCCTTCCTTCCACTAGTATGTATTCTTAATGAAGACGTAAGCCTACTTTTCCGGCTGTAGCATAGAGTCATTAAGGTATATGCACCCCTTTGAGATTGTTGCCCGTCCCGTAGCAATTCTCACACACACACACAATTGTCTTGAGAACTTTGTCTTGCATCCTTAATAATTGGATCTCTTGATTATATTGGCATGTTTAATCTTGGTTAATAATCAACATGTTTATGATTGCTTGATTGGTGAGTATGTTTGGATCTTGTTCATTCATTGTTGCATTTGGTTATGGACTTGGAATTGATTGAATAATGTTCTACTTGTTTTCCAAAACCCATTTTCTAAACTCATTTTCAAACGCTCCTTGCTTTGCGAAAACATTTTCTTCCTCCATTAAATAAAACAAATTGTCATTGATGATCACTCGCGCTGTTGCTGTTTAGATCGTTAATGATGATTTTATTTTCAAAAAAGAGTTAGTAGTGAGGCCATTCTAACCGTTGTTGTTCGGTCTTCACAAACGCTCACCCAATTGCGAAAAACTCTTAAGCCGTTTTCAGACGCAAAAGCCGAGAACTACGTAGCTTTGATCCCTCAACCCAGTGAGGGTACGTAGGAGCGGGTCCGTCCCGTCAAGCAGCCTTTTAAAAAAATCTTTGTTTTGTTTCCACTTTTCAAAGATAACAAAAATATTCCTGTCTTCCGTTTTCAATAAAACGTTTTCAAATAAAAAGAAAAAAATCTTTGTTTTGTTTCCACTTTTCAAAGATAACAAAAATATTCCTGTCTTCCGTTTTCCTTGCGCATTTTCTCTTTGTTCACATACCATGTTCATGCATTCCTCAATTCCCACGTCCCCTCTTCTTTGCTCCCTTTCTAAAGGTAAATTCATGCATTTCTCCCCCACCTTATCATGATCCCTTCCTCTTGGCTCCCTTTCTTAAGGTAAACAATGTTTGCGATTGCTTATTGACTTCCTGTGTTAATTCTTGAATTGGAATGCTATATGATATGCAACATGCTATTGTATGCTTTTGTCTGGACTGTTCTGGGTTTTCATTTGCAGGTGGGGGTTTATGATGGGTAGTTTTAGGCGGTATGTCCTTGCTACACACACTCACACCTTATGCTTATTGTGCTTTGAGAGGGGCCTAAAACCCAAGGTCTGACAAAACTTAGGGGAGTGGAAATGAGTAGTGACTGGCAATTGGACCGTTGTCCTTCTGACTCTCACGAAAGTTTCAGCCGGAGTATGCTCTTTCAGGATGCCTCACACCAGATGGCGTACCATCGTTGTGGGTGCTATTGTGAGAGAGAATTAGCTCTGGTAGCCTGATGAGGAAGTGATTAAAGCCAACATGGGAGGAACATCTGAGTTGCCCTAGAACCTAGGTTCCTGCCTCGTAGGACACAAGGACATACAAATTGTGTGTTGCATTGTAATCTAGGCATGTTTTCCAAAAGGAGTAGAAGGAGATTTTTCCAAAAAAAAAAAGAAAGAACTGCCGTTGTAGCCTTTCTGTTGCCGGTCCGTACGAGATAACATATGGCCCACCCTTTTCAAAAAAGGGAACGAGCTGCCGCTGTAGCCTTTCTCTTATAAAGTAACATATGGTCCACATTTTTTCAAAAAAAAAGGGAGAACGAGTTACCGTTGTAACCTTTCTCTTATGAAGTAGCATGTGGCCCGCATTCTTCAAAAAAAAGGGAGAACGAGTTGCCGTTGTAGCCTTTCTCTCACTGGTCCATATGAAACAACGTACGGCCCGTATTTTCAAAAAAAAGCTTAAATCAATGCCAATAAAGATTTTGCCCTAATCTGCATATGCATAAAACATCATCAGCATTTGCATGCATCCTCGCATTACATAAAACCCATGCATGCATCATTGCATCTTACTCAAGTTTGTTTGCCGAGAATCACAAAGTGACAAAGAATCTTGCCAGAGGAACTTAATGGAATCAAGAAGTGAGACAGTGCATGCTCCAAGGTACCCGGGTGTAAGAAAGGTAGACGTCACCAGCTTGAAAGGATATGTTGACCTAATGGGACCTATTGAAAGGGGATCGTTTGACAGCTCTTATGGGAACCTTCGGAAGTTGTTGTTGCTAGAGGTACAGACTGAGGCTATCGTGGCTCTAAGCAGATTCTATGACTCCGAAATCAGATGCTTCCTTTTCAAAAATTTCCAAATGGCTCCCACTTTGGAAGAATATCACCAGATTTTGGGTTTCCCTCAGACCAAAGCTGCTCCCTGCCAGTATCAAGAGCAGTATTACACGGATGAGAAGTTTGCTGCATTATTGCAAGTAAAGGTAGAGGACCTGAAGCTCCAGAGGCAGAGGAAGAACCTTGTGGTAGGTTTCCCGCAGAGTTATCTCGAGGGTATGATGGATACTCATGCCAGAAACAAAAATTGGGTTGTCTTCAAGCAAATCTTGGCCTTAACAATCTTCGGGATTGTTCTCTTTCCACAGATTGAAAGACTTGTGGATGTGACTGTCATTGACATTTTCTTAGCTTTCCAGAATGAGAAGAATCCTATCAATCCGATCCCTGCAATGCTTGCTGACACTTATTCCGCTCTTACTCACCACTGTGAACTCAAAAGGAAGAAAATCTCTTGCTCTTCCCATCTGTTATATGCCTGGCTTCTTATCCATGTTTTCACCAATCCAAAGAAAGTGGAAAAGTTGATTGACTATGCTGTATCTTGTGAGGTGAAAACCATGAGTATTCAAGAGTGGATCCAGTTTCTAGGGAGTCTAGACGAGCACTCGGTTCGTTGGTATCTTTCATCTTGCTGGGAAGCTAGACCTGAGGTAGTCTTCCGCTGTGGTGGTTTTCAAAATGTTCCACTGATGGGCACTAAAGGGTGCATTAACTACAATCCCTCCCTGACGCTGAGACAATTAGGATATCCTATGAGGAACTCGCCTACTGAAGAGATGGCATTCCCGTTTTACATCTATGAGGGAGGTCCAAAGGATGACAGTTTGACTAGGAAGATTTTGCAAGCTTGGAGTATGGTGACTCGTTATGGAAAAGTAGAGATCTCTCAGAGAACTAGTGGTGTTACCTTTGCTCAATGGCTTGAGAAAAGGATTCAGAGCGTCCGATTGCCTTATCAGTAATTATTGCAAGTTGAGAGGGAGGTAATAGACTCTGGTACTCCCGTTATTGAAGAGTTAGGTGAGGTCAAGTTGGCTCTAATGAAAGCAGAGGAAGAGAAAAAATCCTTGCAAGCTGAGATAGAGAAGTTGACTCTGAACAACCAAAGATTAAAAGAAGATAATGCTCTCAAATCTGCTGCCATTGAGGAGTTTGACAAGAAACTCAAAGTAGAAGAGAAGGAAAAGCTAGAGGCTCAAAAGTATCTGCAAGTAGCCAAAGAGGAAATCAAAAGGCAAAAGGCTAAACAAAAGAGAGCCATTGAAGAGACCAGTCAGTGGAGAGATCTCTATGAAAAGACAAAGATGGATGAGAGGACTGTGAAGAGCTTGCTTGCAAAGTCAAAAAGAGAGTCCCGCTTGCTACAGGCTGAGTGGGAAAGCAAACTGAGCAGTGTCGCGCAAGAAAGAAATTCAGTTGAGAGCATTCTCAAAGAATACAAGCAGGCTCTAGGATTTGAGCGAGAGATTTCTGATGAACTGAAAAGAAACCTTCGACACATCAGTGATGCATACAGGCAGGTGAAGGATGAGAGTCAGCATTGGGAACACTGCTTTGTTGAACTGCTTGGCAGGATTGAAGAACAGGCAGTTATCATTGAGTTGAAAGATGAAATTCAACAGTGGAAGGCTAGATTCTCTGAGCTTGCAGAGTTGGCCAACCAAGCTCTTGCAGGTGTACCTAAAAAGCTAAGAAAGGCTGAGGTTGAGATGTTTCCCTTTAACACTCCACTGGCAGTTTACAAATTCGTGGAGTTTTGCAGGGCCTTGGTTAAAGAAGTCAGAGAGAAGACTGGAAGGGTTCCCACAGGCAACAAGAGAAAGAGAACTGAAGATTTCAAAGCTCTATGTAGTTGAGCTCTTGTTTGTAATTTTCATTGTACTCTCTCTTTCTGGATGACCGTATTTCCATTTGAGTATTCTACCTTTTGAAATGTAAGGCTTGAAGTACTTGCTTGAATTTGAATGTATGGAGTATGTTTTGTTCCACTTATTGATTCCAATCTTGTCATGTTTCAAACAAAAATAATCAAAGTCCACTGTTAGGCCTATGGCAAGACATGGCACACTGTGGTTCACGGCATAAGACAAACTAAAACTAACACCCATTTGCATTGCATTCATTAATACCCCTGCTCATAAAAAAAATGTTTCGTCAGAGCAAGTCAGGCAAGCTGGTTCTCCGTCACCGATACTTCACCCGACTGCAAGCAAAGTTGATGGCCAATCTGCAAGATTACCCAGAGATTGAGACCGAGAGTAATCCAGAGCACGAAGATCTGGGTGTGCAGATTATTAATCCTGAGCAGCTGGCTCAGGAGAACCAGGTTCTAAAGGATAAGGTTGGGGCCATGGAGACCCAAATGCATGAGATGATGGCCTTGCTACAAAGCCTAAAGAGTGGAACCGCTGCTGAAGGTACCGCTGTGGTGGGTCCCGATGGTGTCATTTCTTTTATACCTCCTCCAGTGTCAGTTAATGCTGCAGCCACAGTTCCTCCGGGGTCTGGAATCAGTCATCCCGTCTTTGCTTCAGGGATGAATAGGCAGAATCAGTCACAAAGATATCCTTGGGGGATGCCCGCCGAGTACATGCCGCAAATTGTTAGACCCATTCCTGCTGACGCTGTTGGGCCACATCAGGCTACTGCTGCCGTGTCTGGGGGAGCTGTTGGAAGACCGCAGGTCCAGACTCCTAGTCCTCATGCTGTGCTCAGCCCTACTCCGGGGCTTGTTGCACACCCTCACAATGTTCCTCAGCCTGGAGGATATTACTATAGCATGGGCAGTCAACCCCAAGGCCACATGTTTGAGGGATCGCAGCCAAATGACCCGATTCATGCACTAGAAGAGAGGGTAAGAGCCGTGGAAGGTGCTGGCGTCAGGGCCAGAGAAGCTCGTGAGCTATGCTTAGTCCCAGATTTGGTATTACCACCGAAGTTCAAAGCTCCTGAGGTGGACAAGTACCGAGGCACCGGCTGTCCTGAGAGTCATGTTACAATGTTTGTCCGGAAGATGGGTCCTTATGCCAATGATGACAAACTGCTGATTTACTGCTTCCAAAACAGTTTAGCCGGAGCTCCTCTAGATTGGTACATGAAACTGCAAGCCTCAGAAATCCGTTGCTGGAAGGATCTGTCCGAAGCATTCATGAAACAATATAAATATAACATGGACATGGACATGGCTCCGGACAGGTCATAATTGCAACACATGAGTAAGGGCGAAAAGGAGACTTTCAAGGAATATGCCCAGAAATGGAGAAGCTTGGCTGCCCAGGTTCAACCTCCTCTGACCGAAAAAGAAATGGTGTACATGTTCCTGGAAACCTTGCCAGCAATTTATTATGACCGACTGATTACGAGTGTCTCATCTAATTTTTCCGATATGATAGTCTTCGGGGAAAGACTTGAGCACGGTCTCCGAAGTGGGAAGATTTCAAATCATTTCAGCAATTCAGGAAGCTCCGGTAGCTCCCACAGCCAGAAGAAGCACTTCTCCCATTTCCCAAAAAGGAAAGAAGGGGAAACAAATGTAGTCTCAGGAGGAAACTCATCCTTTGATACCCCTCCACCACAAACTGTTCCATTCTCTGCCCCTGCATCACCTCAGCAAAGCAGTGACAATCACAAAGCTCAGGGTTATCAGTATAAGAAACGGACCAGTTTCGATCCTATACCAATGACATACACTGAGTTGTTTAATCACCTGACTTCAAAGAACTTGATCAACACTCGGTCAATGAAGGCCCTTCAACCGCCATTCCCAAGAAGCTACAACGCTAATGCTACCTGCAGTTTCCACGAAAACGAGGTTGGTCATACTGTGGAGGAGTGTAAGGCATTTAAGCATGTGGTGCAAGACCTGATAGATGCTGGTTGGATCTCGTTTAAGCAAAGCAGCCCGAACACAACAACCAATCCATTGCCAGGCCATCAGAGGCCAGCAACCAATGCTATAGAAAGTTCTGTTGGGAAATTGGTGAAGGATGTGCAGAAGAGCAAGACTCCGTTGGGTGTTGTCTACTCGGAGTTATGCCATGCTGGAGTGGCCAAGAAGGGGTGTTGCCATGAAGAAGGATGTGCTGATTCCACATGCGTGGGGAATTGTGAAAGCTTTAAAATGATCCTGCAGGACCTGTTGGATCGGTGTGTGGTTCAGATAGGAACCCATGATGTTGAAGAAGAGGTGTTGGCTCTACACTCTGATAAAGGTAGAGGAATCAGAAGACCTATTGAAATCCCTTACAATTACAATCCCAGATTGGTGCAAGCAAATGCTCAACCAATAGTGATTGAAGTTCCGGCTCCTTTCCCCTATGAGTCGGACAGGGCAGTCCCATGGAAATACACTGCGCTATCTACAGTAGAATGCTCTCCAAATACTACTACTGTAACAAACATAGTGGGATCGTTCGGGATCACCAGAAGCGGGAGAGTGTTTGCTCCAGAGACCCTTCGTACAAAAACTTCCAAGGAAGGTGAACAGAGAGTTCGGAAGGAGAAGGGAAAGGAACCAGAAGTTTCCCAGGAAAAGGTAACGGAAAGGGAAGCAAATGAATTCTTGAAGATAGTCCGGCAGAGTGACTACCAGGTTGTCGATCAGTTAAAGCATACCCCATCGAAGATATCCATGCTATCATTGTTGCTCAGCTCGGAAGCACACAGAAATGCTCTTATGAAGGTGCTTAGCGAGGCACATGTTGCAGAGGGTATTTCAGTGAACCAATTTGATGGGATTGTGGGGAATATAGTGGCTGCAAACCACCTAATTTTTGCTGATGATGAGTTGCCCGCTGGAGGAAAAAAAGCATAATCGGGCTCTCCACATCTCATTTAAGTGTGGGGACTATGTGTTGGCGAGAGTGCTGATAGATAACGGATCTTCATTGAATGTAATGCCGAAATCCACTATGGATAAGCTGGACGTGGATTGTTCCTACATGAAGCCAAGCTCGACTCTGGTGCGAGCCTTTGATGGATCCAAAAAGGAAGTATTGGGAGAGATGGAGTTTCCCATCCAAATTGGCCCAGAAGTTTTCTATATCAACTTTCAGATCATGGACATCACATCCTCGTACAGTTGCTTGCTTGGCCGACCCTGGATCCACATGGCAGGGGCAATTCCGTCATCTCTGCACCAGCAAGTCAAGTTCGTGGTGGATGATAAGGTTGTTGTAGTGTTTGGCGAAGAAGAGACTCTGGTGAACAGGCCATCAGAATTCAAGTATGTGGAAGCGGCGGAAGAATCTCTTGAAACGGCCTTTCAGTCCTGGGAGATCGCAAATGCAGTGCTTGAGAGGACCAAGGAGGAAAAAATGGTTGCTAAAATCATGTTAGCCCAAGGATATAAGGTTGGTTCTGGCCTAGGAAAATCTGGACAGGGAATCCTGGCGCCCATCCAGCTGAAGGAGAGCAAAGATCGTTGCGGACTGGGATACACTCCAAGTGAAGATGAACGGAAGAAGATAGCAGAGGAACGAAAGAGCAAATGGTCGGCCAAGTCCAAAGGCCAAGATCCATGGCCCCAGAGGATCCCAATTTGTGACATTAGCCAGAGCTTCGTGAGTGCTGGTCTGCTGGATCCCAACCAAGTTGCTGTCATCAAGGATGGCTCTGAAGATGAAGAGGGTAGTGCAAGTCTGGTTCGCCGCTGCTGTGACGGTGAAGAGTTGAAGAACTGGGAAGCTGCCGACTTTCCTGTGACCTTTGGTTCAATGTAATCATCTGTAATGCAATCCTGTGGCTCTGCCCAAGGCCATAAGACCAGTTGCTAGGGGCACACATGTTTTTATTTCCTGAATCATCATCATCAATAAAAACGTTTGTTTTGAATTTCTCAATCAATAAAAATCATTTTCTCTTCATTGCATGAGTCTTTTTTCTGCTTTATTATTGCTTGCTTGCTTGTTTCGCCTTTCATTCTGCTTTTTCGCTACGGTAAAATGTAGATCCACAGTAATGGTCTCTGAAAACAGTAGTGTCAACAGTCCGCATTCTGACTTTGATCATCCTATCAACCAAGCCGAGGGGGATGTTGAGGAAGATTGGGAAGCTCCTCCGGAACTCATGAGACTAATGAAGCAAGAGGAAAGGGTAATCCAGCCTCACGGGGAATCTACCGAAGTGATTAACTTGGGTACAGCTGAGAACAAGAAGGAGGTCAAAGTGGGAATGGCCATGAATGACGAAGATCGCATGAAGTTGGTACAGCTGTTGCATGACTACGTTGATGTGTTTGCGTGGTCCTACCAAGATATGCCTGGGTTGGACACTGATATTGTGGTACACAAGCTGCCGGTCAAACCTGAATGCCCGCCCGTAAAGCAGAAATTGAGGAGGATGAAGCCTGAGATGTCCCTCAAAATCAGAGACGAAGTAAAGAAGCAATTTGATGCAGGATTCCTAGCAGTGGCCAAATACCCACAGTGGGTTGCCAATATTGTCCCAGTTCCCAAGAAGGACGGGAAGGTTAGAATGTGTGTTGACTACCGAGATCTGAATCGTGCTAGTCCCAAAGACGACTTCCCACTGCCACATATTGATGTCTTGGTGGATAGCACTGCACAACACTCGTTATTCTCCTTCATGGATGGATATTCGGGATATAACCAGATCAAGATGGACCCCGAAGACATGGGAAAGACAACTTTCATCACTCTCTGGGGTACTTTCTGTTATAAAGTCATGCCATTCGGGTTGAAGAATGCTGGCGCAACCTACCAGAGGGCCATGGTCACCTTGTTCCACGATATGATGCATAAGGAGATTGAGGTCTATGTTGATGACATGATCGCAAAATCCAAAACTGACAAAGAGCACATTGTCAACTTGCAAAAACTCTTCGATCGGTTGAGGAAGTACAAGCTCAAGTTGAACCCTGCCAAGTGCACATTCGGGGTGAGATCAGGGAAGTTGCTAGGCTTCATTGTTAGTCAGAAGGGGATTGAGGTGGATCCAGACAAAGTGAAAGCCATCCTTGAAATGCCGGTGCCCAAAACAGAAAAAGAAGTCCGTGGCTTTCTGGGAAGGTTGAATTACATCTCCCGATTCATCTTCCAGCTGACGGCCACCTGCGAGCCAATCTTCAAGCTGCTCTGCAAGAATCAAGAACTGAAGTGGAATGATCAGTGCCAAGCTGCCTTTGAGAAGATCAAAGTCTACCTCCAGAATCCGCCAGTTTTGATGCCACCTGTGTCGGGCAGGCCCCTCATCCTGTATCTCACGGTGCTAGATAATTCCATGGGCTGCGTGCTGGGGCAGCATGACGAATCTGGAAAGAAGGAACATGCCATCTATTATCTAAGTAAGAAGTTCACAGATTGCGAGACACTGTATTCTGCGCTTGAAAAGACATGTTGTGCTCTGGTATGGGCTGCTCACCGCCTGAGGCAATATATGTTGAGCCACACAACTTGGTTGGTATCTAAAGTAGACCCGATTAAGTACATATTTGAGAAGCCAGCTCTCACAGGACGGATTGCCCGTTGGCAGATGCAGTTGTCTGAATATGATATCCTGTATGTCACGCAGAAGGCAGTTAAGGGTAGTGCACTCGCAGAGTACCTGGCTTGTCCGCCCATTCCAGACTACCAGCCGATGCAGCATGATTTCCCTGATGAAGACATCATGGCATTGTTCGACGAGGGGAAGTCCCAAGAAAACGAAAGGTGGAGGATGATCTTTGACGGTGCATCCAATATTTGGGGGCATGGGGCAGGTGCCATGCTGATATCTCCTGATAACAGCTTCATTCCTGTCACTGCGAGGCTGAGCTTCTATGTCACAAACAATATAGCAGAGTATGAAGCATGCATCTTGGGCATTCAGGCAGCCTTAGAATGGAAAGTCAAAAGGCTAGATGTGTATGGTGATTCCGCCCTGGTAATTCATCAAGTAAGAGGCGATTGGGAGACTCGAGATCCCAAACTGATCCCATATTATGAATATGTTCAAGAGTTGGTGGAGTCTTTCGACGAAATCACCTTCAAACACATCCCTCGAGGTGAAAATCAGCTGGCCGATGCCTTAGCAACACTGTCATCAATGTTTAACATCAACTGTGATAAGACATTGACTCACATCAGAATCCAGCATCGGGATTTGCCTGCACATCATTACTGCACCGCAATAGACGAAGAGCCTGACGACAAGCCTTGGTATCATGACATCAAGCAATACATCATTAACAGAGAGTATCCACCAGGGGCATCAGAAAATGACAAAAGAACGCTCAGAAGACTGTCAAGAAATTTCTTCCTGAGCGGTGAGGTCCTCTATAAAAGAAATTATGACATGGTTCTCCTGAGGTGTGTTGCCAAGGAGGAGGCTGAAAAGATCATGAAGGAGGTACATGAAGGCTCCTTTGGAACCCATTCCGGCGGGCATACCATGGCTAGACAGATTTTAAGGGCGGGCTATTACTGGTTGCAGATGGAGGGTGACTGCTATAGTTTTGTCAGAAGATGCCACAAGTGTCAAATCTACGCTGATCACATTCACGTACCGCCTGCCAAACTTAATGTTCTGACTGCATCATGGCCGTTCTCGATGTGGGGAATGGATGTCATAGGTCCAATTGAGCCGAAAGCATCAAATGGGCATCGCTTCATCTTGGTTGCGATCGACTACTTCACAAAATGGGTTGAGGCTGCCTCATATTCAAGTATAACCAGCGCAGTGGTTGCGAAATTCATCAAGAGGGATCTTATTTGTCGCTATGGTCTTCCCAACAAGATCATCACTGATAACGGTAGTAACCTGAACAGCAGAATGATGAAGGACATGTGCAAGGAATTCAGGATCCAACATCATAATTCTTCCCCCTACCGTCCTAAGATGAATGGGGCAGTTGAGGCGGCTAACAAGAACATCAAGCGGATAGTGCAGAAGATGGTGGTAACATACAAGGACTGGCATGAGATGCTTCCCTTTGCTCTGCATGGCTACCGTACTTCAGTGCGTACATCAACTGGGGCAACCCCTTTTTCCTTGGTATATGGGTCAGAAGCAGTCCTGCCCATTGAAGTTGAAATACCCTCCCTGCGGGTACTGATGGAAACAAAACTAGAAGAAGCTGAGTGGGTACAGGCCCGGTTGGATCAGCTAAATCTGATTGAGGAGAAAAGGATTGCAGGCTTATGCCACGGTCAGTTATACCAGCAGAGGATGAGAACAGCTTTTGATAAGAAAGTCAGACCTCGTGAATTCAAGAAAGGCGATCTGGTGCTGAAGAAGATCCTGCCTATTCAGACTGATCCCCGAGGAAAGTGGACACCCAGCTATGATGGTCCCTATGTTGTCAAGAAAGCCTTTTCTGGAGGGGCGCTGTTACTCACAGACATGGATGGCGAGGATCTCCGGAATCCGGTCAATTCTGATCAAGTGAAGAAGTATTATGCCTGAAAGAAATAGACGAAAAAAGAGAAAGATAAGCCAAGTAAGAACCAGCTCGCTAGGTTGAAAACCCGAAAGGGCGGCCTAGGCAAAATCAGAGCGACCCGGTGGATTGAAAACCCGAAAGGGCGATCCAGGCAAAAATTAGGGTCAGAAAACTTGGGCGTGAAAATAAACAAAGGCATACAACCTTCCCCGAGGCTTGAATGAGGGAATGATCAAGGTCAAGGACACAGATGTTAGCACTGCTCCACAGAGACGGACATTCAGAAATTAGCTTTTCTCTTTTTTTCGTGTCTTTTTGTAGTTTAAACTTTCAAATGTATTGAACAGTCGTCGTAACATTCTGTGCGATTGGCTTCTACATCAATAAAGCTCAACTTTTTCCTACCGGTTTGTTATTTTCCGCTTCTCTGCTCAAGATAAACGTTTTATGATGATGGTAATACTGAGTTGCAAAACATGTGCATACATCATAGAGCATTACAAATCATTGCGAAATCCTTAAAAGTCACGGGAAATAAGCAATCTCCCAAAGAAAGTTAATCTTGCAAGGAAAGTTGCACTCATAAGTCATTCCAGAAGGCAAACCATAAAGCAAACTTGCACTCGGCTCATGGGTCCCGTAAATCAGTTCCTCAGTCTCGTGCCAGGAGTGTCGGGGGTCGGTTGAACCAGCAAAAGAATAAGCCTTTTATTAAAAAAAAGAAGAGCACAAAAAAGCAAATGATCAAAAAAAAGCTGATCAGGCAAAAAGAAGAAAAAACAAATGATCAGAAAACAGAAAGCTGATCAAAAGAAGAATTAAAAGATGAAAGAAAAAAAAAACAATCAAAGCTGAAAGAAAAGCATTCCCCAGCATTCATCATTCACCCAAAATCATCGCATCGCATGCATTCGCATAACAGGCCTTTGCATAACATGCATTCATTCCATGCACCATGCATTGCATCTGCTGACATGTGCAGGTACCGCCAACCTGAGAAACCTGAAGAAAAGTCCTGCGACCAGAGCAGGCACCCCTGGATCGGTGTGAAAGCATTGACCCTGAAGAAGATGAATTGGATTTCCGAATCCCCCCTTTGGACCCACGTGTCCCCCAGAAAGACTGACTTCAACTTGTATTCGAGCTGCAGGTAAGTCCCTCTGATCTCAATAGGTCCAGTCGAAAAGGATAGCCGTGTTGGTCTAAAACATGGCGCAGTCCTAGGGAAATATCGAGATCTAGACTTGATATAGTACCCTCCCCCTGGTCGCTCGAAAGACCACCTCTTTTGAGCCCGCGCGCTCCCAGGCCCAAGTGCAAACTCGGATCGTTCGCGATTCGTTAAAAGGCTTTAGGCAGCCTCCTTCGCCGGCTCAATGTGAGTCGGTACCCCTTTTATTGCTTTCTTTATTTTCTGCTTTCTGTCAGCTTATTGAGGGTTGGCGCTCATAGGAAAAACAAAAAATATCATGTCATCGCATCTGCATCAGAAAAAACAAAAAAAATAGAAATGGAAAAAGGAAAAAGGAAAATTCGGGTTTCTTTAGGTAGACAAAATTGGTATAATTTCTGAATTCTTTATCTTTATTTTGCCTCGAAATATGTTTCGGCCAATTCATATTCCTTGTTAAAATCCAGATAAAGAGGGGCAGCTGTCATACCCTAATTTTGTCCGGCTTGGAACAAAACCTTAATTTTCCACAAAAAGCAATAAATTATGAAGTGAAGCATCATTCTGAAGGATGTTAAGAACTATGAGCATGCATTTTTGGGTTCTAAAAGTCATTTCAGCGCTTTTAAAATCATTTTTAGGATTGGAATGCCTTTTGGAGCAAAATTAGGGTTTTTTGGGCAAAAAGGGGTATTTTGGTCATTTCCAAAATTAAGCAATTTCTCACCAAAAATCATTGTTCAATCTCAGAGGAATTTATTTGGATCTAGATGATTTGGGTTATGAATTTTTGTGCGCATGCATGTATGATTTTTGGCATAAAATTCAAATTTTAAGCAAAAGGGCAAAATGGGAATTTCCATCATGGTGAGGTCTCAAATCAATTTTGGGAAGGGTGATATCATGGAATTTTGGGCCCAATCATTGATTCCTAGGATATGGCCCAAAGTGGCATGATTTTTATGGAATTATCTAGAAAAGAATAATCAAAAATGGTGAAAATAAGGAAGTGTCCCCAATAAGACAAAATGTACTATTTTTCTTGACAAGCTTGCAAAACTTGGGCACCAAGGCCTCATTTGCTCCGAATTTTCCAGCTCATTTTCACCTCATTTTGTGTTTCCTCATGCCCTTGATCCATGTGAGTTGTATTCCTAGCCATTGATTAAAATTCTAGATCAAATCCTAGGCTACAACTTTGTGTAGAATGACCTAGATGCCCTCAACAATTTTTGTGCAACAAAAACTCATAATTTTTGTGTATGACCAGCTATTCCTCACTCATTTGTGTTTTCTCCTTGTCCCTAATCCATGTGCATTGCAATCTTGGCCTTTGATTCAAATTCTAGCTCAAATCTCAATGGTTTGCAAAAGCACAATGTCCTATATACCCTTAATTTTGCACCTCATATAAAACCCAAAATAGGAGACCATGAGGGGGAGACTCATTTTTTTTACCCTAGCACCCAAATCTCTCCTCTCTTTCTCTCATTCCTTCGAAGCAACCAGCCACCATACCCATATTCTTTTCTTCAAAATTCTTCCAAAAAATCAACCATCAAACCTTGTTTATTCTTCATCCTTTCAATAAATCTACTTCTAAACTTGCATAATCATCAAAGTTTCATCAAAAACCATCAAGAATCAAGCATTTGCGAAAGGTTCAAGAGGTTCTTGTGGTGTTCTTCAAGTGTTCTTGCTTCTATTCTCTTTCCTTCTTCATTTTCTAGCTAGATCTAGAGGTAAGCTCACTAACCCTTGCATTTTCTTTAATTTTCATCATGTAATCTCTTTTCTATTCCTCTTTCCTTCTTGAAAGAAGCTTTGAGGATTCATTTCAAACATTATTGGACAAGGACATTGGGAGCCTTGGGTGTTTGAGATGAGTCCTTGGCCTTGAAGGAAAGATTCTTGTGTTTTCTCATCATTCTTTGCATTTCTACCTCATTTGCATGATTTTGGTGAAATAAAACCTCGTTTTCCTACCTATTTTGCTTCGGCCATAGCATGGATTTTAGGGTTCTTGTGTTCATTTTGTTCATTTCATGATTTTAAGTTGAATTTTGGCTTGATTTTGGTGTTGGGTGCCTCGGGTTGTTGCTTCAAAACCTAGGGTTTTTGTTGCCTTTTTACTTCTTTGATTTTGTGAAGAATAAAATACATGATATGCTTGATGCTTACTTTAGAACATGGCATGATGATCTAGGGTTTAGTCTTGTGAATTGTTTCATGTATTAATTGTGAATTTTAGCATGAAATTTGATGGTGATTTGTGCTTAGCATTGCTTCGGCCTTAGGCCACTTTTGTGCATATTTTGTGCTTGAAAACGTGTTGTTTTGATCTTGTGTGAATAAATGCAATTGTGCAATTGTGTTTTTACCCTTTTACCTTTTTACTTTACCATCTCATTAAATAATTACCATTTACCTCATGCATTTTTACTCTACCATTTCATTAACTTCTCACTCAAACTTTTTACCACTTGTAAATTTGCATAAAAAAATCCCAAAACATTTCAATCATTTGCATTTTAAACTTTTACTACTTCTCATTTAAAACCCCAAAACATTTTTACCACTTCTTACTCAAAACATTTTCAAACTTTGCATTTCACTTATTTGCATCATCTATGCGACACCTTGCATGCTTGCACACACATTCACTCATACTTGTATACCATGCATAATAAATGCTCATGCATTCTTGTATGCTCATGCATTCTCTTGTATACTTATTCATGCATTCTCTTGTATGCTCATGCATTCACATGCTTGCTTAATCATGTATCATCGCTCACATGTTCATTCATTAAACCTAGAATACTCTATGCCTATGATCAATTGTGTTCACTTGTTCTTGATGCCATTTGAATGACTTGATTTAATTGTGTGCCCTTCCTTCCACTAGTATGTATTCTTAATGAAGACGTAAGCCTAGTTTTCCGGCTGTAGCATAGAGTCATTAAGGTATATGCACCCCTTTGAGATTGTTGCCCGTCCCGTAGCAATTCTCACACACACACACACAATTGTCTTGAGAACTTTGTCTTGCATCCTTAATAATTGGATCTCTTGATTATATTGGCATGTTTAATCTTGGTTAATAATCAACATGTTTATGATTGCTTGATTGGTGAGTATGTTTGGATCTTGTTCATTCATTGTTGCATTTGGTTATGGACTTGGAATTGATTGAATAATGTTCTACTTGTTTTCCAAAACCCATTTTCTAAACTCATTTTCAAACGCTCCTTGCTTTGCGAAAACATTTTCTTCCTCCATTAAATAAAACAAATTGTCATTGATGATCACTCGCGCTGTTGCTGTTTAGATCGTTAATGATGATTTTATTTTCAAAAAAGAGTTAGTAGTGAGGCCATTCTAACCGTTGTTGTTCGGTCTTCACAAACGCTCACCCAATTGCGAAAAACTCTTAAGCCGTTTTCAGACGCAAAAGCCGAGAACTACGTAGCTTTGATCCCTCAACCCAGTGAGGGTACGTAGGAGCGGGTCCGTCCCGTCAAGCAGCCTTTTAAAAAAATCTTTGTTTTGTTTCCACTTTTCAAAGATAACAAAAATATTCCTGTCTTCCGTTTTCAATAAAACGATTTTTCAAATAAAAAGAAAAGAAAAGAAAAGAAAAGAAAAGAAAAGAAAAGAAGTAGAACAAATCGCTTTCAACTCAAACCTTTGTCAAACCACACATCGAGTTAATGGTTCCCTTTCAGTAGAAAGGACGTATGGGATGCTAATACCTTCCCCATGCGTAACCGACCCCCGAACCTACATCTCTGATTTCGAAAGACCACTCGCTTTTCCAAAAAAAAAGGGTTTTTCCGATGTTTTCCCAAATAAATATTGGTGGCGGCTCTACTATTTTTCACGTTGCAAAACGAGAAGTCCCAAACCGGATTTTTCGGGCGCAACAAATACCTACTTTGTAGCATGCAAATGATGTGGTACTAGTAGTGTCCTTTGTAACGTAAGGGTTCTGACAATGGAAAGGGGCTCTCTGATCTTTCCATACTATTCAAATGTTTGGGGGAATGCTTTGTGCCATTTGACAATTTAAAGATTAAAAAGCCAATATTTAATGAATAAATTGTTTATGTTAAAATTGATGTAGATTAGAAATACTACTATCTATAATAATCCTTTAAAAAAAAACACTATCTAGAATAAGTCACATTTAAAGATAGTAGGAAATATCTGTTTAATGTATATGAAATCTTTACATCTTCCTAACATACAAAAATTTCTCCCAATGAAGGTTCAGTTGGTAACGAGTTGGCTCATTCCACGCAAGGCGTGAATTCAACTCCTGTTATCAATGTGAGGACCTCTTTGATGGGTGATCTGTAAGTACCTCTGTAAGCGTTCGAAGAGCCATGAGGCCTGCCGTGATGTCCCTGGTGAGCCCCCGCCGAATCCCAACTCACCTAAAACTTTGATTACAAAAAACAAAACATATAAAAATTTCTCTTTTAGTATTTACTCCTTGCATACCATATTATTTGACGTTTTAGGCACACAAAAATGTCTCATACTATTTGATGTTTTACAATACCAATGAAACCTTGATAATTTCTTTCATATTATACGCTTGAAGCATTAATGTAGTTTTCTTTTCTTTAATACTTAATTATTAAAATAGAAATAAAATAACAAGAGACATATTAAAAGAGTATTAGTTGTTTTTTTAGCGTGTGTCATAACCTGAAACGTCAAATAAAATGAGATGAAGGTTAATATGATTTAACTTAAAAGCTCCATCTTTCAGCATTTGTAACATGATTTAACTTTGACTTCAGATTTTAAATATCAATATTAATTATCTTTTTTTCTTTTTAGCCTAGGTTGAAACCATGCATATATAGGTTACAGTAATTAAAGAAAGTAAAGATTTCAGGAAGCCTCATGTTATTTATGTTTCCCACTAAACTACTTTCTCAAGAATCAAGTGGCATCTGGAGTTTCCCTAACCACTTCAGTATATATGGAGCAATTTGGATATAAGATATAACAGTAGAGCTCTTAATCAAGTGTTCAAGGGAACTTTTGACTTCTTAGGTGGACCTTGTATATTTATAGTGATAGTGATGTATATTCTCTTGTCACTAAGTTTGCAGTGAACCTAGACAGTTTAACAAACAGAGAGCAGGAGACAATATTTGGGTCAGAGAATATTGGGGCAAATACTAAATTTGTTCTAATGTTTTCGCTTTCTGTTATTCTTTGACACAAGCAATATAAAAAAGTAATTTTTTCAAGAATATGATCTACTGGGATGCAAATAAAATGGTAGCATCATATCATTATTATGATATAATAATTCAACTGTATATCTGGACTGTATTCGTCACCATTCTTAACATTAAAGAATTGATAATATCTCATGAAAGAAAGGAGATATACCCTAGCCAAAAACTTCCAAATGTGATATTCTTGCCTCCTCATTTTCTCCACAATTATGACCAAATTCAACTTGATGGGAAAGGGAAAGCTTTTTACACGGTCAGTCAAAAAGGCTTTCCAATGGTCCAGATTCTCCAAGAAGGAGATATTTATGTAAAGGTTGTGTAATAGTAGTATGCACTGTCAATAACTATATTAGTAGTATGCCCTGGAAGTTTATAAATTCAACATCATTTATATTTTTTTTACCAAGTCAACATCATTTGTATCTATTGATTCCTCCGGTTTTTCATGAATTAGTTCATTTTTTTACCGTGTTTTTGGTGCGCAGTTTCCACCGACTTCGTCTGTCGCTGACTAATTTACGTCAAGGAACTAGCCACATGTAATAATACTTTAATCAAACAGCCCACTAACAAAAACCCAAAACTACCATTCGTTAGATTTTGTCACATCATCAAAAACTAATTCTTCATAATTTTTTCTCTTTACTATAATTTTGAAAATTCTACTATCTACTATACCTATATAATAACTATGATCAAACAAATCATTAAGTAAAATACTAAACCATTCATTTCTAAACAAGTGAATTTTAAATTTTCCACCATCGATCCTTCTAAATGTGAACTTTAAATTTCCCGATGTTTACAGCCAAATTTTGGATTCGAAATTAGCTGTAAGAAACATCAAAATGACATTTAAAGAAAGTTCGAGAGATAGCAAAAGGAGTGAAACTCGATGAGGAAATGGCTCGAAAGTCCATATATAATATTCAAAACGAATTCAGAAGCCATTCACGAATGCTGCAAGAAAGAATTCAGGAAGGCATGTGGAGGTTTTCGAAGGCAAATTCGAAATTTTAGGCACACGCTAGGGCAGAGGACAATTAAGGCAGTTTTCTCAAACATGCTCGAAGCACAAAATCAAGTGCAAAGAATTCAGGACGCCAAAAGTCACGTGGCATCAAACATCTCCAATCATTAGTTAGTTTAACATTTTATCTGCTTTCAATAAGGTCAAGTGTCTAAGGCATGCATACGTGTCAGTTGGCATTTGTAGCTCTATAAATAGTAGTTCAAACAATGTACTCAGTGCAATTTCATATCATCTAGTAACTCATTACGCGTAACACATCCGATTACACATGATCTTTGGCTACAGTGAATAATATGTATGTCAGAGTCATACTCTTTTCAATTCAATGCAATTACTTTTTCGACAAATTTAGTGCAATGCTCTTGTCTTTTAATCTCTTTTAGTGAATTTTAAACCTTTTTTAATCTCTTTTTATCACAACAGTACAATCACTTTTGTGTGTTATTTTTGCTCTACTTTTCTACCTTTGTCGTCTTTATTTTTGTAAACTTAATTTCTAAACCAATTTTACAAAACAAACTCTAAAATTTGCAAATGACATAAAAAGACAACGAAAGGAAATGACTTTCAAGCAAACAATGGCAATCTCAATGTCCCCAATCTAACCTAAACTAAATATTAAGTCTTTGCCCCCAAACTCTAACTCCAAATGCAAATAAATCAGAAGAATGAAATATGAAGATTATACTTACAGAGATTTTCGAAAATCTAAGAGAAAAAAGGGAAAAAGTAGACAAAAAAGATACCACAGAAATTGGTCCTTGCGAAATCGAATGCGACAATGTTCTAGAATGTGGTGTTTCCGTCGACAACGCGGAGGCGTTCTTTGTCTTCTCTAGCGGCGTCACCTCTGTTGATGTAGCGGAAGATAAAGAGAGTGGAGACTTAGGGTTTTCAAAGTGATGAGTTGTAGAAAAGGCGTGAGGCTGAGAGGGAATGAGTAGAAGAGTTTGGAAAAAAGAGCGGAAAAGTTAGGGTTTTTTAGTAAATTCACTTAGGGGTAGCGTGGGCCGTCCGACGCTAACTTTATGATTTTTTACTGTCGCAGCATAACAAGTAGGGTGGGCCACGCCGACGCTAATCTGCATCTCCTTGTGCCAAACAACATTTTTTGTTGAGTGTGGTCTTTGCCGAGGCTTATCCGACGCTACTAGTAGTGAGATATCTCTTAACACTTTCAATCTTCTTAGTGTCCTGGCCACCAATCAACATGTCATCCACATATAACAAGATAATAATAAAATCACCATCAGAGAATTTCTTGACTAACACATATTGATCAGAAGTACTCTTATTGCAACCATGTTTGTCAATGAAAGAGTCAAATTTCTTGTACCACTGTCTTGGCGTCTGTTTGAGTCCATACAAACTCTTCTTCACTTTGCACACAAGCTGCTCTTTCCCTTTGACCTTGAAACCCTCATGTTGTTCCATATAAAGTTTCTCCTCAAAATCACCATGAAGGAATGCAGTCTTCACGTCATGTTTTTCAACCTTTAGGTCCAAGCTAGCTGCTAATCTAAGCACAACTCAAATAGAGGTCATCTTCACCACGAGTGAGAAAATTTATTCATAGCCAATACCTTTCCTCTGATTGAAGCCTTTCACAACCAGTTTTGCTTTGTATCTTGGTTGAGAAGTATTCTCTTCCGTTTCAACTTGAATACCCATTTATTCTTAAGTGCTTCCCTACCCGTAGGAAACTTTACTAGATAATATATGTGATTCTCATGCAATGACTTCATTTCTTCTTACTTCGCCTTCATCCACTCTTCTTTGTGCTTATTTTCAATAGCTTCTTGATATTCCTCTACCTCTCCAGCATCAGTAATCTTCAATAGCAATGGCTTCTTTGGATGTTGACAAGACTGCAAAGAAACTTGCAACAAACTACACGACAAAAAAATCAAACAAACGGAAAAGAAAGATTGAAGTCAAGAAAGTGGAGCACCAAAACGAGCTTCATGTGACATTCTCAAAGCGCAAACAAGGGATCTCCAACAAAATCATTGAACTATTTTGTCTATGTGAAGTGAAAACCGCATGGATCATTACATCTCCAAATGGAAAGTTCTACACTTGTGGCTACCCTACCCCTGGCGTTGTCATTCAACAATTTATTGTCAGAGAGAACCCTTTTTTGCTTAAGCAACAAGAAAAACATGCAGAGTTGAAGGTTGAAATTCAAGACATAAGAGCTAAGTACTAGGAAATTAAAGAAGAAAAGAAGTTGATAAAATAAAATATAATTTCTAATCCTAAATTATTACATGTTGACATCAACTTGATTACTAAGATTAAAATTCTAGGATTACCTAAACAAGCAGTAGACAACGATTTCATGTTGCAGCTTTTCGTTTCCCATTTTCTTACATTTCACGTGTCAAAGAGGAGAGAAACTCAAGTAGAGAGAAGGAGGGAAACTTAGGTAGAAGAAGAGAAATCTAAAACTATAAAGCGAGGAGTTGCAAATAGTGTGCAACTTCCCGCATGTGCCATCAAAAAAATTTTCCAACCATTTGTTTTTTGTTGTTTTAATTATGTTTTAAGTATTTTCTCAAATTTTTGTTTCACACATTTAATCAACATGTGAAACTATTATATAGAATACATAAAGGAAAACAAACGAATAGGTGTCAGAATAACTCATTTATTGTCAGAATAAGAAAGGTACGTGGCTTAAGAATGTCCTATACATGTGTATTATTTATGATATATGGGTTTGTAGTTGTGATACATCTATCAATATCCATTCACTTTAATCCCAATTATTATATATTTATTTTATAAACATGCTTCAAATGATTTTTCTATATTAACATATCACCGTTTCTTATTTACATGTCTTCCCATCAAACTGCCACATAGTTACTTCATTTGGTGTTTTAGTGGATGCCTTTTGCATTTGTTGAGCATAATGATAATAAGGTGTAACTTCGGTTTTGCGAGGCAACCACTGTTTTGATCAGCAACGTACTTGGTCTCCTTCTCATTAGGAACATATTTGGTCTTCTTCGGATTATTTGTGGTTGTGGTTGGCTTAAATAAATGGCGCTACGTTCACCGGACGAATATGATTATTATTTGTCATTTTGGTTACAGAACATAGTTGCTTCATTTAAAACGTGTAACCATTAATTTCAATTTGGTGTCACATATGTTTTAATTTGGTCTCATTTTTTGGTTTCATCTATGTTTTAATTTGGTGTCATGCACATATTTTTTTTACCCAACGTAACATATATGTTTCTTTGAAGAATTAGAGAAAATAACTATTTATTTTCTTTTGTATTTGGTAAGCTTAACATGAGAGTTTTTGGTTTCATATAAATGCACTTATCTATTAAAATAGTAACTTCATCCCGCCTCCATTCCAACCGATAAGAACATGTGTATATATATATATATATATATATATATATATATATATATATTCCAATATTAATATCTATATAATTTATTAATAAATAAATTACTGATGATAAGATAAAATCTTATCTCTCTAACAACATCCTATCATTGATCACAACTTGACACCTAATGTATATCTTCTTTTAAATTTTTAACTTTGCGCAACCATCAAAATATATAATAGAATATATTCTTATTTAAAATTTTCAATAATACGTCTATCAACTTTAGAGCTTTACATGACTACCCACTATAAAGCCACTATAAAGTGAGTGAATTGTTTTGTTCTATGTGTTTTTAGGTTTAATTTTTTTTTAAGTTTCACCTATATTTTTTATCCAATTTTCATCCAATATTTTAACTGTGCATAATTGTCATATAGTGCATCTTCCGTTTTGCTGGGGACCCGTGCATTTGCTCAGCAATTCATCTTCGATTTTCTATTTCTATGATTGTTGGTATTTAATAAACAGTTAATTAAAAAAATTTATATTATTAGACAACTATTTTCAAACCAATAGGTTCTAATTGGGAATAAATAATAAAAACCAGATAATTTTATACTTTATTATTACACCATCAGTTCTAACTGTTTGATTTATAGATACAGATTTTACAATGCTAAATCACAAACTGAATTGTTGTGAGAGCTTCCTCTTGCAAGTTAAGTGCCCAGTAGAACAATGTATTTTTTGTACTAGATTTTCATCAAAACAGCTATTGTTGATACAAGTCAACAAAAAAGGTGGTCATCAGGGGAAAAAACGTTAGGAATAATCCAAGGTTGAGAGGAAGGTAAACACCACCGTTACGCTTATTGCGCCTGGCCAGTATGAAACAAAGCGGTTTTCTGCCCCAACAAAGCATTCAAATCGAGTCCCGTGTGTAACATCTCTAGTTTCGTTAATTTCGGTTTACGAAATTAACTGGCGATTTATTATTCGATTAAATGATAAATCGGTCGTTGATATGATTATGTCGCGAAAGCAATATTTAATTGCTCAATCATATGAATTACATGCAATTTTATTGAAATTGTGTGAGTTGTTGTGGGAATTAGAGCACAAGGGTAAAATCGTCATTTCGCCTCCTAGTGAAGATTTATTATTCGATGAAATAGTAGATTGAGTACTAAACATGGGAATGGTAGTTAAATTCGTAAGTTACATAAATTTATGAGGGCTTGATTGATTAGAATGGAGTTATGTGAGTATTAAGGAGTAAAGGGCGTTTTGGTCATTTCTCTATCACTTAAACCCTAAGCTTTTAAAACACACCAAACGCCATCATTCTCCTCTCATTTAGCACTTTGCTGAAACAGAGAAAATAAAACAAGAAATAGAGAGTTGAGAGAAGAGAGAGAGGGCAAGAGGAAGAAAGTAAGAATAGAAGGAAACCTCCATTGAAGCTCCTTGCATGTAAGTGTTTGCAACTTCATTCCACACCATTTTCAATTCTCTATTCAACCATACCACTTTCACCATTTTTGGAGCTTGAAGCTCAAACATTGACCAAAACTTGATGCTCTTGGTTTGTATGTTGAATAGGAGCTAATCATTGAAGATAGGAACTTGGTAATGTGTAAACTGAACAAAATTCACCATATAAGGGATAGATTTAGGCTTTGGTTGCTGTTTCAAAGAATTTAGAGCTCAAATTCGTGGTCATTAATGGTGGAAGGTTGAAGATACAAGTTCAACAGAAATTCGGCAGAAAATTCGTTTGGACCACCTTCAGTGTTTACCTTATATCTCCCGGTACACACCTCCTCTGAATCTCATTTTTGCTTATTCAGAGAATAGACACAAAACCCTTCAATTTTGGCACAAGAACCACTTGATTTGACCGAGTATTGAGGGAGAAAAATTAGTTACAACTTTCACTTTTATAACAGTAACGATTTTGGATCAGCCACAATGTTTTAGCCATAACTCCCTGAATACTCATCATATCGGTGTGGGACTTGAACCATTCGAAAATAGACAAAATTATCTACACATTAGGCACTGGTTTGGGTAGTTTTGGCTAAGAATGGAATTAGTTATGCCTATTGCAAAAGAGTGTACAAATGCTGCCCAAACCGAATTGAAGTTAGTGCCGTGTTCTAGGAGTTGGGAATGACTTGGAGGAAATTTCTACAGCTACATTGTGAACTGAAACTCATTAGGAAGAACTTCAGTAGCTAAGGGATATTGAAATTCGAATTTGAAGTGGGTTCGAGTTCGTGGAAGCTTAGGACATCGTACGAGGATTGTTCGAGGGGTTTCATGTTTTTGAGCGTCTTATGAAGTCTCAGAGCATTTCGTGATTTTCATCACGATAGGTGAGTTTTACTCATGTTTAGGGGTTATGTTTCTGAATATTTGGTTGTGTTTTTGATTTCGTTAAGTTTTGAAATTTTTACGAATCGAAAACCGTTTTTTTGGAAAATTATGTTTTTACGGTTTATTTACCAAAATATATGTGAATTGTTATGTGGATTGGATTGATGATTGTTATATTTGGACTGAATGTTGTGTGTGTAACCTCTGTTTTGGTGTTTGGTAAGAGTTGGTAAAGGAACGGAATCGAATCGGAATGAGAAACGAAACCAATTTCAGCAAAACCGAGCTATTGTTGGTCCACCACGGACCGTGGCAGCCACCACTGGTGCCCGTGTGGTTTTCAGTTTGCAGTACCAAAAACTGCAAACAGCCACCACAGCCCGTGTTGCTTGCCACGGATGGCCGTGTCAGGATCAGTTTGGTTCACTTTTATTCGACCGTTTCGACCTCAAACCGATTTTTTTTCATTCCTAAACCTTCGCTCAATATATATAATGAAAGAATAACCATAATTTATTTCAAAACTCTTATGAATCACTTGATTTAAATCAAATTGTTTTAAAACACAAATGATTTGAAAACCGAGTCTAGCCACGTGTGAGAACATATGTTTTTCAAAACAAAACGAACTTTAAGTTCTATTTTTGATATTGTATCAATGACGCGAGATGGTTAACTTGGATTAATTGAAACCCCGTCATAGATCAATAAGATGTTAAACAATGGACTCTTAGTTCATTAGAATTGATTGATATTAATTATAAAAGATTGATAGGTCGCTAAAGTCTTATATGGGTGACAACCCAAGTTGATAGTACACTAGAGAGAGGGAAGTCATGAGCCCTCGAACTAGATCCAAAGATGTAGTCAGTGAGATGCATATGGTGATCTGGGTTCCTCAAAAACCGAAGAAAAGAAAAAGGGTTTAATATGTTGTACTAAGTTGATTAAAAGGATAGTGCATAGCCATCAAGAATTGGACTAGGAACTATAGAATAAAAATGAACCGAGAGTGATTAGGGGTCACGGTAGAACTTACTGAGATATGTTATCCCACCCTATCATTATTGTTGTTTTTACAAAGAACGGGGAAAGTTAGAAGGCATGGTTAGATGACATGCTCAAGGAGAAGATTGAAGACTAGTTCTTTTATTTTAGTTTATGTTTCCTATGGTTGTCTCTGTAATCGATATTATTGAATTAATATTTAAGTTATGTAATCGTTTCTGCTATTCTTGCAATGATGTGTATCTAAGCAGGAAATTTTATACTCCAATGTAAGCTAAAATGTATATGTTGGTATTTCTTCTATTTAGAAATACTAGGGTGTTACACCCTGAGTGATCCTGGATGAAGAAAAATAAAGTAACTTACAAAGAGAATCAATAACTGGCATAGATCAAAGACTCCCACATTGAATATCCTGGTATTGTTGTGACAGAGTAAAACACTAACAAAAACACTCAGGGGACTCAAAACGGGACATTTGGTCCCAAACATGAAGCCAGTGGTCTCAAATGAGTAAACAAAGAAATGAAATATCAAATACACAAACTAAAAGAAGAATTCACCCCTATATATACACACAAGTTAATTGTACTTATCTATGAAAATATTAACTTTATTCCACCTCCATTCGAACCAATAAGAATAATAGTTGAAGATTACAACATTATCTTTAAAAAAAAAAATTCAATTTCAATATCTATATAATTAATTAATAAATAAATTATCAATGATAACATAATAGGATTTAATATCTATATAATTCAGTACCTTGCTATGCTTTTTTAAAGGTTACGTATTATTGCAAAAGAAATAAGCATGTAATTTGAATGAACCTTGAAACATACAATCATATTCAATTTATCTGTTACAAAATAAAAAAGAAAGCTATAGAAATAGGTGGAGATCTTTTCATTGTGACTTAAATGCCAATAGGGATACCAATTTGACATTTAGGGCTTATCTCAACATCTTCTTTTCTGAGACATTGTTCTTCTATCTTCTCTGTTCTTCTTCAATCTTCTTCCATCTTCTGTCTTCTTTGTCCATCTTCTCTCTTCTACTTTCATCTTATATCTTCGTTTTTGTCTTCCACCTTCTCTCTGTGTTTTCGTTCGTTTTTCATTTTTTCCAATGGCAACCAGTAGCAACGCATCTTCGAATGGTCCTTCAAGGCAAGGCCTACTTCCTGTTTGTGGATGTGGGGATGTTATACGATTATGGATTTCTAATTCAACTCAAAACCCACAACGAAGATACTGGAAGTGTGTTAATTGGGGAGTAAGTCAAATTTGGGGTTTAGGGTTTCTTTGTTCCTATACATCAGTTTTTATTTTATTAATATAATTTTTTTAAATGGACTTGTGTGTAGGTGAGAGCAGCAAGTTGCAAGTTGTATGTCTGGGATGATCAACTAGATGCTCAGAAAATACCCATGGTGGGTATTAGAGGTTCACAGTCAATTCCAGAAAATACCCATGATCAATTAGAGGCGGCAACAACATGTCAATGCAAATGTGCCGGCATATTCAAGGATTGGGAGTCAAACAAAGTTGTTAAACTGAACCAGAAATTGTTAGATGAGAGAACGAAGGTGAAGTGGATGCAAAGAATTCTAATTTTACTCTTTGTGTATGTTGCATATATTAAATTTGGGTTGGTTTATGAGGGATGTTAATGACCAACCCAATTCTGTTTGTGAAGTTGCAATTTAAGTTAGAATTAAGTTGTATGTTGTGTTATAAGTTTAAGTTAAATTAAGTTGTATGCTATGTATTTCAGTTGGAATTTTGTTATGTCTATCAAACGTGAATTTTCTTTGAAAGGGAATTAAGCTCGAATTGAGTTGAGACCTATCAAATTAAAGATGTAATTTGAATAAACCTAAAAACATACAATCCATTCAATTTATTCGTTGAATAAAATCATAAATAAAAGGATATAGAAATAGGTAGAGATCTTTGGGAGATTTGTTTAATAGATAAAAAAAATTATCAAATATATCAAAATAAATTATTACTTTCAATGTTTAGCTAATTTCAATAAACCTTAAAGCATACAATCTCATTCAATTTTTTCTCTTTTAAAAAAAATTAGACAAGAAATGTTATACAAATAGTTGGAGATCTTTAATAATTTCTTTAGTGAATCACAAAGAAGAATGCTTATGCACATGTGTTCAAATATTCTTTCTGATTTTCTTTCTTTTGTTTGTGTTGCTGGTCACCTGTTTCTGTTGCCCCACAACTCTCTCTATGTAAATTATTTTTTTCTCCTATCATGTTACAAGCTACCTTTTTTTTTCTTGAATCCCCTGTTATAAAACCCTGTAATTACTTCGCACTTTCGGACATCACTTACTCATTTCTGCAAATCATTTCTATAGTTCGAAGTCCCAACCAAATTTGCCCAATCTCCGGCAATTGCTCATATATAAACGTGCCAGTACCAATAGAGGCCAACGAAACAATACTACTTCATCATTTCAAATAAAATCAATTATCACAAGACATCAAGACTCTAGCATAATATTGGGAAAATAAAACCAATAATATTGAGCTTGCTTCGTATAATCAAGTAGTAAACCCATAAGTCTTTTGACATGTGCATTAACACATGGTGGACATGCAATAAGTAATACTTAAATTACAAATTACAATTGCGACAACTGTCATTTTAAAAATCACAATTGTCATTTTATTTACCCTATCACTTATATATGGCATATATGATTTTCCGAAATATTTTCTTGCTCTTTTCTTTCTTCCATTGACTATACCTATAAGTTTGTATATATATCACTTTTGTGAACACCAATATGTCAGAAAACCAACTCCAATTACTTTTATAGATAAAATTTACGAACATACATATGATTAATAAACAACAAAATCTTATCCACCTCCATATAACCCAACAAGAATCAAACATCTAGATTACAACTTTATCTATAAAAATAATAAGATATATATACATATACATGAATACACGCTAAGTTAAATAAATCTGTTGCATTTACATCTCACCGATTCCTATTGGTTTTAGTTTGATGGTGTGAAAGTTATCTCTCCACTTTCAAAACCATAGTTCAAATCTGGTATAGGGAGTGAGAAATACAAAATGGAAAATGAGGTATTCTAAAATACCTCTCTTTTGTTGTTTTCTTATTAGTGGACTCAGGTAGGAATACAATTGGTAGTGAAATTCTTTTACAATTTTTCTTTTACGTTTTAATTTTGAAACCAATCATGTGTTTATGCATGTTAACAGTGTTTTTTTATTAGTTGTCACCGTCTGGGGTTGCCACCATTGTCATTAGATTTTGTAGTGGGGTTAGTTGAGTGAATTAGTCAATTAGTTGGCCACGCTTAACTTTTCACAATTTTATACTTGTTCCGGACTGGGCCAAACCTCCATGGAACTTGGGCCTGGCCCATTTCCGTGCTCCCTCGCGCTCGTGTCCGCGCCTGATCTGGATATAACGGTCATACCTTATCCTCCCAAATCCAATGGATCAAGCACGGCGCCGTGTTCTATAAATACACGTTCCACTTGCAATTTTCAGGTACACGCTCATTTCTCCCTTATTACCTCTTCTCTTCCCTTACTGACTTATGCATCGGAGTGCTTGAAGGTACCCCACCCGAGGCGCGGGAGAAGATCACCTCGGCCAATCCGAGGTCCAAGTCAACCATCCGAAGTCAACTTCCTTTCCTCGCGGAACACTCTGACTCAAGGATCCATCCCGTACTCCGGTATCGAACATTGGCGAGCACAGTGGGAGGAATCACTTCCTCATGGTGATTTCGGGTGGCTCATCTGCTTCAACCACGAAAACCAGAAAGACCCTAAAACGCAAATGGAGAGAAATCACCAGCTTGACCTCTGGCCCAATGACGGCCTCGGCTTCATCCAGGAAGCCTTTGTTTTTCTCTAACGAAGACTACCTGTTGGGCGAACCAAACGAGTTCATCCCTCTCATCATCTCGGCCTCCATGCTCAACGTCGAAGTGAAGCGAATCCTGGTAGATCAAGGAAGCTCTGCCGACATCATGTTCCAAGACCTCCTTCCCATGATCGGTTTATCCCTCGCTGATTTGAACCCATACCTCGTGATGGACTTGTCTGGGCTTGGGGAGGAGCGAGCCCGGCCTTTGGGATACCTTGACATCATGGTGACTTATGGTCGCAAGAAGCTCGCTCGGACCATCAGAACAACTTTCTTGGTAATACCCCTCATCACCCCGTATCACTGCATCGTGGGAAGGCCGACCTTGGCCAAACTCGGTGCCGTCGCTTTCACGGTACATTTGAAAATGAAGTTCCATACCCTGGCGGGCAACGTTGCGACCGTCTCGGCCGACATCAACTCTGCTGAGAGATGCCAGTATCTTGCTCTCAAAGGCACCCAACACCAACAGCAGGAGCTCCACGAGTTACCACCAACCGCTTCTCAGGTACACCTCACCGAGGTCGACGCCCGCTACGACCCAGACAGCTCCGAGGACGAAGAAGACGACGAGTTGGCCAGAGAACTCTAGAAAGATCAAATGCCCCGAGCCCCAAGGCGAGTTCCTTGAAGTCCCTCTGGGTGACGACCCCTCGAAGACTGTCAAAGTGGGGGACGAGCTCAGCGAGGCTGTCAGGGAAAGCATGATAGCGTGCCTGCGGAGAAATGCCGACCTGTTCGCGTGCTCCGCCTCCTAGATGCCCGGAATCCCTCTGGAAGTAGCGTGCCACCACCTGGCGGTCAACCCCGACGCCAAGTGCGTGGCACAGCGACACCGAGCCCAGAGCGAGGAAAAGGCCGAGGCAGCAGCGAAGGCGGTGGCCGACATCCTTTCAACAAGCTTCATCAAAGAGGTGAAGTATACCACCTGGCTGTCCAACGTAGTATGGGTCAAAGAGAGCAACGGGAAATGGAGAATGTGTAGACTACACCGACCTTAACAAAGCTTGCCCTAAAGATGCTTTCCCCGTCCCAAGCATTGACAAGCTCGTGGACAACACCTCCGGATTCCGATTTCTTTCTTTCCTAGATGCCTACTCGGGCTACAACTAGATTGCAATGAATCCCTTGGACCAGGAGAAAATGGCTTTTATGACAAGCCAGGGGAACTACTACTACAGAGTCATGCCCTTTGGACTCAAGAATGTTGGGGCCACCTACCAGCGTATGATAAATAAGGTTTTCTGCAACCATATTGGCCAGGTCGTTGAATTCTATCTCGACGACATGATTGTGAAAAGCAAGGTGGATAAAAGGCACCTAGCCGAGTTGCAGGAAATCTTTGACGAGGCAAGGAATAACAACCTCAGTTTCAATCCTGAGAAATGTACTTTTGGCGTCAAAGCCGAAAAGTTCCTCGGTTTCTGCTTAACTGAAAGAGGCATCGAGGCAAACCCGGATAAATGCAGGGCCGTGACCGACATGCGCCCCCCAACCACCAAGAAGGAAGTGCAGAAATTAACGGGCATGATTGCCGCCCTCTCCAGGTTCGTGTCCAGGGCAGTCAATCGTTCGCTCCTCTTTTTCAAAGTCCTGAAGAAAGGCGTAGAGTTCACATGGACACCCGAATGCAAGAACGCCCTTGCCGAACTCAAGCAAATATTGTCCGAACCCCCAATACTGTTGAAACCAGTTGAAGGGGAAACCCTCTATCTTTACCTCGCCGTGGCCAAGGAAACAGTAAGTGCAGTCCTCATCCGAGAAACCGAGGAAGGACAAAGACCAGTTTACTTCGTAAGTAAGGTGTTACAGGGGGCCGAGTCCCGTACCAAAAGATAGAAAAAGTGGCATTAGCATTGGTCGTGGTGGCCAGAAGGTTAAGACCCTACTTCGTGGCTCATCAAGTCGTCGTTATGAAAGACCAGTCAATTCGCCAGATTTTACATCGCCCCGACCTAGCGGGAAGGATGATCAAGTGGGCCGTGGAATTATCCGAGTTCGGCATCAAATACGAAGCTCGGTCTGCTCTCAAGGCTCAAGTCCTAGCTGACTTCGTAGCAGAAATGACGCTGTCCCTCTCCACGTCGATGGCTCATCAAATTCAAAGGGTAGTGGAGTTGGGCTCATCCTCGAGAACTCCGAAGGGCTAATGATCGAGGTTTCCTTTAGCTTCGCCTTCGCCACTTCGAACAACCAGGAAGAATACGAAGCCTACATTGCCGGGTTGAAACTGGCCTCGGACTTCGGGGCAAAAACCATTGAGCTGAACACGGATTCATTGCTGGTAGTATCCCAGGTCAAGAAGGATTTTGTAACAAACGACCCCGTCCTGCAGCGGTACCTTGCACGGGTACGGGAGTTGCTCCTCCGTTTCGAGTGACCAGAGCTTAAGCATGTAATTCGTGCTGAGAACGCCCGAGCCGACGTCCTAGCCAAGCTGGCCAGCACAAAGTTGATAGGCAATCTGAGAAGCATCATTCAGGAAAGTTTGGCGAAACCAAGCGTAGACCTATCCCCGACCGTCTTGTCTGAGGTCAACGCAGTAACAGAAATCACTGGCTGGATAATACCCATCAAAGATTACATTGAACTCGGTGTCGAGCCTGTTGACCCCAAAGAAGCCACCGCAGTCCATCGGCATGCAACTTCTTACTCCATTATAGACAGGAAACTCTTCCGACGTGGTTTCTCGACCCCCCTCCTGAAGTGCGTTGAAGGGGAGGAGGCCAAATACGTGCTGGACGAGATCCACGAAGGAATTTGTGGACAACATCTGGGGACCCGGGCCTTGGCGAACCTCAGAGCAGGATACTACTGGCCGACCATGATAAAGGATGCGTCCGACCTTGTCAGAAGGTGCGACACCTGCCAATGCTACGCCGACGTCCATCACGCTCCACCAGCCGAGCTCTCTTCCTTGTCGGCAGCGTGGCCTTTCGGTTAGTGGGGAATAGACCTCCTCAGACCCTTCTCACCTGGCCGAGGCGGGGTCAAGTATCTAATCGTCGTTGTTGACTACTTCACAAAATGGATCGAAGTAGAGCCACTAGCCCATATAACCGCCAACAACTGCATCAAGTTTGTCAAAAAGAACATCCTGACCCATTTCGGTGTTCCCCAATGGGCAGGTGGAGTCGGCAAACAGGGTCGTCCTCAAAGGACTGAAGAAAAGACTAAAAGGAGGAAAGGGGGCATGGCCAGACGAACTACCATATGTTCTCTGGGCATATCGTACGACTCCGTATTCCACCACCAACGAGACCCCCTTCAGGTTGACATATGGATCAGAGGCCGTCATCCCGTTGGAGGTCGGAGAATCTACCTGGAGAACTCTTTTCCCGCTCAGCAATGAGGCAAATAGCAAAGCTGCAAGAGAAGAACTCGACCTCGTACAGAAAGTCCGAGACAAAGCACAGCATGCCGAGGCAATTGTCAAAGCTCGAATTGCCAGACGGGACAACCAGAGAGTCATTACCCGAGACTTCAATGTTGGGGACCTCGTCCTCAGGCAAGCTGATGTCAACAACAAAAATGCTCACGAGGGAAAACTCGCACCCAACTGGGAAGGACCCTACCGAGTCGCAGCAAAAACTGGGACAGGAGCTTACCATCTGGAAACTCTCTCCAAGGAACCAATACCCCGAACCTGGAATGCTGCCAAACTCCAGCTATACAATAGCTAGTCAAATGTAACATTCGAACCAATAGCGTCCCTGAATAAAGACATTTTTATTGCAATCATTTTGTTTTCCTCATTTGCAGGACTCACAGCGACACCAACTCTCGACTCGAGACAATGCCCCTCTCGCCCGAGTCCGACACCGAGCTGGCCACTCGGCAGACAACGGCACGAGGCGAGGCCGTCAAAAGAACGACACACCCGTCCCCCTTGACTCCGAGCTTAAATGCTCAGTCCCGGGGCGCGCAACCGTCCACAGCGACCCCGAGTCTTCTCTTCACGAGCCGGCCTCCTCTTCAGCTTGGCTTAAATCCTGAGACGGAGACAGGAGAAAGAAGTCCCAAGCGACTTCGACCCCGCTCTTTGAGCACATGCCTTCTCCTGGACTTCGAGCTTCAATGTTCAGTCCAGGACCGAGGAAGAAGCCCACAGCGGCTTCGAACCCTCTTGACTCCGAGCTTAAATGCTCAGTCGAGACATAATTGACTCCGAGCTTAAATGCTCAGTCAAGATTTACTTGATTCCGAGCTTAAATGCTCTGTCAAGCCTTTTTGCAGGAAGGAACGCAGAAACCGATCCCGCGACCTCGAGCGTCGGAAAGAAGGGACTCACCTGTTGCCATTCCAGAAGCAGAATGAAGGACAAATCTGGACTCTTCAAGCCAAGTCCGACTTTAGTCACGTCAACCTCGGCTTTGGGGGTGATAAACTCTAATTTAGTGCATTTATTAGAGATATTTTGAGTTGTTTTTAGAGTAATTATTACTGATTAAATAAATAACTGACTTAAATTACTCTATATTTGCAGGAAGGTAGAAAAAGAAAATAATATAAATGTGGGCTGAAATTAGAAGAAATGTTAGAATAAAAGAAAGCAAGCCCAAGCCCGTTAATGCAAGAAGGCCCACAGTAATAAAAAGAAGATCCTCTTGGAGATTTCAATCAAAAGTGATGCACATGTGACTTGGAGAGAAAGAAAGAGGCATGGAGTGGAGAGCAAGCAACACATATCTAGGAAGGATCTAAATCCTAATATTTAGGGATTGGCATATCTTGCAATTAAAAGTGGAAGCAATCTTGACTTGATCCTTTGCTTGGAGAGAAAGAAAATGAACTAATATAAAAGGAGAGCTTCACTTGTGAAAGGGGGCTGGACACCACATACACAAACGAGAGCTACGGAAACGCTACGGAGGGAGAGAAGAGTTATTTGGCACCGTGAAAGAGCTTTGGAGCAAAAGAAGGAGATTGAAGACATAGACTAAGACTTTCTCTATTTCCGGGTTATTCTTATTTCTGTAATTCATGAACCTTCTTTTTCTTTTATTGTTCTTTATTATCATGGACACCTAAGTCCTCTTCTAGGGTCTTAGGTGGATCTTGCATGTTTAGAAACCTCTTTATGTTCTAATTTCTTATTTGAATTCCTGTTTTTATTTCAATTAATATTGTCCTATTGCTTTAATCACATAATTAGGATTGACAACCCTTTGCATGTTCATAATCAATTAGTTGATCAGCGACCGTACTGCAATTAGTTGGTGGACCTATAGGATAATTGGGGCAAAAATTAATGCATGACCAAACTTTAATTTAGTCTTCCAATCATTTAACCTTTTTGTACTTTATGCTTTTCTTAAATTTAAATTCTAGCATGACCAAACTAGGGTTAATTTAGGAAAAAGAATATTAATCGCGAATGACCAAACGGATTAATAGCTTTAGTAAAGGGATTGGTAATTAAATAAAATAAGGGAATTCAGGTAGAATTAGACATAGGAGAATCAAAGCTTGCAAGTGAAACCGCGACCCTAGGCTTCTCTCTATCGATCAAATTTAGTATTTTAATTCTTGCTATTTACTTCTTCATATTATAGTTTTTATAATCACCATCAATTATTGTTCGTCTAAACAATATATAATCTCGACTAGTTTGGTACTTGTTAATTAATCCCTGTGGATACGATAATCTTTTATACTACTTCTGCGAGAGAGTACACTTGCTCTAAGTGTGTTTTTGACGCAACAAGTTTTTGGCGCCGTTGCCGGGGATTAATTTAACAATATTAAACGAAAAAGATTTTTATTGCTTTAGACATTTTTTTTTATGCTTTAGTTTTAATTTATTTATTTATTTATTTATTTCTTATAAAAAAAAAGTTGCTAATACTTTTTCAAGAAGTCGTTGCAGTACACTTTGTTTTGCAGAGAAAAATCTAAGTCATGGTTAAAACTCTTGGAGATTATATTAGAGAGGCAGAGGCGAAAAGGAATTTAGATAAGTTATCTTGGTATATGCCTCAATGTCAACGCCCATTTTCTCCTCCTACATATGAGCCTTATTCAAATTATTGGGATGACTATGAGCCACCTCCTTATTCCTCCAACTGGGATAATTATGAGCAACTACAAGTGCAGAGGAAAGAGGAAGAATATGATATCAATGAGGTCTTGGTCAAATTTATGGAGCAGACAAATGAAAATTTTGAAACATTGGAAAAGAAAGTTGGAAGCTTGGAGGGCCAAATTGGAGCCATGAACAACAATTTTGATAGTTTGAAAAATCAATTGTCAAAGGTTATTGATATGGTAACAACTCAGTTGGCTGAAGAAAATCTCTATTTACAAACTAAGTCTACCCCAAATGAAGAATCTGAGCAATACAAAGATAATATTCTTAGTAATGGTGAAGAATTCTCGGTAGAAGCTAATTTAGAGGAAGAAGCTCTCAAGAAAGATGAAGAGACTCCTACTGAGGGGAGTCCAATTGAGACAACAGATTCCACTGATGAGAGCGGTTGTGAGGAGAATGAGAAAGATCCATTGGTTCATGATTTGGAGAAAGAGGAGAAAACCCAAATTTTTGGGCAAATTGTTTTAACCATTGGTGATGCTGCAATTGAGGTTCACAGGGGAAAGGTAACTTTAAAGAGTGGTAAAGAAGAGGATGTGATTAAAGCTTTAAATTCCAACGAAAATTTCTCTCTTTTCACCTCTCCTTATTTTGATGATGTGGTTGAAACTAACATTGTCAACGATTTAAAGATGCAGGACCTTTTGGAAAAAAATCTTATTTTGCAGGATCCTAGCATAGTGGTGGATGGAGATAAAATAAAAATTCCCCAATTCTTCGAAGTTCAACCACCACTAGGAAAAAGAAAGAACAATGTCAACCACATGGTTAAAAAACTAAGAAGGTGCACTGCGTTAGATGTAAAATTTGCTCTTGGAGAGCCACTTGATTGAGCACCAACTATCGTCAGGCTCATGACGTTAAGAAAGCGCTTCGCAGGAGGCAACCTGCGTTTTATTCTCTGTTATTTTTGTTTTGTTTTTAGGAATAAGCTCAGATTGCAAACTCTCTCAGGGAAGTCACTCTTACTCTCTCTCTCATTTATTTCCTTTTGTTTATATTTGATTATTTTGCATTGAGGACCATGCTTCATGCTAGTGTGGGGGAGGAGAGTTTATTTTGTCACTTGATCTCTAATAATACTCATACCCACCGTATATGTTGATAGCATTTTTTCTGGCTTGTTTTGCATTAACTATGCTTAAATTGAAAAAAATAGAGATTTTGCCTTTAGGGGATCCCATAATTAATTTACTTGACAGACGTGTGCTTAATTGTAACTCTGAGGATGTCCTTAGGAAGCTGATAATTAGCATTTGTCCCTCTTGAGTACTTTTTGTGAACTAGCTTCTAAATGTGAGATCTGAGCCTTCATAAGGGGATTGATACTAAATCATAAATTTTTACCCTTTTCTTTCTATGAGTGTGTTTCCCAATTTGCTACATTCTAGAATTTGTCTTTTGACCGTTTCAAGGCGAAAATTGATTTGCATCATGTAAAAAGATTTGGGGAATTTAGGTATTTTTCTGGCCTCAGAGTTGTGTGTTGAATTTATCCATTAGTTGCCTCTTTGAGCCTATTTGTTATATTTTTTCTTTGGTACCCAGATATAATTTTTTCTTTTTTTATTGTGGTAACCATTTGAAATTGTATGTGGAGCAACTATTGAAAATTACAATTTCGTCCTATATTTTAGCTGTCTATATTATTAGGACTGAAATTTCGTCCTATGCTTTAGTTATCTATCTTGTCAGGATGAAGAGAAAAAAAAATGGAGTGAATCATGTGCTTACAAAAATATTTTCACACAAAGGAAACAAAATAGGAGTTTTCATGTACTTACCTTTTCCTCCTACAAAAAAAATGCAAGAAGGAGGAAAAGGCAAATCAAAAGAATGAAAGAGCCAAAGGGCAAATCCAAAAAAAAACAAAAGAGTCTACTTAAGAAAAAAAAACAAATCAAAAAGAGTTGACTCAATAGAAAAAGAAGAATGAAGAAATGAAAGTGAAATTAATTTGGAGTTTGGACAAAAATTGTAAAATAGATAGGAGCTCCATATTTGGTTTCAAAGGTTACTATTTGCTTCTTGTTTTTAGCCCTTTGATTATCCCTTTCTTCTTGTTTCCTACCTTGCATGATTTCACCCTTGGCCCCATTACAACCCATGAAACCCCATCTTTTGCATGCATGTGAACTATTTAGTGGAGATTTGGTCAAATTACAAGCTTATGGTAATGTGCATTTTGTGGAAACTTGAGCGTATATATCCCTAGTCCCTAAACACTTAGAGAGACTGTGAGCGAGTGCCCTTGTTCACAGAAATGTATTCTTCAGCGACATGAGCCTCTAATTGGGCAACCTCTTGACACCTCATATGTGCTATATTATCTATTGTCTGTCATTGTACTTCTAATTTTGAGTCCCTTATTTGGCTGTCCCTATTACTTCTTTGAAAATTTTATTGAGCCAGGAAATTTGCTTGAGGACAAGCAAAAGTTAAGTGTGGGGGAGTTGATAAACTCTAATTTAGTGCATTTATTAGAGATATTTTGAGTTGTTTTTAGAGTAATTATTACTGATTAAATAAATAACTGACTTAAATTACTCTATATTTGCAGGAAGGTAGAAAAAGAAAATAATATAAATGTGGGCTGAAATTAGAAGAAATGTTAGAATAAAAGAAAGCAAGCCCAAGCCCGTTAATGCAAGAAGGCCCACAGTAATAAAAAGAAGATCCTCTTGGAGATTTCAATCAAAAGTGATGCACATGTGACTTGGAGAGAAAGAAAGAGGCATGGAGTGGAGAGCAAGCAACACATATCTAGGAAGGATCTAAATCCTAATATTTAGGGATTGGCATATCTTGCAATTAAAAGTGGAAGCAATCTTGACTTGATCCTTTGCTTGGAGAGAAAGAAAATGAACTAATATAAAAGGAGAGCTTCACTTGTGAAAGGGGGCTGGACACCACATACACAAACGAGAGCTACGGAAACGCTACGGAGGGAGAGAAGAGTTATTTGGCACCGTGAAAGAGCTTTGGAGCAAAAGAAGGAGATTGAAGACATAGACTAAGACTTTCTCTATTTCCGGGTTATTCTTATTTCTGTAATTCATGAACCTTCTTTTTCTTTTATTGTTCTTTATTATCATGGACACCTAAGTCCTCTTCTAGGGTCTTAGGTGGATCTTGCATGTTTAGAAACCTCTTTATGTTCTAATTTCTTATTTGAATTCCTGTTTTTATTTCAATTAATATTGTCCTATTGCTTTAATCACATAATTAGGATTGACAACCCTTTGCATGTTCATAATCAATTAGTTGATCAGCGACCGTACTGCAATTAGTTGGTGGACCTATAGGATAATTGGGGCAAAAATTAATGCATGACCAAACTTTAATTTAGTCTTCCAATCATTTAACCTTTTTGTACTTTATGCTTTTCTTAAATTTAAATTCTAGCATGACCAAACTAGGGTTAATTTAGGAAAAAGAATATTAATCGCGAATGACCAAACGGATTAATAGCTTTAGTAAAGGGATTGGTAATTAAATAAAATAAGGGAATTCAGGTAGAATTAGACATAGGAGAATCAAAGCTTGCAAGTGAAACCGCGACCCTAGGCTTCTCTCTATCGATCAAATTTAGTATTTTAATTCTTGCTATTTACTTCTTCATATTATAGTTTTTATAATCACCATCAATTATTGTTCGTCTAAACAATATATAATCTCGACTAGTTTGGTACTTGTTAATTAATCCCTGTGGATACGATAATCTTTTATACTACTTCTGCGAGAGAGTACACTTGCTCTAAGTGTGTTTTTGACGCAACAGGGGGCCAGTATTCCGGACTGGGCCAAACTTCCATGGAACTTGGGTCTGGCCCATTTTCGTGCTCCCTCGCACTCGTGTCCGCGCCTGATCTGGATCTAACAGTCAGGCCTTATCCTCCCAAATCCAACGGATCGGGCACGGCGCCGTGTTCTATAAATACCCGTTCCACTTACCATTTTCAAGTACGCGCTCATTTTTCCCTAAACACCTCTTCTCTTCCCTTGCTGACTTAGGCATCAGAGTGCTTGCAGGTACCCCACCCGAGGCGCGGGAGATCACCTCGGCCAATCCGAGGACCAAGTCAACCATCCGAAGTCAACTTCCTTTCCTCGCGGAACACTCCGACTCAAGGATCCATCCCGTACTCCGGTACCGAACAATACCTAAAGAGATCCAGTTTAAGTCTTTTGGTTAGTATTAGATTACTATTGGTTCATACAAACGCAACCATGGAACAAATTTTTAACCCTCACCCTCGAAGGTTTATCACGATTATTTAATTAATTGTTTCTCTTTTTTACAGTTCTCATATTACAGTTCCTGTTTTTTGTTTCTTATTTTTTCAGCCAATTATTTTAATCCCTCATGCATTCCACCAAAGATTTATGCGACAATTTCCACCAGAAGTTGTTCTTCGAAGTGCTGCTGCTGGTTTTTTTGTATCTTGCACATTTGGCCATTACTCCACAAAACACAGCATATCTTATCCCAGCAACTGATCAAATTTGTATTGATCATGGATATGTATATCATACTACAGTGTCTATCAGGTTTCATTCACACGGACGTTTGTAGTTAACAATTCCTAGGCATTCCACCTACATAGAAAACGAATCTTTGGGAGCCAACATGAACAGGATCAATGCTCAACTAAATCTCCTTAACAATGAATATGCTGAATCATAGATTTCATATGAAGATCTATTTGATGAAGATCTATTTGCTTTATGTTGCATTTGTTTTTTTCTGGGCACGCATTGCTTTGCTTAGCGACATATTTAACCTCCTTCACATGACTGCATATTATCTAATAAGCATGAAACAATAACTGAATTGTGTATAAATTGGGTTAACTAATTGTCAAAGAATTCCGCATGTATAAAGGGTGAATAAATCAAATGAAAAGAGCTTGCAGATAATTGGGAATTCATTTGGTCTTCTGCAAAACTTTTTGTTGTACTGTGCATTTGAGTCTTTACATAGTGACTCAAAATTAATTGACTCAGCAATAGGTAGAAGATCACTAAAATCAAGATGAACACGGATTTTACTGGTATTTTTTGAGGTTGTAATATTGGAACTGAAAACTTATTAACACATGCAGCATAATCTATACATCATACTCTTTCATGGTTTTAAATATATAAAAATAGAATAATTGTAATTAATTTATCCTAAATGATGACCATAGACACCAAATTATGCAAAACAAAGATCAATTTTAGATTATAAAGTTGTATTAAGGGATAGTAGGTTTAAATCATATTCTATTGATGATATTCTATAAATCATATTGATTCATGATTTCAAGTGTCTACTCTTCTTCTTTTTTATTCATGCCTTCTGCCATTCAATCAATCCGAACTTAAATCAACTGACACTCATACAAGTAGGAGTTGCTAAGCCACACTTAATTAAGCATGCATAGTTTGATTCATATTCATAGTAGGATATAAACTTGCATTACTTACACGATCATTGTCTCTCAAATATAGCATCATATTTTCATTAAACTAATATATGAGTAATAAGATTAGTTTGTACATTTAGCTACTAAGTTGTTTGTTTCATCCACTCAAAATATAATACACATTCGTCAATACTTACTTACTTAAGTTAATTACCAGGCTACTCCCTTTCAGCTACCTCTATCCTTAGTTCGCTTTTAACAATGCAACCCTCAGTACCCTCTCCCCTATCCTTCTAAAGAAGTTGAGCTTATCTCCTGATACAAACACCTCATCTTTAGCAATTTGGTGCCAACCCTCCTCTATGGTGCATATCAGCGAAGTTTTCTCATCTGACCCACCACTTAGATACCAGGTTAGGCCCCAGCTTTCCATTTCACCTGTTGGGACAAGTACTTCGACCGTGGTCTGCCAAGCAATAAAAAGCTTTCGAGCCTCTTCACATGGCACTTCCTGCAAGTGAGATGTGTATGCATTTAGTTCAATTTAGTAGAGTCATAATAATTAGAGTCATGATAATATGTGATGTTTTATCAAAAAAACTTACAAGGGGCTGACCACACTGCACCATATATGGTGTTATGGGAGCTGCCCATATATCCACCTCTATTGGAGGCTGTCTTGCAACTTGTTGGCGACGGGTGTTTTCCACACTTATCCCAATATCTCCTATGCTCTTCATGGTGAAGTCTGACTTACCCATATAATCAAAAAAAAATATCGCTGTCAAGTTTAATATTCATATCATTCAGGATAAATTCCCAACCTTCTTCCAGCCAAATTTCTGTCCCCTTTTTTTCATACCACACTTGGTATGACCATTCATTTTCACAGTGAATGATAAGTGGGTTAATCAAGTGATGTCCGTGTAAATCAACAAAAGCTGTTGGTATTTTCTGCAAGGATTGAAATTATAATCACCAACCTATTCATGTATTACATTTTAGATTAAAAGTATAAATCAATACGAAACAATGTATTAGATTTTTCGTACTTACTGTTGTCACATGGGCAGTTGTTGGTGTTGTGTATGGGATACAAAATTTAACTGGAGTATGCTTCCATGAATCATAAACTATCTGCAACTCCATACCATCTTTCCCAAAAAAAAATACTTTAAACCTTTTTCCTCCAAGGTATTCAAAAAGAACAAAATATAATGCACATTTTGTTGAGTAGATGCTTGCAAACTGATCCCACCCATTTCCAAATACCAATGAACCACCATCATTCCATACTTCTACCGTTGCCTGCACCCCCATTGAGGAAATTAGTTCTAACGGATTATCTAAATGGTGCCACCATTTCGTCACAAATCCCTGAGGGATAAGCTGCAAAAACATTTTGTATGTTTTAGTCCAACTTAATCATTTCTATAAATAGGTCATTTTGGATCTATTGTATTTATAGGTTAATCAATTCGTCACTCAATATTAACTCCTTACCACTTCCTTGCGATTTTGAGATTTGTAAATGCAAGTAAATGAATCTATTGTGAGATCATTTATGGCTTTTTCTGCAAATAATAATATGATTTGATTAGATTCTGAAATAAATACAATAAAGGCTTAAACTCAGGTTTCTTTAATTCCCCGTTTCTTCAAATAAGTTCAATAATAATAGAATGGCTATTTTTATATTTTTACTATTAGAAAACATGTTTGTAACTATTTGCAATGAGATAAAATTAAGCAAATGTGTTTTTAATTTCTTATTTAACAGATTTCAGATAACATAGGAACATACTTCTGACTATATTTCTAACTATTTCTAATGACATTTCTAATAACATAAGTAATTTTTTAAATAATTAATGGACACATGTTAAAAGGAAATTCATATTGCTTCAATATATTTTATTTTAAGGACAAAAAGACAACTTCCATTTATAGAGAAATGAGATTCAGCAACATTACCAATAGCAAGACCAGAGTACCAGCGACGAATGATGGGATTCACATCTGAAGTTTCCCCTGAATATATTTGGCAGAAATAGAGTGCGATTAAGGTTTGGAAATCAATGCATTTAAGGTAACAACTCTAATAATAAAGTATTCAAACATACAATGACTTAAACTATTTTAAAACGGCATATTTTTTTTAAAATTTCAGAAATCAACTATCAAAAGTTATTAATTTTTGAGGGTTGAACAACGTGTTGTTCATAGATTGACGAGATTAGATGGAAGTTTTTACCTTTTTCATTTTGTTTGAGTTTGAAGTTCTTCCGACGTTGGCTTGTGCGTGGATTGTCCATGGTTCTCTGTGGGACAGTACGGTGGAATGAAGGAGTAGCAGCGGTGGTTGCTGATGGAGGGATAGAAGAGCAACCGTAGTGGGAAACAAACAACTGTTCTTGATAGGAAAAACACAGATGTTGTTGAAACTGAAAATAAACCAGATACTTCCTTTTGTTTTATTTTTTGCTGAAAACGCACCAATGAATGGGAGGAGTCGTATCTCTTCATTTGTTTTGTACTTGGTGCTGTTTCTAAAAGGGTACTTTTCCCAAGTGACTATCGATGCTTCGAAATCTTCATTAACTGATTTTGCCTCTTCTTCAACAGTTTTTTCCTCTTACATTTCTTCAAAAAAGTATTTTCTTTTATATACCATTGGGCTTATTGGAATGGATCTAATTTTTGCCCTTAGTTTTGGGGCCTTAATTTTTTTCGCACACACTATCTAATCTATTACTCTTTTTTTACTGCCTATTGATAATGGATCTAATTTTTGCCATTTGTTTTTGGGCCTTAGTTTTTTCTGCCCACCACTATCGTAATTTATTACTCTTTTTTTATAGCTTTCAAAAAAAAAGTAATTGCATAGAAATAAAAAATGTGTCGCGTTTTTTTTAAAAACCTGACTATAATTCAAAATTTCTCTTCACTCTATTTTATGAAAATTTGTCTTTTGCTTTTTCATTTTCCTAGAGAATATAATTTTTAAGGAGTTCTTATAATCTACTTAAACTAAAAAAAAATTAATTTACCACAACCATGTGTAAAAAAAAAAGCTTCCTCCTGACTAAAATTTCAATTGGATTTCCTTAAATAAAATATCTCACGTTCGTATTATTGACGTTCCACGTAACACACACAGAACAAATAAAATCAAAACGAATAACTCAACGAATGCAGATAATTATTTTTCTTATGTATGTATAGATTATAGTTTTTAAATTTCGAAGAAAAACAAATCCCACGTTCGTATTATTGAGCATGTAATAAATATTTACAATTCGTCATGCCCTAACAATCAAGAACGATATGCACCGTCCTCCTTCGCCAACGCGTGCGAAGCACGGGTCTTGGGATAATATTCCCTATCACTTTTTACTTTACTTATATTGAAGTATAGAATATAGAATGACACATTTGAATATTTTTACAATGAGTCAACTCTGAGTGAGTCACCAATAGCTGTCATGTTACCATGCACTTTGTGCTTTAGAATTTAAAGAAAAAATAAAAAGAAAGATAAATAAAAGGATAAAAATATTTAATTCAACCAGAACAACTAATAAATATTAGAAAAGAGAAACGAGAAAATGGAAGAATATGGCGATGCTGCAGAGCAAGAAAATTTAGTGAATCTATTGTGAGATCATTTATGGCTTTTTCTGCAAATAATAATATGATGAAGTAAATGAATCTATTGTGAGATCATTTCATAGTTCTCCACCATACCCGCCTGGCCTCTCTTGATGAATCAAGTCTTCTGATGAAGTAGCAACTCCTTTTGTTTTGGTGCCATCTAAAGATTAGAGGAATTAGACGTCGCACCACAAATCAATATCAATTTGATGAATAATTGCAAATTTTTAATTAATTGAACTGATTTTTTTTTCTCAACCAACTACAAACTGATATAACAAGCATTTAGCAAGAAAAATTAAATTTTCAATTAGCCATTCACAATTAATCCCAAGCTATGCAACTAATTCAGAAAAATTTCTTAACATGTTCCTTCATTACTTACATTTGAAAAGGCTTTAAAAATTTTGAAACTGATTGCATACTATGAGTGTTGATATTAAGGGATTTCAACATTTCTCCTACGGAATCCCTAATCCTCAAATTGAAACATATCAAAGAAATTCATACTCCATAATGAAGAACATCACACATCATGCATTTGAGGAGTGTTAAAGACTACATTACAATTACTCATATTTCTCATAAACTAAATCCCCAAATTGGATTAACCCTAAATCTAAATTTTGCAAAATAAAAGCTACAGAAGAGATTGAGGCACTTACTTGATAGTTGCATGCAAGACACAGAAGAGGCTTGAAGAGAGGAAAAGTAATGCTCTGTTTTTGAAAATCCTTCTTCGTTGACTGCCTCAACTTCTTACTGATTGCTTTTCACGCTTTTTTTTCCCGACAATTATTTCCTATATTAATGAGCTTATTGGTAGTGGATTTTTGTTTTCGAATGTTACTTGCACCCATGTCCAAATATTCATTTAATCTTACTTTTGAAAGCTTTGTAAATCATGAGATATGTTCATTTCAATCATAATTTCTTTTACAATCATAATTTCTTTTTCAATCATAATTTCTGTTGAATATAGCTCATAGTGTTCTTCATTAGTACATGATTATACTTCTTATACATGTATAGACTCTATTTTTTAAAATTATTAGCACACGTTCTTAAGTAATTGTGAAGGAGATAAAATAATTAATCTAAGAAAGGCAAAAAATGACAAGAAAGAGCAATTTCATTCCCAAGGCCATTGACGCTTTTGCTAAGCAAGAAGAATTGGTGCCGGACAGCACAAAAGAGTGCATTCCAAAGACTATTCATCGTGTTGCTAACCAAAAGAAATCCCACGTTCGTACTATTTATTGATACTTGCATTTGTTAGGCCCAGCTAAAAAACTTATGCTAATTTCACTAAGTAGTTGCGGTTGATTGTGCAGTAGTTGAGTGTATTATATGTATATAGGGCTGACTCCAATTTTACTAAGTATTCCTATTGAGTCCAATTTTACTACGACTTAGACTTTTTTTTTGTTTTTTATTTTATTAAATCCAGTTTCTTATTTTTAAAAACAGATTTACCTATTGAGTAGATAAATCCACTTTCAAAAAATAACAAAGTAGATTTACCTTAAGTAAATTAAAGATATCAAAAAGGGTAGTATATTTGGAAAAGTGAAAGCAGGTTTGTTAACGTTATTTTTTTTTACCCATATCTTTTCTTAAAGTTATCAAATTTTTCTTACTTTTTCTTTTTGATTTTCGAGTTATATACACAATTGAATTTCAAAAAAGGTCTACCACATGCTCATATTCTGGTATTCCTGCACCCTGATTTCAGGTGTAAGAAATCAAGTGACATAGATAAGATTATATCTACAGAAATACCAGATAGAAATATTGATCTAGAGCTTTATGAAAATGTTACATCGCTTAAGATTCATTGTCCATGTGGTTCACAAAATCCGAAATCTCCATGCATGCAGCAAGGAAGATGTACAAAACATTTTCCCAAAAAATTTACTGATTCTACTTCATCTGATCCGAAAGGATATCCGATTGTTTACCATTTTTTATTAATTTTGAAATTTTTTCAAAATCTCCAAAAAAGTCTAAAAAACATTTGCATGACAGTATTTTAATATTATTAGAATTTTAGTGGTGCTTTTTACAATTCGTAAAGGATGGGAACAAAAAAACAAATCGTAAAAAAACTTTTTTGTTTGGTTTCGGTAAATGTGGTTTTGGAATTTCAACAAATCGTGTAGCTTTGTTTCTGAAGAAATCCCTAACGCATTTTATCTCTCACCTAATTTCCAGTAACTCCTATCATTTCATACCTTCATCTCTCTTGCACTCGGAGTTTCCTTTGTCGGGTATGTTATTCCCCCAACTTATTATGTTAAATTTCTGCTTAATCTTTCTTATTTGATTTTGTTGGTTGCCACTAAATAGGCTTATTTTTGTTGGATTTAGGGATTAATCGATTTCCACTCTGCATATTGTTGAAATGAGAAATAAAGTGTATGAATCTCTTTTTGTCTGATTGATTTAGGGAATTATATTTCTCCTCTAATAATAGAATTGTACATGCAATTTTCAGCTCAATTAACACTGAATAAAATGATTCTGGAAATATAAATTGATTGTATAGCTCACTTCTATCAAATGAAGGAGTAAATTAAGGAATGATGAACACCACACTTTGCTGCTAAATGTTCTAACAGTTCGACATCAGTGAGATCAAACTTAACACCAACAGGAAATCCAAACCTGGACAAATTGGAATAAGCTTGAAAAACTTTTTAGCACCAGAAAACTATCCTCTATTGTAAGAAGATAGGTTAAGCAAGTGCACTCCTTTCACCATAGCTTTCATCTATAGTAACTGATTTTTCATCCCAGAAACTATGAAAAGCAATTTACCTGATGGCATTGTAAAATCCATCAAAGTAACTTTATCTTTCTTTTGGTTCTTCTTCTCATTTTTGAAAAGCTTAGCACTATGACAATTAACAGAAATATCCATAGTTCTCTAAGATCAATGACTTTAATTTTGGTTTTTCTACCATTTTTGAGACATCCCAAAATAATCTCAAAAATGAGTAGAAGAACCAAAAAAGAAGCCCCACTCTCCTTATTTAACTTACACACCATATGAAGTATAAAAAACAATAGTAACTTATGATTTTCTTTTCTGCTTACTCTGCTGTGCTACATCTCTATATATAGTGGAATTGGAGTTGGGGAAACTGATATTAACATATAAAAAATATAAATAAAAAGATGTATTCCTTTGCATGATTTCCATTTGGCATAAAATTATTTACAATTTCCACAATCTGTCTTTTTCTATTACCAACACATGGAACCACAAAAAAGTGGATAGTGTTGAATTCTGTGTAGATTTCCCACTAGTGTTGGTCCAATATGTGACTGATTGGCTTATATGAAACCTCTTATATGTGACTGATGGGCTTATATGAAACCTCTTATATCCTGTAGAGTCACATTATAAAGTTACATCATAGATACCACATAACCAATATGTGACTGATGGGCTTATATGAAACCTCTTTCGAAGTTTACTTATTTAAAACCTATCAGTATTTGTTAGTTCTCTTGACAAATGATGCTGCAATTGTATTGGAATTTTTTTTGAATACATACCATTTGTTGTAGTCAGATTAACTTATGGTGTCATTAGTAGAGATGGTTAATTGCCTATGTCGACTAATTTACATGTATAAGTCAACATAATATGGAAATCATTGAATTACATCATCTAACTACTTGAATTTTTTTCCTTTGCAGTCATTTGCTAATAGCTTCATATCAGATCATATGTCTACCAATTCGTTCCCCTCTGATATGTCTCTTGATACAGTAAGTTGTGCCATTTTTGTGGTACATTCGTTCCCCTCGTACATTTTCATTTCCATGATTTTGATTTGTTTTACAAGACCTCATTAAGATTAATAGTGAGTTGTATAATGAATATGGGCATATCCTACCTTCAAGGCCTCAGATAGAAAATATTTTTGACATACATACCATTTGTTTTAATCAGATTAACTTATGGTGCCATTAGTAAATATAGTTAATTGCATATGTCACTTAATTTACATGTATAAGTGTAGACAACATGAAAATCATCGAATTCCATCATCTAACTACTTAATTTTTTTCCCTTTTCAGTCATTTGTTAATAGATTTATATCAGATCATGTGTCTAACAATTCTTTCACCTTTGTCATGTCTCTTGATACAGTAAGTTTCCCTTTTTTTGTGGTACCTCCAGTCTGTTTTTACAATTTCTGTTTGTTCATACATTACCCTTTCCGTGGTTCTGATTTTTCTTACAAAACCTCATTAAGATTGATATTGACTTCTATAATGAATACAGCCATATCCTACCTTCAAGACTTCGGATAGAAACAACTACTGGTACAATCTACCCTGCCACTATCTTTGTGGGTGTCTGCTTCGAAGCTGATCCATTGTATGGAACACCGCAGACAAGGGTTGTTAAGTTGACGTACACGTCTAAAGGACACTTTAAAATAAATTGTTCTGAGACTGATCAATGTGTTAGACATACACTTATGAGGAATATTCGACAAGGTTACTACATTCGCCGAGGAGTTGTTGGACCTACTGCAGATAATCCAATACTCTCAACACAAAAAACTTATTTAGCGAATATCGTCTATATGTTAGCTGGATTATTTGTGTTTTTAAGTGTAGACCAGTTAATTTAGATGTCTAACACCACTTCTATTGTAGTTAAAAGCTAACAAATATATATATGTTGATTTTCTGTACATGTATTACATTTTTTTGATATTTGTACTATTGTACTTTTTCTTAAAACAAATTCTTAGTTGTAACATGCATTTCAACTTTTCTCCTATGGAATCTCTAATCCCCATATTTAAACAAATCAAAGAAATTCATAGTCCATAATGAAGATCACACATCATGCATTCCCAATGCCCTCGACACTGTTGCTGAGCAAAAAAGAATCGGTACCAAACAACGCAGATAGAACAAATAAAATAAAAAATGATAACACAATGCAAATACCTAATCATTTTTCTTATATATCTATATATTATAATTTTTAATGTTCAAAACGCAAACTCTCAATTGAATGTCAAAGAAACTAGTTGATTAATATAACGAAAGTAAGATATGACAGGAGAAACAAAGTGCATTCTGAAATCTATAGGTGAAGGAGGAGGGTATAATACTTCAATTGTCTATATCAAGTTCACAAACTATAACGCATATTCGCAACTTCACAACTTTGCATACTTATATTTGTTACTCAAATTCACAGGTTGACATTGATGGTGTTGCTCAGCAAGAAGAATTTCTACCAAGCAATACTAAAGTCACTGCAACACTAAATAGAGGACATTTTTCTGTCGCCGCATAATTCACTACAGCCATTGTAATAATACAAATCAATACAATAAATACAATTTTCTTAAACCCTTTTCACTCAAAATAGCAATAATGACAAACACATAATTACAATAATATTTGATCCAAATATATATTTACATATATAGTTCTTCAATTGTTTATATCATCTTCACAAAATATAATAACTTTTCTTATGTATGTATAGATTACAATTTTTAAAGATCAAAGCGTAAATTCTCAATTTAATCTCAAAGACACAAATTCATTAATATAACGAATGTAGCATGTCACACGGAACAGAGTCCATTCCCAACTCTGTTGATCGTGTTATTTATCAAAAGAAATCCCACGTTTGTATTATTGTCATTGCACGTAATAAATATTTACTGATCCTTCGTGTGCTAACAATCAACAATGATATTCACTCTGCCACTTCGCCAACGCGTGCGAAGCACGGGTCCTGAGTCTAGTTATCTCTATTCCAATAGTGATATTGTAGTGTGTAGTCTCAAGGGGTCAACTACACTATATATTGGAAAGAGATAGGAGCCTCTCCTTAAGTCAAAATAATATAGACTTACCTACCCATCATAGTAAGTCCTCACAAAATATAACAATATACTTCCACATTGACTTATTACAAATAGTCCCATTTTTTTTTTGACAAGACAAATAGTCCCATTTATCAATAATAGTAATAATAAAATTGGGATTAAAATAACAATATTATTTTGACATCCAATTAATCTGAGTATTAGACCAACAAACTAATCTGACTATACTAGTCCAAAATAAATAATCCAACAGAAGATGCAAGTGCTCACAAAGGAATAAAAAAGTGTAGTTTGTGTGTTCCTTCATGGAAGCTCAAAGATCAATTCACTTCTACTATTTCCGCTTGGTGTTTCTTCACCACCAGCCTTATCAAACCATTCTATGTCTTGCGAATGCTTCTCTGACCAACAAGAAAACTGTGATGTTGCTCCTGCTTGTTTTTAAGCGGTGTGTTTTGAAGTATTTTAATATTCAGAAAACTATGATGATGCTACTTGTCCTAGTTTTTGGGTTCCATTCCATCCCCAACAACAAGGGATGAAAATCTTTTGTCTCAAAATTCCTATCCCACACTCTGACATGCCAATAAAAGTTTGCCACATCATTGAAAATTACAACTCACGTTGAAATAACGGAACTAATTGAAAAAGACGTTCCGTTAACCTTAAATGTGATGTGCAATTTTAATTTAGGTGTCAGAATTTTGTTGGGGGGAACAGAATATGGGATAGGGAAGTTGAGACAGAAGATTTTTATCCAACGACAACCTTATCAAACTATTCTATTTGGAATAAATGCTTCCTTTTTTTAAGCAAAAGAATGAATGCTTCCTTGACCAACACGAAAACTATCATGTTGTTGGTAGTTCTAGTTCCATGGTTCCAACTAATTTTGGCCGATATTAATAGTTCCACATATATTTCTAAATATATACACTATTTATCGTTGTGATTACGTACTTCGTCACGAAATTAAGTATAATCTGTTATTGAAGAATGAACTTAGTGTATTTGAAACGTCTTTTAACCCTAAATTACCCCGAAACCCACTGGTTAGAACCACACTTTACATAAACATATTCGAACTGTTAGTTTTTATTCTGAATATTGAAATACCTCAAAACACACTGCTTAGCGTTACATTTTACATATGTTGTCACGAAATTAATTTTTCTTTACCATACCGGTCATTGAGGAACAAACTTTGCATATTTGAACGTTAAAGTTTTTTTCGAACTCTAAAGTAACCCAAAACACACTGTGTAGCTCGCACTTTACGTATTTTTTCACAAAATTAATTTATTTTCACAAATTGTGCTTCATAAGTTGTAATGTTACTAAGATACCCCTATAAAGTATTGCAGACCATACTTGCAAGGGATTGCATATTCTTTACTATAAAAGCCAACAAAAATTAGTTGATAAAAAAAAGTTTGACGCATAAACTTGTCTTCATAATCGTCTTTTATACGTTTAGGTTTATTTTCGAAGGAAAAAGATGAGAGAGGAAATTGTATAAGATGAGAGAAAATATATTTGAAGAGAGAGATAGACACAAAAGGCTAAAAGTATGGGTGTCTTTTCAGCCCAAAAGGCACCGAATTCCTCCCCCAAAAAACACTATTAAAAGTCATGATGGGGAACTGGAGCTTCGCGACGCTGTTAGGGTTCCATGGGTGTTGTTGCTTTGGTACTTTGTATCTGATGTAGTGTACACTTATGCTAATGAGTTTCATTTTGATTGTACTTGTATCTGCTTTGGGTTGGGTTCTCTTTGTACTTGGCCCATTAGTGGCTCCGTGCATTTGTTTTGTCCACTTAACGTGTATTGGTTTGGGCCTCTGCTCACTTTAATGAAATTAGTACCGTTTTGACCCCAAAAAAAGTCATGAGAGACTGAACAAAAGAAAAATAAAACGTAGGGACCAAAATAGGCGAAATTATTTTGAGCAACTAAAAATAAAAAATCCAAATTTTATACGCATCACAAACATATTTAACACTTAAATATATTAAATGACACTTAAAGAAATGTAAATATTAGTGCACCAAAAAAAATTCATCAATATGTATATCAACTTTTCGGCTATCCATGTCAAATAAAAAAAACTTTACGGCTATGTTACACTACATTCTCCTTGCCAAACTTCCTGATTAAGTTCAGAAACAGAAATCTCACTTACGCAAATTCTCAACTTTATTGATCCTTCGAACACAATCTATCTACTATATATAGGCACCTTCTATGCATTGTTTAGCCAACGTACACAAGAGACGAAGAAGCTATAGTGAAGCATGTTTAGGAGATTAATAATTAATTATTTGTTGAGTGTACCTTGGAGTTCCTCTGAATGCTTCATAGTTAGAAAGGATAGTGTTTCCTTCTTCAATGAAGTGTTTGGGGGAACTCTTGGGTTCAACCAACACTACAAATCACATTCATCTTAAATTATGTGTTCATGTAAATTTAATGTGTTAATTGTGATCAGGGCTCCTGCTCTGTTTTTTCACCTTCCTAATTAGATTCTTGCACAATAATGAAGCACCGAAATTTATTATATTCATTTTATTTTCTATGTGTGTTTGTTAGAAGAGAAAGAGGAAAGAGAGAAGATAGAGTGACTCTCTATTACTTGTTTAATCCCTTTATATTCTATTTCTCTTCTCTTTCTCTTCTATCAAACAAAGGAAGAGACAAAGAGAGAAGAGAGAGTGTCAAACAATAGAAAGCCATACTCTCTTCTCCCTTTCTCTCTTCCCTATTTCTCTTCTACCAAACACATTCTTAGTGTAAAATAGTACTTGTTGTCGTCAAACTCTTAGGTCCTAGCCGTGGGGTCGGTCAGAGGTTTGGATAGTCTTTGATTCTTCTGTTCTTCAAGCAATAATTGCGCCGAGGAGGGAACTCTGCTTCTCGACTGTGGGTATCTTGACTCCTCTAGAAATGGTCAGGTTGGGTGAAAGGGACGCAAGGGTTGGATTATTGTACTGGCGTAATGCATAAAGTAAAGATAAAATTGAAATAAAACGTAGAGTTTTGATTAATTGGATGTGTCTTTTTACATTTACTCTGTGCTATATATATATAGACACACACATAAGCCCTCGTTGGCCACTATGCGAGCCAACACTTGCCTACCGTTGGATCAATCTAAGATCAACGTCTATCATTGTTCCTAAGCCCTAAAGAGGCGGAGTAATTACCCACGATCCCACTAGCACGGTTAGTGGGGTAAATGCTCGTCGCTTCGTTTTTCACGGCCTCGCTCCTTCGCTTGATCTTCAACTACTCCCACGTTCTATCTTCGTGCCTCTTCTATCTTGCCTTCCTAGCAAGCCAGCCGTACCTCGGCCACTTGGTCACTCGGCATCTCTTCGCCCTTGGGCAGTAAGTAACTTAGACACCCGAGTCACCTTGGGCGTGGCACTCTATAGGCTGAGGCTTTACTCTCCCTCGGCTTAGCTTATTGGCCTTCGGGCTTACCCCTTCCTCTGGGAGTATTGTCTTGTAGTGTGCCCCGAGGATCTCTCTTGAGTTCACTCTATCAGCAATTAACTCTTGGGCTTTAGTTATATGGCTTACCTCAGCACTCTAACTCTTTTCCCCTTTTTCCTCAGCCCTCGGCCTACGACCTAATTATTTTTGGGTGTTAACAGTACTAAACAGTGACAGATCCAGAAATTTGTAATAGTGGGGGCAAAAAAAATAACTAATATTTTCTCGAAAAAATATCGTAATTTTAAAAAAAAATGCATAACTTCATTACAAAATAATCTTAAAACATCTAAATTTCTAGAACTTACATAGTTAAAAAGGTAAAATTAGTATTAGTTTATTCTCTTTTTTTATCTCTTGTGAATTTCTATATTTAATTTAAAAAATTATCTTATGGGGACAACCCATATCTTTTGTCGGGTCAAAGTAAATTTGTTATATATTTTTCTAACCAAAATAAATTTTCAACTGGGGGCAAATGCCCCCAATTTAGTATGAGAGGATCCATCCCTGGTACTAAACTAATCTCCTTTTCTCTCTATCCTATTTATCTTTTAAGCCAAATAATAGAAAGTCATTCACTTTTTCCGCTTTCTCTCTTTCCTCTCTCTTTATCTTCTACCAAACACACTCTTAAAATTTATGTTTTCTTCTATGGAAAGCAAATATTTCTTTTTACTTCCTATACAAATAGTTTTGTAATGAGTTTTCTACTTTTTATTTAATGAAAAAAACATATATTGTTGTTTTATTCTAATATTGTATGATCTTGTACCTATTAACTTATCTAATTGTTTCACCTCTTGAAAATATTAACTTTATTCTAATTGGTTCACTCTAGTTCCATTTTATTCGGTAATCCATTGTTTTGGCCCATCAATTTTGTTTTGAGTAGTATATTTTTACGGAACTCTTGAATTAATTGTTTATTTCACACCATTTTAAACACAAGTCTCGCTAAAACCTTCTGATGCAAAACTCTCCATAGGTAAAAAACATCAAGAAGGAAAAAGAACACTCCCATAAATTTTATTGATAAAAAAAAATAGACAAAAAACATGGGGTAACTAGGTCAATACCCATGAACAAAGACAACATTACAACCTAAAGTAAATAAAAGTAATCATATTAAAAGGAAACAAGTTTGAAGAATGTCTATAATGACAGTAATGACTCACGTCGCAACCAGGTTGGCAATAAAATCATCAAAAATAATTTGCAACACACAAAAAACAGAATGCTAAAGGAACCCAATCCATCAAATAAGGAAAAACCCTATCGCAATAAAGAAATCAGCAAAACCAATAGTCGGGCAAATCTATCCTATTCCTTGAAAAATCCTCGGCAACAAATTTAGGAATTAGTTCCCAACAAACAAAACTACGTATACTAGTTCCATGACCAGTTAACTTATCATCTCAGACATTTCCCTATCTATAAATGTTAGTGCAAACGAAGTTTATTTGTCTAGTCAAGTATAAACAATTATTATATCTATTTCTAAGCTTCTAAGAAACAACTTTACAATTCCTGAAAGTAGAAACCACTGATTGAGAATCACACACCAATGACAAAAGCTTTCAACTCATCAAAAGTAATCTCTATAGCCAACATAGCCTTAATAATTTCAGCATGATATGGACAATTATTGCGAATGAAGGCAGAAAAACAACCAAAAGTAGAAGCACTTAGGTCTCTAAAAATACCACCACATGCGGCTCAATAAGGACAACCTTTAGCAGCACCATTTGTATCACACTTTATCCTGTACGGAGCAAGGGGAATTCAAATAACATTTTTGATGTTTGAAGAACTTCTATAATTACCAATGACATTCAAAACCTTTATAATCATAAACTCAACAACGAGGGAAAACATTGAAGAAGAAGCATTTTCTGTTAAGATGACATCAACTATCAATCAACTTCAGTGAACTATACATTTAATTTAATCAAATCAAAGTGACCACCTGGTAAAAACCTAAAATACCCACATATGAAAAACAAAAAAAAAATAAAAATAAAGAGAATATAAAGACTACTATATATCTTTTACTATCTACTATAATTTACTAATCTACTAAAACTAATCAATTTAACTACTAACAAAAATTCTAAACTAACTTTTCATTCTTTTAGAAAAAATAAGAAGGCCTAACTATTCAAACTAATAATAAATAATAAAAAACACATGATAAATATTTGTCACTCATACCTAAAAGCAGACAAATAATTGTAACTAATATATGAAAATTACGAACAAATATTTGTTTTTGATTTGAATACTGCAATAAATCTACTATCTATCTTCTACTATCTACTATAAGCTACTAGTCAACTAAATTTAATTAATTCAATCACAAGCAAAAATCTCAACCAACTTTTTAGTCTCTTAGAAAAAAAGAGAAGACTTAATGACTATTTAAACTACTAATAAATATTAAAAAAACGTGTGACAAATATTTGTCATTGATAGCTAAAAGAAGCACAAATAGTCGTAACTGATATATAAAAAATAAGACAAGACAAATATTTATCATTTATAATTGTAATTTTTGAAGACTACTATAAATCTACTATCTATCTTCTACTATAATCTACTAGCCTACAAAAATTAATCAATTTAACCGGCCACTAGCAAAAATCACAAACTAAGGGCCCATTTGGGGTGATTGTGAGTTTCTGGATTTTGGTTTTGAAAGTAGATTTCAAAACCAAAACATCTTTGGGTAAAATTGTGCTAAATTGTTTTTTTTTTCCTTATTTTCGAAACAGTTTTCCATCAAAACACAACCAAAAAAAGAGGTTTTCTAATTTCAGTGTTTGTTTTAACACTAACACGTCATCACCAACTATTACTTCAACAACCAGCGGCCACCACAAACCACTCCTACCACCGTCGTCCACCACTTCAGCCACTGCCAACCACCACTCCGACTACTGCCGACCACCACTCCGGCCACCACCGACTTCCCCTCCGGCCACCGACGAAAACCACTCTAACCACTGTCAACTACCACTTTCACCACCACTGGCCATCATTTCGACCAATGATCACCACTCTGACCATTGCCGACCACCGCCAACCACCACCGTGGCCACCGTCGACCACTTCTCCGACCACCACTCCAGTCAGTGGCAACCACCACTCCGACCATCGTCAACTTCCACTTTGACCACCAATGACCACCATTTCGACTGCTGACCACCACTCTGACCATTGTTGACCACCGCTCTGGCCACCTCTTCCACCATTGCTGACCACCTCTCCGACCACCGTCGAGCCCCACTCTAGCCACCGCCGACCACCACTCCGACAACCGTCAACTACTACTTTGACCACCACTCTGACCACCGCCGACTACCACTCCAACAACCGCCAACTACCACTCCAGCCACCAGAAATCACCACTCCCACCACCGCCAACTACCACTTTGATACTACTTTTATGTTCATATTTTAAACTATAGTTTTGATTTTTGAAAGTTTCTTAAATCAAAACTCAATTTGGTTTTGGTTTCTGAAATTTTTAGAACTCAAAACAGAAACTGGTTTTAGTTTTTGAAAATTTCAAAACAGAAAACAGAAAACCACCCCATACAGGGCCTAAGTTTTTAGTCTCTTTAGGAAAAAACCAGAAGACTTAATGACTGTTCAAACTACTGATAAATATTACAAAAAGTAAGTGACAAATATTTGTCACTAATATCTAAAAAATGGACAAATGACTTTAATTTATATATAAAAACACGGGACAAATAACTTTTTCAATAATACTCATGAATGAGACAAATGTTTGTCACTGATACATATAATAAAAATGATATATTTGTGTCACTTATAAAGAAAAAACACGGGACAAATAATTGTTATTGATGGATAAAAACGCATGAAAAAACTATTTGTCACTATAAAAACACGGGACAAATATTTGTCACTAATTTCTAAAAAAATATTTGTCACTAATATCTAAAATAAGGACAAATAACTGTAATTTATATATAAAAACATGGGACAAATATTTGTCATTGATAAACACGACAATATTTTCAATAATACACATGAACGAGACAAATGTTTGTCACTGATACATATAAAAAATGATAAATTTGTGTCACTTATAAAGAAAAAACACGGGACAAATAATTGTCATTGATGTATAAAAAAGCACGAAAAAATTATTTGTCACTATAAATATAATTTACTGTCCAAATAAAAATAATGGAACAAAAATTAATCCAATAATCTATTATTATTTTACTTTTGAGTCTTGACAGAGAATGAAATAATGGTTTCCATCGAGTTTGTCGACACAGTTGGCGAGCTAAGAGATACTGAAGGAGTATAAGCAGGAGGCCCAAGGTTCATACTCTAGAAAATAACATTTCCCCCACCTCTCTAACAATTAACATTGCCTATTAAAAAGTCTTTGACGGGAAACATGTATTGATTGGTAGGAGATCATTTTTCAAAAAAAAAGAAGAAATGAAGACTAACAATTTACTAATATTTGTCCTTAAAGGATACCGAAGGAGTTTAAGCAGGAGGTCCAAGGTTCATACTCTAGAAATTAACATTTCCCCCACCTCTCTATAAATTAACAATTAACATTGCCTATAAAAAAGTCTTTGCGGGAAAAATGTATTGATGGGTAGGAGATCATTTTTCAAAAAAGAAAAAGAAATGAAGACTAACAATTTACTAATATTTGTCATTACAGACTAATTTTATAAATCATTAATCAGTTTTTCTGTCCCAACAAGAAAATATTTTCTGTTATTATATGGCACATTTTCTCGTTGTAACTCATTAATCTGTTTTGCCATTGCAGCAACATATAATATTTTCTCGTTGTAACTCAAAAGCAAGATATAAAAGAATTATTCTGACAATGTCTAACATTCCACCAAATATTCTAAAATTAAATTTAAATAAAAAATAAATTATATGGCACCATGTATTCTAAAAATAAATTTGAGTAGTAAGGCTAATTTACATGCTTTTACTCAAATTTTACAGTATTTTTCAATAAAGTAAAATTTAAAACATTTTATCAGTAATGAAACTATACCAATATCATGTAGCGTTTCTCCGATGTAATTCAAAAGCAGAATAAAAACAATTATTCTGAAAATATCTAATGATTTCTCATCTTGTCTTAAAACAAAATAATCATTTATAAAAATTATAAGCATTCATGAAGACAACATATAAAAAATAGTTGTATTGATTTTGTTGATATTTGATAGTAGATAGATTATATTGATAGTAGATAGATTAAAAAAATTGAAGTGAGAAAATAAAAAATTAGAAATGACATAATTGTCCTTAAAATTCTTGTGAGAGTAATTAAAAAATTAGAAATGACATATTAGAAATTCAAGTGAAATAAAAAATTAAAAAATGATGTGAGAGTAAGACCATGAAAGGTGAAAGAGAGAGAAGAAGAAAAAGATGAGAGACAATAATTAGAAATGACATATTTGTCCTTAAAATTGATGATGTGTCCTTAAAATTAGATACTATTTTAATTTTAGTCCCTAAAATATAGACTTTTTTTTTTTGCTCAACCTAAAATATAGAGACTATACAAAGACTAATTCCCAAAATATAGTATTATTACAGGGAAATTTTTTTACAAGGATTACAAACAAAATTTAGAAAATTAGCAGGACGAAAAAAAATTCTAGATATCTGTGTTCTTCTGCATGAAAAGGTAGAGACAATGATGCAAATTAATTACAAAGAAATGAACATGGACGAAACATTGGACAAAATGGAATTGACTCAGTGTGAGAATATTACCAAGACAGCAGATATCGAGTAGCCACATTCTATTCTCTTCTGTTATGTTTTTGAAATGTCCTCTCTTTTAAGCCTTTGAAATACAAAGATAGAAAGTGTTATATGGAATCTAATACGTGAAAGTATGTGACCATTACAACTTGCTGTCTTTGAGATATGATGTTGATACAATAAAAATGTTCTTACACTACAATAAAAATGTGACCATTATATTCAATACTAGAAGACTACATGCATGCCCACATGAATTTTCATTTTTTTTTTCCTTTAACCACAATCACACTACTATATATATGGCACTTTCTATGGATCTTTTAGCCAACACAAGACAAGATGCTAGTGAAGCATATGTTATTTAGGAGATTAATTATTTGTTGACTGTGCCTTGGAGTTCCTCTGAATGCTTCATGATTAGAAAGGATATAATAGTCCTTCTTTAATGAAGTGTTTGGGGGAACTCTTGGGTTCAACCAACACTACCACATCTACATTACAAAACAAATTCATCTTAAATAAACATTTTACTGTCTTTTTTGTCTCCTATCTAATCCTTTTTATAATTTTTCTTTGCATTCTGCTAAGTCTATATATTGCTTTCATGGGAGTATCACTAATTTTGATCACTAAACCCATAACTTTAATCAAACTGAATTTGAGACCGAAAAAGGTTGAATTTCTAAATAATTTGTCACTGATGCATAAAAAAGCACGAAAAAACTATTTGTCACTATAAAAACACGGGACAAATATTTGTCACTAATATCTAAAAAAAGACAAATAAGTATAATTTATATATAAAAACACGGGACAAATATTTGTTATTGATAAACATGACAATTTTTTCAATAATACTAATGAACGAGACAAATGTTTGTCACGGATACATATAAAAAAATGATAAATTTGCGCACTTTTAAAGAAAAAACACGGGACAAATAATTGCCACTGATGCATAAAAAAACACAAAAAAATTATTTGTCACTATAAATATGATTTACTGTCCAAATAAAAAAAATGAAACAAAAACTAAACCAAATAATCAATTATTATTTTACTTTTGAGTCTTGACAGAGAATGATATAATGGTTTCCATCGAGTTTGTCGACACAGTTGGCGAGCTAAGAGATACTGAAGGAGTATAAGCAGGAGGCCCAAGGTTCATACTCTAGAAAATAACATTTCCCCCACCTCTCTGACAATTAACAATTAACATTGCCTATTAAAAAGTCTTTGACGGGAAACATGTATTGATGGGTAGGAGATCATTTTTCAAAAAAAAAAGAAGAAATGAAGACTAACAATTTACTAGTATTTGTCCTTAAAATTGGTGATGTGTCCAATTTTTAGAAATGGGTAATTTAGTACTTTTAGTAGTGGTTTGTTTGATTATATTGATAAAATAATGAAGATCCATAACATTTTATCAGTAGTGAAATTATACAAACAACATGTAGCGTTTCTCCGTTGTAATTCGAAAGCAGAGTAAAAAAATAATTATTTTGAAAATATCTAATATTTTCTCATCTTAACTCAAAAAAATTAATCATTTATAAAAATTAAAAGCATTCATTTTGAAAACAAAATATAAAAAAATAATTATATTGATGATGTGTCAAATTTTAGAAATGGGTAATTTAGTATATTTTGCTAGTGGTTTGTTTTATTATTATTTTTTTGATTTTTTGAATTGGTTTCTTTTATTATATTGATAGTAGATAGATACTATTTTAATTTTAGTCCCTAAAGTATAGACTATTTTTTTTCTCAACCTAAAATATTGACTATACAAAGATTAATTCCCAAAATATAGTATTATTACAGGGAAATTTTTTTACAAGGATTACAAACAAAATTTAGAAAATTAGCAGGACGAAAAAAAATTCTAGATATCTGTGTTCTTCTGCATGAAAAGGTAGAGACAATGATGCAAATTAACTACAAAGAAATGAAGCTGGACGAAACATTGGACAAAATGGAATTGACTTAGGATGAGAATATTACCAAGATGGCAGATATCGAGCAGCCACATTAGACTCTATTCTGTTATGTTTTTGCTATTTTTTAAGCTTTTGAAATACAAAGAGAGAAAGTGTTATATGGAATCTAATACGTGCAAGTATGTGACCATTACAACTTGGTGTCTTTGAGATATTATGCTGATACAATAAGAATGTTCTTACACTAAAATAAGAAGCTTTCTTTCATTCCCATTCTTGCCAAAATCCTGACTATATTCAATACTAGAAGACTACATGCATGCCCACACGAATTTTCATTTTTTTGTTTCCTTTAACCACAATCACTCTACTATATATATGGATATTTTAGCCAACACAAGACAAGAAGCTAGTGAAGCATATTATTTAGGAGATTAATTGTTTGTTGACTGTTCCTTGGAGTTCCTCTGAATGCTTCATGAATAGAAAGGAGATAATAGTCCTTCTTTAATGAAGTGTTTGGGGGAACTCTTGGGATCAACCAACACTACCACATCTACATTACAAAACAAATTCATCTTAAATAAACATTTTACTGTCTTTTTTGTCTCTTATCTAATCCTTTTTATAATTTTTCTTTGCATTCTGCTAAGTCTATATATTGCTTTCATGGGAGTATCACTAATTTGATCACTAAACCCATAACTTTAATCAAACTGAATTTGAGACCGAAAAAGGTTGAATTTCTAAAAAGGTTGGCTGATTAGAATATTAGATCCCAACCATGATTTACTTGTCTCTTAATCCCAATTATCTGAGAGTTCCACTAATTTAATGATTATTAGCATGCAAAGGTTAATTAATCCTAACATGCAAACAAACATGAAATTCAATCCGAATAGCAGGATCACTAAACCAACACTTGTGGGGATCATTACTAGGATCTTTTATTCTCTTGAAGTGCGCAATCGGCTCCATAATCATCATGTTCATCTCCTTTCTTGTTCGTCTTAATTTGCAAACCGTGTGCACATTGATTCATCTCTTTCTAGATTTGTGCTTGAATTCTTGGAATTTCTTCAGGCAATGATCCTCAATCCTGAAACCTCTAGTTAGGATCAGATCATTAGTGGCCGTGAGGTAACAATTAGAGAATTATTTATAGTTCACTTTTCTGATTATTATTACATGAATCGGGGTGGAGAATAATTAAGCAGCTGAAAATAAATGAGTATTACTTGGAATAGATTATTATTATCTCATCTTGATTCTCATACAAAATAATGTGAACCAGAAATTCAAAAAATAAACCACATGCAAATTTAGTAAACCAATTATCAACTGCTAGTGTTCCGATCAAATTGATGTCCCTGTTGGACAATCTACAATACCCAACAAGTTTCAACCACACATGAAGCACGACATTTTTTCGGTTCCACAAATAAAAATCATCGAACAAAAAAATGAGCTTAAAAGCAAGATGATCCAAGTGAGGATATGGAAATTCCCAAGTGAGTATCTGAAATTTGTGGAAATGAAATCTCAATAAATTATGTCAAGAATGGAATATGATGGGACCAAAACAAAGTCAACACTAACAATAATTTTTTGCGTGTAATATAGCGCTAAATGTGATAAGTGACATGACGGTGATGAATCAAAGCCTATTAAGGATTATTGATAATGTAATGTTTAGCCAAAATGGAAAACCGCAATTGAAGAAGACTTGAACTCGTATTACAAACAAATACTTTTGTTAAAAAACAAATATTTTTGGACTTGAAGTCCAAACAATTGAAGATGTGAAGCCAATTGTATACAAATTAGTGTGAGAAATGAGAATCGTGAAAGTATGATATACAAGGTTTTCCGAAAGACTTGAAATTGATTTTGAAGAGATATATTCAAATGTAGTGAATATTTCAAATTGTGGTGAATGTAAGTATGTTTTGATACATTATTATTTCGGTACGTAGCACGTGAAGAACCTCAAACTATATTTGATGAATTTAGGGGTTAAATCTAAGATTGATATTTACTTGGAAAATCCCAGAAGGATTAAAGATGTAAAGAAATATCTTAATCCCAGAAGGAAAATCCCAGATAAATTTAGAGGTTAAATCTAGGATTGATTTAGAGAGCGGGGGGGAGAAAATTGTACTCTTTTTCCCTTCTGTATGGTTTTATCGCTTTGAGTTTTCATAGAAACGTTATTAACGACTCTTTTTCCCATCTCCATGATTTTATCAAATAATTTTTTCAAAGCATTACATTCGTTCTCTAACTTCTGTGAATGCTCCTTCGTCTTCCCGGCGACCTCGACAGAGAGTTGAGCCTAGGATATTGCATCTTGGGCTGTCTGATTTGTTATAAGTCTAGTTGCCCTCTCCGCTTCCAAAGATATCAACGCATACAGAAATAGTAATGTACTATGGGCTCAACGTACCGACGCTACTAGGGTCAGTGTGTGGGGTAGACAAACACTAAGAAAGGGACGCTAAATACATATTTTCTAGTAGTAATAAATGATATTGTTCTTATTTTTCTTGTACTTGGATTTTTTCTCAGTGGGTTTTTCCTATAAGGTTTTAATAAGGCATATTCTCAATGGACATCCAAGGAAGAGTGTTATGAATATTTAGTGGATGTCCATCTCCCTAAGTCCTTTCATATTTCCTATGATAGTACTTTTATTTCCCACAAGACACAATGTGCGGGAGAAGCAGTGTTAGGAATTTACCCAGATGACTATTTTCACTTAATCTGTTAGAGCAGTGTTAGAATACCCACAAAGTTCGACCAGGTGAACTGGAAAAAGTCATCCGGGTATATATACTATCCCCAAAACTACTTCTCCCGCACATTGTCTCTTATTGGGATTTTCAGTAATCTTGTCAATAATATTCTTATTCGAGCAGGGGACAACTTTCCCCGCAAATTTCCTTGTACGTAGAACTCCCTGGGCAGATTTAAACCAACCACAAGACACACGGCGCCAGTGAAGCTGGCTATAACACCCACCCACCCTAGGAAGTATAACAATAATGTAAAGTGAACCTGGTGGAGTTGTTAAGAGAAAAGAGGAATTCCTTTCCTTTTATAAGGAAAATTGTGTTCTGTACACCTAAACATAGGCTAATCTCGCTCCAAAATTGAACCTTGTGAATGTCACAAACTTGTGTGGGTCGTATGGAACAAAATATCAGGTGCATTCAAAGAATAGCATACCACTCATTTTATTTTGAATTTAGAATCAACAGAAACCACGAAATGGGCGTAGAAATGCTAAAATATAGAGATGCTAAAAGAATAAGGAATTGTAGGAAACATTCAAAGTGCTTGATAATCGAAATGCTAAAAGTAAGCATATATGACACACACACACACATAGACACATACATAATAATTTACTCTGACGATTATAGGGAAGAGAGATATTCAAATTACCATTATTAAATAGGAAATTTATCCCACTTCAAATTCATACTTACCCATGATCTTTCACTACGAAAAACGGATCAAATAGCAGGGGGTTTTAAGTCAATTAGCTGGGGTTTTTAAAACTGCTGGAGTTCAAGTCCCGCAATCATTCTACAGGGTTTTTAGAAAACACTAGTATCGTGTCTATTTGCGAGGGTTTTATTGCGGGGGGTTTTAACCCCTACAATTAGTGGAGGTTTGTTTGAGAGGGTTATAAACCTCCTGAATCTTGAGTGATTTTGTAGAAGTTTTTCTGTGGAGGTTTTTGATTGACATAGTTGGTAGGACTTTTTTCTTGGGGTTTCAATTCAACGTCCTGTAACAGTTATGGAAAGACAAAACAATTTGAGAATTTGTTCTCCTTATCTCAATAACACATTTTTATTACTAGCAACTATACCTACATATTATAAAACACATATTAAACTTGATAACTTGATCAAAAACCGAAACTTTCAATAAAAATATAACTAGGATAACATAACTGTACGTATTGTCATATATCTAAAATATTTAATGTCATTCAACTGAAAATCATTATAAAAAGAAACATTTGTAGCTCAAATATCTGCTATCATACAACTCAAAATCATAATAGCTTCAAAGAAATCCTAAACTAAAGAATCTTAGAAACGTTAAATGTTGCTATATATCACAGATGATTAGTTGCGTGCATTGAAGAATGAGGCTCACTTGTACACTCACTTGCCTAAAATAACAAAAGAAATTTTGACTCATTTCAAATATCAAAAAAGAACTAAAAATGAGTTTGTGAACGCTTTAACAAATACACAGATTTTTGAAATCAGAAAACTTTATAGTTCACACCTGTAGAGTCCTGTAAGCACGACTAAGTATGTATCTTCTATCCTTCCCAACTTGTACATATGAAAAATGACCTGGATCTTGGGGCCTCTTGTTCCTGAAATAGAATGTTGAAGTGTTATGTGCAAGCATATTCTAAAACTACATTTTCTGATACCATATCATAGGTGCGAAGTGTCCACTACTTATTTTTCTGATACCACATACTTGAGAAAAATGAATCAATTACGCTTTATGAAGGAAAAGAATTGAAGCAATACTTATTTTTTAGCTATTTAATCATTCAACACCTTTTCACCTCTTAATGTACACTAATGGCCCCAAAAATACTGGTCTATATAACAGACTATCAATCAAGATCAGACCTCAATTAGTCTCATATCAATCAAGTATTGGAATAATTTTCAAGAAGGACCCCAACAGCTCTAATAATACCAAGTGATAGAACTAACGCGGAGAAGCCCCATAGAAAGAGATATCTACAATATACTGATAGGGGGTGCAATACGGGTTTGACAATAATTCATGACAAACATTAATAACTCTATCACATTTTCAATCATAGGCTAACATTCAATCAATTAACTTCTTGCACAATAATGCCAAATTAAGAAATTACATCATTAATTAACTCAAGTACACTAATTTGGGTATTCAATAAACATGCAAGCAAACCATTTTATCTAAAGAAGAAGTGAGGAACTCACTTGTTCTTGAAGAACCTTCTTGGAAAAGAAATCAACTTCAAAACACCAACATTCAGTTGAACTTCAGTAACCAAAACCCTCTTCCAAAATCAATTAGCCAGTCCATATACCCAAAAACCATCATTTAATCCCACATGCAAGATGTACCAATCCAAATCAAGCTCTCTAAAGCCACATGCAAGATGTACCATCATTTAACCAAAACCATCATTCTGGTGTGGTTGTGCTTTGGGGAAGTGGAACTCTAAATCATGAGGGAAAATGAATGATGAGAACAGTGTCTTATGCTTTTAGCTGAGATATTTTTTTTTGTCAAGACTTTTAGCTGAGATATGAGTAGAGGAGATGGGTTAGTAATAAAAAAAAGTTTTGTGGGTTGGGCTTGGCATAGGAGGTGAAAACATATTTTTCTACTACAAGTCCCCTTTATTACTATCACTAGACTTAATTTATCTTTCACCAATTAATCACTAACACGACGCCAGTGAAGCTGGCTATATCACCCACCCACCCTAGGAAGTATTGCACTAATGTAAGTCCACTTGGTGGAGTTGTTAAGAGAAAAAAGGAGTTCCTTTCCTTTTATAAGAAAAATTGTTATAGACTTAAAAATAGGCTAAGCTCGCTCCAAAATTGAGCCTTGTGAATGTCGCAAACTTGTGCGGTTCGTATGGAGCAAAATACTAGGTGCATTCAAAGAACGGCAAACCACTCAATTTTTTTTGAATCTAGACTCAACAGAAACCACAGAATGTGCGTAGAAATGCTAAAAAATAGGTATGCTAAAAGAATAAGGAATTGTAGGAGACATTCAAAGTACTTGATAATCGAAATGCTAAAAGTAAGCATCTATGATTCTTTCTCTTTAAACTTTTAAACAAAATAAATAAATATATTTTAAATGTGTTTTACGGAAGAATCACTCTCATGGATAAACTTTTGTGGTTCTCGTTTTACATTGACCACATGGCTCTCCTGGGATGAACTTTGTGATCCACACTTTTTTTTTTGTAATTTGAGAGTATCATCTAACTTTGTCGTTGCCAATGGTTTGAAGCTAAAATAATAATTTTAGATCGTAACGAGTTGTTTTATAATATTCTTTTAAAATGTTATATAGCTTTTATATACAGATTTATAAGTTGTCGATATAAATTATATATGTATTTTAAAAATATTTTTCTTGAATTAATTATTTATTTTAAGGAAAATTCTTATATAGTATATGCGTTTTTAATATAATTCATGCCAATATTTTTTCAGCTTAATTGTTGAAAATAAAATTTTAAATAGCTTAATTATGGGCATGAGTTTTAATAATAGAATATTATAAAATAACCCGTTACGATCTAAAATGAATAGGTTTATTACCCAAGATAAAGGTTAACGATATATAAATTATATCGAGTATGGGTGACGACCCAAAGAGGTAGCATCCTAGGCGGGGAAGGTCATGAGCCCTTAACCTAGACTCTAAGTTAAGCACTATGGTATATACTAGTGTATGGGGTTCACCAGGATTAGCAAACTTGGAAGTCGGTATTAGCAAAAGTTAGTTCCACGATTCACCGGGATTAGCAATGTAGGCAATCGGTGTTGTGCTAAGTTAAAGAGGCACATAGTTTATAAATTGAACTACGAAAGAAAAAGGATGCATAATTTAACCGCGAGTGTAATTAGGGGTCTCGATAGAACTCACTGAGATTTTATCTCACTGTTTATATTTGTGGTTTTTACAGAGAAATATAATAGAGAAAAGCGAAGGCTTAGAAGCACGACTAGACGACGTGCCATTGTAGAAGCTTCATTGGGGTTTGCTTTACATAGATATATAGATTAGTAAAAGATATTCCTTTGTTGATATTTCTCTTAATTAAATTTATAAGTTAATGGTACATTACGTTAGGTATTAATGAAAGTTACAAAATTTGTGTCCTATAAATACGACATATATCACATTGTAAATCTAGTACCTTGAATAGTCTAATACAAAGGCTCTCATACTCTCATTCTCTTTAATCTACTTCTTCATCTACAGTCTCTTATCATGATGATATTTCGCTCTAACTTTGGTTACTTTCGAAATAATATATGGTGTGTGTACTCAATTTGACTTGGCTTTTATTTCTAGTCATGAAACTTTTTTTTAAAACAAATCTATTGTTCTACCATCTCTTCAATCAAACAATCCACTATCATTATCTCTATTACCTCTATCTCACCTGTTGTTACTTTTTGTCACATCACACATTTGAGAGTAAAATTGTCTATTAATAAAAAAATTCACATGTATAGTCATTTTCATGAGGCCCGACGCACATTCAGAAAAAAAATCTTTTCTCCCCCTTTTAATTTTAATTCCCTCTATTTTCTCTATATTCTAATTTTAATATTTTTTTGAATCTATCTACTATTCATTTAATCAAATACCCACTACTAAAATTTTATTTTATATTTCCTACAAACTATTTAATCAAAGCAATCATTATTAAAACATATGTTGTACTCATTGCTATTCTTTTACTACATCACCACACTTGAGGGCAAAGTGGTCTATATAACAAATTTATTCACATGTGTTCTCATTTTTAACAGAGTCAACCGCTCATCTACTATTCTACTTCTTCTATTATTCGACTATCTCCTCAAATAACTCACTACCTAAATCTCAATTTTATCCATCTTTATATTTTTGTCACTTCACCATATTCGAGTGTAAAATTGTCTATTAATAAAATCATTTGCATGCGTTATTCTTTTTTGCATGGGGCCCACTGCACATTCACCATACTTTTTTCTCCCCCCTTTTAATTTTAGTTCCCTCTATTTTCTCTCTATTCTTATTTTAATTTTTTTAACATATCTACTATCTATTTAATAAAACCCACAATACTAAATTTTTGATTCTATATCTCCCACGGCCAATTTAATCAAAACCCTCATTACTAAAACTTCTATTTTACGCATTGTTATTCTTTTGTAACGTCACTATATTTGAGGGCAAAGTGATCTATATGATAAAATCATTCACTTGTGTTCTTTTTCATAGGGCCCACAACACACTAACAAAATCTCTATTTTACTCATTGTTATTTTTTCCACATTACCACATTTGTGAGTAGAATTGTCTATTAATAAAACCACTCATATGTATTATATTTTTTAAATATTAAAACTTAAATGATACGTGCTTAGTTTACAAATATCATATACAGTTTATGAATTGATAATTATATTACAATTTCAATTTGAGACTACTATGAAATGCGCATGCTCGGATATTTTACTAGTTTTAGTGATGCAACTTAGACTTGGCTAAAAGTGATGCTGATATTCATAGCTCAAAATAAAATAAATTTTTTGTTTTTTGATTTTTCATAATTTATTAATGAGACAAATTATTGTTGATAAAAAACATATGCAAAAATTTAAGATAATTTTAATTGTAAGCTAAACATAAATACTTATTATATTTTCAATCTGTTTGTCTTTATATTAAATTAATGACACTTAAAAATTTGATCTAATTAATATTAGTGCAACAAAAATATTCATTTACGAATTAATTTCACTTTACGGCTATATATGTTACCCCACAATAAGAATCTTGCTTTCCTTTCATCCCCATTCTCCTTGCCAAATATCCCGACTAAGTAATTCAGAAGCTTTATTTGGTCCTTCGAAACAAAATCTCTCGACTATATATAGAGCACTAGATATACATTTGTTTAGGATTTCTTTTCCTCTGAACTGCGAGTGCAGCCGTCAGCCAAACTCGTAGGAAAACTTTGGTTTGCCGTTTTTCTTTTTCTTTTGTTAAGCAATTTTGATTTCTTTTCTTTTTCTTCTTTTTTATATTTTAAGCAGCGTAGTCAACATAAATCTTATCTATATAAGAATGCAGCCTTTAGCCAAACTCGCGGGAAAACTTTGGTTTCCTTTTTTTTGTTAAGCTACTTTAGTTTTCTTTTTTCTTTTTTAAATATTTTAAGCAGTGTAGTTTTTGTACTTTAGAGTTTGTAAAAACTTTTAAATGTTAAGATATGTGAAGATCATTCCTCAATAACTAGTTTGATGGAAAAATATTAATTTCGTGACAAAGTATATAAAGTATGCTGCAAAGCAGTGTGTTTTGAGGTACTTTAGAGTCCAGTCAAATTTTAGATGTTCAAATACGTGAAGTTCTTTTCTCAATAATCAATTTGGTGGAAAAAAAATAATTTCGTGACAAAATAAATAAAATGCAATGCGATGCTAAGCAGTAAATTTTGAGGTACTTTAGAGTCTGGAGAAAATTTAGATGTTCAAATACTTGAAGTTCATTTCTCAATAACCGGTTTGGTTGGAAAAAATTAATTTTTTTGACAAAATGCGTAAAGTGCGATGCTAAGCAGTGTGTTGTGAAGTATCTTAGTGTTCGGAAAAAAATTAGATGCTCAAATGCGTGAAGTTCATTTCTCAATAGCCAGTTTGGTGGAAAAAAATAATTTAGTGACAAAATACGTAAACGTGATGCTAAATAGTGTGTTTTGAGATACTTTCGAAATTTTTTTAAGATGTTCAAATTCGTGAAGTTCGTTCTGCAATAACACGGTATGGTGTAAAAAATTAATTTCGAGACAAAATACATAAAATGTGATGCTAAACAATGTGTTTTGAATTATTATAATCTTCCAAAAACTTTTAAAGGTTCAAAAATTAATTTATGTAAAATGCAACTCACCACTTTAAAAGTTAATTTATTTTTATACTTCTTTTCCTAATATTTCTTCTTATATTTATTTTTTGCGAGTACTCTTCTTGACCCCCCTTCTTTTATGACCTTTATTTTGGTTATTTCTCACCAACAAGTATTAGAAACATACTTAAATTGGGGTTTATATTTTTATTTGTGTCTCGCTTTTAGTATTTGATTGTAAATAGTATTTAATGAAGATATATAGAAAATGACAAACATTATTAAATTTAGGCTTACCAACACATATGAACAATAGAAGTTTTGTAGATTCTCTTTCATAATTTGTTTAAAAATATAACTGACACCAGTTTAAAATTCAATCATTCTTATTCTCCTTTTTTAACGGGATAAACTTCTTCTCTTTATATTTTTTAAAACCATACTTTCTATAATCTTTAAAAAGTTAGTTTTGGTCATTCCGCACTAACAGGTGTATTAAAAACATACTTAAACTAGTCTTTATATTTTTATTTTAGTCCCATTTTTTAGTGTTTGGTTGTAAATAGTATTTAATAAATATATAGAAGATGACACACATTGGTTCATTTTGTTCTGTTTATTGAAGTTCAATGGTTCAACCTAAGTTCAGTCTTACCGGCACATATGAATAATAAAAAGTTTGTATTTTCTTTTTCCAGATTTGTTTAAAAATCTAATTAACATTAAGAGGCACAAACACATATTTACTAGTTTCACCCTTTGTTGTTAACTTCAACGATCCAGTTGAAGTTCCTAATGATGAAGATCCGAGAGTGATATAAGCTGCAGGAGTATAGTTTTGATCAAACTATGTGTTAAATTTTTATATCTACATTTGACGAATATAGATTATGTTATTAATTAACACTCTTTAAGACTTTTTTTTTGCATATTATCTATGGAAGTTGAATTTCAATGTTTTTGTTAATGTTCCTTTTTTATTTCATAATCTTCTTATTCAATTTTAAGTTATAATTTAATTTTATTCCCATTTATTATACTATATATTTAACACGAATTAGATTTAGCCAAACTCATGCATCGCATCGGTATTAGGGCTAATTATTTTTAATAATGTGAAGTCCTTTTTAGATGATTTTCTAATAAGGTGGTACCTGTTTTCTTTCAAAATAATTTGACATTAAAAGATACCCCGTCTATCATACCAAGCTGCTGGAGCTTCTTTGGCACATGTCGAAAATGTATGCCTCCAAAATCATGTGGTCGTTTCAGATATACCTCTTCATTTATGAAACCTTTTTTTGACAAAATTTATGAAACCGTTTAAAATGCACTTTTCACATCCATTTGATAAATAATCTCATGATGTGCAGCAAAAAATAGTTATTTTAACAACTTCTAGTCTAGCTACACGTAACACGAGTAATATTCTTATGAAGAACAACTTTGAAGTTGGATGAGCTAATTGCTGCTCTACGAGATATTTAAAGAATGGTGAGAAATGAGAATAACAATGATGGAGATCATGCACTACCTATGGAGGATTTGGAGCGAGGGGCAAGTCATTCAAGAAAATAAGGTGAACCAAGAGGAAGACCAAAGTCAATCATGCCCACCATGTGATTGGAGCAACATGGAGTGTTACTATTGTGGAGAGAAGTGCCATGTGCAAGAGAAGTGTGTACAAATGAGGGATGGCTTGAAGAAATTAAGAGAAATGAAAAATGATCGAGACAACTTCCAACAAACGTGGTTAGGACAAATGAATATGAAGATGAAGATGTGTTCTTAGCAACAAATGAGGAGGTTGTCAAAACAAAATTGGTGATGGATTCTACTGCCGCAAAGCACATTTTTTAAGACCGAGCGGTGTTTGACACCTTGAAGATTAATGGGTTTTTACCATTTTATGCTGGAAAGCGTGGTAAATTGAAGTAGGAAGGGATCAGAAGTGTGATAGTAGGAAGGGTTTTTACCATAGTGTGAGAGTTTTGGTTTTTTCCAGTTCTCTTTTTGGTGTCTACATTCGATTTTCAATTCACAATGGATCAGCTTGCTATTGAAGAAGATGCTAAGTTTGAGATTGCGCAAGGGGAAGAATATGGTGTTGGATCTGATCTCTCGCTGTGTTTGGTTGGGCATTTCTTAACTGACAGAGGGATTCGGGTTTCAGTAACGAAGGACAAAATGGCTGATATTTGGAGACCGGGAAGGGGGATCCAGATCAAAGAGGTTGAATCAGGTTTGTTTTTGTTCCAATTCTATCACCATCTTGACATTCAAAGAGTCCTAAAGCAGGGACCATGGTCCTTTGATAGGCACATTTTGATTCTTAGTGTTCTTCCGGAAGGGGCGGTGCCGCAGAAGATCTCGCTACATAAGGTTCCTTTTTGGGTTCAAATACATGACTTGCCAATTGGATTCATGTCAGAGGCTGTGGGAAAGGGATTAGGAGATTTCATAGGGGAGTTCTTGGAGTATAATACTCACAACAGTTCCAATTTTTGGCGTCAATACATGAGAATCCGTGTGTTGATTGATGTTCGGCAACCATTGAAACGCACGAAGAAGGTCAGGAAGCAGGGTGGAGAAGCAAGGGTGGTTAGCTTTAAGTATGAACTGCTGGAAAATTTTTGCTACCCATGTGGTATGTTAGGCCACATGGAAAGCTTCTGTGATCAGTTATTCTCACTCACAGTGGATGACGGAACTCGTGCTGGGGCCGCAGCTAAGGGCGGAACCACGGCGAAGCGGCGGCGGAGGCAGATATCGCTGGTTGCGTGATGAAGATCAGGAATGGAAACCGCCGATAGCACAATTAAATGCGGTTAATGGTAAAGAAGGAAATCATGGGAATATGGCTGGCAATCAATTCAGGAGAGAGAATAACCATGCTGGTGGTGGCAACGTTACAAATGGTGGGACCAATGGTAATAAAAATTATAAGGCTGTCACTATTAATTTGGTGGATATCTTGAAAGACCCAAATCAATTTTTTAATAAGCACATGCGTGAGTCAACAAGTCAAGCACGTGGAGCTGACGTGGATAATCAAAAGGAAGCAACCAATAAGAAACAAGATGAGGCCGCTGATGTCATGATTATTGAAACTAAACGTAAACGGCAACGAAGTGGGGAAATTGATGCAGAGAATAATACTAGAAATGATGATGTCACCATGCATGGTGATAATACTAGAAATGATGATATAGCTAGCTATACATGGTGATAATAATCACGTGAATGGTACTCCTCCGTTTCATATTAAGTGTTGTTTAAGGTTATGCACGAGTATTAAGAAAATGATTGGATATGCTAAATTTTATTGTAAAACAATGTGGTAGGACTAAAACACCCTTATACTTTTCTTGGTTGGTGCAAAGACATGGTTATTGATATTCTAAAGTAAGGGTATTGTTGGAAAGTAATAATAAAAGTTGTATTGGGATTCTAAAGGGACAGATAATTTGAGACAAAGAAAAATGACAAACAAGACACTTAATATGAGACGGAGGGAGTAGTATTCTGGAGGAAATGAAAAAACAAGATGTCATTATTGATCCTTTTTTATCGGCAGGTCATGGCAGTCAGGCCTGCCAAGAGCAATGAGTTTTATTAGTTGGAACTGCCGGGGCTTGGGTAACCCCAGAGTAGTTCTTGCACTTCGTGACCTCATTCGGGCATATCGTCCGGATGTTCTTTTTTTTGTGTGAGATGTTGGTTTATGCTAATAAAATTGAGGAGTTCAGAGTTCGTTTGGGTTTTGACTTGCCATTTGCTGTGAACAGAGCGGGTCAGAGTGGGGGTTTGGCTATTATTTGGAGACATCCTTTTGATTGTAGTGTATTGAGCTATTCAACAAATTTTATTAATGTGCAAGTGAGTTTTATTGGGGGTCCTAATTGGAGGTTCACCAGCTTCTATGGCTATCCGGAAAGTGGAAGACGCAGAGACTCTTGGGATTTGCTGAAGACTCTATCTCGTGACAATGATCTCCCTTGGTGTGTGATGGGGGATTTTAATGACATTCTTTCTAATGAAGACAAAAGAAGTAGGGAGGTGCATCCGGGGTTTTCAAGAAGCAGTACAGGAGAGCAATTTGCATGATTTACCAATGGAGGGTTATCAGTTCACTTGGACAAAACTTCTAGGTACACCAGATATCAAGGAGGAGCGCCTTGATAGAGCACTAGTCACTCAAAGCTGATTAGACATTTTTCGTTCTTATCATTTTATTAATGGTGTTTCTAATGAATCTGATCATTCTCCTATATGGTTATTTCACCGTAGAGATTTCAAATTTGAAATGGTTGGAGGAACCTGAGTTGCCTGTGGTGGTGGAGGAAAGTTGGATGGGGGGCGATAGCAGGGAGTTTATGGAGAAGATAAACTCGGTCACTGTAGCTGTAGATGAGTGGGGGAAGAAACTTAGGTCGAGATATCGGGCGGCCATTAATAATTGTCTCAGAGACATTGAAATGCTGAGGGGAAGAGATGGTGAGGACGCCGATAAGTTGTTGAAGGAGACGAAGGAGAGATTGGGGGTTTTGCTAGCACAAGAAGAAACGTTCTGGCGTCAGAGGGCGAAGGTACATTGGCTTAGAGATGGTGATATGAAAACAAGATTTTTCCATGCCATGGCGAGTGCAAGGAAAAGGAAAAATACTATTTTAAAACTTACCAAGGAGAATGGGGAAGTAGTTACTGAGCAGAGAGAGATTGGTGAAGTAGCTGAAAACTATTTTAAGGAGCTGTTCAGGGGAAATCAAGGTGACTATGTGGAGGTTCTCCGACACGTTGATAATCGTTTGAATGAGGAGGATAATGAGACTTTGCTTAAGCCATTGGTAGTGGAAGAATTCAAGCAGGCTCTTCTCCAAATGCATTCAGACAAGGCTCCGGGTCCGGATGGTTTAAACCCTGCGTTCTTTAAGAGGTTCTGGAATTTGTGCAGAGTGGATTTATTTCATACTGGAAAGATGTGGCTTGATACAGGTGAGTTTCCGTCTAACCTAAATGACGCTAATATTCTGTTGATCCCAAAAGTTGACAATCCGGGGACTATGAAGGATCTCAGACCAATATCTTTGTGCAATGTCATTTTCAAGATCATATCCAAAGTACTTGCAAACCGAATGAAGCCTTTGCTTCATAAGTGTATATCTTTGGAGCAATCTGCATTTGTAGAGGATCGGTCCATTTTGGATAATGTTCTTGTTGCAATTGAGACTTTACACCACCTAAAGTGCAAAACTAGTGGTCAGAAGGGGGAGATGACACTTAAAATTGATATTAGCAAGGCTTTTGACCGGGTGGATTGGAATTATCTAAAGGGTAATGATGTTGACCATGGGCTTTGATGAGAGATGGGTTAGATGGATATCCATGTGTTTGGAAATCGTTAGCTACTCTATATATTATGGTGAATGGTGAAAAGGTTGGACCTATTACTCCAGGGAGAGGATTGAGATAGGGTGACCTACTATCACCTTATTTGTTCATCATTTGTGCAGAAGGTCTCACAACTTTACTAAAAAAAAGCAGAGAGTAGAGGGGATTTACATGGTGTGAAAGTGTGTAGGAGGCCCCCATCCCTTACACACCTCCTTTTTGCTGATGACTGTTTCCTTTTTTGCAGGGCTGATGAGAGAGAGAGAGTAGGCAGCTTCAAGAAATCCTTAAAACATATGAAGTTGCGTCTAGTCAGGCTATTAATATGGCCAAGTCGGAGATATTTTTTAATAGGAACACTAGTGGTGACATGAAAGAGTTAATTACCTCTATTCTGGGTGTGACAGAGTGTATTGGGACTGGGAAATATTTGGGGTTGCCATCTATGATAGGGAGAAATAAGAAGCAAATGTTTGGGTATCTGAGGGATAGAATGTGGAGGAGAGTGCAACATTGGTCAGGTAAGCATTTCTCTAAAGCAGGGAGAGAACTACTTGTGAAATCAGTAGCTCAATCAATACCAACTTATTGTATGAGTGTTTTCTTACTGCAAAAAACGTTGGGGAAGGAGTTGGAGAGAATGATAAACTCTTTTTGGTGGGGTAGTAACCAGAACTCAAGAAGGGGTATTCATTGGTTGAATTGGGATAAGCTGACGGTGAGGAAGGAACATGGAGGCATGGGTTTTCGACATTTCTATGGTTTCAATTTGGCATTGCTAGGGAAGCAGGCGTGGAAGATTATCACCCACGCGGATACTATTGTGGGACATGTCTTTAAAGCAAAATATTTTCCGAATAGTGATTTTATGGGGCTCGCTTGGGCCATAATCTCAGTTATGTTTGGCGTAGTATCTACTCTTCCCGGGTGGTGGTAAATGTGGGATCTCAATGGCGTTTAGGAGACGGTAGGAATGTATCTATTTGGAGGGACCCGTGGTTGAAAGGGAAGAAAGATCATTTTGTTCGGTCCTCTATGGTAGTTGGAACGGAGGATATGAGAGTGAGCGGTTTGAGGGATGAAGCTAATGGGGGTTGGAATGATATTTTGGTGGATTCCTTGTTCAACAATCAAGAAGCAAATCTTATTAAGAGGATTCCGTTGTATAATGCCCAGGGAGAAGACAAATTATTTTGGTGGCGAAGTCGTAATGGTGTGTATTCTGTAAGGTCGGCGTATTATGGGATCATGGAGGACATTATTGACAATAGTGATCTTAGGAAAGAAGGAAATTGGATGCTAATTTGGCGTCTTAAGATTCCCCACAAAGTGAAGTTGTTACTTTGGAGAGTGGCGAGAGGATGCTTACCCACTAGAATGAATTTGAGACGCATGCACATTCCATGTGAGGAACAATGTCCAATGTGTAGTGATGGGAGTGAGGATGATATACATTTGTTTTTTAAATGTGGTGAAGCTCAAGCCATATGGGAACGTAGTCGCATGCTACCTACCGTCATTGCTTGTAGCGATCACCACAATGTTTTTACTGATTGTTTCTTTGCTCTTTTTGACAGTTGGACATATTCAAAAAAGAAGGAGGCAGCCATGAATTTTTGGGCTATATGGAAGAGACGCAACGACAAAGTATGAGAGGGTACAATGAAGCCGACAACTTTATCTCACCAGTATGCGCATGACTATCTTCGCGAGTGGGAATTGGCGAGACAGCAGCCAACCCGTAGCAGCACCACAACTGCTGGTGTTGCGGTTCCTTACCCGCAATGGCACAAACCGGCGCCAAGTACTTTGAAGTGCAACGTTGATGCTGCGTTGTTTGATCAGGATAGCAAGTTTGGTATTGGCATTTGCATTAGAGATGAGAATGGAGTCTTTATGGAAGGAAAAACAATGTGGTTTGAAGGAATTCCGGAACCTCAAGAAGCTAAAGCGATGGGTCTATGGCACGCATTGAAGTGGTTGATGGAGTTAGGCTTGGAGGCAGTGGCCATTGAGATGGATTGCATCTCTGTGGTCAATGCGGTGAACAGAGCAACATCTCTCAATACCGATTTTGATGTCATTATTTCTCATTGTAATAATTTACTATCTATTGTTCCAAGCTATAAGATAAGCTTTATTAGGAGGCAAGCAAATCTTGTTGCTCATTCTCTTGCAAGGGCATCAAGAAACTATGCTAGCTCCCAGGTTCATTATTATAGTCCATCTTGTATTACATACATTATTGAAAGTGAAATGATATGAATTTATTTGCTGTGTCAAAAAAAAAACAATGCAATCCAAACTTTCCAAAACATTATATGTACCTTCTCCTGTTATCGATTTAATTTCTTTGGCAGAGATGATGTCCATGGGGTACATGTTTGTTAGTTCAAAGTGGGGATGGAAGGTAGGTAGAAAAATGAAAGTAAATTTCTATTTAAAAGACAATCCATGAGAATGATAACCGGTGAAAACAAAGTAAAATTTTCTGATAACATGAAAGTTTGAAAATTTTAATCAAGTGAGGATTTGTTGAAAAATCAATTAAAATTTTCAAACAACAACTAATATTAATATTGATAAAATTTCAAGAGACACATTTGAAGAGATAAAGATGTGCATCTAGAATCTTGAAGAAAAATCATGAAGTGGAGCCTCGTAAAAATTCATGAAACGTAGCACTCCAACAGATAGAGAAGAGACCAAGGGTGAGAATGAGATCACTTGTTTGAGAGGTCTATTATATTGAATGTATTATCATTTCTGTAACTCATAGAGTTTGAGTATTGTAGAGTGATACACAATTTAGATTAGATGGAATTCTAATTTGAGCAGTAAATAAAACTCTTGAGATGTTTCTATGTACATATGCAAAAGGAGTTGAACAACGTAAAACTTTGAGTGCGCTCTTATTTTTTTTTGAAATGTGTGCTCACATCTCAAATTTTAAGCGTTTGCATTTTACCCCAGCAATAAAATCATATAAAATACCAATGTTTTACTGAGTTTTTTTTTTAAATATCACAAAAAAAAATTAAAAATACAAAAATGCCACAAGTGTGCCACTATTTATCTAAATGCCACACTTTTTAAAATAGTTAGGGTATTCCATTTTAAAAGTGCGATAACCTAACATAAATAACTAATAATTTTTTATTTTTTTTAAAAATTTGAAGTTAGCCTATCGCACTTTCATAGTGCAATGGCCTTTGATCATATTTTTTTCTTTTTTTTAAATTATTTTAATGTTATTGGTGACATTGTTGTGTTTTTAGGTACTTTAGGGTCTGAAAAAAATTTATATGTTTAAATACGTGAAGCTTTTTCCTCAATAACAGGTTTGGTGAATAAAAAAATGTAATTCTGTGACGAAATATGAAAAATGTGATGATAAGCAGTGTGTTTTGATTACTAAATAAGTTGGTTTTGATGATGAGTTTCACAAGGAAAATATGTAAATACCAGATTGGTCATCTATCACCAAAACATGGTTAATTTTGTGGGGAACGTATGAAATTGACAAATTATATGACATTTTACAACCACATGTCCTTGTGCTTACATTTCTGAAATTGACAAATTAGTTTCATGATTAGTTTTACAAAGAAAATATGTAAATATTTGGTTGGTCATTTATCACAAAAACATGGTTAATTTTGTTGGGAGGGTGGTCAAAAGTCTGAAACTGGCAAATTTTATCGCCAAACTTATTTATATTTTTCCTAAACAATTTATCGAGGATCAGCGGCGTATCTAGGACCCTGGGTAAGGGTGTGCAAAAAATTTTAAACACACGCATTGCTATAAATATAATAAAGGAGGAAGAGAAGAAAGAAGAACTTACTCAAGAAGAAGGAAACACAGGGAGAGAAAAAATTAGAAATGTGTAAGAGTGTAAGTATTTGTGTGAATATGGTGTATTAGGTAGGTGCAAAACTAGGAGTTTCGGTGCAAACAAATATTTTCTAGGTGTGTAAAATATTTTTTAATAGGATATTACTGCTAATATTATTTTTTATTAGGAATATTAGTACTAATACTATATTTTCAGGGTGGTGGTCGATTGACCACACTGACATACATCTAGATCCGCCCCTGTCGAGGATTGAACTTGACATATTTGAATGGATAAATTTTTTCCACACCTTAAAGTACCCGAAAACCCAATGCTTAGTGTTGTCGTTTACAAATTTTGTCACGATATTTTTTTTCTCCAAACTGGCTACTGTGAATCTAAGTTCCCGCAGTTAAACAATTAAGTTTTTTTCCGAATCCTAAAGTACCCCAAAACATACAGCTTAGCATCGCCGCATTTTTCATATTTTGTCACAGAGTTACATTTTTTTATTCACCAAACCTGTTATTGAGGAAAAAGCTTCACGTATTTAAACATATAAATTTTTTTCAAACCCTAAAGTACCTAAAAACACAACAATGTCACCAATAACATTAAAATAATTAAAAAAAAAAAGAAAAAAAATATGATCAAAGGCCATTGCACTATGAAAGTGCGATAGGCTAACTTCAAATTTTTTAAAAAAATAAATTATTAATTATTTATGTTAGGTTATCGCACTTTTAAAATGGAATACCCTAACTATTTTAAAAAGTGTGGCATTTAGATAAATAGTGGCACACTTGTGGCATTTTTGTATTTTTAATTTTTTTTTGTGATATTTAAAAAAAAAACTCATGTTTTACTAGTGTTATAAACGTATCAAATACCATTTTTTGGGGAGTTCAAAATAAATACCTTAGAAACTGACGATCTAGGAATAGACATATAATGATTTCAACTATCTCTGCAGCTTCTATAGTAGAGAAGATAACTTTCTTACTCCTTATCAGACAACAACAGGTGACAAATTTGACCCAAGCTCTAATATTTTGGGGAGGCCCTCCACTGTCAAAAGAATCTAAACTTTCGTACCCATCACTAGCACTAGGTGAAAATTTAAAGAGAAAGCCATAAATGTCAAGATCGCGTCTCAAATCTGTGTACTTGGGAAACCGATCAACCTTGACAGAAAATTCATTACCCTCCTTTCCAGAAGAGAGAATTGAACACCAGAAGTCGCTACAAGAGTTTTGGAGCTCTTCTTTTGTTGAATGTAACATTGAGTTGAAAGCCCAAAGAGCTATTGGTTTTTCTAGATAACCACAGTGGAAAGCTTATTTTGGAAGCCAACCATTGACTAGTAACCCTTCAATAAAGCTATGTCCTTCATCAGTAGCCAATTCCACCACAGAATTTAACTTGTTGTTCAAAAAGGACTGTATCAAGTTACAGTTTCCAAGATCATGATGAGAGCCTAGAGAAGGAAATGTTTTCTGTTCCCCAAAAACTTTCACTCCCCAAACTGGAATTTCTTCTTCTTTTCCAAATGCCTTGAACTGGCTGTGGAAGTTTTCAACTATCCTAATCATTGTAGCTTCCCTACCATCTTCTTCATCATCATGATCATCGTCGTCGTTATCGTCGTCATCATCATCATCAGCATCATCATCGTAGTTCTTCTTTTCCTTTGCTTCCTTATTCTCCTTTTCTAAAAGTTTCTCCCGTTCTTTGTAGTGATCTTTTAGAAGATCATCCAACCCTATAATGTTCTTTCTTTTATTGATATATGGACTTGTAAGGGGGTTGGTAAGGTCGTCTTGTACCTCGAAATCCAAAGGATCGTCCATGTCTATGGAATAAAGTGTGGTGGTTGAGTTTGAAGCTGTTATTGAATTTCTGGATCTAATATTTATCTTTCTCACATGTAGGGTGTATGATAGCAATATAGGAGGTTCACAGAAAAATAAAGAGGCCCAGAATACTTGAGGCCCAGGTCCAACTCAACCCGGTTCACTTAAACACAAAATTCCCAATTAGGGTTTCATTTTCTGATTTCTTTCTCTCTCTTCTTCTTGAACGTTCTTGTTTCTCTCTTCTTCTCTCTCTCTCTGAATATGCTGCTGGGTTTGGAAAATTCACCACCAAGCAGTGTTTGAAGCTCAAATGTTGCTTCAATCACAAAGGTATGGTGATAATATCAACACACGAGCAAAACCCCTCTGGTTTTGCTCACAATTATTCATGATTTCGTCTTCTCACTTACGAACAGTGAGCTCTATCCTTGGTTGATGATGATAGGTCAGAACTCGTCTTGAATCCGTCAAGCTTTCAACACAAGACTGGACACAGGTAATGCAATCTTTCTTACTTTGTTTTTCTTTGCTTAGATTCACAGATCAAAACCCTAATCTGTAACCTCTTTGCTTCGCAGGTACCAAAGCTTCTTGTTATACTCACAATACACTTGATAAGGTAGAATCACAACCGCTGTATGATTTTGCCTTTTGGATTCACTGTATTGGTGTAAACCTAACTTGTACCTTCTGTTTATGATTGAATGTGTTTCTGTGATTGTTCTAAGATGAACAATCACACACCAGAGTGCTCACAAGCTTCTGATTCAGGCTTGTAATTAGGTATATTCCTCCCTCTCTTCTTATTCTTCCTTTTCCCAGTTCAGTCACTGAAATGGTTTTCTAAATTCCTTTCCTTTCTATGTTTTGCGAGGCTCACAACACTCTTGTGAAGATCACACAACAATGACTCAAAGGAACTCAAAGAATCTTGAAGAAGAAAAAGACTTAGAGAAAAATGCAAAAACAAAAACAGAATGTAATAGATGTGTAAAACCTTATTTTTGAATACACTATTTCACTATACAGTAGTACTATATATATACATGAAAAAATTCTGTTGAGTTAGTTAGGAGTTTGTTACATAGTTGTAACAGCTTTTAACTCCCATAACTGAATTTGTTATGGCTTAGAAAACCGGCTGGGCAACGGTTATGTTGGTTGAGTAACCGTAGCCACACTTCAGAGGTTGTGTTTAGGATTTTTCATTAAATCCAACATCCTCCCTTAACGAAAAACATAAAACACAACAAAAACATTTAGGAGAGACCTAAAACCTCAGGACAGGCCCCTGGACTAGCCATAGATTATAAGAGATCCAGAACAAGCCTCTGGATGATGACTTTGAGTTGCCATCTAAATTTTAGAAGGCAATCAATCCTAATTCTCTCCTAAAATGTGTAAAAAGTTCACCTTTTATTGCTTTGGTGAATATATCAGCCTGCTGCTCCTTTGTGTTGCAGTAGTCTACAATCAATCTTCCTTTGTTAACCTGGTCCCTTAGATAATGAAATCTAGTTTCAATGTGCTTGGTTCTGCCATGGCTCATTGGGTTTTTTGCTAGACAGAGAGTAGACTTATTATCAATTAGGATTTTAGGAATCTGAGTGAGATTGATCCCTAGTTCCTTTAGGAGTTCTTCCAACCAGGCTGCTTGGGTGGCAGCACTACAAGCAGCCACATACTCTGCTTCACAGGAACTTAAGGCAACAATTTGTTGTTTTTTTGAGCTCCATGAAATGGGCACACCTTGAAATTTAAACAGGAAACCGGAGGTGCTTCTTCTATCTATGTGGTCACCACACCAATCACTGTCTGAGTAACCTTGTAGCTCATAATTCCCTGCATTTGTACCTTTAGGAAAGAACAGCCCATAGTTTAGAGTACCTTTAATATACCTCAGAATTCTTTTGGCAGCATTGAGGTGTATTTCCATAGGCTCATTCATAAATCTACTGATCATCCCAGTGGCAAATAAAATATCTGGCCTACTGTGGCATAGATATCTGAGAGAACCTACAATCTGTCTGAAATAGGTAGGGTCAACTTTGGTCCCTTTTTCCCCTTCCTTTTTGCACAAATATCCCTCAGCTGGATTTGAGGCAGAATTGCACTCACTCATCCCAAACCTTGTAAGAAGCTCTTTAGAATACTTTAGTTGGTGTAGAATAAGACCTTCTGGAATTTGGAGAAATTCTAATCCAAGGAAGTAGGACAGCCTACCTAGGTCAGTCATTTCAAACTCCTTCATCATAGCCTCCTTGAACTTCAGAATTTCCCTAGGGCTTGAACCTGTTACCAATAAGTCATCAACATATAAACATATTAGTAATAGGTTAGTTTGTAAAGATCCTTTCACATAAACACCAAACTCATTGGTGCATTTAGTGAACCCATTTTCAACAAAGAAGGTATCAATCCTTTTGTTCCAGGCCCTTGGGGCCTGTTTCAAGCCATATAAGGCTTTATGTAAATGGCAAACAAGCTTTTCTTTGCCTTTTATCTCAAAACCAGGGTGTTGTGAGATAAATACAGTTTCTTCCAATGGTCCATTAAGGAAAGCAGATTTGACATCCATATGATGCAAATCCCAATTTTCACTACAAGCTAGAGCAGTAACCAACCTAATGGTTTCATGCCTAGCTACAGGTGAAAATACTTCCTCATAATCAATCCCTTGTTTCTGTTGAAAGCCCCTGGCAACAAGCCTGGCCTTGTACTTAGCCACCTTGCCATTAGGATCCAATTTTAGTTTAAAAACCCACTTTACACTAATTGCCTTTTTGTCCTTAGGTAAAACAGTAAGAGTCCAAGTCCCATTTTTGTCAATGGACTGCAACTCCTCTACCATAGCCTGCTTCCATTCTTTAATCTTTAGGGCTTCCAAATAGTTCACTGGTTCTGAATCTGCCATCATGGCAAAGTGAACCAGATTACCATCATTAGTAACCTCATTATCAGTAGTCAATTCATAGTCTGCAAGCCTTCTAGGGGGTTGCCTTAACCTTTGTGCCCTAGGTATAGCCTGTACAGCAGGTTCTGGTTCTGATTCAGAACTACTTTCAGCTTCATCAGAATTCTGATCATTAGCTGAAACAGGATCCTCATTAGGTTGAGGGTGATTTTCTTCATCAGAAATTTCATCAATGGGATGAAGTTCAGTGCTCAACATTTCTTCTGGAACTGAAGAATCCACTGAACTTACTAGTTCAGTCCTTTCCCAGTTCCACTGCTTATCTTCAAGCACTACAACATCCCTTGACACCTCAGTTTTATAATTTGTAGGATCCAGTAGCCTATAAGCACCTGTAGGGTGATACCCCACAAGAATTAAAGGCCTACTCTTATCCTCTAGTTTCTTTCTCTTACCATCAGGTATATGACTATACACAAGAGAGCCAAATACCCTTAGGTGAGAAACATTTGGCTTATCACCACACCAGACTTCTTATGGTACTTTGTCTTCCAAACCTCTTGTTGGACACCTATTCAGAATGTAGACAGCTGTATGAACAGCTTCTGCCCACAGCTTCTTAGGTAACCCTTTTGACTTGATCTTGCTCCTTGCCATGTCAAGTATTGTCCTATTCCTCCTTTCAGCCATACCATTGTGCTGAGGAGTATAGGGTGACGTAATTTCATGTATTATACCTTGATTGGTGCAGTATTCCTCAAATTCTTTTGAGGTATACTCACCACCACCATCAGTTCTTAAAACCTTTAAGGTCTTACCACTTTGATTCTCAACCAGTGCTTTAAACTTTCTGAACACACCATAGGCTTCCCCTTTGGTCTTTAACAAGTACAGCCAGATCTTCCTGGAGAACTCATCAACAAAAGTCATAAAATATTTGTTTCCCCTTATTGAGGGTGTATCAAGTGGTCCACACAAATCAGAGTATATAACATGTAATAAATCTTTGGAATAATGTTTCATTTCCTTTTTAAACATCTTTCTAGGTTGCTTACCCATTAGACAAGTAGTGCATGTTTCCTTAGTCAAATCAATCTTAGGTAACCCTTCTACTAAGCCTTTGGTACTCAAATTACACAACCCTTTAAAATGTAGATGGCCATATCTTTGGTGCCATAACATGCCTTCACATTCAGTGGTAGCACTAAGACATTTGGCCTCTGCCATGCTTATGCTTGTCTTGAAAGTCCTATTGGTAGCTAAGGTGGTGGTCAGGACTAGGTTATCATTAATATCAAACAGCTTGAGTTTTAAGTGCTTCATAAGCACTGAGAATCCTTTCTCAACTAGCTGCCCTAGGCTAATAAGATTGCAACTAAGACCTGGTACATATAGAACATCCTTAATTATAATAGTTTGACCATCCTCCCTAGTGAATTCTATATTCCCCTTACCCTTGGAAATAATAGTCCTGCCATTTGCACACCTAATAGCAGTTTTCACAGTAGGGTCATAGTCCACCAGCCACTGCTTGTTGCCAATCATGTGATTGGAGCAAGCAGAGTCTAAGTACCACATCTCAGTGATGGTTTCACCATCACTGGTGGTTACAGCCAGAACTACATAGTCAGTGCCTAGTTTTGATTCTATATTAGTCACAGTTTTATCCTTCCTAGGTTCAGTTTTGTCTGAATCATCAAAAATCATACTGAAAGCAACATTGTCAGACTCATCAGATTCTGAACCAGAATCTTCCTTAGCCATATTGGCTTCTGAGACTGGTTCACTAGGCTTTGAGCCTTTTCTGGTGGGACATTCAGTGGCATAATGCCCCATTTTGTCACACCTATAGCATTGCACCTTAGACTTGTCTTTCTTTTTTGGTGCATTATTATTTCTTTTAAAAGAATCAGTTTTAGAGTTAGGATTACCTACCTTACCCTTAAACCAATTTGTCTTGTTGTTGTTGCCTCCTTTGCTGCCCTTTTTCCCTTTGGTTTTGGCAGCAAATAGTGCCTGATCCTCTTCATCACCATCTTCATCAAGAAGATCTATTCTTACCTCCTTAGCCTCAAGTTTGGCTTGAAGTTCCTCAATCTTCAAATCATCAGCCCTGGTTGTCTCTTCAATGGTGTTGGTCACAATAAAAAACTTTTTTGTCATGGATCTAAGAATTTTCTTGCACACCACCTTTTCTTCAAGTGTCTCACCTTGAAGAGCCATATTATTAATGATTTTCTTCACTCTGTTGAAGAAATCTGTCACATTTTCACCTTGTTTCATTTTAAGGCTCTCATACTGTGCCCTTAGGGCTTGCAACTTTTCTTCCTTAATAGGAGCTGCTCCACAATAGTATTTATTTAAGGCATCCCATGCCTCCTTGGAAGTTTCACACTTCCTTATTCTTTCAAAGTCTGCCTCATCACAAGCTCTGTGAATGAGAGTCAGACCCTTGAAATCTTTTTGTTCATTTTCCATGAACTCTTTTCTTTGTGCAGTAGTAGCATTTTCAGTTATTTGGTCGAACCCATTCTTGACAATGTGTAGAACCCCATGAGAACCCAGCACAGCCCTCATTTGTATTGCCCAGACATCATAGTTTTTTCCAGCCAGCTTAGGAACATGATGATCCATGCCACTGTTGGTAGACATTTTACTGATACTGTAAAACACAACTCTTATGATACCATATTGAATTTCTGGATCTAATATTTATCTTTCTCACATGCAGGGTGTATGATAGCAATATAGGAGGTTCACAGAAAAATAAAGAGGCCCAGAATACTTGAGGCTCAGGTCCAACTCAACCCGGTTCACTTAAACACAAAATTCCCAATTAGGGTTTCATTTTCTGATTTCTTTCTCTCTCTTCTTCTTGAACGTTCTTGTTTCTCTCTTCTTCTCTCTCTCTCTCTGAATATGCTGCTGGGTTTGGAAAATTCACCACCAAGCAGTGTTTGAAGCTCAAATGTTGCTTCAATCACAAAGGTATGGTGATAATATCAACACACGAGCAAAACCCCTCTGGTTTTGCTCACAATTATTCGCGATTTCGTCTTCTCACTTACGAACAGTGAGCTCTATCCTTGGTTGATGATGATAGGTCAGAACTCGTCTTGAATCCGTCAAGCTTTCAACACAAGACTGGACACAGGTAATGCAATCTTTCCTACTTTGTTTTTCTTTGCTTAGATTCACAGATCAAAACCCTAATCTGTAACCTCTTTGCTTCGCAGGTACCAAAGCTTCTTGTTATACTCACAATACACTTGATAAGGTAGAATCACAACCGCTGTATGATTTTGCCTTTTGGATTCACTGTATTGGTGTAAACCTAACTTGTACCTTCTGTTTATGATTGAATGTGTTTCTGTGATTGTTCTAAGATGAACAATCACACACCAGAGTGCTCACAAGCTTCTGATTCAGGCTTGTAATTAGGTATATTCCTCCCTCTCTTCTTATTCTTCCTTTTCCCAGTTCAGTCACTGAAATGGTTTTCTAAATTCCTTTCCTTTCTATGTTTTGCGAGGCTCACAACACTCTTGTGAAGATCACACAACAATGACTCAAAGGAACTCAAAGAATCTTGAAGAAGAAAAAGACTTAGAGAAAAATGCAAAAACAAAAACAGAATGTAATAGATGTGTAAAACCTTATTTTTGAATACACTATTTCACTGTACAATAGTACTATATATATACATGAAAAAATTCTGTTGAGTTAGTTAGGAGTTTGTTACATAGTTGTAACAGCTTTTAACTCCCATAACTGAATTTGTTATGGCTTAGAAAACCGGTTGGGCAACGGTTATGTTGGTTGAGTAACCGTAGCCACACTTCAGAGGTTGTGTTTAGGATTTTTCATTAAATCCAACACCTGTAGGTTTCTATAGAAACGTGTAAGAGAAGAGAAATTGTCAGTTCCACATAAAAATGCTCGAAAATGGCAATCCTTTAAAACTCAAGTTTTTCTCATTAGACAATGAAGACTGACCATTAGTTTTTTTTTAGCAACCTAATTTGGATACACATTGACCTTGTTTTTCGCAATCTTATTTCTATACCCTATTTATATAAATTTTGAATGAGTCACACAGAGTTATGATAAATTTTACAACCTAATAATTTGGGTATTCCATGACCTTCTTTAACTTAGTATTTTTCTAAGTTTGAAATATTCAGATTAGTCGAGCATTATGTGAACAACCTAATAATTTGGGTACTCATTTACCTTGTTTAGCGCAATTTTTTTCTATACCCTATTTATAAAAATTTAGAATGAGTCATGCATGCTATATATAATGAGTTATGAAAAAAATTTCAAACTGATAATTCGGGTATGACATTGTTTAGCTCAACATTTTTCTAAGTTTGAAATGTTCAAACTTGTCAAACATTTTTGAAAAAACCTAATAATTTGGGTACTCATTAACGTTGTTTAGCGCAATCATTTTTTCATACCCTATTTATAAGGATTTAGAATGAGTCATACATGCTATATAATGAGTTATAAAAAAATTTGCAGGGAGGTAAAAGCTATTTAAGCCAACATAAAAATAAAAAAGTACATGTATCTAGACTTAAATTGAGTCTAAATACATGTACTTTTTTTTTACATGAGAGTATCTCTTTTTTTTTTTACCAAAAGGGAGTATCTCTTTCATAATTCGTGCAAGCTCACAATTTATAATGAGTTGTATATGCTCTTTGCATTTACCTAATAAATCTGGTCTTCTGCATGAAAAGAAGAAGGTAAAGATTAAAACGGCAAAAAAAAATGAACCTAGACTTAACATTGGACAAAAGGGAATTGAGACAAAGACAGTAGATATCGAGTAGCCACATTCTATTCTTTTCTCCCATGTTTTGCTGTGTCCTCGGTTTTAAGCCTTTGTGATGCAAAGATACAAAGTGTTATATGGAATCTAATGCGTGAAAATCTGTGACCTCAAATTTGATATTACAACTTGGTGCCTTTGAGATATGATGCTTATACAATAAGAATGTTCTTATACTACAAAAAGAATTTTTCTTTCATTCCCATTCTTGCGAAAAATCCTGACTATATTCAAGAGTAGAACACTACATGCTTGGAAACAGGTATTTTCACTTTTATTATATGTCCTTTCAACACAATCTCTATACTATATATAGAGCTCATACTACTCATTGTTTAGCCAACACAAGACATGAAGCTAGTAAAGCATTAAGCATGTTTAGGAGATTAACTATTTGTTGACTGTCCCTTAGAGTTTCTCTGAACGCTTCATGATTAGAAAGGATATATATAGCCCTTCATGAAGTGTTTGGGGGAACTCTTGGGTTCAATCAACATAACAACAGCCAAATTTATTTGATTGATGTGTTTTTTTATGTCCATTAGATGAAATGACAAATAAATATCAAACACATACACTACCATGGCCCACACCCAAGTTCAAACTCGGAAGCCGACGTCTCCATATCACTGAAATTGCCAAGAAAATAATCAGTGAGGGACATTTGATTGATATGTTTAGGAGAGTACTTAAGTCCTCCTCTGTTTTTTTATCTTCCTCAATAGATTCTTGAATAATTTCTCTATATAAAGTTCTTCTATGTCTGAATATTAATTTCATGATCATTTTCAATGTTCACACAAAATTCCTATGTTTCTTATATTTACAAAATCAATAAATCAACCTATATACATAGGGGTGTTCACGGATCAGTTTGGATCAGATTTGTTCAAATTCGTTGCCCGAACCGATTACAATTACTCAGTTTGATTTGTTCGGGTATTATGTTATTTCTCCAAAATCTGATCCAAACCAATCCAATATTTGAATGGGTTGGTTTGGATTGGGCTAACGGGTCATGCACTACAAGAAAATCCTTCATTTGCGACGGCAATTTTCATCGCAAATGCACCTTTTCCCGTCGCAAAGTTCAATTTCTGACGGAATTTGCGACGGACAAAATTTCGTCGCAAAGCGTTTGCGACGAAATTCCCCGTCACAAGTCCATCGCAAACTTCCGTGGGAAAGTCGGCGCAAACTCTGACACCTTTATGTCGCAAATCCGTGGCAAATTATTTGAAAATTTATAAATAGATGTTGAAATTTCCGTCGCAAATTGTTAAAAATTCCGAGGCAAATTCAGTAACTACCAAATAAATTCCGTCGCAAAGCAAAATATAATTAATTCTAGCAAAACTTGCCAATTACATTGCCATTCTTATTTGCAATACTTCCTTGCCAATTCAATTCAGACTCCAATCCACCAATTCAAACATACATAAACTACACTAATGTTAAAAGTGTCAAACATACAAAATATCAAATATCAAAACATATCACTAATATTAAAAGTGTCAATCTAATCCATAAACTTAGTTAAACATAAACTACACTAATGTTAAAGTTGTGTCAATCCAATCCTCCAACTTAGCTAAAAGTGTCAAACATACCAAATATCAAAATATATCAAAACATACCACTAGTTTATGTCAAACATACATAAACTATACTAATGTCCAATAAACTCAAAATTCTGAAGAAGCATCTTCACAATAACTTTCTACTTCCTTGTAGATGAACGAATGGGTACAGAGTTTTCACCTTCGTTGGTGCTTTCATTATTTTTTCCAAATATCTTTGATGCATTAAATATCTTATGAATTGTGTTTCTCAAACTTGTCTTGTGTTCATCAATAGATGCATGAATAAATTCATGAAAGTGATTTCTCAAACCCGTTCTGTGACTTATTTCTTTGACAGAATGTGACCTTTGGGGGTTCATATAGGAACTTAGGGTTTTTGATTCTACCAAAAATTGGGGGTTTTCTATATAATAAAAGTAAAGTAGACGCAAAAAACTTACCTTTAAGAAGAAGTATAGAGGAGGCACTGAGAGAAGAAAAGGGCAGAGAGGAGTCGCTGGTTTGATGTTTGACACGCTGAGACAGGGAGAAGAAGAAGGAAAACGACAGAGTGGTGGAGGGATTTAGGGGTTCAAGCGCGGAGGTGAGGTGGAGGTTGATGGAGGCGCGGAGGGGAGGTGGAGGTTGAGGGAGGCACGGAGGTGAGGTGAGGAGAGGAGAGTGAGAGTGTTAGGGTTTAGGAGAGTGAGAGTGAAAGAAAGGGTCGAGTAGACTCCCTTCACTTAAATCTGGATTATAACGTTTGCCATGGATTTGCAACGGACTGCTCGTCGCAAATTATCAACCTCCGTCGCAAATCATAAATGTCTCTCGCAAATCCTTTGCAAACTTGCCAGCATCTATTTTGATGATTGTTTTGGTCGAAAATCCGTGACAAATTGGCGACGGAATGATTTTGTGGCAAAAGTTTGTGGCAAATCAAGCTTATTCTTGTAGTGATGAGAAAAAAGTTAATTTTCTAAAATATAAAAAATTTACCATTTTTTGTAAACCAAATCAAACTCAAACTTGTTAATAGTTTTTCAATCCGTAGTATTTAAATTTTATAACTTAATCATAAGTTATTAAGATAAAACGTCTAAGCAAATAACATGTTGTGCTTCGAAAATTAAAAAAATTAATGACATAGTATGAGTTGTTCAAGTTCGGCTCAAACACAAAATATTTGAACCAAACATATCGGTTTGGATTAGATTGTGGGTTGGTTTGGATTTGCCCGAACCACCTAACACACCTATGTATAATAAGCCCCTTAAATTGCTTCCAATATTGTTTCCATGAGAGAATCTCCATCAGTAACTTTGATAATGCTTTCACAAGGAATAGTTGTTAATTGAGTTTTGTTGTTGTTCCCCAGTTTTGAGAGAACTTAGGTGCTCATTTTTTTGGATTTAATGTGGGTTCTAGCAAGTGCAGCCTATGTAGGAATTTGTGGTCTTGTCTTGCTTGGCAGAAAATATTCCAAACACAGCAGTGTGTAAAGCATTTCCGTAACCATTTCTGTAAAAAATTGGATGACAAATTATTTGGGACTTATATTGCAGATTTGATGAAAATGGGGGATCAAAATTGCCTCAAACATTCTCTTCCATACTTGTTTAATTGTAACCGTTTTGTATGATAACTGCTCCTTTTTTTTGCCTTCCCCGCATTAACGCAAAACTCCATTAACGCTTAAATGCTAACTTTTTAACGCAAAACTCCATTTACTTTTAACCAATTTCTCTTTGACCATTCCTTCTTCTTCTTTGTACTCATTTCACAACAACGACTCAACGATCTAGAACTGATTTCGGCAGCAATCACAGCAACGATCATCAGAACTAAAACGAAATCAAGAACTGCATCTTGCGGCATCTCTGCTCCTTTGGTTTTGTTGCTGCTTCGCAATCGCAAGCCAAATCGTGTTCTTCAAACGCAATTGCAAGCGAAATCATCGTGTTCTTCAATCACAGGCCAAATTGTTTCTCTATCTCGCGTTTCTCAGATTTAATTGGCTTCGATTGTTGAATCTCTTGTTTTGATTGTGCTTCGACGGTGATCACACCTTCTTACTTTGCCTTCTTCTTCGTACTCGTTTCCTGGCTGCTTTTGCTGCACTCTAACCATTGTTATGCAAAACTGTGGTTAGTGGCATCTAACAATAGTTATGCATATGTGTGGTGGTTAGTTGCATCTAACCACAGTTATGCATATCTGTGGTTAGTGGCCACTAACCATTGCTATGCACATTTGTGGTTAGTGACATCTAACAATTGTGGTACAAATCTATGGTTAATGAACGAAGTCTTTTTTTTGTGTGAAACAGAAAGCACCCAAAAAATACTTTTTTTAAAATTTTTTAGATAAATGACCCTTTTACCCTTTTAGTGACAAATACTAAACAAATTATTTAGTATCATAAATCACACTCCCAAAAGTGATATTAAGCCTTCTATTTAAAAGGCAACCCATGAGAAAGACAAGTAGTGAAAATTAAGAAGTAAAATTAGAATAACTGATATTAATATTAATTAAAATTTTAAGAGACACAATCAAAGAGATGAAGAGGTGCATCTAGAGTCTTGAGAAAATTCATGAAATGAAGCTTCTTAAAAATGTGGGATTATTTTTATAAAAAAATGTGGGATAATCAATATCACTATGTCAAATACATAGATTGAGACTACTCTCCTATACTTTAAGTAGGGATTCTCGTGATGTTATGAAGTGTATCAGTAAGTGGTGGCCCTGAGCATGAGCGGGAGGAGTGGCCGTCTAGAGCCCCATTTTTTGAGGAAAACCAAATTTTGTATTTTCGGTAGTCTAATATATATATATATATATATATATATTATATTAAGATACAAATATTATAAATTGAAAAGTAAATAAAAAAGGTTTGTAGTAAAAGTTTTATTTGCAAACTTGCAATAAAAGTTTTAGAAGTTTTGACCAAAATCAAAATATATAATTATGTTTCTATGCATACACGATTTTTGAAATAAGGTTAATTATTATTTTTATGTTGCACTACTGAAAAAAGAATTTCTAAATTGAATTTACAATTTACTGTGTCATAAGATAGATTAAATAATTTTTGTTTTGATTTCTACCAAAAATGCTTTCTACATAACCAAGATTATAAATTAAATGATTTATTAAAAATTTCACAACGAAAAATCTATCAATATTTATTTTTAAGATTATATGGGCACCATTTTTTTTAGTTTGTCCAAAGCACCCAAAATCTAAGGGCCGACCTTGGTATCCTTCAAAGAGCAAGAGAAGAGACCAAGTGTCAGTATGTGAGATCAGTTGTGTGAGAGAGTCTATTGTAGTAAATGTGTTATCATTTCTTGTAACTCTTAGAGTTAGAGTATTGTAGAGTGATACATAATTTGAGTCGAGTTGTATTCTAATTTGAGATAGTGAATATAATTCTTATGTTGTTTGTACGTACGTTGGCAAAAGGTGTTGAACAACATAAATCTTTGCCAGCGCTCTTATTTCTTTCTTTAGAGTGTATGTTCTCATCTAATATTTTTGGTATGTGGGATTTTCCCCAACAATATAATCATATGAAATACCAAAGTTTTACGAGTGTTATAATCATATCAAATACCATTGGGGTTATCCAAAACACTTAAAAATAAATAGCTTAAAATGCCTGGCGGATGAAGAGTTTGAGGGAACACTAGATGTCACATGGTGTATTCATGTATTCAAGATGTTCCATTAATAGTCTCAATTTGTCACAAAATATAAGTGAAAAAGTACATGTATTTGATAGGAATCAATTGATGCTCACTATTTTATGATGAGTTATAGATGCTCTTTGCTTTACCCAATAAATTTGGTCGTCTGCATGAAAAGGTGAAGGTAAAGATTCAAATTGCAAATAAATGAACTTAGACTGAACATTGGACAAGAGGAAATTTGAGACAAAGACAGTAGAGATCGAGTAGCCACATTTATTCTATTCTGACATGTTTTGCTATGGCCTTTGTTTTAAGCCTTTGTGATGCAAAGACATAAAGTGTTACAAAGAATCTAATGCGTGAAAGTCTGTGACCTCAAATTTGATATTACAAGTTGGTGCCTTTGAGATATGATGCTGATCAATAAGAATGTTCTTAATATGGAATAAGAAGCTTTCGTTCAAATCCATTCTTGCCAAAAATCCTGACTATATTCAATAGTAGAACACAACATGCATGCTACTCAATCTCTCTATGTCTACTATATATAGAACACATGCTACTCATTGTTTAGTCAACACAATGCATGAAGCTAGTAAACCATGTTTAGGAGGTTAATTATTTGTTGACTGTCCCTTAGAGTTTCTCTGAACGCTTCATGATTAGAATGGATATATAGAGACCTTCTTTAATGAAGTGTTTGGGGGAACTCTTGGGTTCAATCAACACTACCGCAGCCAAATTTATTTGATTGATGTGTTTAGGAAAATACTTGGGGTCCTGCTCTGTTTTCTCATCTTCCTCAATAGATTATTCGGTAATTTCTTTATATAAAGTTCCTCCATGTTTGAATATTACTTCTATGATAATTTTCAATGTTCACATAAAATTCCTATATTTCCTATAATTACAAAATCAATAAATCAACGTATATAAATGCAAACAGGTAAACTTTTGGAACTTGTTCTAATGTTCTTGTGAAATTTAGTTGCATTATTTATCCTCTCAGCATTAATAAATCAACGTATATAACTGCATTATTTAGTACGCACAGGGTGTTCGTGTCAGATTCTGTTACTAGATTATAAGTAGCAACGAACTCTGAAGCATATCAGCAAGTGAGTTTTGGGCCGTGGACATGGTTGGTTTGAAAATAGGATTATGCGCCACAGATTATTGAATATTAGAAACAACCTCATCACCTGAGACATGCCCCCAATTCTTTCCTAAAATTCTCATGTCAGATGCTACCACTGTCCACTGTGTTAAAAGTAGCATCAGGCATTGTGACATTTAGCGAATCAAACTTTGTCATGAGAAATTGGGTGGAGGATAAATCTACCTTCTACACAAAATTACCACTAACACCATTTAAGTTTTCAATAATATATTAATTTTTTAGTTTGGTGATTCCAAGTCAACCGACTAGAAAAAAATCATAAATAATATTAGAATCACTAGTTGCACAAGTTATTGGAACATGGCGGTTAAGCCGGCTGCAGAGAGAATCAAGAAAGTTAAGCAGCGCTTTGAGATGAAACGCTGCCCATTGCCAAAACGCGGAATAGGGATAAGCAGCGCTTGTGTCTAAAACGCTGCCCATAGCCAAAACACGGAATAGTGATGAGCAGCGCTACTAGGCCTAAACGCTGCCCATTGCTTTAATTCTTTTTAGCGTTCCCTCTCACTCTCACACACTCTCATTTCGTTTCTCTCACACTCACTCCATTTTCGTTTCTCCAAGCTCACTTCCCTCTCACATACCCAAACCCAAACATGTTTCCCTCTCTCATTTTTGTTCCCTCTCTCATTTTCGTTTCCTCTCTTATTTGTGTTCCATCTCATTTTCGTTTCGGTTCGCTTGAAGCTCGTTTTCGTTCCTCACGACGTGTGCTAGCTCCCCATTTTCGTTCTTCTTTCATAAAGGTTGGTATCATTGCATGTTGTTCTAGTTTTTTTAATGGCATTCGAATCTTAGGTTAGATGATTCAAAGTTGATGCTTGTTGATTGGTTCTTTGAAAGGTTGAAGTGTTTCTAAACTTGAGGGGAAATGTATGTGTAGTGTTTGTTGAAATGTCCAAATGACATGCTTGTTAGTTTAATGTTGCTCTATGTTTAGGACTGCATGTTGTTCTAATTATTTTAATGGCATTGGAACCTTAGGTTAGCTGACTTAAATTTGATGCTTGTTGATTGATTCTTTGAAAGGGTGAAATGTTTCTAAACTTAGGGGAATTGTAGTTGTAGTATTTGTTGAAATGTCCAAATGAAAAGCTTGTTAATATAATGTAACTTATAGCTAGTTTGTTTTGGTTTTTGTTGGGTACATATTGGTGCATTTGGATATATAACTTGGTAGCTAGTTTATATATATATATATATATATATATATATATATATATATATATATATATATATATATATATATATGTTGTTAGCTATATAATGGATTGGATTGTATTGGCTGTATATGACCAGGAAAATATCAAATGTAAAAAGGAAAATAAACAAAACAAAACAAAAAAATTATACAATGGGCAGCTCACCTAGCGCTTTTAGGAATGGGCAGCGCTTTAGACTGTAAGCGTTGTGCATTGTGTTAGCGCATTTTGGGAATGAGCAGCGCTTTAGACTGCGAAGCGCTACCTATTCGCAAAAAGCGCAAACATGATGAGCAGCGCTTTTTCCAGAAGCGCTACCCATGGCTACCAATGAGCAACGCTTCTTAAACGCTGCCCATTGTGGGAGTGGAATCAACAGCGCCAAGTTTAGCAGCGCTCAGAAGCGCTGCCCATGGCTAAAAAAAAGCGCTGCCCATCCCCAAATCTATTCTAGTGTTTGGAGGTTTTAACTAAGGAAAAAGATTATAAATTAATAGTTGTTTGAAAAATTTGGCGAAAAACACTAAGCTTTTAAAAAGAAGGGAAAATTACACCAGAGGACCTTTAAGTTATTTATTTATAACAAGTTGGCCCTTTAAGTTTTTTTTGTAACAAATAGGCCCTTTAAGTTAAATAACGTTGATACCGTTGGCCCTTTTAGTAAAATGTCATATCGTTAATTACATCAAAATACACCAAAATATGTTTGGTTGCATCAAAATACATAAGCTAGAGTAATCACAATATATAAAGTAGCATTACATCAAAATACATAAGCTAGAGTAATCACTAAAAGGCCTATTTGTTACAAAAAAACCTTAAAAGGCCAACTTGTTACAAATAAATAACTTAAAGGTCTTCTGGTGTAATTTTTCCTAAAAAGAAAGTACTGAAAAGAGTTTATAAGAATCTAGTATCTTTTTCTTGAAAGCATGAGAATCTAGTATCTTTAACAACCCTAGGTTACATCTCTTGAACAATTGTTCAAGATAAGGAAAAATTTAGAGTTTTGAACCCTAAATAGAGGGTGTAGGCCGAACCTTACCTAAACTATTAAGGGCTAGGATTTTACCGTTCTAACTTTTTTAGATAAACAGCAATATGTGGGAGTACAAAATGGGGTACTCCAACCCTTACAATATGGCACCGAGGGGCCTCGTTAAAACCTCCAAATACCAAAACCCAATGGGAAAAAGACCCGAGGAGGAAAAAGAGTGCCCCGAATACATGAATTTAAATTGAATACAAACAGTCCATTGGGCAATTAAACTAATCTAACACACTCAGGCCACTGTTCCTCCCCCTTCTAGCTATGAACCATCCCCAAGACAAGTACTTAATCGACAAAATAATTGAATTTACATGCTGTACCTCTCCCTTGAATAGAGTACGGTTTCTTGCCGTCCAAATACTCCATACAGCTGCTATCCAAATAACTTACCGTTCTAACTTATACGATCTTACATTAAAAGGTAACAAGTTAACAAATAAAAATCAAAAACAAAAGTTTGAGTGTAGAACGAAAGCACCTAAAGTAAGAGTTTTTTCTCTTCTTTCTTTATGAACGTTCTGATGTATACTAAGTCTTTTGATAGCTGTTTTGCGTCTTTTTTGGGCAATGACATTGCCTTGATTCTGAGCTTTTGGCAGCCATGATAGTTAATGAGACTGCTTATGATAAGGGCTGGCATAAAATCTGGCTAGAATGTTTCTTTTAAGAACCCTGGCATTGTCCCTTGTAGATTAAGAAACCGTTGGGGCAACACCTTGAGGCTTTGTTCGGATATGAACTTTATTGTCTCTCATATTTTTAGAGAAGGAAACAGTTGCAATGATAAATTAGTTGTTTTTGGTCTAGTTTGTATAACTTATACTTGAAAAAGAAACCTATAAGACCGCCCGTGTGATTACATCAATTGTTTTTGAAAAAGAAACCCAAAGGAGTTTTCTTGAAAGTGAATGTTCCACTTTCTTCAATTTTCAATGAAAAAGAAAAATAAAAGTATTAGAATATCACACAAAGGATCAACAGCAAATAGAAATCCTTTTGTGAACTAATAGGAATACCTTTCAAAAAATCAGATTTACGAAAATCGATCCCTTTTGAAAAAGGCACATTTATAATTTATAGAGCCAGGTTTGCTCCAAAAATTGGACCTTAGGAACGTAAAGTGAAAATGATGATGGTGGGGTTTTAAGAACCAAAGCAATAATTTTAGTGAGACTCGAATGCGATGGTTCAAAGTGAGGATGAAAGGTGTACAAATGCTTGGTGTTGTGATGAAGCAAATCAATCCAAGAGCTAGAGAAGAGACTCTGTGTGAAATCAATTATGTGAGAGTCTAGCGTGATACAAAATTTGGGTTAGGTTGTATTCTAATTTGAGATAGTAAATACAATTGTTGAGGTGTTTTCGTGCAAGTACACAAAAGGTGTTGAACAATATAATCATACCAATGTGCCCAAAAATCTTAGCATATGAAATACGAATATTTTTTGGTGTTATTATCATATTAAATACGACTGCGGTTTAGGGGCGGATTTATATGGTGTTCCTGGTATTCCCAAGAACACCCAAACATCTTGGCGTTAGTGGTAATACCCCCAAATTTTATATAAGAGGTCCTGAGTTTGAATCCCAGAGAACACACTGAACGACGTCGTTTTACTTATTTTTGTTCTTCCTCTTTTTCCTTGCATGCGCACACCCTTCTTTCTCTTCTTCTCTTTTTCACAGAGACTTTCTCTTCTTATTCTTCTTCCTTTTCCTTTCTTCTTCTTCTTCTTCTCCTCCTCCTCTACCATTTTCGTTTCTGTTTCTTCTCCTCTAATCTCTTCTCTATTTCTTCTCCTCTAATCTCCTCCTTTTCCTTTCTTCTTCTTCACAAAATCCCAAACACAATCCCTAATTTTCCAAAATCCCAAACACATCCCTAATCTTCTTCTTCGCGGTTCATTGTTTCAATTTCGAACATTACTTTATCGTTGATTTTTTTTGGAACATTACTTCTTTTAGAACATTACTTTCGAACATTAATTTATCGTTGATATTTTTTTGGAACATTTACTTTATCGTTTTTTTTTGTAAAATCATACAATTGTTAAATCATTAAAGGAAAAGGAACACCCACTAGTGCAAAATTGACTTTAGAAAGCATCATTTAGCATCGGTTGTTTGAACAGCCGATGCTAAATGTGTGACCGGTTACGTGCAAAAGTTTGAGTTCACATTAGACATTTAGCATCGGCTGTTAAAAGAACCGATGCTAAATGTCAAAACCCAATTTTAATTCTCGCACAAAACACAACGCGTACGCGATGCTAAGCTCAAGCCCTTCTCTTCCTCACACAAACCCTTCTTCCTCACACAAGCAACGCTCCAAAACAGTTCAATGAAAATATCTTAAAAGATCTAGTCGATGAAGAGGTTGAGAGAACACTAGGTGACACGTAATGTATTAATGTATTTAAGATGTTCCATATATATTACTCTCTTTGTTCCAAAATATAAGCACAAAGTATAAGTATCTAGACTCAACTAAAATCTAGGTCAGAAGTATTATTTGGACCAAAACAGTGTAGCAAAATACGAATACGTATGAGATACAGGGGAAATACGTGTATAATATATATTATTTTTATTTTAAATTAAATATTTTAACGTATAACACTAAACTTAATTTAAAATAAAAAATAAATATATCATACGCGTATCCCCATTGTATTTCATACGTATTCGTATTTTGATATACTTTTGATACATTTTTTTGGTCCAAATAACATTTCTCTAATTTAGATACATATACTTTTGGTAAAATTACACCAGAGGTCAATTAAGTTATTTATTTGTAACAAGTTAGCCCTTTAAGTTTTTTTTGTAACAAATAGGCCCTTTTAGTGATTACTATAGCTTATGTATGTTGATGTAATGCTACTTTATATATTGTGATTACTCTAGCTTATGTATTTTGATGCAACCAATCATATTTTGGTGTATTTTGATGTAATCAACGATATGATATTTTACTAAAAGGGCCAACGAAGTCAACGTTAGGTAATTTAAAGGGCCAATTTGTTATAAAAAAAAAACTTAAAAGACCAACTTATTACAAATAAATAACTTAAAAGTCCTCTAGTGTAATTTTGCCTATACTTTTTTACTTATAACTTGTCATGACAGGGATTGTGCTTTTCATAGTTTGTGCAAGCTCACTATTCACTATGGGTTATATATGCTCTTTGCATTGACCTAATAAATTTGGTCTTCAGCATGGAAATAGGAAGGTAAAGATTCAAATTGCAAAGAAATGAACCTAGACTGAACATTAGACAAAAGGGAATTTAGACACCAGATATCGAGTAGCCACATTATATTCCATTCTGATTCTGCCATGATTTTGCTATTTCCTCTGTTTTACTTTTTTTGTGATGCAAAGATAGAAAGTGTTATATGGAATCTAATGCGTGAAAGTCTGCGACCTTTACAACTTGGTGTCTTAGAGATATGATGCTGATACAATAAGAATGTTCTTACACTAAAATTAGAAGCTTTCTTTCATTCCCATTCTAGCCATAAATCATGACTATATTCAATACTAGAAGACTACATGCATATGGCCACACGACTTTTCATCTTTATTATTTGTCCTTTGAACAAAATATCTACTATATATATAGCACATGCTACTTATTGTTTTGCCAAGACAAGACATGAAGCAAGTAAAGCATATGTTTAGGGTGTTAATTAATTATTTGTTGACTGTCCCTTAGAGTTTCTCTGAACGCTTCATGATTAGAAAGGATATATATAGTCCTTCTTTAATGAAGTGTTTGGGGGAACTCTTGGGGTTCAACCAACACAAAAGCAACAACCAAATTCATCTGATTGAGTTGTTTAGAAGAATACTTAGGTCCTGCTCTGTTTTCTTATCTTCCTCAATAAATTATTGAACAATGAGGAAGCAGGCAATTTTACAAAGGTAATTGAACAAGCTCTCCCTTCAATAAGTCTTCTATATGTAAAATTATGACAAAATTACATTAGAGGTCTTTTAAGTTATTTATTTATAACGAGTTGGTTATTTCTGTTTTTTGTACCAACTAAATCCTTAAAGTTTGATAACGTCTTCACCGTTACCCTTTTTCATATTCCGTTTCAAAGAGTCCTACATGACGTTAACGTTGTTGATCTAACAGTTACGGAGTATACGTATCTTTTGGCTTGTAACGATTTGGTCATTTAAAATTAACGTCATGTAACAATCTGGTCTTTTTTATTAATAAAAATGAAAACCCCTATCCGGAAGAAACTCATCATCCTCATCTTCTTCACAAGCTGCCCAAAAAAATTCTCAAATCGCAAACCCTAAAGTTTTGATCCTTTAATTAATTAATCAAGAAAAATTCCCAATTTGATCTTTGTGTGAGAGAATGCAGTATGAGAATTGACAAATTCTGGGTCTTGCTATGTTTTCTTATCTTCCTCAGTAGATTCTTGAATAACGAGGAAGCATACAATGGACACTTGTTGAAGTTATAAAAGGGGCTCATTTTTCTTCCTCCAACCGTCACACACTGCATAAAAAAATTTCTTGAAGAACCATTGCCTAACTTGGTGTTGATTGCTAGGAGGTTGCTGCAGCAAGGAAAGCACATTGTTATTCCTTTAGCTTGAAAAAGTTGAAGTTTACTTACAACATTATGTGCTAACTAGATCATTCTCTTGGTGTAACTTTAGCGCCAAGACTATGTCTTTCTGACACATTTTATGTTTAGTTTGTGTTTGTGCTCATCATGAGTTAAATACTCTGTATTAGAATACTCTGAACTGTAATGCATCTTTAATGGTTTTAATGTCTATGATGTATCTTTAGCACTTTTGAATTTTGATCCCTACGTGTTATTATTTCCAATCTTGATTTTAGCCTCATCAACTTGGATTAAGCACTTGTAAAAAGTTGAACTCTCCCCGTAATGGAAAGAAGAGACCCTTTCCATGTGGACAACTTAGATTTAATTCTGTCAGCAACAGGTCTAAGGTAGAGAGCTTTAGGTCGCCCTTTAAAGATAGGGACCCCAAGATAATTAAAAGGAAGCGTCTCGGGAGAAAACCCAAGAAAAGACTGCAACGAAGCACATCTGCCAGCAGTGACAGCTCCAAAGTAAAATCTACACTTCTCAAGGCCTAGGAACTGACCTGAAGCTTCACCATACTGAGTGATAAGAGACATCAAGTTAATAATGCTTTTTTTGTGGCCACTAAAAAAAACCAAAATATCATCAGCATAAAGAACTTGAATAGGAGTTTGAAATCCCATTGGACTAGCCATAGGACGGAGAGCTCTCGAATTGCTCAAGTGAGTGATACCCCTGCTAAGGAACATCCTTTGCAATGCAAAAGAAAAACCCCACAAGATGGCTACTAATAGAGAAAGACAAATGAGCTGAGGCAAAAATCACTTTTATCCAATCACAAAATATGTAGTTAAAACCAAAAGCAGACAAAACTTTGAGTAAAAAATTCCAATCTAAAGTGTCAAAAGCTTTTCTAACGTCAAGTTTTAAGGCAACATTTCTACCATGAGATTTAATCTCAAGCATATTAATTGCTACAGAAGCAATGCAAATACAATCCTTAATATGATCGTCTTTAATAAAACTGCGCTGCTGTTCAGAGATAATTTTAGGGGCAGTAAAAGCCAACCTGCCAGCAAACACTTTCGTAATAATTTTAAACTATAAATTCGCAAGAGCAATAGGCCTATAGTTCTCAATTTGATCTGCACCAAAGAACTTAGGGATAAGAGCAATAATGTTGGAATTTAAGTGAGGCAACAACCACTCTTTCTTGAAAAAATGAGTAATTGAGTTAAAGACATTCTGGCCTATGATGTGCCAATATTTTCGATAGCAAAATACCACCAAAGTCATCTAGTCTTGGAGCACCAGAAGCACTCATAGAAAAAACAGCAGATTGAATCTTTTCACAGGACGGAAGAGAAGTAAGCATCATGTTATCTTCATAGGTCACTAGGGAAGGAATAACTGTATCCATTAAATCATTAGAAACACAAGAGTTATCAGTTGCATAAAGATTAAAAAAATAATTTGTGACCAAATTCTCAATATCATCTAGTTGATCAAGAACTAAATCATCTTTCCTAAGGGTCTTCATTTGATTGGAAGCGTTCTTTATCTTAGCAACCTTATGAAAGAAAGCAGTATTTCTATCTCCTTCAAAGAACCAATCAACTTTAGATTTTTCACGGAAAAAAACTTCTTCATAATGCAAAGCTTGCATTAAGTCTTGTTGGGCTAGGAATTCTTGATCATGAAGCTCATCAGTGAAACCGTTTGAGGATATGGACTCCTGAATTCTATCTACTTTAGCAATAGCATCATCCACCAAAGCACAGATATTACCAAAAACTTCCTTTTCATAGGATATGGACACACAACTATGCCTTACACTCAGGTGCCATGAGACCCTTCATAGCACTTAACGATTATTTGAGAAGTTACAAGGGAAAGACATCCTAATTTGTTTATCTCATTTGATATTGATTTTAAATCATTTTTATTACAATATTTACAAATAGGATTTCAAAAATGTTAGTTTTCCTTTTTATTTTTCTCACTAGTTTACATACCCAATTAAGCATAGAAGACACTTGCAATTCTTGTGAGAACGATGACATACCCAATTATTTATATCAAGGGCTAGGATTTTATCTTTCAAACTTACACCAAACCTAGTTAGTGAATAAGAATCCAAAGCGACCTAGTTAGTGAATAAGTAAGTATGTATGTATATGTGGTGATGATGTATGCTGAGGTATGATGGGAATCGTGAGTGATTCTGAAGTGAGGATAAGTAAAGGCACACGACTGCATGACTGCCCAAGTGATTACCATAATTATTTTCGAAAAAGAAACTTAAAAGTGAATGCCAAGGCAGATGGTCAAACCAAGGCAATCAACAAGTTTTTGGAAATCTTCTTAGGAGCTTTGTTGGAAACAACTTGAAGCAATGAGACCTAATTCTTATACAAGTTAAGTTTTCTTATAACAACTAAAACAATCAAGCTATTAAGAAATGGGCATTTGAAGTGGTATATGGCACATGTCCCTACGAACCACTTGACTTAACCTCCTCATCTAGAATTCTCCCTTACGGTGCATATACTGAACAAAGAGCAAACTAAATCAAGCAACTACATGAGAAGGTTCCTAAAAAATTCAAAAGCAAAACTCTAGGTATAAGACTCAAGAAGACAAGCACGGGAGATTAGATACTTTTAAAGAAGGAGACTTAGTTTGGATACTCTGCCTTACGCATCAGAGAGAAAGGTTTTCTTACTAAGAAGAAAATTGATCTGTACCTTGAGGTCTGCTGTAGAGCTGGTCAAGGGACTGGTCCTCTGATGCTGTAGAAAGCGGTCGGCCTGATGCTGTTGAGGTAGGTCTGGACGCGCGGGGGGTGTACCTGCGAGGACACTCCGACGCCCAAGTCAGCTAGGTCGAGCACTATAATATCGAGTGAGAATTAGAATAGATTGTGTACCTGGCATCTTTGTGCTCAGTGTTATTTATAGTGGCTGAGAGATTCGAGAGAGCCGTCGGATTCGAGTGGAGTGATCCGGATCGTCACTACAAGAAATTCGTGCATTACTGGCTGACCCAATCCCCCAGTAATGGTCAAAATCAGCCAGAAATCGCACGTTACTGGCGGATTTAGTCCGCCAGTAATCCGCCAGAAAATCAGCCGCAGGTAACGGTTACTGACGGAATTTCAGCCAGTAATTACTGGCAGATTTACTGGCAGATTTTCAGCCAGTAATTACTGACGGATTTTCAGCCAGTAATTACTGGCTGAAAATCCGTCAGTAAATCAGCCAGTAATTACTGGCTGAAATTCCGTCAGTAAGCAACACAGATCCGCCAGTAATGTTTTTTTTTTAAAAAAGTATTTTAAAATGCAAATAAAAAAGGAATTCGTTTTTAATTTGTTTTTTTAAATATATTTTATATATTTTAATTCGTTTTAATATATTTTATATAATAAAAGTATATATTTTAATAATAGTATATTATATAAAATAATAGTATATTATATAAAAACAGTATATTTTTAATTTGTTTTAATATAAAAACAGTATATATAATAAAAACAGTAAATTATATAAAAACAGTATATTTTAATTCTAAAGCAAAAAGTTTACTAAAACAAAAACATTATACTTATTACATTCCTTAAAGAAACTACTGCAAACAGAATATCAGAAGAGAAGAGTGGAGAAAACTGAAGTTTGAGAAGAGAAGAGAAGAATGGAGAAAACTAAAATGTGAGAAGAGAAGAGAAGTTTACGAAAATGAAGATGAGAAAATTTAAGCAGCTGAGGTATAAGTAGTTGAAATGTGCTACGGTTACTATTTAGGATCCGCCAGAAACATGTATTTACTGGCGGAAATTTAATTGTTTTCGAGGTGACCAATCAAATCCACCAGAAAGCGCAAAATACTGACGGAATTGGGGACTTACTGGCTGATTTGGAATTCAGCCACAAACAAGCATTACTGGCGGATGGTAACACTACTGACGGATCACGTGCGTTTCTGGCTGAATTACTGACGGACACGCAATTCAGCCACTAAAAGCCATTACTGGCGGAATCACGCATTTAACGAGGCTACCATTTATTTCTGGCCGATTTACTGGCGGAAATAATTACTGGCGGAATTGATCGGCCAGTAATTGCAATTACTGGCTGAAATTTGAATTATTGTCACACACGGAATACGAGGCTTCTAGGATCCGCCAGAAATGGTATTTGATCCGCCAGAAAATTACTGGCAGCCTAAATCCGCCAGAAATCACCAATTTTCGTCAGAAAAATTACTGGCGGACTGATTCCGCCAGTAATGGTCAACCAGTAATGCACGAATTTCTTGTAGTGCGTTGATTCTAGAGGCCCATCAATCTGTTGGGCTGATCCACTAATGGGTTGGGCCTGACAACTGGCCCAGTTCAGAACAAAAACACTGTCTTGCTTAGCGATTATAGCTCACTAAACGAGTAAGGGAAAACTAAAAATAGAGGCAGAGGCTAAAGTATTTTCATAACTTTAGTATAGAAGAATTTTCACTTCAAAAATCAGTTCTAAATTTATACTTTTGCATTTAAAGTAGATTTTTGAGAGAATGGGGGCTTATTGTTAGAAGAGGGGAAGAAGTATTCTTGAACGAGATGCAAGATCTTGAGGAATCATAAGTTGTATCTTCTATTGAGATTTTTTTTTAATTCTTTTCTATTGTGTGTTAGCTATCATGAAAATGAATCTCCAACTTCTCCCAGTTGAGATTTGGTGAAAATATACTTTCATTTATGTATCCATTTTGATTTGGATATAGTTGTCAGTTTTATATTAAGTTTACTGAATTATTTTTTATTTTAATGCTAGTTGTAACTTGATCACTTATAGCTTCATTATAAGAATTATACAAAATTACTAAAATACCTCTATTTATTAAAGTTAACTACCAAATATACATACCTTGCGCAACTCTAGCAAGCCTGATAGTGTTTCGAAGTGGTCAAAACTCTTTCCCTTCATTGTTTTCGCTCGTGTTCGATTCTTGGTCTAGTACTTTTAAAAAAAAATTCCGCCCGGCCAGGGCAGTACTCGCCCCAGACACTACCACAATGCTACCAATTGTAATTGATACATAACTTACAAATTTATTATATAAAAGAAAATATGTTTTTTATGTATTGATAATAATGTTTTTACTCAATGTATAGGTAGGTAATATGTAACTATATATATATATATATATATATATATATATATATATATAGTAATGGGTTAAAGATGTTTTTGGCCACTATAAATATAGCGAATTTTCTGTTTCCACTTTTAGTCTCTGCCGTTAGTTTCCACTAATGGGGTTGAAGTGGCATTGCTTGTGTGTCATATTTTAATGTGTTGGAATCCATGTTTCATTTCCATGTCATAGTTTAATGCCACATAAGCTACATACTGAAAATAATAAACAAACTTGAAACAAAAATTAAAAAAACAAAAAACCTAAAATCAGAACCTCTAACACCACCAAATCCCAAATTCCTCTTTTTCACCACTCTCATCAATCATCACCGTACACCAAATCCCTAATCCCCAACTGCATCATTTACATTTCCCTTTAAATTAATTGATCGAAGACCACTCAGATCCTTTTGCAACCACATCATCATCCAAGAACATCACTTTGTCAAGCTTTGGAAATATCTCAAGCAAGTAGAAGCGAAGGTGCATGGTTCAATAAAGATAAATACTTTGCATTGCGAAACTTTAGCTTTGGAAAGATCTCAAGTCTCAACCATGTAAATTCTTCAATTTTCTGAACTTGAAATGCTGCCTTTGCTGGTTGAATAATGAAAAATGAGTATTGAGTCCCGAACTTACTAAGTATTGTCAACCATCTATTCATTCATAAAAACATTCGTTATATTTATAACAACCAACAACATATTTAACTTTTTGTCAAAAAAAAAACAACATATTTAACCCTAAAATAAATGTATGGTATTTTTATATTTTTTGGAGTATATACTTTATTCATATGTTTGATATTATCACTCTCTTATATTATAATTAGAAATTATGAATAGATGGTTGACAACTTGACAATTATAAAATATCTTCAGCATTTTAAAATTAGAATCAAATAAATTTAAAGTTATCTTTTTACATACATACATTACTTGAGTCTCTATATGAAATCAAATTTATATTTGTAGTCTTTTAATTTATTTATATATAATTTTAATTTATATTTATTTTAATTGTATTTGCGTTCCTACGTCCCTGTTCATGCGTTTTTGAGTTTCCACGACTCTTTCATGAGCGGCTCATCCAAACTTTTTGGTCATGATCCGCCACTATATATATATATATATATATATATATATATATATATATATATATATATATAGTTATATCTTTCATAGTGTGGCGCAAGCTTACTATTTATACTGAGTTATATATGATATTTGCATTAGCCTAATAAATTTGCTCTTCTTCACGTGGAAAGGTTGAGCTAAAGATGCAAAATGCAAAGAAATGAACCTAGACTTAACATTGGACAGAAGGGAATTGAAACCAAGACAGCCGTTATATATCGACTAGCCACATTCTATTATATTCTGTTATGCTTTTCCTATGTCCTCTTTTATAGCTTTTGTGATGCAAAGACAGAAGTGTTATATGGAATCTAATACGTGAAAGTCTGTGACCATTACAACTTGCTGTCTAGAGATATGATGCTGATACAATAAGAATGTCCTTACACTACAATAGGAGGCTTTATTTCATCCCCATTCTTGCCAAAAATCATGACTATATTCAATAGAAGACATGCATATGGGAACAGAAACTTTCACCTTTATTATTAGTCCTTTGAACACAATCTCTCTACTATATATAGCAAATGCTACTCATTGTTTAGCCAAGTACACAAAGCATGAAGCTAGTAAAGCATGTTTAGGGAAATAATTATTTGTTGACTGTCCCTTAGAGTTTCTCTGAACGCTTTATGATTAGAAAGGATATACATAGTCCTTCTTTAATGAAGTGTTTGGGGGAACTCTTGGGTTCAACCAACACAAGGGAGCCAAAATCATTTGACTGATGTGTTTACGAGAATACTTGGATGCCGTAGCATTTAGGCAAACACATTGTTATTTCTTTAGCTTGATAGATGGAGGCTACATCTGGTATTATTTCCTAGCTAATTTGTTTTCTTGCTATAATTACTTTATTTCCTAGCATTCAGACATGTTATGATTACTTTGTTTTTATGCTCATCATAACTAAATACTCTATGTCAGAATGATTTAAACTTAATGAATCTGAACCGTACTTCAGAGACCGGTCAATATGTTTGGTCGTATTGTTGGTGCCTAAGTCAGGAGCAGAGTTCAGCCTAGGTTGTACCTGCAAAGACACTCTAACGCCCAAGTCAGTGGGGTAAGAGTCAAAGCAAGAGTAAAGAATGGGTTCAAAAGTGTATCTCTCAACAGGGGGTGGACCTCTATTTATAGTGTTGGGCGGTTCTTCCTGGCCGTTGGATAGGTCTGGTTGATCTCGACCGTTGATCACGCGAATGCAAGCGCTGATCATACCTTTCGGGGCTTGGGCCATTTGTGGCCTGTTTCAGAGCTAATTAGGCCCTCGGCCCATAACAGAATCTTTAACGGTTTTCATGTCTACGATGTTTCTTTATAGCACTTTTGATCCTTGAGTGTTATTATTTTGAAGCTTGATTTTAGCCTCATCAACTTAGTTTATGCACTTGTATGTAAATGTTCAAAGGGGTTTGCATGTTGAATTCAATGATTAATATGGGCAGAATTAATCAAATGACACTTTAACTAATCTTGTTGAAACTTAGATATAGGAAAACAAACGCCTAGAGTGAAAACATTGGTATATTCCAACTTAGAGAAACCTTGGTACATTCCAACTAAGGCTTAGGCGTTTGTTAAACCTTAATATACCAAAGTTAAACCTTAGTCAAACAAACGCCTAAACAAACTATATCTTTGGTACATACCAAAGTTAAACCTCAATATACCAAAGTTAAACGTTAACATCACAAACCATATCTTTGATAACATCTACTAAGGTTTTCACTTTTCTAAAAACTTAGATATCTTTAATCTTTCTCTTTAGGTACATTCCAACTTCTATTAGGTAAAAAGGTTAAATTCATTGTTAACAGTATTCTAAAATGTGTGGGAGTAGTTAATATTTGTTAGAAAGTAGGTTGTGATCCTTAGGGTTAGAAATAGTAATGAAAAGCTTTATCTTTATGTTAGGTTTGGAGGTTTCAACTCATGAAAAAGATTCAGATCAAAAACCTTGAGCTTTTACGAAGAAAATGCTTAAAAGAATTTATAGCTTAAAAACCCTAGTTTTCATCTCTTGAACTAGAGTTCAAGAGAAGGAAAATTTTAGAATTTTAGAACCCCCGAAATAGAGGGTGTGTACGCCAAACCTTCCCTAAAGTATTAAAGGCTCGGTTATCTTCCTAACTTAGACTTTGTGTTGAAAGGATGACAACATAGCGAACAAAAATCCAAAGTGACAAAATTTTGAGTGTTGAAGGGAAGCGCCTAGTGGTTAATTTATTTCTCTTGTTTCTTTAAGAACATGCTTATGTGTACTAAGTGTTGTGTGGAGGGTTGTTTATGAGATTTTAGTAATTTGCCTTAATTACAGTTTTGGTCCTCCTATTTTCACCAATTCACAATTTTAGTTCCCCAAGTATTTTTTTTCACGAATTTAGTCCTCCTATTTTCACAAACACACGATTTTAGTCCCCCAATAATTTTTTTTGACGAATTTAGTCCCCGTATTTTTCCAATTTGTAAAATCAATGCCCCCTATCCCTACCCCTATAATTTGGTCAAAATTGGCGCTGAGTTGTTAATCACTTCACTTATCCTACGTGGCTGACACTTGGCTTGCCTTGTTAGAATTTAAACATAAAAATTATGATTTTTATTACAAAAATTGTTTTTTACTTATTATATTTAATAGATAAAAATTCAATCTTCTTATTCATTCGATACTTCATCTCCCTTTGCGAACCCTAATCCCAAAGCATTGTTCCTTCAAAAGTAAACCAATTAAATTTGTGAACGTGGAATTTTTATTTATTAAATATAATAGTTAAAAAACAATTTTTGTAATAATATTAATAATAATAATAATAAAATATAATAATAATTTTATGTTTAATTTCCAACAAAGCAAGCCAGCGTGTCAGCCACGTAGGATAAGTGAAGTAATTGACAACTCAGCGCCAATTTTGACCAAATTATAGGGGTAGGGGGACTTTGATTTTACAAATTGGAATATAGGGGGACTAAATTTGTTAAAAAAATTCTTGGGGGACTAAAATCGTGAGTTGATGAAAATAGAGGGACTAAATTCGCGAAAAAAATTCTTGGGGGACTAAAATCGTGAGTTGGTGATAATAGGGGGACCAAAACTGTAATTAAGCCTAGTAATTTTTATTGCTGTAGTTCTTGTGAGGACAATCCACTATGTTACCTTGTTGACATAAAAACCTATATTTAGGCAGATTTGACTATCTTGCAGTAAATGGGATCGTTGCGAGATATTTACTATTAATGGTGTTGTTGCTCCCTTGGGACGTTTATGAGGTGAAGGAGGGAGTCGGAGTTTACATCCAACCTCTAACTAGAGTATGAGCTCGGTCTCGAGGGGAGTATACTCAGGGTAGTACTTGGAAACCTTCCAAGAGACTTAGTATTTCTTGCATTGTGTTTCATGGTTCCCTAGAGGTAGGCATGTCTGAGAGATCGGATCGCATGTTATTGGTGATGAGATCTAAAGTAGATCTTGAAGTTTAGGATCTTGAAATTTAGCAAATCAACAATTTTCTCACACAACAATGAACACTAACAACACAAAATCAAAGACACAAATGAGACAACACTAAGGAAAGACAAAAACACTTACATGAAGGAGAAAAAAGATCAAAGATGGAGAAGATAGAAATGGAAGTGGAGAAGGAAGTCCACCACTTCTTCCTTGGGAAGATGATAAGGACAACACTATCCTTGAGCTCTCCTAGCCTCAAGGTTGTGTGCTCAAGGTTCTCATCTCAAGAAACCTTGGAGAATCTATGATGAACCTCACCACACTAGCAATGGAGTCTAGCCTCTCACCTCTCTCTTAGGTCTCACGGCTCTCTTTCAACATTTGCTCAAATGTGAAAAGTGATTTCATTCATCATCAAAATTCTACCAATTACACTTAGAGTTCAAGTATTTATATTGTGGGTTTAATGGATCCTAGGCCCACACTCTAAAGTCCAAAAGAAACATAAAACAAGGCCCAAGGCCACAAACTAAGTTACTAGGCCTTAGCCACTTATCCAAGGCCAACATGGCTCAATTAAAAATGTCTTACAATTTATAGAAAGAAAAACAAAGCATAGGAAACACTAGAGTTGGTTATCTAGAAATTTCCTACTATTTACATGGTCACCTTTAATGTGCTCTTGTCTTAATGATTAGGTTGAGCACATTAAAGTATATTCCCTTGAAGTCTTGTTGACTCTTTTTTGGTATTTATCTTTGTGAGCTTCATCCAAACTCCATGCATGTGGGATCACATCAATTGGGATTGTGGTCAGTTCAACTGTCGATTCAAAGTTCTACTAGAAGTTTGAGATCGAGTTTATCGGTACAATTGTGACCATAGCAAAAAGTATTTTGGTTGTATTTTACCTTTCAATTTAACTATTTATTATCATTTTAAAATTTTAAATACAATTGTTCTCATTATATTAGAAAATAATATTCCATGTTTGTTTTGTTATTTCAGAAAGTACCTTTGTCTTCAAGGTATTTGAAGATTTTAATTCCCTAGATGAAATGATCTCCAAAATGCACAAATAATGCAAATGCATATGATGTTATTACCCGCGATGTAGAAACCAATGCCTTTTCACCAAAGAGTTTTTCACCAGTCAATCCCGCGAGCTTTTCTCCAAAGGCAGTGGATAGATGGATTTTTTTTACCCAAACATCGAGGTTGTTCAAATTTAAAGACACATTAGAATCTAAAAAATGACCGATATAAAATTCTTTTTTTATAAGTGACCTATATAAATTTTTAATATCCAGTAAAGGACTATGCGACACTTGCTCACGCTAGTTCCAATAAATTATGATAAAATAAAGAGTTGCACTGATGATCCACGATGGGGCAAGACGAAGCCAAGAAAAAATACTGATGAGAATGAGATAATGCATTGAAATTCGCGATATCGAGTTCCCGAAACTAGAAACACTAACCCTAACTATAACCACTAAGTGTATGCTTGGTTCAGCGGTGACGAGAATAGATTTTGACAAAATTTATTTCGATTTGCTTTGTTTTACACCAACATTTCACTTTGATTTACTTCTTTCATACCTACACACTCCAAAATGAACACTTTTTCCACTCAGTACTCAAGCGACAACACACTTACCACTATCCATCATCGTGGAGAAATCACGACAAGAGAAGATGGTGTCTTCTTCTCATGTCCAATCACTCCAGACTGTTGCAAGCTCTATAACCGCTACCTAATAGTCATCAGTCTCTCCTCACGTTCAATCACTTTTGGGTCTGCTAGTGGTGCTGCTGCTAATGGAAGGAGTCGGGGAACTGATACTGTAAAGTAACAGGGCAAGTAAGATGAATGAACCTCTCCCACCTCTCTGGCACCAGTAGTTGTGCTCATAACTTCTTGCGCACCGTCACCCCTAGTGGTCAATCACATCATCACATCTGTATACCTTGGACGACCCTAAAGCGACTCACGAGGGATGACCTGGATGTATCCAAATTGCTGAAGGCACCTATCCGGCATCTAGGGGACAATTATGTCTTCCCAGCTAAGAAAGCCCTTGTATAATGAGAACTGGTCCTCTGGTATCCCATGTCTATGGTCCTGAAAGGGTCTCCAGATGACATCAGCAGGTGTCAATGCATTCAGCCTCCTACGATACTCCTCCAGCTTAACAACATCAGTCTTCCTCATCTTCCAAAACCCACAACGTGGACCCACTATCACCCCAATGGTACCTCGCACACATATGTTGGGGAAATACTCAAAAATCCATGTCTGAAGTTAACAAATAAACAATCTCGTTAAAAACAACATATTAAAAAATAACCTTGTTATATGAACAAATAAACAATCGCACCATGATCAACGTTGCATACTCCCCTAACTGGTAGCTATCCGCTAAACATGCATAGTTCAGCTGCTCATACAAGTATGCCAAGCAAGATGATCCTCGCGCCCATGAACTAAGCTGGCTGACATTCTTCACTACATACAACCACTTTGCCTCCACCCCGTTTCTGGTCTTGCTTGTAAATATAGACATCCCCAGTAAAAGCAATATGAAAGCCTTGACATCCAGAATATGGTGGCCCTGACTAATGTGACTTCTGCAGACAACCACTAGCCAATCAAAGCAGTAATATGCCCCCTGCAGGCTATGGTCTCCTCAATAGCTTCAGGAAGAGTATGCCCCCTGCTGCTCCTCCTCCTCCTCATCATGAGGAGGGTAGTCCTGCTGGTAATCTTGCTGGTAGTCGTGTTGGTAGTCCTAACCAGCCTACTCCTCCTCCTCCATGTCCTGCTGAGGAGCCTGATGTATATGGTGGATGTCATCTCGTCCCCGGGCATGTCTATGTCGGTGAGAAGCATGGTCACCTATTCTGATCAGAGTGTGTGTACTGATTGGAGTTTCTTTCGGTTTATGATGTTCAACAGCATGTGGTGATCCACCTCGCATTATGAAATCCCTCCTAGCTCGCGTTTATAATTCTTTTGCCTACACCTCTGCTAAGTACCATTATAAATAAAAAAATGTAATTAAAAAAACTACAAATTTACGATAAATCTGTTACCAATTTTTTCTGAAAAATGACCTACGAATTTAAGGTAAATCTGTTAGCTAAATTCAGGAAATAATGGACTACAGATTTATCTTAAATTCGTTACCTATTTTTGGAAAATCATCAACTACAGATTTAAGTAAATCTGTTTGGAAACTTTCCATTTAACTACGAAATTACCTAAATTTGTTTTAAAAATGTAGAAACATATAGGGATTTATGTAAATCCGTTTTTAAAAAAAAAATTGTCAATGGATTTAGGTAGTTATGACGCGACGAATTTATGTAATTTCGTGAGGAAAAACTTTCGAACTTACTTTTGTCTAAAACGGAAGTAAATGAAGAATGAGAAAGGATTTTAGGTTTTTGTAAAGGTTGGAGGGTATTTTTGGTTTTTTTCAAGGGGTGTTGGACTCAAAAACGTGTATGCGGATCAAAGGGTCTCAAATAAGGGTTTTTTTTGTACCCCCGCCATATGCCTCTATACCCCCACAATTTTCGTTATTTTTAGAATAACCCTCAGTTTATCTAATTAACTGATTTATCTAATTAAAAAATAAATCCGTTTTCGGAAAAGAACCAAAAAACAGATTTATCTTTTAGTTAGATAAATCCATTTTGGAAAAAAAAAAACGAAAATGAATTTATCTTTTAATTACGTAAATCCGTTTTAGAAAAAATGCAAAACGGATTTAACCCCCATAGATAAATCCGTTTTTGTAAAATAATTAATAAATAAAAGTGATAAATCTGTTAAAAAATTAAAATTATTTTTTAAAAAATAAAATAAAATAGGTATGAATATCAATTGTCTTTTGGTTCCGTTTAGTGTGTAGATATTTCATTAAGATGTGACGATGTTGTACACCGGGCGAATAATTTAGGCTAAAAAATTGGTTTTCAGACAACCTATACTCCGATTGTAATGAAACCACAACCATTAAATCCGAAAAAAAATAATGGTTCAAGACGCATCAAGAAGGGACTTCTATTGGGGACAGTGGGGCTCAAAATTCAAAATTCCATCGTTTACTATTTTATATTAATTTTTTAATTTTTCATAATCTCCAAAAAACCTACAAAATTTTGAATAACCTTATTTTGGTTTTATTAGAATTTTAGCGGTGTTTTATAATTTTTAGATTAGTTTTTATTCTTTAACAGATTTTTAGTAGTGTTTTTATAACCTTTTTTAAAAAAATTAAATAAAAAAATTTATTTTTAATGCACAAAACGGATTTACCTATTTATTAGATAAATTCATTTTGAATAATTTCAAAACGTATTTATCTAATAAGTAGATGAATCCGTTATTTTAAATTTACCAAAACGGAATTATGCGTTGCTTAAGTAAATCCGGTTTGCAAAAATATAAAAAACAGAATAGGTAAATCATTTTTCTTCTAAACAGATTTATCTAATTTAAAGCTAAATCCGTTTTGGAAAAATATCATCCGGGGTCCCTTAACTTATTTTCAGTTTTCGATTAGGTCTCTTAAATTTTAAGTGTAACAAATAAGTCCCTTATGTTTTAAAACTAATTCATCTATATCCTTTTTAACGTTTTTTTGGTAACTCCGTTACAAAAAAAAACATAAGGGACTGTTAGAGTGCTTATGTGGCTGTTACGTGTCCACATGTCACTGTTTTTTTGCTGACTAGATATTTTAATATATTTTTTTAGATCCAATTTGTCTTTATCTTCAACCCCTCCCCTCTTCTTCTTCTTCATTTCAGAAATTCTCAAAACCATTTTTATTCACAAACCCAGATTCACAAACACGATTCACAAACACGGTATAACACTCGGCGAAATTTAACATCGCAGATTTAGTTTATTCCCACATCCTCTCTTTCAAAGTAAATTTTAAAAATTAAAGAAAACAAAACCCACACACACAAATGTGAAGAACTAGAAAATAGGAATCTTTGAAGATTGTAATTACATGGCAGAGGTGAGGTCGCAAGGGATTTGGTGGTAGAGGAACTTTGTGTTTCTGCCATTAGGGATTTCAATCCCAATTTGTTTGTCTTTTTTGTTTGTTTAGAGAAAGATTTAAGAGAGGAGATGGAAGCCTTCAAGTACCATCTGTCAGCCATTCGATATTCCCTTTCATTATTTGCTTATTCACAAACCCATTTTTATCCATTAACAGATGTGGAAAATAGATCTGGAAAACAGATCTGGATTAGGGGGGAAACGATGAAACGACTTCTCCTCTTCTAGATGTGGGTTTTCGTTTTTGTTTTGTTCTTTCGTTCGATCTGGTGTGATGTTTCGATTGTTGTTGAGGAAGACAATGAAGTTCTGGGTTTTGTTATTGATGAAGTTCTGGTTTCATAGAAGGAAGAAGATGAACCAGAAATATTTTTTATTTTTAATTAAAATTAATAAAATAGTTAATTTTTTTTTTGACAAGAATAAAATAGTTAATTAAAAAAACAATTATTAAATAAAATTTAAGATGGAACTGCCATGTAATTACAAAAAGAATAAAGATGCAACGATTTTAAAAGTTAAGGACCTATTCGTTACAACAAAAATATAAGAGACCTAATTGAAAACTGAAAATAAGTTAAGGGACCTCGGATTGTAATAAATCCGTGTGAAGAAATTTATAAGTGTATTCTCGTAATATCAAATTTAGTGGGAGTACATAGGACAGTGGTGGGGTAAAAAATAACCTCAAATTATTGGGCCTTTGAAGCAAATTATTTGGGCTTTAATAGAACCCGATAACTTCATCATATCTAACCCAATCACAATTCACAGTCATCGTCGTCATCACATTCCATGGAAGTTGCTTCTCTCTCCTCCCCTTCTCCAATCCCTCGTTTCTATCTCTGTAATTCCCACCTTCTCTCTCTCTCTCTCTCTCTCTCTCTCTACATCCTCGCCGTGTGTTTTTTTAACTCAATTACTTTCTTCTTGTAGGTAACGAAAGAGCGAGATTCTTCGGGGGATCCTCTTTCAACCCTGTAAGTTTACCCATTGTTGTTTTCTTTCTCAATCACTATTTATTGTATATTCGCGTGGTTGTTTTTGTTTTTTCATTGAACGCCTCTGAATATGGCAATTATACTCTCATAGAAGAACTTGTAAATATCCAGTTTTTCTGAGTACTTTACTTATTATTAAGTTTGTCTGTATGTGAATTTTTGCTTCTTCTTTGCCACTAATTCAGTATTTGTTTATTTATTTGTTTCTTATTAAGTGTATGAAGATGGATAATTTTTATTTTATCTTCCTTTTGTATAGCTTCTGAAAGTAGGTTTTTAGGCATCCCCAATCAGCAAAGTAATTTTATCAACTTAGTTAGGTTAGGCATCTCTCTTAGTTAAACTTTAGAGACTTATTTAACATGTTTTCTTAGTTTAGGGACTAAATTGAGGAACTGTTCTAATTTAGTTGAAATGATTCTTTCTTATCCCTCAATCTTGAAATTCCTATACATATAATATAATTGATTTGTTTTCCTCTCCCTTTCTCTTATGAAACAGTACAGTAGCAGTAAGATTATAGTTCCTGTAAAGATTAGAATTCGACCCGACAAGTTTTGTCGGCGTGCATTTACCATCACAAATGAAGTACCTCAAAATGCTGATTTTCCTCGCCATTATTCAAGAAAGGAGAAAAAGCCTTTTCCTGTTCCCATTGTAGAACTACGACGAGCAGCTAGGGAGAGGATAAAGAAGTTGAAAGATAAGCCGAGAAAACCACTGCCGGCGCCGAAGAATGGGTTGCTTGTGAAAAACCTTATACCAACTGCATATGATGTGTATAATGCTAGGATCACTTTGATTAATAATTTGAAGAAGTTGCTCAAAGTTGTACCCGTGCATGCTTGTGGGTAAATATATTCCTTCATATCCTCTTGAATACTTTGGGTAAATGTTGAGCTTATGTGAATGATTGGCAAATTATATAAATTTTGTGTTTTTAATCTGATTGAGTAACTGTGGTAGTACTTAAAGACCTCTGTTGTTTCTGGCTACATAAGATATTTAGGCTGCTTCTTACAGTTTCATCGACAATTTGTTTAAAATGACGCATAGATCACAAAACTACTTACCACTTCAAATGTTGTCTTGTATCTTGCATTTTCAACAAAGCAAAGGTTGCATAATGCATACTTGGACCTTCGAAAGCCTCACATTATGTTGTAGCTGTTATAACTTGTATTCTCATGAAAGCAATGATATCATAGATAGGTTGACTACCGATTTTCAAGGTGCCTCATTAGTTCTAATCATTCTTGGTCAGCCTATGACTATATAGGACCTTTCGAATATGTGGTTTGTATCTTCTTAAACTTTGAAACTTCAATATTTTATTTTACATTTTGAACCCTAAGAACCCATTATTTGCATTTCCAACTGGACACAAAAATTATCAGGGACGTATTCTAGTAGCTACCTTTGCCATTACACAACTTTAGTGATTTTTCTTACCAGCTTATATTCTAATGTAATAGATAAAAGTTTGAATCCACCAATGAAGTTTCTTTATTTCACTTAACTCCCGTACATTATTTTTACTAATAAACGCAATTTAATGTCTTCTACCCAAAAAATGATAGTGTGTGTAGTTAAATAGGGATCTGACATGTCAGTGTTGGAAAATTCGTGCAGGTGGTGCAGTGAAATCCATGTCGGCCCTGTTGGACATCCATTCAGGTCGTGTAAAGGTACACAAGCAAACCTCCGGAAGGGGCTTCATGAATGGACAAATGCACATGTTGAAGACATATTAATACCAGTTGAAGCATATCACCTCAAAGATCGTCTTGGAAGGCGGATTAGTCATGAAGAGAGGTTCTCCATCCCACGGATTCCAGCGGTTGTTGAGCTCTGCATTCAAGCTGGCGTTGAAATTCCCGAGTTTCCGACGAAAAGGAGAAAAAAGCCTATAATCCGCATTGGGAGGAAAGAATTTTTGGATGCTGATGAAAGTGAACTTCCAGATAATGTAGTTGAGAAACCTGTAAGACCACTACTAGATGAAATACCTGATTCTGAAATAGTAGCTCCAGTAGACAAGGAAGAAATAGTTAGCCTTGCTGATGAAACACTGCAAGCATGGGAACAAATGAGGAGAGGTGCTAAGAGAGTAATGAGGATGTACCATGTGAGGGTGTGTGGATATTGCCCTGAAATTCATGTTGGTCCTAGTGGGCACAAAGCTCAAAACTGTGGAGCGCATAAACACCAACAACGCAATGGGCAGCATGGTTGGCAGTCTGCAGTGTTGGATGACTTGATACCACCAAGATTTGTGTGGCATGTTCCTGATGTAAACGGACCACCCCTTGAACCAGAGCTTAGGAATTTTTATGGACAGGCTCCGACTGTGGTGGAGATGTGCATTCAGGCTGGTGCTGCTTTACCTGAACAATATAAATCAACTATGCGCCTCGATGTAGGGATCCCATCAACTCTTAAAGAAGCTGAAATGGTGGTTTGAAATGAAGTTACATTATTGAAAATGAAATAATCATTAAGCATTTTAGATTTGAAATGGCTTGTCAATTTTGCTCTAGGTGCATGTAAATTTATTATTGGTGGCAACTGCGCTACCCACCTAAAAATTGTGAGCACCAACACTTGGAGATTAAATCTTGCCAGCTCATTTAACAATAGTTATTGTTAAGAAATTGCAGATTAATCCTAATTTTTGTAACCTTATTTCTTTTTAGCCCAATTGCTTAACTTCTCATCTGATGCTTCTCCTGCCCTTTGTCCTCTTTCTTTCCATCTTCTATTCTCCACCACGATCGCTCTCTCCTCTCTGCAATTGCTTTTGGTCCTACTTCTGTCTTTTGCCCTTTCTGCATTTCCTTCCAGTGAATCAATCAAGGTAAGTCAACAACCTATTTGATGATGTAAAGTTTATATTTTTATCAAAAAAGGGTAATACTGCGTTTGGTAGAAGTCACGGACGGGGTACTGACAAATAAAGCTAGTTCGTAGGGTATTTTTAACAAGTAAATGTTAGTGGGAAGGAAAAATATTATTTTCTGGAATTTGAATCCTGAACTTCTTTTTTTGTGTGCAAATAAATAAGACTGATATTTTCTGTACAATTATCATTATTCTTAACAAGCACCACCAGGTAACTGAGAAATTGGGTAATCTATGAAGAATTGGAGGGAACTCTTGGAGACACTTTGTATTTACTCCATATGTAGTAAGAAGTCCAAATACTTGGTACGATACAGATATTGGGAATACGGAGAATTTTAAAAAAATGAGATCTGACACGCCCAGGACACGTTAAAATTTTTTTATTTTATACACACAATGTTTGTAAAATTATTTTGAATCTCCTGAAATTATAAATTTGAACTAGTATTCTTATATTTGTAACCAATTTGCACCTAAATTTTAATAAACTTGTATTAATCTTCGTTAGAGACTATTTATAAAACTTTAGGAGGTAAATTTACGGACTAATTCTTATTTTTCTATACTATAGGACTTAAATAGGTAATCGTGGGTAAACTTAGAGACTAATCTGACAATTTCCTCTTAAATAAATTTGGAGTTAGATAACTTGGTTCCTTAATTTTAGTAAATTAAGTAGGGATATTTGGAAAAAAAAATATATTTAAACAATCGGATGAACCAACGTTTTTTATAAAGAAATTTTTTGCACCCCTTAACTTAGGGTCCTGGATCCACCACTGATCTGAGAAGTATCTTTAGTTGTTAAGATGAATCAGAAAAGTATCGACTGAAATATTTTTTTAAAAAAATTAAAAAATTTATTAGATACTCTTTGGATACGTATCTGATACGAGTACGTTTAATTTTACTTGTCTTTAAATTATATGTTATTCGTTTGACATTTAATATCCTATTCTGTGTCCAAACTCACTATTCATAATGAGTTATGCTCCTTGCATTGTCTAATAAATTTGACCCTTGTTCTTGCAAAAATGGAGATATAGATGTGTGAATTAAAAAGCAAGTGAACCTGGACGAAAGATTGAACAAAAGAGAGAGCATGAAGAGAATATTATCAAAGACAGACGATCGATTAGCCACATTCTATTCTGCATGTTTTTGCTATAAGCTTTTCTGATGCAAAGATACAAGTGTTAAATGGAATCTAATACGTGAAACTGTGTGAGTGACCTCAAATTTGAAATTGCAACTTGGTTTATTTGAGATTTGATGCTGATGGAATAGGAATGTACTCTAAACTTTTTTCTTTTCCTCTGTACTTTGAAACTTTATTCAGCTTCCTTTATGTTTTTATGTATGTCCTTTTTTCTAAAAAAAACTATTTATTATTTATTATTGTACATTCAATGTAATATGAATTATTATTTTTACTTTTTCCTTATTAATTAACAAGAAAAATAATTATTGTTAAAAAACAAGAAAAATAGTTGTTGATAAATAACGTATAATATAAAAATAAAGCATATTATGAAATCATCTAAATGGTTTAAAATTAACAAAATAATTAACTATATTTGTTGACCTGTTTGCTTTTATCTCAAATGATACTTATGAAAGGATAAAATATATTAGTCCAAAAAAATACATTCTTCGTTTATATTCACTAATGCTAAGCTTTACAATTTTTATTAGAACAATTTAGAGAATGGGAAATGGTGTATTCTAGGGCCATCAGCTCATTATTATTGTTCAGTTCATTTCATTTGAGTCAATTTTGGCTAGTTTTTTTTTTAGAAAAAAGAAAAAGATAAGAAGCATAATTAAAATCTTTTTATGCAAAACCCTTGAGGAAAAAATATCAAAAAGGAAAAAAAGTGATCTCCCTAAATTTTATTGATAAGAAAGAAAAAAAGGGACAAAAGAAAACATCGACTAGGCCAATACTCATGAACAAAAACATTATAACCAAAAGGAAATAAAAACAATCCTATTAAAAGGAAACTATTTCAAAGAATTTTTGTAATGGCATGCAATAACATCACTATAATGACTCTCGTCCCAACTAGATTAGCGTCAAAAACATTAATTAACAATCATTTGCAACACGCTAAAAACAGAAATCCAGGGAAATACCCAACCCATCGAACAAGGAAAGCACTATCCCAAGAAAGAAATCAGTAGAATCTATAGTTAGACAATCCTAACTATTCCTGGAAAAATCATCAACAATGAAGCTAGGAATTAGATCCCACCTAACAACCAAGAATAGCAGCACTTTTGTCTAGCAAGCTTATTAGCACAAGCATTACCATCTCTATAATTCCTAGCTTACCATCTCTATAAATATGAGCGCAAACGAAGTTCATTTGTCTAGTCAAATATAAACAATTATTCCATCTATTTCTTAGCTTCTAAGAAACTACTTAGAACCTGAGAATCACACTCCAACCCCAAAAAACTTCCGACTTTTATAAAAAGAAATTTCTACAGCCAACATAGCCTTAATAATTTCGGCATGAAGCGCATAACTGTTGCCAATAGTGGCAAAAAAACAATCAAGAATAGCAGCACTTTTGTCTCTACAAATATACCACCACATGCACGTAGTTGGTCCATGCAACCTTTAGAAGCATCATTTGTATTTGACTTTATCATGTAGGGGGGGAGGGGTCCAAATAACTTCTTTGATGTTTTAAGTATTCCCTCTTGCAAGACCCTAATGCGGCAATTCCCGCAAATTCCCGCACTTAAGGTGTCCTTGTTTTAAGTCTTAGAAGATTCTCAGGATTATATCAATAGGAAATGTTTATTCTCATGTTTATTACTCGGAGTTAAAATTTTATTTATGGGTATAAAAAATTCCTCGAAAACAATGTAATAGTTTGAGAAACCCAGGGGGTGTGGTTAAGCGGTTGGAGCTCATCCTCCCTTAACCAAGTGTCGAGGGTTCGACCTCGCTTTGGGTATGGAGCAGCTTTAAATCCTTGGGGCCGGCTGTCCCACCCTTCGAGGTGCCTCCAATCAAGCGAGAAGATTAGTCACTGCAGTCGGCGGTGGATACCCTGGTCTCGACAAAAAAAAAGTAATAGTTTGAAGACTAAATAGCTGGCTTCTTCATTCATAGAAAACTTGCGTAATGGCACATTTTGACAAAAAAAAAAGAAGATAATTCATCTACTATGGGTGGGTGCTAAAAAACGGGAGGAGATTCTTTCAAATGGACTTTTCACTTGACATTTTCAAGTGTTAAATCTCCACCATTCAACCGACTCTCTCAAATTTTTTAATATTTGTCTCTCACTCTTTGTCTTATTCAATGGATGATTGAGATTTTATTGCACAATAAAATCATCAGAGACTAGAATCCATTCCCTAAAAAAACATCTTTGAGTCCACGTTCTTAGTCCCTCAATGAAAAGATCTATATAACATGGAACACATCCAAAGGCCTAGAATTGATTATAATTTACACATTATCCATTTTTAAAAATTTCAAAATTCGTGACAGTAGTGACAAACAAGGACCAAAACATATTGAGGAAGGACCTTTTGTAAGATCTTGATGATTTTAATCACTTTACCGCTATGTCACAACAATCCGAATCTTTCCTTCTTTTTTTTTTTGGTTTTAAAATAATTTTTTTTCATCCCCCACTTCCAAAATCCTGACTATATTCAGTTTCAGAAGACTCACAACATGCTTGCCCACACGAATTTCACCTTTACATTTGTTCATTTGAAGAAAAAAAATTCTTTACTATATATAGAGCACTCAATATGCTTTGTTTAGCCAACACAAGACAACAAAGGCAGTGATTAGTGAAGCATAGATGTGTAGGAGATCAATTATTTGTTGACTGTCCCTTAAAGTTCCTCTGAACTCTTCATAATCAGAAAGGATAATCCTTCTTCAATGAAGTGTTTGGGGGAACTCTTGGGTTCAACCAACACTACAAATCACATTCATCTTAAATTATTTGATCATGAAAAATCCATGTGTTGAATTTTGATCAGGGCTCCTGCTATGTTTTCTTGGGGATTGTTAACATTTGGAAATATGCAATAGCCTATCTTTTTTATAAGGTATATTTATTTTAATTTGACATTGTTTTCTAGCATATGGTAGTGTGTCTTTATGAACTTTCCCAAAAGGTGAGTAAAGTTTTAGTGCGCAAACTAATGCTGAAGCTAGACATGGTTAATAAAGAATTTAATACTTGAAAAAACAAACAAACATATTAATTGTATTTGGCTTTTGTTTAGGTCCACACAAAAAGAAGAAATCGATCGAAGGTAAAGACAAGGAACAATGTTGAGACAATGAATGATGTTGTCTTTATCATGGCTAACTCGAAATTGTCCAAAAGGAAGCAATTTAGAAAAGCACGCGAATTTGAAGATATATAGTGGATCTGATACTGATTGGGTTGAAGGTGAAGAAGATGAAAGCACTAGAGATGTAGATAATGTTGAAGTTGGTGAAGATTTGGAAGCACCCAACCAAGGTGGTGAGATGGTGGTTATCTTCTTTTGTATGATTTGGACTGAACTCCTATTTTTGATTATGAAACAACACATGATGATGAAGATGGGGGAGAAGATGGAGATGAAGATGTAGAAGAAGATCAAGATGGTGATGAAGAAGGGAATGGAGATGGAGGAGAGGATAATTTTGAGATTAATATGATTAGCGGGTAAAAAATGATATTAACGTGACTGATTTTAACTAAGTGTTTATGTTTTTAAAACTAGCTTAATACATTTCTTGTTATTGTTTGAATGAAGTGGATCGAGAAATAATTACCGTTAATTATTTTGAAGATAACAATAATATAAAAAGAACAGTTTACTCTAATGTTTTGTTTAAGTGTGTAAAAAATGTACATCTATCTTAAATAGAAACAGTTTGACCTCATGATGATGTCACCTTCTGATTATCTTCATCTGGTTTTAACTACACAGTGATTTGTACTAGAACTTGATTGTGCAATTGGCTGCTTTTGAGTCTGGTCTTACTAGTGCAGTTGACCTCCGATATTGCGTCTTATGGAGGACTACACACTTGTTTTCCAGTATATTTCGCTGTCAAACAAATGAATTCGAAAGAGATAAAATAAAAAGGACTCAAATTAGATCATGGGTTCACCAGTTGACTGGTTTAAGTGCAAATTTAATTAAGCGTATTTTCAAAGAGTACAATGAGATTTTCACGAGGGAATTCGATTATATTATCAATTGAACCAACAATTTGACTCAAGATCAATAATACGAACAAAAATTGAAGTCTAAATCAATGAAAAGTGACTTAAACAAAACACGGGAATCAAACCCAAAAGGGATTGAACACGATGAATCCTTTAAGCATCCAAGTGAAAGTAAAACATTCAATAAAGAAAAATCGAAATACAAAGAAATGACTTAAACACACATTTTTAACCACAATTTGTGAGAGATCCTGTTTAAGCGTATGTTTAGGTGTGTATGAGTTACTAAGTGTTATGAATGTCTCCCCTAGAACTATTTACAAACAACTATATGTAGAGTATAAAGAAATAACTTCCTACTTGCATGGTGGACACATGTTAACTCAAAATTTAGTCTAACTGATAACTATTCAATGATTGTTGATCGTAGGCCGCCACATAGATTATGGCTCATTAGATGTCGTACACCTATCTTCGCGCCTACAAGAATTCCTCACAAACTAATAGAAAATGTTCCCCACTTCCATGTGTTCAGACCACAATCTCGAATCCACCTTGAAATTGCCTCAGAAACTACTCAATGCATTGCTTCGAACCTTGATCATGTCTCGAAATTCCTATTTCTCTACAGACAAGTCCACGTAGTCAAATTCGAATCGAAATTCGACTATAACAACACTACTGCAATTTATGCATTTTACATCGGTTGAAAATAACGTTTAACATCGGCTCTTCACCCGTTGTTAATTCAGGTGATATTAAAAGTCAGAACCTTTCACATCGAATTATGAACCGATGTAAATAATATTTTTACATAGGTTCTAACAATAACCGAAGTTAAAATACTCACTTTGCAGGAGATTGCTGGTTTGTAATATCATTTGTGTTCCGGACTGGGCTAGGTCCAATCCGCATGAGAAACGGCCTAGTACGACACTAGATCTGGCCCAAGTAGTAGCTACTACGAAGGTGTTGAGATCAATGGCCCAGATCCTCCCTAGCTGATCTCACAGCTCAGATTCAACCAAGGCTAAGGGAGACCCCTTCCTGCGTCTATAAATACAACAACACCCCCTAAAATCAAGTATATATGTGTCACTCATTAATTTGTACCTTTCCTTGAGTACTTCTGCTTGTTGACATTGGCATCAGAGTGTCTGCAAGTACTGACCCCCTGATCTCAGCTGCAGAGAGGACGACTTCAACAACTATCCTACCTCATCTCACCTCGGATACCCAGCCCGGAGTAAGGTACTAAACATTGGCAACCACAGTGGGAGATCATCAGCTCTCACCACACCCTCATCCTTTACATGGCTCCACGAGGTTGGCCACGCAGTGTTATCGAGGCGCTACCCCAGCCTAACCAAACACATGAGGGGAATGTTCTAACTCTCCCAGCAGAGGAAGTACGATCAAGATTGTTTCCTCCTCCCCCACCACTTGTCAAGGCCATCCTCGCCTAGGCAACCAGAGTGAACCAGCGAGTGGACATCTTAGACCGCAAAAGCAAAGAGATAACACATCTGTAAGTGTGTCTGACTCAATGGAGGAAGAAGTTGCAGTTGTCCAAGCTAACATTATCGCATAATCAAGGCGGGCTCGCGCCTAGTCTCTAGCTTAGCAGACTGTGGTATCGAGACATCATCGCTCTCCACCTTGGCGTCGACTCCTCCACCGTTGTCCACCTCGTTGGGTAGGACGTGATCGAAGCTCCTGAACTCCACCAACTTTCCCAAGCTCGAGTCCTAGGGCGAGGTCTCCTCCAAGAAAGAAGCATCATTCTCCCCACGCTCAACGACATCCAGAGTCTACCTTGGGTGGTCACTCTGGCCGAGCCCAGCAGATTCCGTTTATATGAGAAATTGCTGAATGTCGCATCCCGAGGCCGCTCGAGAAACCCCAACATCTGAATATGTATGATGGATCAGGGGACCCCGACGAACATATTCATACGTTGGACCTCATGTTGCAGTACAGGAACGCCAGAGATGATGTTAAATGCAAGATTTTTCCCTAACTCTGAGCAAGGCAGCGCTGGCATGGTTCACAGACCTCGAGTCGGCCTCATTCGCATAGGATCAGCTCGTCCGCATGTTCTCAGTCTGGTTTATCGATTTCAAGCTTAAGCCGAACTCCCACGACGTTCTTAGAGCAATACGCTAAGGAGAAACTAAGACGCTCTGAGACTATATTGAAAGGTTCAACAAAGAAGCAGTTAACATTCAGAACCTTGAAGACAAAATCAGACCGCTCTTCATGAGACACGTGCTGCGGAAGAGGAGTCTCTTCCAGGTTGATGTCGGCCTGAATCGACCCCATAACCTGGAAGAATCCTTACGGAGAGCGCAGAAGTACAATTGAGTACGAGGAAGGTGACCTAGTAAGCCTAGTCGGACATACCACATCCCCAGTAAAGGATACAAAAGGATAATCTCCCCAAAGAAGAATTTGTTGGAGGCTAGAGTGAACATCGACATAGATTCACAGAGCACACGGAGTTGAACACTCCCAGAGCAAAAATACTAGAAGAATACGCAGACGCCAAGTTCCAAGATGTTAAGTGGCCATCTTCACTGCTAGAAAGAGAGGGTCTAAACAAACAAAAGTACTGTAGGTACCACCAAATCTATGGCCACGATACCAACCAGTGCAACGCTTTGAAGTACGATATTGAGGAGATGATTTGGAAAGGGAAACTCACTCAGTAAGTTAAAAAGGAAGAAGAAATAAAATGATCTCAGTCACCTCGGAAGGGCAAAGCCGTGGTAAATAAAAGGGCCAAGCCATCAAAGGAAGAGACCAATGATTCACCTGAAGAAGACAAGCCTAGACAGTAGTGATCTGTGGCTATGGTCATAATCGGTGGACACTCTCTCGACGCAGGGGAAACAAGATGATCCATGAAAAGAAAGTGGAAAGCAATCTTGAATGTCGCCAGTAACCCGACCTCAGGAGAACCATCCAATAGGGCCCCACTGGCCTTCTCCGACCAAAACTTATTAGATAGGAAACCTGACAAATATGTGCCTCTGACAGTCTCGGTCGTGACGGCCAATGTCGAGGTCTAAAGAATGCTAGTAAACCAAGGTAGCTCGGGAGACATAATGTTTGTAGACCTTCTCGAAAAGCTGAAGATCACAGAGAGCGGCCTCACTCCCTTCCGAGGTACAGATTTGTCTGGTTTCAATGGGGTCAGGACCCGACCACTACGATATGTCGAGCTCATGGTGACATACGGCGAAGACAACCTCTCCCGAACACTAAACACACAATTCCTTGTTCTGCCCTGTAAGTCCCCCTACCAATGCATCATTGGGAGGTCGACCTTAGGCAGATTAGGCGCAGTTGCATCTACTGTCCACCTAAAATGAATCATAATGGCTGCCGATCTGAAAGTAGCAAAAAGATGTCATTACCACTCCATCAAATCAGAACAGAAAGCGGAGAAAAAACCACCCAAGGTAGCTAGTGAGGAGGCCGAGGTTAACCTAGCCAAACTCGATTCACGTTACGATCCAGATAGTTCTGAAGATGAATAGGATGACGAGCTCACCATGGAGCACAAGAAGAGAATCAAGCGACCCGAGCCGAATGGATAGTTAATCGAAGTTCTGGTGGGGGACGACCTGACATAAGTAGTAAAGCTCAAGGCCGACCTCCCCGAGGACGTGAAAAGGGATCTCGCTAGTTGCCTTCGTGAGCATGCCGATCTTTTCGGTTGGTGTGCAGCAGACATGCCTGACATTCCACCTGAGGTCGCGCGCCTGCCACCATCTCACGGTGAATCCCGAGGCAAAATGGGTAGCCAAGAGAAGACGAGTTCAGAAAGAGGAAAAGGCCGACAAGTGACGAATGTGTGTAGACTACACTAATCAAAATAAAGCATGTCCCAAGGACGCATCGGTTCCGAGTGTGGACAAGCTGGTGGACAACGCATCCGGATTTCGCCTGTTATCATTCTGGATGCTTACTTCAAGTATAGTCAGATATCGATGTATCCCCTGACCAGAAGAAGACTGTCGTTGTGACAGATAAAGGTAACTATTGTTATCTAGTTATGCCTTTCGGAATGAAGAATGCTGAAGCCACCTGCCAATGTATGATGAACAAGGTGTTTCAGAACATATAGGTCAAGTTGTGGAGGTCTATATGGATGATATGATCGTTAAAAGCAAGTCCGACAAAGACCACCTGGCCGAACTCAGAAATATTTGTCGAGGATAGAAAGAACAATCTCAGATTCAACCTAGAGAACTGCACCTTCGAGGTATAAGCTGGAAAATATCTTTGATTCTGCTTGACGAAGCGAGGGACTGAGGCCAACCTGGATAAGTGTCAGGCTGTGACAAAAATGCGACCACCGACCTCAAAGAAGGAGGTTCTGAAATTAACAAGAATGATTGCTGCTTTGTTAAGATTCGTTTCCCAGGCCTCCAACAGATCCTTACTGTTCTTCAAAATACTAAAGAAAGGGGAGTTCGAAGGGACCTCATAATGTGAAAACGCTCTCGTCGAGCTGAAACAGATTCTCATGAATCCTCAAGTCCTCACGAGACCAGTAGAGGGAGAGACCCTTTTCCTCTACCATGCATTGTCCGAAGAGACTCTGAGCAAAGTACTAATTAGAGAAACTGAGGTCGGGCAAAGACCTGTCTACTTTGTTAGCAAAGTGCTCTAGGGCCCGGAAACAAGATACCAGAAGATCGAGAAGGTAGCCTTGGCAATGGTCGTGGCAGCTCAGAGATTGAGACCATATTTTGTGGCACACCAAATGGTTGTAATAACATACCATCCAATAAGGTAAATCCTGCATCGATCTGACCTTGCAGGGAGAATAATCAAATGGGCAATGGAACTTTCTGTATTTGGCATCAAGTACGAGTCCAGGCCGGCACTCAAAGCTCAGGCGTTGGCCGACTTTGTCGCCAAGATGATGTCGTCCTCACCTGAAGAGGAGACTCTAAGTAGGAAGCTTCATGTGGAGGATTCCTCCAATAGAAAGGGGAACATGACCGACCTAATTCTAGAGAACAATGAGGGATTGGTGATAGAGGTTTCCCTCAGTTTCTCATTCCAAACCTCAAACAATCAAGCTCGGTATGAGACATGCATTGTCAGAATCTAACTAGCCCAAGGCCCTTTCTCATCGGTGCCAGGATAAGTCAAGTATTTGGTCGTGGCAGTAGACTACTTCATCAAATGGGTTGAAGCCAAACCACCAACCAGCATTACGGAAAAAGCTGACATCAAATTCTTCAAGAAGAGTCTCATGGACCGGTTCAAAATTCCTGAGGTCGTGATTCCAGACAATGGGACCCAGTTTTCAGATAAAGGGTTCCGGAAAGTCAAGAAGGACCTCAGCATCAAACACCACTCCACCTCAGTCCAACACCCACAAACTAATGGCCAGGATGAGGCCACAAACAGAGTCATTTTGTGTGCGTTGAAGAAGAGGTTGGACGAGGCCAAGGGCGTCAGGGTCAAGGAGTTCTCCCATGTGTTGTGGGCGTACAGAATCACACCACACTCGACCACGTGCGAAACACCCTTTCGCGTAACATGCGACACCGAGGCTGTCATTCCTGTCGAAATAGGAGAGCTAACTTGGAGGACACTGCATCCTCTGAACAGGGAGGACAATGACCAGGAAATCCGATAGGAACTCGACCTCACTCAACAAATCTGAGACCAGGCTGCTCTGGCAGAGGCTGTGGTTAAACAAGGAATCTCTAAACGCTACAATGCAAAGGCCATTGTTTGTGACATCGAGGTCAGCGATCTCATCTTGTGGCATACAGACATTGGAGGAAAAATACAAGCCAAGGCTCTAGAGAAAGATGCTTACCACCTTATAGGGTAATAGCTAAGACGAGGAAGATGCTTACCACCTTGAGACTCTAGAGAAGTAACTAGTTCCCCAGACTTGGAACGCATCAACATTCAGACAGTATTACAACTAAGATATCACAAATGTACTGTTCAGATGTAATACAGTTGGACCTATGAGTCCTTCCAAATGAAATTGTTCATGATATTCAACTGCTTTGTGGAAAACGAAGCCCGTACCTAGCCTCGCCCATCGAACCTCTTCGCTCCGAGTTCAATCCAAGCTAAGTACTTGGTAAACTAGACCGAATGAGGTGGTCAAAACGGTCGACTGGTCAGAAACATCCCATCCTTCATAATTTTCAAGCAATAATAGTACCTGAAGGACTACCGCTCATGGATCTGAAGGACTCAAGTTTAACTGAGCCCATCTTAGTGCTAGAACGAATTCACACTTTGTGCTCGTCGCTCGAAAGACTATGTTCCCAACTAGACCGACCAGTATATGTGAAGGCACAGATGAACATCACTGTCGAAGGAGAAATACTTCGTCCATCAGATAGACCGGACAGTTTATGCAATCCACAAGAACTTCCTACATCTGATCGGTCAGCTCATCTGCAACTAAAGACAAGTATTCATTGGAATCCCTAATATTCCTCCTTCGTGTCTTGTAAGGGCCACAATGACCATAATTTTAATTAATTGCATTAATCATGCATGCTTGTACTATATAATCCGCCGTCATAGGCTAATAAAGGGATCCAGATTTCGAGATTCATCCCTTTTACTTGATTTTCACTCATACACATATTATTCACTTCATCATTGTGTTTGGTCTACATCCTCTCCAGGAAACAGAAAAGAACAATTTATATATTCATTCCCATCAAAATACATTTTTAATATTAAAGAATTAAGTGACATATTTTAAAAAATAATTAGGTACTTGTGGGAGTGTGCAATAAGCACATGCCGGTCAACACAAGTACTGGTTGGCATTGCCTAAATACTACACAGTTGACTACAATACTCCAATTTTCTTATTAATACGCTTGCATACATATGGGTGTGTATATTTGTGTGTGTAATTTTTTGTGTGCTAGTTTTAAGAAATAGCTAACATATTTAAGTAGTATGTTATTATTTTCCTTTTAAATATTAACCATGATTTATTATCATTATTTTAAATAATAGGTTAATTAAATTTAAAGTCTTATGTGCCTTCAAACTACTAAAATATGTTTAATTGATTTTTAGTTGTGGTTTTAGATAGTATTGACAAAATATTGTTATTTTATTCAATGATTTAATTATATAAAATGTTAGTGCTTGAATTATTGTTACTAAATTTGGAATACTATTTTGGTTTAAAAAAGTATTTAAATAATTGTTATAGTAAAATGTCTTTCAAAAAATACAAAATAGTGCAGCATTGCACGAGGACAAAGCATGCAATTACGTTTGCAGGTGTCCATACCGTTTGGAAACTTTCGAACACTGTAGCTGTATTAATTAATATGAAAATATATTAAGTGGGTCTTTGTATATTTAATTATTGAAAATATATTATCACACTTCTCCATATTTGAATTAGTCTAATTGTCAAAAAAAAATATTTGAATTAGTCTCTACGGTTATTTTAAAAAAAAGTCTACGAAGAAAGGTACTGAAAGTGCGATGATTAGGGCAAAAAAAATTACTCCTCAATGTAAGGGATGCCAAAGAAACAAACAACACCTCACCGGAAAGTTCGTAATCAATTTGCTATATAAATTCAAAAGAAGTAAAGGCCTGCAATTCATTTTTTTTTCTTACATTATTCATTGTGTTTGCTTCCTCAAGAATAATAGCAATATCTGTAGTAAATGATATAGTTGGTTCCACAACATTCACTAAAAACAACGATGTTTGGTTTTCCCGTTCAGTAAATCATTAATGCAATTTGATGCCAGAGTTAGGCGAGGATGATTGGCTCTTTGAGAAGACGGTAGCTATCGTAGCTTCAATAATAATTACTATGTCTTTTCATATGACCTGCGTCCAGGTGAACCAGTATTTGTAATTATCTATAACGATCCTTATTATTTGTCTTTAATATGTGCTACTATGCTTAGTTTTATCGCTTGCAGTTTGTTCTGTAATGGTTAGTGGCACACCAATCAGACATTGGTTCACGGTTTGGGTCTTATGCATGGTTGTCTTCATTACTGCCTTTAGGTTAGCCTTAACCTTTTCATTAGTGTTGTCCATGATAACACCGAAACTGGTTTGAGTTAAAATTAACATTGACATAGAAACATTGATTTATGGTTATTGGTTTTTTATCGCTCTACGCGTTGGTCTTCACCACAATATTGATTAGTTGGATTGACAATCCAACTAATACCATCGCTATACGCGTTGGTTTTAACCATCCAAATAATCAATCTTGCGGTGAATACCAATGCGTAGAGCCATACAAAACCAATAAAACCATAAACTAATGTTTCTATAACAATGGCAATTCTAGTCCAAACCAATTTCGGTGTTATCATGGACAACGCTAATATAAAGGTAAAGGCTAAACTAATGGCAGCAATATAGACAGCCATGCACATGACCCAAACTGTGAATCGATGTCTGATCGGTGTGCCACTAACCATCACAAAAGAAACTGTAACCAGTAAAACTAAGCAGATGATAGCGCATATAAGAGACAGACAATAAGGATCATTATTGATTCACTTGGACGCAGGTCATATTAAAAGACATAGTAGTTATTATTAAAGCTAGTTATTATTAAAGCTAGTTATTATTGTAAAAATTGTTTCCAATGCAGATTTTTGTTTGGTAATTCGGTAGCTCTCTTTCTCGTTGTTCGATAGCTGGTTTTTCTCAAGCTTCTTCGATCCTCTATGGTAATGTAATCTGAATCTTTAATCTAGTTTTCATCAGTGTTTTTATTATCACTTATTGATTTTGATTTTTAGTCTAATTTTCTGGATCATGCTAAGGATTCTGACGGATTAACGTCATCAGCATTGCATTTTTCTTTCCTTTCTCCCAAATTGACTTTCCATTTTGAATCTGATTACAATTTTTGGTTAGGTTATGTTAGGTTTTAGCTTAGTTCAAATTTCATTAATAATTCCTCTCCATGTTTGTTAATCATACCGGCAATCCCAAGAAATGAAGCAAGCAACAATAGTGATAGTAGTTATAGTAGGGATGGTAGTTTATTGACGAGCCTTTCATTTTACACCAGAAAACAGTGTAGCCTTACTTTTACTTGTTGAAATTACCATTATTATTTCTAAACTCTGATGTCTTGTTTTGGAAGGGTCAACAGTGTCAACTGTTTACTACAACCTTAAGCTAAGAAGACATCTGATGTTGGATATGTGCATAATTGACTATGATTTTTCACTTCTTATTCAACCGATACCCATGCCTAGTATCTGCATTGGAATTGTGTTCCTTGATTATTTGGTATTGAGTTAGCTCTTTTTCTCGTTGTTCAATAGTTGGTTTTCTCATGCTTCTTGTTTGCACCTCTCACTGATTTTAGTTTTAGTCTTCTGCGGGTACATCAAGAAAAGCATTCTTTTGGCGAAACATAAAGTACCAAAGTGAATTTTTGCCAAAAAAAAAAAACTTTATCTTCATTCCCAATCACCACCACCACCACTAGTCCACCACCACCCTCTCACTCTCTTTCCATCGCACCACTATCACCACCACTACAACCTCTCTCTCCTCACTGTCCATCTCTTTTCTTTCGCTCTCTCTCTCTCTCTCTCCTCTTTTCTCTTCCTCCCCTTCATCTTTATCCTCAAATCGAAAAATTAGGGTTTTGGGTACCAACATTTTCTAGAAAAATGTATGCTTGCATTGACATTATTGCAAACCCAGAACCCTAATTTTTCAATTTGGAGCTGGAGATGAAGGGGAGGAAGAGAAAATAGGAGAGAGAGAGAGGGGGGCAAAATGAGAGAGATGGACAATGAGGAGAGAGAGAGAGAGAGAGAGAGAGAGAGAGAGAGAGAGGGAGACTACAAGAAAACCTTTAATTTCCCACCTAAATTACAGTTTGGTTATTTATATATTTTTTTGCCATTTACTAATGTCAACTAAGCAAGGCACTTCCGTGTTAACAGTCAGGGTGGCGTATGTTAAAGTCAGCGGACGAAAATGTTAAAAAAGGAACACATTGACACAAATTTGAAACATAAATTACCAAAGTGAAGAAAAAATAAAGGACCAAACTGAAATTTGGTGAAAGATAGATGACCAAAAGTACATTTTGACCTATACTATTTCAAATTCCAGTTGTTGCTATGAAAATTCAGCATTAACGTATAAATTTACTATCTATTATTTTGCAGAATGATTTTAAAAGTGAAAAAAGCATACATTTCTTTTCTGTTGTAACAAATACGCATTGGAAGATTACCTCTGATATATATTTGCCCTAGAAAGCTTTAAGTTATGAAAATGACAGGAAGGGCAACAAAAAAGCTTATTGTTCACTTTAGCCATATGTTGTGAATCACTTTACCACCAACGAATCAATTTCATTACTGAATGCAGCAGGAACCTCTCTTGAGTTTTCCCCTTCTTGCCCAGCATAGTGACCAGGTTCATTGCAAGAAAGTATCTTCATTACGTAGGTTTCTCCATGTCCACATAAAATTCACCTTTATTTTTTCTATGAACATATAATCCTCAACAATAAATAGCTCATTTCTGTGCTTTTGTGTAATATGTATATGAGATTATTTGTTGGGTGCCTCTTGGAGTTCCTCTGAACGCTTCATCTTAGGGTCTAGCTATCTAGTATAACAATAAGGGTGAAAAAAATAGTCCATCTTTGATGAAGTGTTTGGGGGAACTCCTTGATTCAACCAACATTGCATGGAGAAAATGTACCAAATTCATTTTATTCCCAAATATGGTAATATTTAATTATTGGAAGTCTTGTGTTCTTGTTTTGTCTCACTTTTCCATTTAGTAATTGATTTTTTCAACAAACCATCTTGCGATTTGATTATTATCTTGCTAACTTTAATTTTTCATATTAAATTCCATTGTATATATGAGGAAAATTCGATGATATACTTTTAAATTAAACTATATCTTTATGTAGATTATAGTTCAGGTCTTTAGGAATAAACTTGCATTAATTGATTTGTAAACCCCATGAATATATTAGGGTCTATTGTTCTAGGGCTAGCCGTCTAGGTTTACATTTGGATCAAAGATCTGAAAATTCATCAACAGTTGATAGGATCTTTAGTAGTGATGCAATATACTTGATCTTAATTGATGCCTATATGTATGTATAGTACCTTTGGTAGTACGATGTTTTCTGATCATACATACGGATTATTGTGTATTCTGCTTAATGTGCTAGCTAGTTATATATTTTTTCACCAAAAAAAAAAAGCTAGTTATATATTTAATTGGCTTATCGGAAGGGTTGAAAAAATGGTTCGAGTGTGACTCTTTTTACTATAACTGCTTCCAAATCTAGTGATTTGGTCCCTTGTAGAGGTAGATGAAACAAGTGTATGCATATCATTAATCAAATGTTATTCATTTATTCCCATATTTACATATATAGATGCTAACAACTATGCTGATAAATTAGCATCGTATGGAGATTATAATCCAAGCTATGCGTTGTGGAACACGATCCTTGATTTCTGTTAGGAACATATTTATCGAAAGGCTTACCTTGTTTCTGTTTTTGTTGATTCTCTTTCTACATGGATTTTATATATTTTTTTTGACAATTTATATTTTTTTAGATAATGTTACATTTGTGTGCTTCAGATGATTACTAGGATTTGGAGTGCCAATATAATTGGGATGTCACTCCCTTTTGGGATGCTTTTACATGCCTAGTTTTATGCGCAAAAATTAGGTTTATTCTTGCTTGAATAGTGTCAATTTTGTGTTTCTTTCACTATTTCTTATCTCTATTCTCTCTTTTGTGACTTGTGTTTTTGCTCATCATTAAAAATATTTCAACTTACCTAAAAAGGAACATTACCAATAGTTTTTAAGTCATTACTGACGGATTTGGCGTCGATAATTAGCAGTTTTTTTGTAATGACTAGATATTTACATCAGTAATAAAATATTGTTCTTCGTACATACAAATTTAAAATGACATAAAAAATTGAAAGTCCAACAGCAAGAAAATTGCAATGGTTAAATTGGGTGGGTTCAGCGCCTCTTCGGGATCGATTCTCTTTAGTATACCCCATTTCTGTTAGCCAGGAAGCAGATATTGCACATATGGGCGTAATTGATGGGTCTAGTTGGGTGTGGCAATGGGCATGTAAGCGAGAACTAATGATGTTGAAAAGACTCTGGCAGATGATTTAGATGCTACTGTTAACAGTTTTTCCCACTGTTGATCTAAATGATAAGTGGCAATGGACCCTGTGTGTTGATGGTAGCTTTATTGTTCGTTGTTGTTATAGAGTTTTGTTGGATTTATTTCGTGTTTCAGGATCCCCACCATTTTGGAACTAGCAACGAAATAGCTATGGGCGTTTAACGTCCCTTCTGAAATACATATGTTTGGTTGGAGATTGCTTTAGAGAAGACTGCCAACAAGAGACTTACTTCTATCTTGTGGAATCATCAACCCGGACTACAATCACTACAAAAAACGGAACAGATTGCGGGGGGTTTTTTGCGGAGGTTTTAAAAACCCCCTCAGTTTAACGGTAAAAAAAGGACTTTTCGGAACCTTAGTTAAAATTTTCGTTTCAATTTGAGGAGGTTTAAAACCCCCGCAGATTGTCAAGAAAAAACCCCCGTTGATTGTAAAAAAAACCCTTCAAACATTTAACAAAAAAACCCTTTCCCTCTTTTCACTTTCACCTTTCCCTCTTTAGATTTCACCCAAAATTGAACGCTTCAGATCGTTTCCCTCTCTTCTCACTTTCACTGGAATCAACGACCCTGATTTCATCTTACAGAAAAACCCCTTAAGAAGCCCTAGAAATTTTTATCCGCTCGTGAAAAAACTTTCCTTTCAGAAACCCATTCATCACACAATGCTTCCCTCTCGCGAAACCCTCTCACTGAACTCGCGAGGAACACGATCCTGAAGCTCATCACTGAACTCATTCATCACTGAACTCGAAACCCATTCATCACTGAACTCGCGAAACCCTCTCACTGAAGCTCTCGCTGAAGCTCTGTTCTTCTCCCTCAGTCGCGATTTCTCTTGCTTTTTGCTGCATCTGAAGCTATTTTGAGGTAAGTTGTTTTGATTTTGTGTGTGATTTTGTCTGGTAATGATTGTCTGGTAATGATTATATGGAAAGAATGCTTGATTTTGTGTGTTGCGGACTCTCTATTGATTAAGAAACTTTTGACGTTGGTCTTTTGCGTCCCAAAAATAGACCACTGCTTCAGCTCAATGCATTGGTTCTAAGATAACTAAGAAGTAGACGGTAAACACAAAAACAAAACCAAAGATAAGGAAGGAATAAAATTACTGTTCTTAGAGGATGAGAGAAAAACGTTTAGAATGAACGCAAGTGGGAAAGTGAGTAGAGTGTGTTATGCACTTAAGGTGTTTGGGAAAGGTCCTAAGATAGTGATGGAATCATTGCTACTCATTTCTTTGAATTTAATGGTTTGAGTTGTGCTCATTGTGAATTATCATCTTTCTCTTTGTGTGTGTTACTATAATGCCTCTTTTTTTTTTTTGACCAAATATAATGCCTATTTTATATCAGCTTATAACTGACTTCTGCAATTTTGTTTTGCTATCAAATAAATGAATCTTTCTTCAAGGGTCTGCACCTCCCAATAAATAACTCTCTCAAAGGAATATTTTTTTGACCAAATATAATGCCTCTTTTATATCAGCTTATACTAGTTAAGTATTTTTTTTAGACAACATTGTGGTGATAATGTTTCAAGTTCTAATCTTAGGCTGAGTTTGGATTGACTTATAATAAACTATTTTAGACTTATTACTGATGAAGATAGCTTATAGTTTGGATTGACTTATAAGCTGGTTTCAATTTATTTTAATAAGTTTTTCAGTAAAGTTTATGAAAATAGTTTACCCATAGTTTCTCTTTGATTATACAAATTGCTTATACATAAACACTTATATAATAAACATTTGAATAATAAGTGCTTGATTGACACACTCTTTGTTTGGTTTTCTTATTTTAAGAAGTGCTTGATATTGAGTTTAGCTTGATGCTCTGAATCTCTTTTTTTACGTTTATATTCTTTATTCACTTGTTGAGATTCCTTAATTTCTTTTATGCCTTCTTATCATTATTTAGAAGACAGTTAACTATAGATAAATCTTGCAAACTTAGCCTTGCAAAGAAGTGGGCTGCAAATAGGCAATCCTTATGGGACCATTTCTCTGATTCAACCAAAACTAGAGATGAAATCATAAGTAACGTGCCAACCGGCATAGATGAAACTCAATGGGCTTATTTTGTTACCTATCGTTTAAGACCAACAACACAGGTAGGATTTGGTTTACTTTGATTTATTTATTTTTGGTGTAGCCAGTTATTTAACTAATACATAATTATATTTGTTTGTTAGTAGGAGGTTTGTCAAAGAAATAAAGAAATACGGGGCCTGCAAGATATTCCTCATACTGGCGGTTCTAAACCTATCTCGAGAAAAAGACATGAGATGGTAGTTATATTAAATAACCTAATACAATTTATGATCTAGTATATTTAATTATATATATTGTGACATTTTTTTATCTACTTTAGTTTTTGGAAACTGGAGAACTACCAAGTCGAGGAAAAATGTATATTGAAACCCATAAAAAGAAGGACGGATCAGTTGTTAATGATTCAGCAAAAGTTATAGTGGTAAGTTTCACATCTCATTCACTACCCCTTCCAGAAATAAGGACAGATTCTGGTCTTTTAATTTGAAAATCTTATATGATGGTAGGAACAAATTGAAGTGGGTTTGACTCAAAGTAATATTGATGAGACTGAAGTTTCTCCAAATGACGTCTTGGGCATAGTGTTGGGACCTGAACACTCGGGGAGAACGCGGTGTATGGGTATGGGAGTACCTCCTACTGTTGCATTTAGAAATACTAGACGTCGAATTTCAAATTTGAGTCTTTCTTCATCCACTGCTGCCACATCATCTCCTAACATATGGCAAGAGAAGTACACAAACATGGAACGCGCACTTAAAACTTACTTGGTACGGAAAGAAGGAGGGATCCCCGAAGAATTTATTGGTGTCTTTGATTCATCAAATGTAAGTTTTTAAATTTCAATCAAGTTTGAATTAATTATTGAAAAATTTTAGTTTCGGTCATATGCCACCTCATAGCTATAAAAACAGCATTCATGTGTTGTAAGACTGCAGAGCATATGAGCTAATAAGAATTTATTGTTTTTATTGGAGTGTTGTATTGCTCATTCCATATGCATCATCCATGAGCATATGCATCATCCATATACTGTTGTGGCTATTAGATATGATTTTGGTGCTGTATTGTGTGTATTTATTATTCTGTTTGGAGAGGGGAAGTAACATTTGGGATTGATGGATAACATATGACTCTGGGCATGCATCTGTATGTATTTATTATTTAGTGACCTATGAATTTGCATTACCACTTCTGATATTCTGTCAATTTTTCTTTTCTTATTTCAGGCAAGTGATCATGCAAGTGAGCCTAATTCTTCAATGGATGCAAGTGGATCATTCGGTGCTAGCAACATTTAATGGTTTTAGGATCCTTTAGTTTAGGATTTTTTTGATGCTATATTATCATTTTGAGCTGTCTGACAATAGATATTTAAGGTACAATTGTTTCTTTTTATTATGTTTTTGAGTTGGATGACAATACCACGATTATATTTTTAATGAAATTTTCAGTTTTTTGATTAAGCTTAGTGATGTTTTTCTGTGTTTTTACCTTTAGTAGCGCTTTTAAACTAAGCGCTAGTGATACTTTTCCATGTTTTCACTTTTAGTAGCACTTTAATAGAAGCACTACATAAGGGAATTTCTTTGGAGAGGTATTAGAATTGGGAATAAAATTTCGGGGGTTAGGTCGTTAGAGGTATGCAAGTCAAAACTTTAAGGGGTTTTGGATAAAGGACATTTGTCTAGCTCCTAAATCTAAGTCTTCTAGGTGAGTGGAGGTGGAGACTTTTGGTGGATGGATCGAACTCTTTGAAAGAAGTCTTCATGGCGAAATGTTGAATCCAGGTAATTCAAACCTAACTGGTATCACTTTAACTCAAGCACAACACATTCTCAAGAAAGTCTTATGGCATGTACACTATGATAAAATTTTAATTAGAAAGCACTATTTGAGATTGTTCTGTTGACGCTTTTTCAAGTAAGCATTATCTGAGTTAATATTTGAAAAATATATTTTATTTCACCTAAATACAACTTAAAATGGATAATTGTTTCAACAAATTTTAGTAAATTTTCCATGAACAAAAGTTAAACTACAAATTATGTGATTTCAAAGAAGATTTACAATACAAAACTTGAACAAACATTCAAAGAAGAACTTATCTAGCAAATATTTCTAATGGATTAAATATTTTTGTAGTTCATGTGAAATTCAAGAATTTTGTTTTTAATCCTTACAAAAAAATTCATTCAAAGTTTAATCCCCAAAAAAAAATTGTCAACATTTTTAGTCTCTCTTGTTAACTTGCATCCAACATGGATAACGACAGTCAACGTGCCACTTGCCATGTGGAATGTCTTAATAAACTCGCAGTGTTGATGTGTCTTTTTATATAAAAAAACAAATCAAACCCTAATCCCTAAGCATTTGTTGGAGTTGGTGATGTGGTCTTATGATCTAGTAGCATATTTACACCTAGTGTCATGTCCTTTGATAAGTTTACTCAAATTGAAAATTTTGAATTTATATTGGTTAGAGGTGTCAAATCGAGTCGCTTGACCCGACCCAACACTGCCATATATTTTATACTAGTGAAGTATGACAAGAGTTGTATTCGAGAGATTCCGGGTTCAACTCCCCACTAGTCCTTTTGGGGTGAGGTAAATGTAATTACATTCGTAAGTGCTCAAAAAGCACATAGGTCTTTCTTGCCTTGGATTGGGCGCCATCCCCTCACCCTAAATTTATGTAACCAAAAAAACAATAACTCCTGCTACAAAAAAAAATACGTCAAAATATCTAGAATCTTGAATAGAAATGGATGGAGAGCTTTCGGGCCGTCTCCTCACATTAGATTATTCTCTATTCTTCATCTGACCTTAGACACTGGCCAGGTTCAGCTATATATCTATATCAACACTGTTACTTTCACACCTCTAGTGGTCCTCTCCTCTTCCATATATCATTTATGCATGTTGTATATTCTACCACCATGAATTGAAGAAACTTTCTTTCTTTTTAACATGCTATAAATGGTAGGACTCAGAACAAAAGATATACAAGTATGGAAAGTCAGCAATCCTCTGGAGTTCCTCTGACCACTTCATTGTGTGTTACTGCTTTGGAAGATCTCTCAAAATCTAAAAGCAACACTGAAGTGTTTGGGGGAACTCCAGGTGCCAACTGGCATTGTCTCAATTATTTGCATGTGTTATAAGGTTCTATTCTTTTAAATTTCTATATACTTTCCCTTGCCTTATAATTGTACAGAGAATGGCAATTTTCAAGCTAATTAAGTCAAAGTGACAATTGCTCTAAAGCAAAAGTGCAAAACACATCAGAATCAGAAAATCAGGTCTTCATAGTTAATGATAAAATATTTATTGGACAGTTATAATTTTTTTTCTCTTCAGACTTTCACTTTGAGTACCAGACAAAGCACTAAAGGGATTTTTGTTGACTGTTGCAGAAGTTCTTTTGTTGCTTAACATAACATGTGCACATGCATGGTGATGCTCCTTTTTATCCATTATTACAATACAATATACTACCTACTACCGAGGTACTTCTACAAGATTTTTTTTCAAATTATTTGTTGAATTAATTATTATTTTTAGAAAAACACCCTTAATTTCTCTTGTATACTTTTGGAGTACCCTAGTACCCCTATAATATAATCAAATTTGCGTATAAAAAAATGATTTGATTTCCATTAAAATTTCCATCTCCCTTTCTGTTTCTCTATTATTGTAATTGTATGCAGTGTATTATTGTGGTAGGCTATAAAACTTACCTTGATTACAGCTTCATATAATGATCCATCGAAACTGAACTTCAAATAATCAGCAATATGATCACTGGTTTTCATTTCAAATCTTTTATATGAGTTAATCACCAGTGATACCGGGAGTTCCCCCAAACGCTTCAACAAGGTCGTTTCGTACGTGGTAGAGAAATTGAGTCCTTAGTGAAATGTTTATGGGAACTCTAGGGATCACCAGGTGTGTGCCTATATTTCTTTTTTTGTATTTTTTGGTAGTTGGTTAATAGCTATATTAGTATATACCATGACCGAAGCATCAATTGCATATTAAATATACCAACTTACTGATTTCATTCACGTATGTTTTTCTCTGGCTTCATTTAATTATAAAGAATACAATTTAAGTCGGTTAAATCATCGTGGTGGCTAGCTTCATTTTAAACATCGAACCAAGCATATAGTTAAGTGGGTTAAATCATGGTTTGACCATAATTTCATCTCAATTTGAGCAATTTAAAAGGATTAAACCATAACTAGCAGGTCTTAACGATTCGATGTCTATTGTCTAGTTCGATTTTCAAAGCATGGCATGACTTTTTTTTTGGTTTAGGGGTCTTTGACCCCACCCTAGTGTCCGAGGGAAATGGACTCTGAATAATATGGAGTTTAACTGGAAGGTAAGTAATAAAGTCTGACCCCAATTTATTCTATCGCCAGGGATCAAACCCAGTAAGCATGGCATAGTATTTAATTATAAAGAATACAAAATGTTTGTTTGTTTGTACATGATGAATCTAGTCCTAAAGGTGTGCTATATGAATTATGGAAAAGATAATTAGTCAAGTAGCCCAAGTCAACGATATTTTAATATTTTCTCTTATTATCAATTTAAGTTTTTTTGTCGTGATATTGGCTCATTTTTGTTTGACCAAAAACTGCTCTCTCAGCTCTTTTGAACTTTACTTCATTTCTATCTATCCGTCTCTCATTTTCTCTTTTTTTTTTCTTCTCTAATCTCTCATATATCATGACTTCTTTCTTTTCTTCTCAGTCTCTCCTTTCATAATTCTTTTTCCCTCTATTGATAGAAGTCGAATATATGCTCTAATAAAAGCTTGAAATGTAACTTATAACTTATAATTAATACTTGTCAAAAAAAAACTTATAATTAATAATTAATTCTCTTAGCTTCTAATGCATCACTTCAACAACCACCGACTACCACTTTGACCACCGCCTACCACCACTTCGGCCATCACCAACCACTACTTCAGCGACCACCGACCACCATTCGGCCACCACCAACCACCACTCCGGCCACCGACGGCCACCACTCTAACCATCGTCAACTACCACTTTGACCACCACTGACCACCATTTCGACCATGGATCACCACTCTGACCACCGTCGACCACTACTCCGGCCACCACTAACCACCACCCTGCCCACCGTCGACCATCGCTCCGACCACCGTCCCGGTCACCGACGACCACCACTCTGACCACCGTCAACTACCTCTCCGGCCACCGCCGAACACCACTCTGATCATTGTCAACTACTACTTTGACCACCACCGACCACCACTCTGACCACCGCCGACCACCACTCCAGCCATCAGCACCACCTCTCCGACCACCGTCAACTACCACTCCAGCCACCGGCGACCACCACTCCAACCACTGTCAACTACAACTTTGATACCACTTTTATGTTCATGTTTTAAACTATAGTTTGTATTTTTGAATTCATAACTCAAAACTCAGTCTGGTTTTGGTTTCTGAAATCTTTAAAACTCAAAACAGAAACTGGTTTCTGTTTTTGAAAATTTCAAAACAAAAATCAGAAAATCACCCCAAACAAGGGGTCATTTGGTTTTAGTCCCTTCAAAAAAAAATTTAAGAAAACCCCTTACAAAATTCACTTTTTTGACGTTAGTCCTTCTGTTACAAAAACGCTGATGTGGCAAACTTCTATCATATTTGGATTCGACGCGTCATTATTTTTTATTTTTATTTTATTTAGATGCTGACTTGGATAAATTCTGAAATTAAAAATTAGGGTTCATCAGTTTATCTTCTTCTTCACCGTTTAGCATTTTGTTCATCTTCAATCATTTCTCAGAACGAAAAAAAAAATCACAGAATCAGATCTAAGCACCCAGATGCATATCTAAGCACCCATCCAGATCAAAAAAGCACCAAGACCCTCTCCTCCCCCTTCGGACCTCCTCAGGCGCTGCAGATGCTTCTTCTTCCTCGTTACCCAAGCCACCACTATACCACCACGGCCATGGCTCTATCCCCTTCAACATGTTCTCCTTTCCCCTTGGTTTTTCCTCACGATTCACCTACCATGGAACCCTTAAAACACCATAATCAGATATGTTACGTTTATCAGTTATATGGGTTCCAAATGGAACCCGAAACCTAGATCTGAAAACTTAGAGAGAGAGCGGCGAGAGAGAGATCGACGACGGGAGTGAAGCTATTCGCAGATCTAAAGTAACACTGTTGGCGAATTTGGGTTTTTTTCTTGAAAATGTGTGTTGTTGTTAATTTGTGATTGAATGCGTGAAAATCTGTTTGGGATTTGAGTGCTACCGGTGTTGTTGGTGTTGTTGTTGAGAGTGTTATTGCAAGCTCAAAGAGAGAAAGACGACAGTGTTGTTGGTTGTTGTTGCTGGTGAACGATGATGGTTGTTGTTGTTGGTCAAGAATGTGAGATTTTGTTGTTGCTGGGTTTTTGATTAGGGGTTAAGTTACGGGTTATAGTTTATTTGGTTAGTGATTCAAGGGGTTAAGGGTCACCAGGAGCATGAAGAACAAGAAGATGAGAGTAATTGTCAGGAGCATGAAGAACAAGAAGATGAGAGTAATTGTTTGATGATACAGATGAGAGGGAAGAGAGAAGATTGAGAGAGATGAAGAAGTCGATACGATTAAAGAATTAAAGAATAAATAGATAAAAAATAATGAAGTGACAGTCCCAGTCAGCATAAAAAAATACAAATGAAAAAAAATTGACTTCTCATAACTCTGTTAGCCACATAGGTTATTTTTGAAATGTCCATCCAACAGAAGGACTAATATCAAAGAAGTGAATTTTGCAAGGAGATTTTTAAAAAAATAATAAATTGGAGGGACTAAAACCAAATGACACCCTATTTGCAAGGGCTAAAAACATATTTAAGCCTTAATGTAAAGAGTTGTTGGGTTTTTGGTATTTTATTTACTATTTTGAGAGTATCAAGATACTTATTATACAATATTTGTTCCTAAAACCTTAAAGGTGGTAGGTTAATAAACTTAAGCTTAGGTTATTGAGTTAGAGTACCCCCTATACTTCCTTATATAAATTTTCTTTGTTAATCAAAATAAAAACCTATGCATTCTTTTGTTGTTCATTATTATCTCACACTTAAATACCCAACCAATGAAGTATATTTTTATGTTTGAGGGGGTAAACAGTTTTTTTGGTCGGGACCAGGGTATCCACCGTCGAACGCAGTGACTAATCCCCTCGTTGGATTGGAAACACCTCAAAGAGTGGGACAGCTGGCCCAGAGATTTAAAATTGCTCCGTACCCAATGCGAAGATCGAACCCTCGACACTTGGTTAAGAGAGGATGAGCCTCAATCGCTCAACCACACCCCCGAGTTGTTAGAGGGTAAACAGTTACCACCGAAGGGAAGGGTGATTTACTCTTATTTTTTAAACTAAATTAGCACGCCTTACTTTTTTTTTAACCATATTACCACGAAGAGGTGTCCAACCGGGTCACCTTACCTAGCCCATTAGGCTCAATTGCAAAACTGTGTCGGACCGAGCCACCCCATTACCCATAAATTCATTAGGCTGTGTATTAGTGACTCAGCCCAGTCTAAAAACATCGGGTTAGAGTCTAACGGCTGTGTCGGACCAAGCTAAACTTTATGTTTTTAATAATAATAAAAAAAAACTCTAAAAAAATGCATACAAATGGGTCCAGTATGACCCAGCATGCCAACTGCCATACAATCAAAATTTGATCCGGAAAGCTTTCTCAAATATAACACTCTTAGAAACAACTGTTTGAACAATAATACATCAGAAAGCCTTATAAAAACAAACAGTACATCAGAAAAGGTCGAAAAAGTAAATAAAAAAACAGTACATAAACTTAGATCTGTAGATATATACCCAACAAAATATTACTAATAAAAAACAAAGTTGATAACAGACTGTAATCACAATATATCTCTCTTCTGTATCTATGAAGACAAATAATAATGATGATTAAAGAAAAAGGATGTGATGTAACTAGCATATCTTTTACTCTATTACTTTTTAACCACCTTGAAGTATCTTTGTTCTGAAAGGTCAAGTAAAATCACCTTCTCCACTGAGGTTGTGTCATCTTATCTGAATTGATAATATCAAAACACAGTTAGTAATTGAAACAGTAAAGCTCCAATGATAATGATAGTACACTTATTTGATGTGCGTAACCAAGGCAAAAACCAAAGCCAAACTACATCTTAGAGATGGCCTAGGCCAGACTGCTTCTGGAATAGCCAGAGCCAAGTTACAAACTCCATTAATCAATATCAATAACATACTAGCACTATCAGTTTTTGTGGAGAAGAAACTTTTCTCCAGAAAAATAGAGAAACCATTATTTTCAAACAAATTAACTTTATTAGTCTAGCAGTAGCAAAGTTGAGCGGTAGCCTAAAAGTAATCATCATGAGAACAATAAAATCTTCCTCACCACAAAACACATGAGCACATATATTAAGCACGTATCAATCAATCAACGAAAAGGTACAAAGAAAAAGGTGCAAGTTCCTTAATTCTTACCAGTCCCGTCCCTTGAAGATGAAAGAGATCTATCAGTCCTTGTAACTCCTCTGCCGCTCATGGCCAGCAGTTTTTCTGCTCTTGGGGAAAATGAACCTGACCTGCTGTTAAGCGAAGATGAAAGTGAATGTCGCCTGGTTATACTGTTTTTGTCTAAGATATCAGTAGCAAATCTTGGGGAGCCCTGTCCCCTTAGCCTGGCTTTTGCAGATTCAGTAGGAGCCATATAACTGGGCAGTCTAGGGGTGTTATTGTTATGTAATTCGCTATCTTGATCATTAAAATTAGCAGGTAGTGAAGCTCTTCTTTGGCAATTGTTGCTGACAATTTTGTCACCATCAATCAAGTCCTCACTGACTCCTATCTTTTCATCTCCATCATTCTCCACACTAGTCTGCAAGACAGCGGTAGTATCATTTTGTGGTTTATTCTTATTCTCTTCTTTCGCTTGCGTTCCAAGACCTTTCTCATCTTTCATTTTCCTCGCACTACTAGTCTGCAAGACAGTATTAGGATCATTCCGTGAAATATTATTATTCTCTTTTTTTGCTTGTTTTCCAAGACCTTTCTCAGGATAAGACTCTTTTGGCTTTGGTGCTGTTGAATTTTTTATTTTCTCCGCACTAGTCTGCAAGACAGCAGTAGCATCATTATGTGGCTTACTGTTATTCTCTTCTTTTGCTTTAGTTCCAAGACCGTTCTCAGGATAAGACTCTTCTGACGTTGGGACCGTTGAATCTTTTACTTTCTCTGAAGTGGAATTTGGGCCCTGCTCTGAAACATCAGTAACAGTATGATCGGAATTTTTCTTAGTGCTGTGTTTCCTTTTCTCATTAACCATTTCAGATCTGTCTGAAACATTCTGCAAGCGAGATTTTTTAAGACTACTTTTCTCAATTTCCTTTTGAGGGTGTTCCTGAGCTGAAGGCAATGAGTGATTTGATTCCTTTTTTGGACGTTGTTTAGGTTTGTTAGAACCTGAAATTGAGCCATCATCAGCTTTCACAGCAGGAGTTTTCCGGATAATCCTTTTAACTTGTCCCTTTTCAACAGTTTGACAACTGCTATTTTTTTCATCGGCCACCGAGTCAAGCTGCTGCTTCTCCAATTTAGGAAGAGGTGCCCAAAAGTGTGACTTTGTCCAGCGGTCAAGCCACTTCCAACCCAAGTAAGGTTCCCCAATATCACCATTGAGAGATAGAGGAAGAGCATAAGGCGATGAAGCCAATAGCTGAAATCGATATCATATCCGCAACGAGCTTAAATACCAAGACAACTTAGTTTCAAAAGAATAGGAGCTAAAAGGAAAAAGTGAAAGAAAGAACACAAGTTGTTCACAAACTCTGTCATACCACTCATTAATTATTAATTAATAAACCATATAAATGAAAGGGCGATTAAGAGTAAAATTTAAAACAGATCACATTTCAGATGTTACAAGTACCTAAAATAATAGATTTATCCTCTAATAAGGAATTAAATAGTAGTTCTTACCATGTGAACAAAGGCATTTTCTGACAGCTTCTCTACCCATGTGGATGTAACCACGCCAATAGAGTTTGAATGTTGAGTATCCTGACAAAAACATGTTTAAGTAGTTAGTGGAGCAATACAAGTGTAAGGAGCATGCAATTGATACATTCACCTTTTCATCCACGCTAGCGAATGTTCTATAAATCACTAGAACATGTCAAGTGTATGACATTAAAAATACCTTATGATACTGATTAAATTACAAAAAAAAAACCCAACATTTCCACCCAGAAAGTCAGGGAGAACAATGCACAAATCATTGCATTTATTGAATAAGTCAAAGAAATTTCACCTTTCGAATTTTCAGGACTTCAAGCCCAATATCAGAACGCCTAACATTGTAACCCCTAGCCAATGCTTGAATTTTAACAATTCCCTTCACACAATGTAAAGCAGAAACAGCTTGTCTTCTAACCAAGTGGCCACGAATAAGAGCTTGCAATTGTATGACACCTTTGACTTTGAGTGTCTGAAATTCCTGACGAGCCTACAATGAAGTCACACAAGAATCACTGTAAGCATTTTTCAACCATTAATCACATATAAAGAAACTTCTTGCCCAAGAACCAATATCTCGGAAAAATTGCATTTGATAGCTTTCAAAATGCAGATCAGTAGGTACTTTAATTCTTGATCAAATATATCATGACACTAAATAATTTCAAATAAACAGCTGGACAGACAATTCTATAACTATAAATGAAATACCTATTTTTACTTTTTCCTATGACTGAAAATTGAAAAATCAAAATATTAAAAATGAAATAACTGTGGTCACGTCGGTGCCTCTAAACATTTCTAATAATGTATTCATATATGGAATATCCATGACTTCTTTCAAATAATTACAACTGAGACATATCAGCCAGCATAACAGAAATGCATAATTATAAGGGAGTATTACCTGGTAGCCTCTACAAGCAGCCTGAAGTTTAATAGCGGCTTCTGAAAGCGCTTCAGGATCATCTTGAGATCCAGCATTAGCAATAGCTGGTTCATGAGACTCTTCATTTCCATTTGAAAGAATATCCTTATCATGTGGTGACCTACTAACTACATTTTCTGAAAGAACTCCTTTAGTAGCATTAGCTCCAGAAATTGGTGACGATATCAGCAAAGAATCCTCGGTTGGAATTGGATGAGACACAGATACCTCAGAAAACCCCAGCACATCCTTGTTACTCGAAGTGTTCTTTATACACAAATTTAAATAACAATTACAACTCTAACATCTCAAAAAGGCCTAAATATTATAGCATAGTGATATTCTTATGTCTTGATGATTTTAATAACAGAGGCAATGACTATAACAAATGATAAACACAAATGCTTGTTAAACACAAAATTACTTACAAAGATATCACTCTTTTTTGATGAATTAGACTTTGATGAAGATTTCTTCCTCAAGAGTAAGTCCTTGATCCATTTCCCCGGACTTTTTCCTTTCCCCATCACAGTAAAAACTAATGCTTTGCAAATTCAGAATACTCAAGCATCAAAATCTGCAAGAAGCATATACAATCAGAATCAGTTAAATGCTTAAGTAAATCAAACTACAAAAATTTCAAAACAAAAAAAAAATTATTTTTATGAATGAATAATCTAACATATTCATTTTTCAAGCAAGTGTAGTAATGGAAACATCTGGGCATTCATGCAGAGATAAATGCCATAAAGGAAATGAAAAATCCAAAATCAGACCCCACTACCTAATTTCCAAAAAGGACAGGAACCAACCAAGCCCTAGAACTGCAATTAATTCTACATAGCACCAACCAAGAGTCTACTTCACACTTTCCATAAAAGTAACCTTAAAATAGAAAAACACGACAACAAAAACAAATTTGAAGGAAAAAAGTCCAACTTCAGTGAAGAAACAAAAGATTAAGAAAAAAGGGGAAGTGGATAAAATCCCTAACCTGAAAAAGCAAGTGTAGGAACCCTAAGAATCCAATGCTGAAGAAATGAAAACAAGTTAGGATAAGGGTGTAGGATGAGAAAGAAGAAGAAGAAGAGATTTGAGATTTGTGTTATAATAATGGGAAGAAGCGAGCAAATGCAAAGTTTCGGTTTTCGGTTTCAGGGAAAAAACAGTGACAGCATGTGGAAGAAAGAGAAAGACTACATAAGTAGTGGTATGAATGAAACTGAAAAGCAACGTCATAGATTCCCTCCTACGAGGTTTCCACTTTCCACAACAACAAAATTGATGCTACTATTTTTTTTTCTTAAGAAAAAATAATTGACAAATTGTTGATTGATTTTTTTTGACATATAATGATATGAGTATAACCCAAGATTTAGGCACTGATTGTTGACAAATTGTTGTTTCCAAACTGATAAACTATTTTATTTTTGGTTTGGACCATTGCTGACCCACGGAGTGTTTCAACGCATTCAGCAAAAGACTAATCTCTGCTTGTGCTTAGGATCAAATTTGCACTGACCAACACCGAGTTTGTCCACTGCGGGAATCGAACTGAGAGCATCGGGAAGACCTTCAGGCTCTTTGAGCACTTACGAAAGTAAACTTCACCCCAAAGGGACTAGTGGGTAATTGAACCCCGGACCTCTCGAATACAACTCATGTCATGCTCCACTAGGCCAACCGCTTAGGGTTATCAAATTGGTGGTTGAACTAACTTTTAAATATAAATTGACATCTTTAATTAATGCTTAAAACGAGTTTAACCAAGAGCAACGAGATATATTTAGTGGTAAGAGCAAAAAAAAGAAGAAAAACGAAATATTATAAATTATAAACTCAAACTTTATTTCAAGTAGCATCCCTCGAGTCGGGTAAAGAGATTTAACACCGTTACATGCCCCAAGGCTGGATTCGAACTTAGGACCCTAGTTAAGCTGATAGTGGTAGTACCATCTCATCCAAGTGCTCTTGGGTAGCGTTCAAAAAAATATAGTAATAAGTTAGTAATTACCAAATACTAGCCACAAGCTTATCAACTACTCCCTTTGTGTCAAAAAAAAAACTACTCCTCATATAGTATAAGCAAATTGCCACTAGACACATGATTTAAGAAAAGTTAGCAAAAATTGTTCTTAAATTGTCTTTATTTATTTTTGTATTGATAAAAGTAAAAGCAGTGTAATAAAAAGTTTTTTGAATTGGTAAAAGTAAAGGTAGTGTAATAAATATGGGTAAAGTTGAGTTATTAAATGAAAAAAAACTTTGACTTGCTTATATTTTGAAACAAAAAAATGAGTATTTTTTTGTGCGAAGACTAATCTCTCGGGCTGGATAAGACCAACTAATCCCTGCTACATGTCCAAGGCTGAATTCGAACCCAGGACCTTAGTTAAATTCGAAGAGACTCTTACCGTCTCATCCAACTCTTAGGTAAAGAATGAGTTTGTTTGCTTATAAGTGTAAACGGGGGAGAGTATAAGCTATCTTTAGTAAGCTTGGTAGTTTGGCTTTGTTAAATAAAGTCTTACTAGAGAGTTTAATTTTTATACATGGTTGATATAAAACAATTTACAATGTCAATCACTTACAACCACCATATTTGTGAGTTTTAAAGTTATGGTCAATTGAATGTATGAAAATTTTGTCCACCGACAACACGTATAAATTAAATTATTTACTTAGATAAATAATTTAAAGTTTATTTATAAACAAAATTAATTAACGTTCCAAAATATTACACATCCACTTTTTAATAATAATAATAATAATAATAATAATAATAATTCTTGTGATGTGTGGATCAAGTGGTACCGTAGAAGGCTTTTTCCAATCCTTCTTGTGATGTTTATGAGCGGGGAATAATCGTTGGTCATATTAGGCATGGACAATGAGCAGTTACTAACACACTTTTAGGTAAATGAACACCCAAATCTTGAATTCATAATAGAATGAGAGAGACTTTGACATTGTGAAAGTCGGGGACTATGTATAGATTATATTGGTATTACCTACAACAACAAGATACATCTTCCTTTCAGAAGTCTAAAAAATAAGAACTAAATAATTAAGCATGTTTGAGTTGAAGAACTTGTAGGATATGGGTGACCTTTTAGGAAGTTTTAAAAAAAAAGTGTCACTGGAGATAAAGCACGTTAAAAGGACCTTGTTGGTTTATGGGTTAGTAATTTTGATAGCAATTTGTGTCATTGCGATTCTCGTGCCAGAATCATGTCTCTCGAGGAGAGACTTGCAGTTGAAGCAAAAGGAACTTCTAATGTCATGACTACCTTCACAATGTCCATTCCATAGGTGATGATGATTTGGTCCTTATTGAGTTCTCCACTGATAAAATTGATTCAGTCATTCAAAGAATCCACTACTTCTACACATGTGCTAGCCCTCTTCACTCTAGTGAGTTATTTCATAAATGGGCTGACTTTGAGATATTTATGAACATTTCTACCGTAGCTCATCGTGCTTACAATCACTTAGAATACAACAAGGCTTAATATTCCTAGTCTCACAAATCTGCTCACTCGAATTCAACTTCAAATTCACACTCAAAATATGGTCAGAATCTCCTATCTGTAAATTTTATGATAAGTGAGGTCACACTACCAAAACTTGCCACAAGATAATCCATGGCTATCCCTCCAACAAAAAGCAACCCTAGAGTCGTCTAGCTCAATATCAGTCCTCTAATGATAAAACTTGGCTCCTTGACTCTAGGGCCTTACACTATGTCACCAAGGATAATATCAATCTATCATTGTCCAATGGTAAGGGGTTTCCTATCAAGCACTCTAGCTCAACCTCTATTACCATTGTTGTTTTAATGGTGATTTAGCAATGCTCATTTCTTTGACTCTAGAAATTTTCATTAAACTGCATCTAATATCTATTTATCTAATCTAATATCTACTTATACATATAAAAAACACTTAAGCTATCCAATTAATAAAGCCTCGTACTTCTTTTAACACCTATACAACTTATCTAATTGGAAAAGGATAAAAATGTAATTTGACAAAATTTTATTCCCTCCCAAGTCAAACCACAATCCAATCAACAGCTTTATTGAATTTGACATATACAATAAGACTACCCAAAATTTTCAAAATTTTCTTCTCTCCCTCACAATTTGGTTAAAAAAAAATTAGAACCCGCCTCTCTCTTTCTCTTCCCCCCTCCTTCATCTCTTTTTTTCACCTCTTTCTCCTCTCTCACACCCTCACAACTTCATCTATAAAGTTTCTTCTTCTTTTTCCCTCTCTTCGACCCTCATTTCTTTCTAATACGTTTCTTCCTTAATGAGTTCCCCGTTCCCATAACATGCTTTCTTTCTCTTCTTCTTTCCCCATCTCTTCAACCCTCATTTAAGATTTGGTAAACCCTCTAATTTCCTCATCTTTTTTTCCTTTCTTATAAACTTAACAATATGCTATAGTGGAGAGACGATTTTGTGGTGGCCTGCAGCGGAGGTGCGGTGGTGAGAACCACCGTGGATCCTCTCCATAGTTTTCACTTCATAAACTGAATTCAGACATTGGTTCTCTCCCACAATCTTTTTTTGCTCATTAGTGGTGTTTCTGGAATTATTGTGGGAATTTCTAATTCCAGTTTTAGCTTTAAATAACTCTAAAAAATTACAAATAGATGAAGAACTTGAGAAATTTCATAGTTGACTACTTACAGACATAATTTTTGAGACCAACACATGCTTTTAATCCATTCTCTGAGGATCGTGAAAATAAAACAATAATAATGTTTATGTGGTTATTCATACTTTGGTAATTCCTAAGACATGATATGAAATCAAACACACTATCACGCTCTTAAGCAAATTATCATTTAAATTTTATGATCAGTATCTCCTCCTCATATTGTTATACTCATTGTTATAGGTCATTCGTGTTCTTTACTATTCCCATTTTAATTAAATTCATTTAAATTCATTAACCTCCTCATATTCTTTACTATCATTTATGTAAGCATATTAAGGAATTTTAAGAAATCATCTAATAGTGAGAGTATATTAAGATAACATTAAGAAGTTCAATAAGTACGGGATTCAATGACTATGTGACGGGTTAAGCAAGCACCGATGTCATAATATTAGTGATTTCATCCCTTGTCTTTGAGTCACTCCTCAATTTACAATTTTCATTTTTAAGCAGCTAAACTTCTCCTGCAAAAAAAAGAGAAAAAAAGTTTATCTAAGTAGCGAGTGCAGATTAAGAGCCCCAAGTAGCGAGCGCAGATTAGTCCTTCGTTGACAGCGTTGGGACAATGCGTGGGTCGCCCGCGAGGGTCCGATACCAAAAAAAAGAGAAAAAAAGTTTATCTAAATTCACCCAAAATTGAATCTATGTCATCCTCTAAAAATATAAAAAGTCTTATTTAATCTTTATAGAATTTCTAAAACTCTCAAGAAAGGGTAGAAGGGGGAGTTTTGGGGGAAGGAAACAAAACAAAAAAAGGGGAAAGGGAGGGAGAATTTGGCACCACAAAAGGGGGAGGGGGAGAATTGGCGCAACAAAAAACACTCATTTTTGTCTAAAATTAATATTAGTGAATCTAATTAATTTTACCTCATCTGCTGCTATCATTCCTAAAATGCTCTCCAATATAAATTTTAATTTTTTTTAATAATTCATTCTATTCCTTTTTTTTGACAAAAAATTCATTCTATTCCTATAAAATAAATTTTCATAGAAAATTAAATAAAAAAAGACACTTTGGGAATACATTTGTTTTTTGACTACATTAAAATTAAATAAAATTATCCACTTTTTTTTACAACATCCACTTTTCTTAATTAGCGTGATTTTGATTAATAAAGCTACTTTTAAAATTACTATAGATAGTTCCTTTGTCAAAAAAAAAATTACTATAGATAGCTTTTTTTAAAGCTCTTTATATTTTTATTTTTACACTTCATAAATAAGCTACTTTTTCTTTTTCCAAAGAGCTTCTCTTAAAAACTGTTTGGCCCAACTTTTACTTTTAAGGAAGAGAAGCTAAAATTATAATACGCCAATCATACCCTAATTAAAAACTTGTTGCTTAAAATAGATGGCAACATGTTTGTACCCATTGCTTAAACATATAGGTAAGACATGCTCCTTTCGATCCTATTTATTAGAAAAATATGCAATTTTATATTTATTGAATAGTTGGTCTATACCGGAGACCAAATTGTGGCCTAAAATTTAGCCAACAATTTTGCTGCTTGCAACATTAGTTTATTGTTGTTGCCTAAATTAATTTTTGTTATTATTGTGTGGCTAAGTTGAAGGAAAATCTAAGTCTGGATGCTGGTTTTGTTTTTCAAACTCACAGAATTTGTGATGAAAGGCATAAGAATTTGACAACATCTCTTATATATCATAAACGGCCTCCAGAAACATACTACCAGGGCCGGCCAATGGGCTGTATACCCTGTGCTACCGCACAGGGCCTCGGCCCAGCCCATAATTTTGAGGGCCCCAAAAAATTTTAAATACGTTATATATTGCTTCGGTGCAACTAGTATACCAAAGTCTACAGGCGGTCGGATGGTGAAAATTATTCTACTTCCCTTACCCAGCCCAATGGTCTGAGGTTCAATGCTCAGCTGCAACACTTTTTGAATTTGAAATTTCGTTCGTTTGTTTTAAGTTCCTTTTCTAGCACTTCCGTATAAACAAAGTCCTTGCACAGCTGAGCATTTTTAATTTGGTTTGCAAGCACTTACTTCCTTTTTAATTTGGTTTGCCTTCATTTTTGTCCTCCTTCAATATGTTATCATAATAATAATACTTATTGCTTCAAAAAAAATACTTATATTTTAGCCTATTATTTTTTAACTATGCTTGTTCTCGACATTTATAAATTAATAATATTTTACCTGTAATATATAAGTATTTATTAATATTGATGTTCCATAAACAAATTACGTTAATATAATTTAATTATTAAATATTCAATTTATGCTAAATGTTTGATAATTTGTTTAAAAATAATTATAGCTTTCAAGTTTCAACTTGCATTTGAATTATTCTTGCTATTTACTATTATTCCTCACATGTTACTTTGTTAATTTTTTCTCTTTTAAATTGAAACGATTTCTCTTTTGGTACTACAGAGGAAGAGGGTTGATTTGTATGTCTATTTGACTAATGTTGCATACCGACCGACAGTTGTGAAATTTTCTTGCTCATCCTCGTTCCTACACTATCGAAAAATGAGATTATTGCACTGTTTCTTTCTACTATATATACCTCCTAAGATTGAAAAATATTCCGACTATAAGTAGCTAAGGAAAAGAAAAAACTTGAAGAGTCTTCAATCTCAAACGGGGCCTCTAAATTATTTGGGTCGGCCCTGCATACTACTATAAAATATAGGGTTTTTTTTGTACCCCCACACTCTTCCCTCATACCCCCACATCCCCTGCGAAAAGACTAAAATACCCTTAAAAAATTTTAAAATTACAAAACACTTATCATTTTTCACTTACATACGATTTACCACCATTTTTTACAGAGGAAATCGTATATACATCAAGAGACATTTATACGATTATCTTTTTTTAGGTCGCATCGTATATACCTCCAGGACTACATATATACGACTTGTTAAATAGTAAGTCGTATATACCCTTACCTCACATATATACGATTAACTCGTATAGACCTATATACGACTGGAATTCGTATATTATATACGACCCATATTTTCCTTTTTTTTTTAAATTTTGTTTTTTTTTAATTTGTTTTTTTGACAGTCCGATAGGCATCGAGGGGAGTCTTTGGCGTCGGCAGCTCCATCCACACGCACCTGCCACAAGATTGCGGGACATGCGTCTACGAGGAGTGGGTGCACAGTATGGCAGACTTGGTTAGAAATGGGCTTCGTTGTGGACATATCCATATGGGCACCACCACGTACACGGAGCTTCATCAGTTGTTGCGCAGGCTAGGGCTTGGTGACTAGGGCATTTTTCTGTACATTTATTTTATGTCTGTACTTTCTGTATTTATGTTTGAACTCTTTTATTTTATATCAGTTGATTACAATTTCTTACGAGTTTGCTTAAACTTTCGATTTCATTCATTTCATTGATCCAATAAAAGAAGGTTACATAAAAGATAAAACATAACAAACTAAACCCTAATCCTAATAATCCGGTGCTCGCGGACGACGTAAAATCTCATTCACGCTCCGTTGTGTTTCCACGTACAGCTCTAAAGGCTTATTCCCCATAAGCCTGTCGTGAATGTTGAACATGGTCGCCATGTTCTCGTCAGTCTTGATAGACATGGACGAGTAGGAAATGCAACCATCATCTCCATGATCGGGTTTCTGATAAGTGATACTAGTGACGTCGCGGTCGTCCCCAATCACTTGTACTTTCGACCACACTTTATCCTTCAACCCATCAAACGCCTTGGCGCGGTCGATTCGGCATAACGCTGGCTTCGGACTCCAAAAATAGACCCATCTTCTCTCATCGTGATGTTGCCCCCATAATGTATACCGCAGAGCCTATTCTCAGTAGACCGTTGTGTTAGACAAATCTGCATTCTCGATGTGTGAGAAATGTAATTGAGAGTGAAATTTTGGTGTCAAAAGAATGAGGGTGGGGATGGGTATTTATAGAATTTGTGAATGAATATCGACCATTGATACTATCCGTGCAATCTGCACCGTTGATTAACATCGGAAGTCAAATCCTAACCGTTAGATCGCTTTTTTTAAAAAAATGTCGTATCTACCTATTATGGGGGGTATATACGACTTTGTATTATACAAGTCGTATGTACCCCCACACATACGTATATACGACTTCTAAAATAGAAGTCGTATATACGTATGTGTGGGGGTACATACGACTTGTATAATACAAAGTCGTATATACCCACCATAATAGGTATATACGACGTTTTTTATTTTGACTTTTCGTATTTATGTAATTTTTAGGTATATACGACTTTAGTTTTAAAAGTCGTATATACTTAGGGTGATGTATATACGATTTTGGGTTAAATTTTAATAGGGGTATTTTCGTCCAAAAAAATCTTGTGGGGTAGATTGAAATAGTGTGGGGGTAAAAAAAAATCCCTAGAATATAAATATTGCTGAACTTCAATCTTCATATTATGACAGGTGGTCCTACGTACATTAATATGCGCAGTTTGTTGCAGCAACTATTATTAGTTTATAATGTTGGGGTCGTGAGCAAGAACAGGGTCATTAGGTGGAACTAATTCAGAGCACATTAAAGAACCTGTGTCATGAATTTAACCAAGAGATATTTTGACATCAAAAATTTGATGTTATACACGCCATTTGGTTTTTATGTGTATCTATTGAAATATGTGTAAGATGAGAAGATAAAAAGCATGCTAAAATTTACGAGGTCTTTTAAGTTACTTTAAAATTTCACATTAGTCCTTTAAGAATTTTTCCCAAATAGGTTATCTATGTTTTAAATTCGTGACACAAAAATCATTTTTAAGACTTTGCAATTAACAAAGGATATGTCTATTAACTACTTATGTGACACAGTTAACGGTCTTGTATATATGCGTGCCAAATGTTAACGATTTGATTTCAATAAGGTACTTTATGTATACCTTTTGGTTTCAATTAGATCTTATTTTACGTTGTCATCATCATCACCAAAGTTACACTCTAATTTCTCATAATCTTCTCCAACATCAAGTCAGGAAACTTAGAATCTTCCTCCTTCCTCCATGGCCATTGAGCCAACTTCTCGAGTCCTCCCTATCATCATCCGATGACAGACAACCAAACCATGGTCGTCTTCGAGCTCACCCCTTCTCCCTATACTTTCCTCTCGCTTGTTCCCTTTCGTCTCTCACTCCCACTCGACCAAAACCACAATAACCGCCACGATTTGAGCTTTTTCGTCCAATTTTCGGCCACCCCACTGCCAACCAAGACCCAGGGCCGGTCATGGGCATGTGCAACTGCAACCTGTGCTACCGCACAGGGCCCAAGCCCAATATCACTTTTTTGGGGCCCCCAAAAAATATGTATCTAATATATTTAATATTCGAAACAATGATACAACAATGTCACCATTGCTTCAACGGTAACTATTCCTCCTTCTAACTTGCTTTCGCGGGTTCAGATATTGACATTTTAATTCATTTTTTTAAAAATTGAATTGAGACGTTTTAAAAGTTGAAATCGGCAAAATGCAAATAACGAGATTCGAACACAGCACTTGCAACTCATCGTTCAACACCATTACCACCACACCACCAATGCTTTTAAGGAGTATTTACAAATAGTTTTATATATTACCTTTTATTTCAATATAAAAACGTCACACAATTTATTTATTTTTACGAAATCATTCGACCAATTTTTGGTACTCCCCAAGGCTACTATATTTTTTAATATAAAAATTTACTCTTATTATTATAAAGAGAAACTCAATGCATTAGTTAAACATGAATTTAATTTTAGTAAATTAAGTTTTACAAGTATGAAATTTATATGTCCTAAAAATTTGGAAAATTTTTAATCGAGACCGAATCAATAGTCATGTGGTTCAACTAAGACCCATCAGTCTGACCCTTCACTGAGTTGGTCATCGGTTTGGTTCTTTAAAATAGGTGTCGAACTTGAGACACCAGATTACTTGATAAACTACTTACCACCGAACAAGGAATGAAACCTCGTTATTCCACACAGGTTTGGCCTGAAGAACCATCCCAAGCTCCGGCTCTGTCAATTCACCGTTTGAAAATTAGTATACCAAGTTTAAAGTTGTATTTGTTATTTATATTTTGATAGAGTATTTTAAGGTTTTGGTGATTCATTCGATAAAAGTATAAGCAGGGGCCCAATTTTTAAAATTTGAACAGAGCCTCCAAATTGTTTGGGACGGCCTTGCCAAGACCACCATTGTATTCTTCTCCTTCTCCCCTACAAGAATCACCCATGTTTCGACAAGTACGGAGCACAAACTAAATAAATCTAGAAATCCAAAATTGAAACTTCACTCCTCTTTTCCAATGAATCTAGACCTTTAACCGAAAAACTAACATTTGATTCAAAATCCCCACATCGCCTTCTACATTAGCCCTAATTTTTTTCATTCCGAGCATCTTGCTTCGCATGACCAGCTCGCCGGAAATCTCCCCACAACCCTAGAAAACTGAACTACGACCACTTCGTTTTTCTCATCATTTTGGGTTTTCTGGGTTGATAAAGATTATGAGTTGTCTGGGTTGAGAAAGTAAAAAGGACCTAATTGAATCCTAAAGATATACATAAGGACCTAATGGAAACCCAAAGATATACCTAGTTGAAACTAAAACATTAGCATTTGTCACGCATACAAGTCAGTTAACTATGTGACGCAAACAATTAACAACTATGTCATCCTTCGTTAACTGTAATGGAATGAAATTCCAAAAAATGATTTTTGTGTCACGAATTTGAAACATAGAGCTATTTGGGAAAAAAATTAAAGTACCAATGTGTACTTTTAAAATAACTTAAAGCATATCAAATGTATTTTAGCCTAAAAATTAAGAGGGAAATGGAGAGAATCATATACGATGTCACATACGGTGTCTATATTTTGATGCCAATATAACACAACTGAATTAATTTTATAATATGTGTGTTTAATGAAAAATATTGAGAGAGGTTAAAAATGATTGTAATCTTATTTGAGATAGTGAGTAAATTATGTTGATGTGTTTCCGTAGATGTAGGCAAGAAGTGCTGAACTATGTAAATCTTTGTGTGTTCTTTTATTCTCTTTGTAATGTGTTAGTCTATGTTTTATCAAAGATCATTGGGCATGTGGGTTAATTAATTCGTTGGCGTGCGCGGTTTCCCTAATAGTGGTATCATAGCTAATGGTTCTATGTGACTAGGTGGTCGGTTCAAACAAATATCGAAGCTTAATAGAGTAGGTGGTGGATCCATGTGGGAATTCTTGTATCAAAAGTTTTCTTGACGATGTAGAGGTTAGACAGCATGTTTGGTTGGTTGTTGCTAATGGTGGTACATGCACATGTGTAGTGTCAACACTCAATACTCATAGATGAACTTTGAGATCAGAGTAATGGTAGGGGACATACCTAAGTTTGTTGGTTCTAAGTGAAGTTGCAAAGTATACAAATTGAGGCACTTAGTCTTACATGAATTCAACCAAAAGAGAAGAACATTTGCTACATAAGAGAAACAAACAATGAGAAGGCACGCGATGGTAGCAAATTGAAGAAAAAATAAATAAATGGTGAAGATCTTTCGAGATATTAACTGAGAGATAATTTGTTGAGAAATCAATTCAAATTTCCAAATAAATGACATGAATGAAAATTTAAGAGATACATTCTAAGCGATGCAAGGATATATCTTGACTCTTGAGGAATCAACACACAGTTGTTATACTTTGAGTGATTGTCACCGACAGACTTATGCCTTACTCAGGGGTTCACTTGAATTGCATGGAAAAAAAATCCAAATATCCCTTATATAAAAATATTTTTATCCATTTATCCCATATATAAAAATATTTGAACCCTTGAAATAATAAGTTTGCATTAAAACTCCTAATTTTGCACCTAATTGCACTCAAATACCTCACACAAACGCATTACTAGGCCAATTATGAGTTGTATAATTTATTTATCAAAATAAATTAAAGTTATTTTTAATTATACTTTTTAGCGATTCATGTTTTTAGAAAATTTTGAACCCCAGTCTCTAGGTGCTGGGTCCGCCATTATTGTCACTTAATACAATTGCCTTTTATAGCCATAAAAACAATTGCCATGCCATATTGCTAAAATCATCCCCACTATTAATTGTATTGGCAATTTCAACAATATGAGAATGTCGTTTTCGAGTTCAAACTAAGTATCACTGTATGAGAGTGTGCGTATAGTGTTTATTTGTCTTTTCGTCTAAACTGACAAAAAATATCGCTAAAATCACGTACCATGGCCCATGACTCTGAAACTAGTCCTTTTACAATAACTATAACCAACTTACTCTAAAAGAAAAATCAAAGCTGTGTTGATTTTTTGGCCTAATGGATAAATAAACGAGTTTCTTGCATTTCTTGGACAACGTACGTGGCAGTGTTGAAAACCCTGTTGCTATTTAAGATGATCACTCCTTTTCAAAAATCCCATTTATTCTTTAACAATTTTCCCTTCTCCTCCACATTATTGAAAACTTTTTATTCTCTTATTTTCCCTCAACACAAAATCTTCTCTTTGAATATCATTTATACAATTCTGTGTAAGTTATCAGATCCTACTACTATGCTTTTTCTAGTGTCATATTTCAATGCATAGCTTTAACTATATTATATATACATAATATATAGTATGTGATTCTTTTAGTGTAACTCACCATTGATTCTTTGTGTTACTATACAGGAATTTTGAGGCTCAAATATGAAGAACATCTTTGTTTCTTTATACTACTTGTTTCCTGCAATCACTGCAATGATTCTTGTGTTGCTTACTCCAATTCCAAGTGCACAACTAGAAACAACTGAGAATAAAATCCTTCTTCAAGTTCAAATGCTTCTTGAATATCCTCAAGTTCTTCAAGAATTGACAAACCTCACCAACTTTTGCTACCTTCCTTCCTCATCTTTTCTCAACATTGTTTGTTCAGATGGTCATGTAACAGAATTAACTATCCTTGGAAACAAGAGTTCTCAAGAAACTCTTTCAAAAAGATTCTCAATTGAATCTTTTTTCACTGTCTTGACAAATCTTTCAAGCATGAAGGTGTTGTCATTAGTGTCACTTGGTTTATGGGGTCCTTTACCATCCAAGATTAGTAGATTCAAGTCACTTGAAGTTTTGAACATTACCTCAAATTTGATTTATGGGAAAATTCCATCATCAATTTCCTCAATGAAGAATCTAAAGAGTCTTGTTTTGGCTGATAATTTGTTCAATGGAAAGATCCCATCATTTTTGTTCTCTCTTCCTTTCTTACAGACTCTAAACTTGGCTGCAAATCAATTAAATGGTTCCCTTTCTCTGAATATATCATGTAGTTCTTCTCTTACATTTGTTGATATATCACAGAATTTCTTAGTAGGAAATTTGCCTTCTTGCATTGGTTTAAAGTCTTCAAATAGAACAATACTTTATTCTGGTAATTGTTTATCAGATAGAAGCTTCAGTGATCAGTATCCATCTTCACATTGCATGAAAACACAGGCCTTAGCCATTAAACCGAAACTCGAAAGAGAGAGGGAATCAAAGATTCGACCACTACATCTAGTACTTGGTATTATTGGAAGTGTTGTAGGAATTTCTGTTGCAGGGTTTTTGGTTCTACTCATTCTGTTGTTCATTTTGAGAAATTCCAAAGCAGAAAGAGAAGATAGTGACATAAATAGATCTGTTGTTGATGATAAATTTTCTGTCAATGCATTTGCAAGACCAAATATTAATGCAGGTAAGGCCACAATCACACAGATACAGACACATACATATTCCATATGATCATATAATAAATAGTGCATAGCTATGTAGCACCGACACTTCTGATTGAATGTGTATCTGGTGTCTGACACTGATACTTCAATTACTTATATTTTTCAAATTAAAACCAGTGTTTGCATGCTCGTGTTTGAATCGTATCTAGTGTCTGTGTCAGTAGTACTTTATAGGTTCACAGATTAAGAGTATATCATATTTTTGTATCATCAATTGGTATTTTTTTTCTTGTGGAAATAGGGAGTGTTCCTCAGGTAAAGAGGCTAGTTGCACTTGGATTTCCACCATACAGCATTTTCACATTAACAGAAATTGAAGATGCAACTAACAACTTTGACCCATCAAATCTAATAGAAGGATCGAATGGGCAGGTAATAATTCTTTCCAATTTTCATATTATGTGTTTATTTATTGGTTTTTCAATGTGCTATAGATAGTGGCATATTTACTCTTCTTCTATGTACACAGCTATACAAAGGTAGGCTCAATGAGGGTTCAATGGTCATGGTTAATAGTATAAAACTAAAGCAGAAGAGTTTGTCCAAAATCATTGTTCAGAACTTGAAGGTGTTACCATATTTAAGGCACAGACATTTAGTGAGTGTTCTAGGACACTGTGTTGTTACTAATGAGGACCGTCCTCAATCGAAAAGCGCGATATTCATTGTCTTTGAGCACATATCAAACGTGTCTCTGAGAGTTCATCTCGAAGGTAAAACATTGATATAAACTTAACTGCAAAATCAAATATTTGAATGACCAAAAATGTATGACATGAAATTTCAATTTAACAGATAGGAGAAAAAAGGAAATGCTGAAGTGGCCACAAAGAATGGCAATCAGTATAGGCATTGCTAGAGGAATTCAGTTCTTACACACAGGAGTTAATCCTGGCATATATGGAAACAACATAAATATTGAGAATATTCTGTTGGATAATAGTCTCAATCCTAAAGTTAGTGGATACAGCATTCCATTGCCATCCAAGGTAAGAAAAAAGTATGTGCAATTTGACTCATTCAAGAATTATGAAGTACTGACACGGCCAAATACACAGACACCGAACACGACACTGACACTAACACGTAGACACCAATTTTAATTTGAAAAATGGGAGTATTGGAAGTGTCAGTGTCGGTGTCGGTGATGGACATGTGTCGGTGCTACAGTGTTCAAGACCTCATGCTAAGTCTTTAATCATGATATCTTCCTTTGTTAACTTTCAGAAAGGTTTTGACAGAAAACTTAATAAACAAAATGCTCACAATCATATTGGCAGGTATTTCTCTTCTTAAAATATATATTTCTTCCCTTTTTATCCCCTGATGTACCCAAAATATATTATGTTATTATACCTATATGCAGCACCAATGATGCAGAAAAAGAAGACATTTATCAATTGGGTGTGATTCTACTTGAAGTTATCACTGGCAAACTACTTACATCTTCCAGTGAAGTAGAGGAGCTGAAGTATGAGGTATACATGACATTTCAACTTATTTACTTAGACATTTTCAAAAAAAAATGACAGCTTATACGAAATGGCAAATAAACACTCGAGTTCAAATATGAGGCTCAGCGTCCCCGTGTTTGAAAATGCCAATACAACCAACAGTGGAGGACAGACATCTTAAGATGAAATGCTAACAAAACATAGTTAACAATATAATCTTTCAACCCTATTAAAGAATATTAAACTATTGGATTTAGTTTTTCCTTATCTGTTACTTCCTCTTTATTATGTTCAGATGGAGAGAGGTTTATCAGAAGCTGGATCACCAACAACATTAATGGGAGCAACCGATCCTTCTCTAAGGGGAACTTATACATATGAATCATTGAAGACTGCAGTTCAGATCACTATCAATTGTCTTAACAAGGTTTCCAGTAATCGCCCTTCAATAGAAGATATTCTATGGAATTTGCAGTACTCCATGCAAGTTCAAGATGCAAGGTCAAGCAGAAGCTCAATATAAAATAATGTAAACTTGCTGTTAATAATTAATAATAAAATAGTTTGCTCTTTGCTAGTAGTTTGTAAGTTATTTGATCATAAATAATAAATGGTCCTGTAAATACATAATATGGAAAGGATTACTTGATTACAAGTTGTTTTCATATGCTTGATTAGTTGAAGAAAAATATGAAATGGAAAAGAAAAGATTAATTACTGCAAGACAAAAACTGACAGATGAATCTATATGTGATACACCCTTGACCTGTGTATACAACAATAATTGAAAGATAGGAACTAATTATTATTTCATAATTAAGAGAATGCAGGTACGTACAGCCTTAAAAGCTAGGACCCTTAAAGAGCTCAACCACTTAAGTGGTACTCCTCTGTCCAAATATAAATGTCATATTTACAAAATGAAATTCTAAAATAAATATCAGTTTATGTTTTCAGTGTAGTATTAATTAGGCTAAATTACACTTTTGATTTATTAACTTTATTAGTTTTTATTTTGTAAACCCGCTAGACTAGTGTGCTTGTAAAGTTAAGGGACCAAAACGACAAACAATAATAGATAAGCAATCAAAAACTAAAACTAAAATAAAAGTTAAGGAACCAAAATGACAACAATAATAATAGATAAGAGATCAAAATGTAAGCTAAAAAAAATAGGAGATGAGAATTGTAATTTAACCTATTGATTACTTTTTCTTACGATTTTACCCCTAATAATGATTTTTTAGAATTTATATAATTTTCAAAGTAATGAAATTAATTTGATAAATTTGTTATTCTTTTTCTTTCATTTCATTTATTGCTTCTTCTTAATCTTTATGAAATAGCTGAAACTTATAATGAGACAAAAGTAGCATATTGTAAGTTATGTGCATCACGAAGTGTCTCAACAACTACATACAACTCAACTAAATCATTGCTACAAAAATAAGGACATCAGGCAGACAAACTAGTAGATTGGGGTACAATCAAATCACTTTCAACATCTACAATCTCAAAGAAAATCTGAAATATAATGAACCATTATAATCTTTTTTTATCATTAGGAATAAAACTCACTATCACAAGATTTACAATATTCCTCCGTCTTGTGCATGGAAGGCCGACCTAAAGGTAAGACAACTAAAACTAGGGATTAAAGCCTCGTGTTTTGTCATTAGATATATAAAGCAAAAAGACCTAACCTTAAGAAGAAAAAAGGCATTCACTAAAAAAAAGAAGAAAAAATAGGCTTCAATTGAAAATTTGCTTCAAGTCTCACCCACTAAAAAAAAGATTTTTGAGTCTGCCCTATGCACACTAAGCATTGCAAATATTTCTGGTATCAATTAAATAAAATAAAAATGTGAAAATAAATAATATTTTTATTTATTTACTTACAGATTGAGTAATAAAAAGCAAAAAAAAAAAAAGGATGATGTTAATCCATTAAAACACACATAAATAACAATCAAATAAGAACCGCTTAGCCTCAAGGGACCAAGACTAGAATGCATGATTTAATTAAAACAATTAAATTCCACCGTGTTTGTTTAAAAATAATAACAAATATGTTTTTTAAAATTTTTTTAGCAAAATATAATACAAGCAAATTAATAAAACCTTGCTCGGATTAAAAACCATTAACAAAATCTTATTACATTTTAAAGAGTTTTTAGGAAAATTTTCCATTAGATAAACATTGAGAAATTACTATAAATTTTTTACTAAAGATTGAAGGCTACTTCTCCACCCGTGTGCATCAGTTGAACATGGGCCAATAAATTGTTTTACAAAATAGTCTTAAGTTTTATAGGATTTTGCAGGATGGGTCCTTAGATTTTGAGTGTCCTGGGAAACTTAAAAATGGTGCCTCATAACCTTATAAATATTATCCTTATTAGAGTTTTTGCTGTGAAATATTTGATAAATCATTCATAATTAAGGAAGGTTATTTTATATACATATTAACAAGAATCAGAACAATTTGTGAAATTGAGGGGCCAAAAACTGAAATTGGAAGACTAAAATCCCATTTCATGTCGATAGAAACCAAAATGCATTAAAGCCAACTTTTATAATTAATGTGTTAAGACCTAAAAAACTTTTATTTGAAAGCTATTATTTACTTTTAAATTTATAATTTTTTAATTTTATTATACTGTAATAAAACAAATTTTGGTGCCCTGGGTTGATATGGCCTCAAAAAGAATATATATATATATATATATATATATATATATATATATATATATATAAATAAGTGGGAGACATACTTCACCTTATATATAAATAAGTAGTCAGTTTTGTAGGATTGAGTTACGCTTAACCCAAATTCTAAGAGGAGGGTCGCGTTTCCCACTCATGCTCAGGCCACCACCACTAGGATTTGCTAATGCTCAAAGTGTCCCAAGCAAGTTGTGGTGGTTTGTTAAGAGAAGAGGATGGAAATTGGTTATGTGGCTTTTGTAAGTCTCTAGGAACGTGTTTGGCCTTTATAGCGGAGCTGTGCCACGACGAGAGAGGGTATATTCGCATGGAGTTACATGTTTACTCTTTGTCCGTGGCTCAATGCTTCAATAATGATGCTCAACAGCTCAAGTTAGTCTTTAGAATTGCAAACTTGCTCCGAGGAAATGGGAAGGTCAAGGTTGAACATTGCTATGGAGAAGCAAATATGTGTGAGGATGCTCTGCTTCCATTGGTAGTTCGTAAGATAGGGAGTGCTTATTTATGAGCAAGCGCCATAGCTTTGTTGCGTCAGGTTCTCCCCCTTCTAGTTTCCAAATTACAATATTGCCCACACGGTGCCACACTTTCTGTGAATGACTCACAAGTCACAACAAACAACAAGCGTAATATAAAAGACAGTGACATGATTCAAAAGGGTACTAACTAGTAAAATTCCATGAACTTGTTGAAGAGCGATGCATCAGTTCGAAAACTAGTAGCAGATGGATTATACAGAGAAGCTCTTCACCTCTATTCCCACCTCCATTCTTCCTCCACCACTCCTCACTTCTTCACCTTCCCCGCTCTCCTCAAAGCATGCGCCAATCTCTCTTCTCCTTCCCAATCTCCTCAAATCCTTCATGCCCATCTCCTCAAAACCGGTTTCCTCTTCCACCCTCATACCTTCACGTCCCTCACTGCTGCATACGCCTCCCACTCTCGTTCTTTCCCCTACGCTCTCAAAGTGTTCGACGAAATGCCCCAACCAACTATCACAGCTTTCAACGCTCTGCTTTCTGGGTTCTCCCGAAATGGACCTTGCGGACAAGCTATTGGACTTTTTCGTCGAAATGGGCTTCGGACTCTTCGGCCTAACTCCGTCACCATTGCCTCTTTGTTAACCGCGTGTGACACAAATCTTTGCCATGTAGCACAGGTTCATTGCTGTGCTTTGAAGTTTGGAGTTGACTCTGATGTATACTCTGCCACCTCGCTTGTCACTGCATATTCCAAATGTGGAGTTTTGATTTCTTCCGTTAAGGTGTTTGAAAATTTGCACGAGAAAAATGTGGCCAGTTACAATGCCTTTATGTCTGGGTTATTGCAAAATGGGTTTCCTCGTATTGTTTTCGATGTTTTTAAGGACATGATGGTGAGTTTGGAACACAAACCAAATTATGTGACTTTGGTGTCTGTTATTTCTGCATGTGCTACCCTTTTGTGGATTCGTTTTGGGAGGCAAGTTCATGGGCTTAGTGTGAAACTGGAAGCATGTGATCATGTTGTGGTGGTGACTGCACTTGTGGACATGTATTCAAAGTGTGGTTGTTGCAGTTCTGCTTTTGATCTTTTCAGTGGAAGGAAAAAGTGGAACTTGGTTACCTGCAATGCTATGATTGCGGGAATGATGATGAATGGGCAGTGTGACAAAGCTGTTGATGTGTTTCAAAGGATGCAGGGTGAAAGGGTGTTGCCTGATTCAGCAACATGGAACTCATTGATTAGTGGGTTTGCACAACAAGGGGTGTGTGCTGAAGCTTTTAAGTACTTTAGGAAGATGCAGTGTGCTGGTGTGGTTGCTTGTTTGAAAATCCTCACTAGTCTTTTATCAGCTTGTGCTGATTCGTCTGTGTTGGGAAGTGGGAAAGAGATACATGGGTATGCTGTGAGAATTTGTGTTGATAAGGATGAGTTTCTAGCAACTGCTTTGGTTGATATGTATATGAAATGTGGGCATGTTTGTTGGGCACGTGGGGTTTTTGATCAGTTTGATGTAAAACCAGATGACCCGGCATTTTGGAATGCAATGATAGGAGGGTATGGAAGAAATGGAGACTATGAGTCTGCTTTTGAAATCTTTGATGAAATGCTGTCTGAAATGGTTCAACCAAATAGTGTAACATTTGTTACTGTTCTATCTGCTTGTAGCCACAGTGGTCAAGTTGAGAGAGGATTACAGGTTTTCAGAATTATTAGAGAGTATGGCTTGGAGCCAAAGGCTGAGCATTTTGGTTGTGTGGTGGATCTTTTGGGCCGATCTGGTCGGTTGGGTGAAGCTCGAGACCTGGTGCAAGAATTAGCAGAACCTCCTTCATCAGTTCTTGCTTCTTTGCTTGGTGCATGTAAGTGCTACCTAGATTCCACGCTTGGGGAAGAAATGGCCTTGAAGCTTCTTCATATAGAACCTGGAAACCCAGCTCCCCTTGTGGAATTGTCTAACATATATGCTGGGTTGGGAAGATGGAAGGAAGTAGAAAGGATAAGAAGATTGATCACAGATAAAGGATTGGATAAACTAACTGGTTTTAGCATGATAGAAGTTGCATAATTGCTTACATAGAAAAAGATGAACTGAAATGTTGTTTTTCCTGATAACATAAGAGTTTGTTACATTTGCAGTATTATGCCTATTTAAACATCCATATAAATCACTGGTTCAACATCTCTTTAACTGCAAATCCGTAGTAATCGTCAAAATGGTAAGAAGGTTCGGTGATGAAACAAGAGATTACATCTCTCAGTGTAATGACACCGATTACTCGATCTTGTCCATCTACTGTATAAATCCTGTGAATTGACTGAGAAGCAAGAATGTGGATCACACTCTGCAATGTGGAGTCAGGCTTGCAGGTTATTGGCCGAGTAACTTTTCCGGTTTCGTGGGATTCAGAGACAATTTTCTTCATAAAGTCCATCACAGTGATCTTCCTGAAAGGCAAAATGAAGGGAATGGTAAAGGAGAACATTTCAGTTGAGTAATTAGTTCTCTTACAAGCTTGTGTCATGGCCAGTGGCCACAGTAGTAACTATTGTTTCTTCTCATTTGTTTGATTATCTTCTTTATTTTGCGTTTTTAACCAAAGATGAACACGAGAATTTTATTTTTGAAATTGCAAAAATATCTTATTTTGGAGTTGTTTAAGATTGGCATGTGGTTCACTGATTATTGTCAGAGAATGCATATCATGCAGGTTCCTGATACCTCTACCTAGGCTCACCTGAAATTGGAGAAAAGTTCAGGCCTTAGCAGCAAGTATCTGACGTCTCTTATGCTCAAGTTTCCAACAATTCTCTTTGTTGGCCCCTCTACTACAGGAAGACCACCAATTTGATTATCCCTCATCTGCTTGAAAGCTTCAAGTATCAATTGATTGCTCTCGATGCTAATAACCTGGACAAGAAGAGAAAAGAAATTTGTAAACCTTAAAACTGAGGGAAGCTGAAAATTTAAAGCACCAACTCTTACCTTATCAGGAGACATAAATGGGAGTCCCAAATCAGATATAGGCCTTGCTGCAATGCAGTCAAACCAATCTCTTCCTCTGCATCCTTCAAGACCTTGAATAACTGCAGACTGAGTAATGAAGTTTATAATGTCAGGTTTACCTGGTTCTATCACAGGTACATTCCTCAGTCTGTACTTTGAGAGCAGCAACAGGACAGTCAACATAGCACTACTTCTTGCAACCGGAACAAAAGGTGCCCATCGATATGATTTTAGTATTGATTGCACCTGAAGCCAAAAATCAACAGAAGTGTATCTTTCATTTTTAATGTGGAGCAAGAGCAAAAAATTTGCTAATTTATAATTTGCTTTATTTTTGTGCACAAAAAAAGGACATTTGCTAAATGGATTCTGCAGGAACACAGCCATAGTTTATCTGTAAAATGGATATGATTGACCCAGCTCAACAAAAGCCAAAAAATCCTGGTTCAGCTGGCAATGGCCTCCTCTATATGAAGGTTTCCTGTCTCTGTAGAGTAGGACCGACACTTCCAGTTGATAACGTGACGGACACGAATACCGAGACTTCAATTACTTGTATTTTTTAAAATTTAAATAAAAATTGGTGTATGCATGTTCATGTTTTTATATGTCTGGTGTCTGTGTCTGAGCTTCATAGTCTCGTAGTTTCCTACTATCTTTGAAGATTTCTTCTCAGCTAAGGAAAAACACTTGTACCAAAATACAAAAAGCATCTAAAAGTTAAAAAGAGAAGGACTTGCAGTTTACTCCCGAACAGAACCACAATATGCTTACCGTTGTTGACTTGAAGGGTTCTTCTTGGAGCAGTACTTTGTAAAAGTCCTCACCCAGGTTATCAACAGCTTGAGGAGCATCTTTAGCCATTGTTTTATCTGCAGCAACACCACCTGCCACAGCAGCACCTACTGCAGCAGCAGTTAGGCCAGCAATTGCAGCAGGACCTGTCACTCCCATTGCAATTGCTCCCAAAGCACCAACAGTTCCTGCACCAACTCCAGCAGCTGTTGCTGTACCAGCTGATAAGGCAACTGCAGCAAGTTCTGCACTCTCCAGCACCCACAGAATGATAGCTGAATAATCTATGATGCCAAGGTACCTGTCTCTCCAATCTGAACAGATTCCTGCATCTGGATTTTTAACTGGAGCTGCTAAAATGTTGCTTTCAGATAGTGTCTTAACAGCTTCACCCACAGGTGTGTCTGCTAGAATTTCAATCACTACCAAAACATTTTACATGTTAGTGTTTTTGGCCATGTAGAAATTCATAGTAAATGCATAAGGTGATAGTGATGGAATGCCTTTATATATTTAATAATAATCCCCTTACCTTTCCCTCCAGGAACCCCTGGAAAAGAAGAAACAGGAATTTTTGCAAATGCATCTGTTAATGTCTCCCGCAATGACTGTGGTAGTTTCTTTCTGGATTGTATGGTTTCAAAATAGGTGTCGCATTTTGAAAGTGTGGTGCTTGATCTGACGTCTTGTGCTTGTGCCATATTTGTAACTGAAAACATGTTTTTGTAATCAATAATTTTCAGGAAATTGAAGATTTGTAATAGTAGAAATATCTAGACCATGTCTACTTAGTTTACTTCAAAAGATTGCTCTCTTTTTTTTTCTGTCAGAATCTAGCAAGAGCCCTGAGATTGTCATACATTTTTCAACTGCACATACACATTCACACAACAAAAAGCTTTTCAAGTTTAAACTGCATATACTAGTATCATTTTGGTTCATTAATCTCTCAAATCTTAACCATTCTTCAGGATTTTGTTTTCCTCAAATACGAGGACGAATAGACATGTGACTGAAAATCTAATATGGCTTATGTGGCAAGGATGTGAATTACATTTTCTTTCGTCACCTATGTCGTATATCATATCATATACGTTTGATTGGTACGGGGAAATCATAATAATTTTGTATTTAAACACAATATTTGGTGAAAAATTTATGTATCCAAGGATAATATAAACTTGAAACTGATCATCTCAAACCGCAAAATACAATAAACAAACATAGTGCAATTCTAAACTTCTTTATGTAATTCTTTATTATTATGTAATAATGCTTCTAAATCGTAAAACATGAACAATATACAAGTAATTTGAGAGCATGACGTACCTATCTCTCTGAATGGCAATGGATTCTTCTGACCCGCATTGAAGTTCTATATTTGTGATCTATACTAGAGAAGCGGTTATGTTTGTTCTTTCTCAATGGCCTCAAGGAGGAGTTGCTAGCAATGCCACGTTTTTTTATAGGGCACGTGTCAGTGGCTGGTTGAAACATTTGTTGACTGTACTTAGCTTTTCATTTCCGCACATTTCAGAATTTCATTTAATAATTCATACCTTAATAAAGCGTTCTATTTCATACTCCATCCGTTTCAAAATAAGTATTTAATTTATGAAAAAACTTAGGTACAGTATCATAGGTGCTAGTGGTGCTGTACTTCAAAGGAAAAGTAGGAAAACTTCCATCAACCACTTGGCAGTTGGATTTCAAATAAAAATTTATATTTTTTCTTTTAAAATAAATGGTGTTTGTGTCTAGACCAGTACCATACTATGGTACCGCACTACGTATCGCTCTTTAATTTACATGCTAGGTGTATAACTCCTTTACACTATTTACTAATTAAAAATTGACATATCATTAAAAATAAATTAGCCAATTGATAACCAACTATTCCGTGATGTGTGATTGATTGTGGTTGTAAAAATCAATACACATCATGTTGTTTACCTGGGATTTTGGTAAACACCGCTGATCTCCAATTTGGTTAACTTGCAGGATCAACCAGTGAATCCTAAGACCATTTGTGCTTAGAGTTTATAGTTTATTATGATGTTCTTGAATTGTCTCGAGTTTTAACCAGAAAAAGAGGAAAGAAATAACTGATTCCTTCGCGCGAAGTTATCAGAGTACTTCAGAGAAGAAGAACTTGAACGATAAAAACAAGTAAAACGAAAGAAAAACAAATTAAAATTGCATTAAAGTTAAAGGAAATGGTGCACAAATTCATACATTGTTTCTCTGACTCGTTTTTCTCTTGAATGCGGAAGTTAGAGCGTGAGAAGTAAAATATGAGTTTTTGTGACCCTTGTTTCTTCTCAGAAACTACTATTTATACTTAGTGGGAGGAGCAGAAACTGCCCTCAAAAACAGTTATAAAAATGTTGGTAACTGCTCCTCTTTTCGACCAACTACTAGCTTTTCAGCGCATAACTACTTAGTCTTCTGTCTGTCGAAGCTTGTGTCCATTTTCCTCTTTCTTGTTTTTGTTTTTCTGGAAGCTTGTCGAATCTGCCCTGAACATGATCTTTGTCGAAATCCTCTGATCTATGTCAAAGTATAAGTCAAACCCTGTTGACTATTTTAAATGAAGCCTGTCGAAATTACAGGCTAACAAATTGCCCCCCAAAAATGTCTTTTTCGACTGAGCTTAAGGCAAAGGAAGAAAAAGAGCATTTTTGAATTCAATGTCGAAATAGGTTTTACACTTGATCGGAATATCTCACCTACCTGACGTCATCACTGTTAAATGTTGTTGGCGTTATTCCTATATTGGTGTACCACGTGGCCTTCCACGTTCTGCTTGTAATTCTGACAATGCTCATATGGCAATCACAATTTCTTTTGAATGCCACGTACTTACGCTTTCTTTATCTTTATTCCAGTGTTATTTTAACTTCTTGCAATGTTGGCTTATACTTTTTCAAGTATTTGCCATTTATACGCAAAATTCTTTCATCAGCGCCAATCTCTTCGACTTCATATGCGCCGTTTGAATAGACTTGTAAAATTTTGAATGGTCCTTCCCAAGTTGGGGACCATTTACCAAGGACTCTATCTTTTCTATCCATAGGTAAGATAACTTTCCAAACTAAATCTCCCATGTCGAAAGTCTTCAATTTGACTCTTTTGTTATAGGCCTTAGCCACTCTTTCTTTTTGTCTTGTGAGCATATCTAATGCACTTAGCCTATCTTCATCTAAATCAACTAATTCATCTAACATCATATTCCAATAATGATTAGATGGGATTTCAAATTGTCTTTGAATCCTAGTTGATTGGAGACAAATCTCTGCTGGCAATATTGCATCATGCCCAAAAACAAGTTTAAAAGGAGTACTATTGATTGACTGTTTGGGAGATGTTCGACATACCCATAAAATTTGGTTAAGTGTCCTATGCCAATTCTTGGGTTTTTTCCCAACATGTTTTTTAATCAAACTAACAATAATTTTATTGGCTGCTTCAACTTGACCATTTGCCTGAGCATAATATGGTGTCGAACTTAACAATTTATACCCATTTTCATTAGCAAATTCGACCATTTTCTAACCAATAAAAACTGAACCTTGATCTGTGGTGATAGTTTCAGGCACACCAAATCTATATAATATATGGTCTTGAATAAAATTAATCACTGCTTCTTGATTAACATTGTTTAAAGGAACAGCTTCCACCCATTTAGTGAAATAATCTATTCCTACTAATATGAAACGATGGCCTTTCGACGAATTTGGTTTAATTTCACCAATTATATCCAAAGCCCATCCCCTGAATGGCCAAGGTTTTACAATAGAATGCAATTCATTTGCAGGTACATGTTGTATTCCTGCATGCTTTTGACATTCTTGGCATCCTTTGGCAAACTCTATGCAATCTTTTAACATAGTCGGCCAATAGACACCTTGTCGAAATAAGAGCCATTTCATTTTATGGCCTACTTGGTGAGCTCCACAAGTTCCACTGTGAGTATTAGATATTGCCAAGTATGCCTCATTTTCACTAAGACACTTGAGTAAAACTCCTTCAGGGGTTTTCTTAAACAACTCATTGCCCATGATGACATAACTTAAAGCTCTATACTTGGTTTTTCTATCAGTTATCCCTGTTGGATTTTCCAAGTAGTTAACAATTTGTCTTCGCCAATCATCATTTGACATACTGTCAATGGTAAAAACTTCAAACACATTATCACAATAACCTTTGTCGGAAACTTCATCATTAAAATTTTCAATAAAATTTTCACTTTCACTTGGAGGTAATTGACTTAAGACTAAAGAGTAGTTCTCTGCCTCCTCCAGTTTTTTCCTTGACAAGGTTTCTTGTGTCATTGCTGTCGAAATTAACTTGTTTTTAATTTCGATTAGCTCTGTTAATTTTTCTTTAGAAACTTTATAACCAGAAGCTATTTGTGCCAGATCATTGGCCTCTTGATTTGCAATACGAGGCACATGTTGAATATCAACGCTGTCGAATTGTTTCAATAAAGTACTGGCAGCAATAAAGTAAGTAATCAAATTATCCTTAATGCACTTGTATTCTTTCGTTAATTGTTTGATTACTAATTTAGAATCACCTCTAATTTCGACCTGTTTTGCCCCCAAGTTTAACAGAATTTCAAGTCCTGCTACTAAGGCTTCATATTCAGCCTCATTATTGGAGCAACTTTCTTTAATTTTATACTTATATTTAGTTGGAATCCCTTTAGGTGAAATGATTAACATCCCAACACCAGACCCATTTTTATGGCTGGAGCCATCGAAGTACAATTTCCAAGGTCGAAGGTGCACAAAGTTAATTTCTGATTCAATTATTGAATGATCAGCAATGAAATCCGCAACGACTTGGCCTTTGATAGCCTTTAAAGGTTGGAATGTTAATGAATACTCAGATAAAGCTAAAGCCCATTTGCCTATTCTACTATGTAGGATTGGTTTCGACAGCATATGTTTAATAATATCAAAGTGGGAATAAACATACACATCAACAGGCTTAATATATTGCTTTAACTTAGTACAAGAGAAATACAAGCATAAACACAATTTTTCAATAGGGTGATATCTAGTTTCAGAATCATTTAAAACCCTACTAAGGTAATATATGGCCCTTTCTACACCATTTTCATCCTCTTGTGCTAACATGCTACCTATTGACAATTCTGATGTTGCTATATACAATTTCATTGTCTTATTTCTAATAGGAGGCAATAAAATAGGAGGGTTCATCAGATATGTCTTGATCTCGTCGAAAGCTACTTGATGTTCGACATCCCACTTGAAAACATCATCCTTCTTCAGTCGAAGTAATGGCAAGAATATTTGAGTCTTGCCACTTAGATTTGATATAAATCTTCTAAGGAAATTGACCTTTCCTAATAATGACTTTAATTCTTTCTTTGTTGAAGGAGGTTGTGTTTCCATGATAGCTTTCGTCTTGTTTTGATTTATTTCAATGCCTTTTTTGTGCACAACAAAGCCCAAGAAATCACCTGCACTTACACAAAAGGCACATTTGAGTGGATTCATTTTTAATCCATATTTTCTCATTCTTTCGAATGATAGTCGTAGATGATCTAAATGACCATTTTCTGATGAAGACTTAACAACTATGTCATCTATATAGACTTGCATAAAATTTTCTATAAAATCATGGAACATAGTGTTCATAGCTCTTTGATATATAGCACCAGCATTTTTTAAACCAAATGGCATCACTACCCATTCATAAACACCTAATGCCCCTGGGCATCGAAATGCAGTTTTTGAAATGTCTTCTTCAGCAATAAAAATTTGGTTATAACCAGAATATCCATCAAGCATGCTTAAATATTCATAACCAGCCGCTGAATCAACCAACATTTCTGCCACAGGCATTGGGTATTGATCTTTGGGAGTAGCATTATTTAGATCTCTAAAATCTATGCAAACTCTAAGTGTACCATTTTTCTTAATTACAGGAACTATATTAGCAAGCCAATCAACATAGCTGGCAGTTCTGATGAACTTGCTTTTCAATAGCCTTTCGATTTCCGCTTTGATCTTCGACATGATTTCTGGTGCAAATCTTCTTGGTGTTTGCTTCACAGGCTTCTTCTCTGGTCGAATAGGTAACTTCAACTCAACCACCTCTCTTTTCAGCCCTGGCATCTCATTGTAATCCCAAGCGAAGCAATCTTTGTATTCCTTTAGCAATTTGACAATCTGCACTCTGAAATCTTTGTTGATCTTTGTACTAATATATGTTGGTCTTCTTGTTGAACCATCTCCCAAATCAATTTCTTCTAAGGGATCTTGTGCCTGTATTTTCTTGGTCGAACCCATTGGATCTTTCTCAAATCCTAATGGTTCATCATCATAGACACCATCAAGTCTCTGTGTTTCGACCATGATTTCTTTGTTATTATCTTCTGTGGCTAAAGCAACCATTTGATGTAACTCAGCTTCTAGAATAGCTTTTTTTTTGTTTTCGGCCACATAGGCCGTAATTCTTTCCCATGCATTGGGCTTTATAATCATTTCAAAGTCTATCCCAGCCAGTAGGCTTAACAAAGCCTCTTGGTCTATTCTCCTCATCAATGATTTCCCTTTCCCAAACGAAACCATAATTTGGGTGAAGACTAACAGAGGAGAAGACATTGTCTTGCTCAATGAACCCAGCATTGGAAGAAGAGCATGGAGAGATATTTGCCAATTGCTTGTCGAAGGTCTTCTTGGTGATCGTATTCACTTCAGCCTTGAAATAACTTTGGTCACCTTCAATGTTTTCAACCAACCCATCTTCTCTCCAAATAATGAGCCTTTGGTGCATAGTCGAAGGGATTGCCCCCACTCCATGTATCCATTTTCTTCCAAGCAGCAAGTTGTAGTTTTCCTTAGAGGGTACTACCAAAAACAAAGTTGGCCTTTTGACACTACCTACTGCTAATTCGACTTCAATGGCCCCAAGTGAATGGCCAGTTTTGCCTTCATAATTAGTGAGAACCACATTATGTGGCCTCAAATCAGTGTCACATTTGCCAATTCTTCTTAGCAAATGTTGAGGCATCAAATTCACAGCAGCACCACCATCAACAAGGACCTTGTTAATTCCCACATTGTTGACCTTGGCTTGAATAAACAGTGGCTTGAGGTGATTCATCATGCCACAATCTGGCCTTTCAAAGACAGCATGTTGCTCTTCGATGCAGCCATTCTTCAACACATAGTAGCATATGGGTTTATATATAGTTTCCTCGTCGAAATTTTCTTCGACATCATTAACCTCAGAAACCACATCATACTCAATTGGTAAAATTGAGATGACCCCATGATAACAATCAAATATGATTGTTATTACCTCTTATTTCAAGCTTAAATCATTGTTAATTCTCAAGCAATTCAGTGATTAATGTTGTAAATATGTTAGTTTAGAATAATTAAAGGTGCAAGCTTAATTATGTTATTAATGGGCACTTTGGTGCCCAATTGTGGTTTAATGTGTTTGTTTAATTGCTGCAGCACCTATTGTGGCAGCAATGCCTAAATGCGCAACATGAGAGAGAATGTAGCAAGAAACACGAAAATCAAGGCAAGGACAGCTGTCAGCGTGTGTCATGCGTGGGTGTGCGTGCCAATCATTGATGATGAGTGAATGACCTAGGGTTTTGGGCAAAAAGGACATTGTGCCTTGAAAAGGACAAAGTGTGCCTCCACCATTTAGGGTTTCTCTCATCCCAAGGCCTTACCTATATAAAGGCTCTCACCCCCAGAATTAGGTTAAGCCGAATTCCTGAGGTATAGACATAGCCTCAAGTTTTCGTGCCTCCATTGTTACTTAGAATCAATTGCTGGGATATTGATTGCTGCAGCAACGTTAGATCTACTTCAACTTCGAAGGAGCTACATTTTGAGAGCTGGAATTGCTTGGTGGATCACCATTGAAGCTGTCTCAGTATCAAGACTTGTAGTTGAACTTCTCTTCTCGGGTTTTAGTATGAAATTCTTACTTCCCTTGATGTTTAGTTTAGTTGTAATGTTGTGTAAGCTCAATATGAGCTAAACCTCTGTAGTTGGGATGCTATTATGAATTTAATGAAGTTAATTTGTTCTTGATGCTTATGTTATTGTGTTGAGCGCTTTATCTTGTGTGTTTTTACTATTTCCATCTTAGATTTGGATTGGCCGTCTAATCTAAGTAGATATACATTCGCAGACATGGTTTGTATATATATATCTCACAAGATAACATGGTATGTTGCACTATAGACATATAGTTGTTCCTTGCTTGAGTCCTAGACATAGAAGAAGCATAAGCCATGAGGTAAAACACTTAGGTGTAATGCTGCTTGTTCTTTAGTAGCCTAGGGAAATAATCTCTTCCGAATTAGACATAATTTGGGGCGACTAAAGCCTAGTGTTAAGCATTAGACATAATGCACAATTGCGGCAGCACCTAGTGCTGCAGCACTTAACATAGCATTTTGAGCATTTTAATGGATTTATTGAAGTATTGCATCTCAACTTGTCCCAAATCTGATTTCCACTACCCTAATATCTTTTTAGTTGTTTGTTACTTGTTACCCAACCAATTGTGTGTCATTTACTTTCGTTACCAAAATCACTAATTGTTACTTTGATTAAACTCTTGTTTGACAAATTAATCCTCGTGGGAACGATCTCTACTTTCATTATATTACTTGTTACGATTTTGCACAAAAGAACGTTCATGTTTTCAAGCAACACCCCACATAGCACGTCAAACTCTGACCCAGAATCAGCAAAGGAAGAATCTAACTCCTCTTCTAAATTAAGGTCTTCTTTTTTGAAGCCTTTCTTAATTTCAGAAAGAGGAGGGGAAATTCTCTCAGTGGCTGGTTTCCTAACCACTTCAGTCGAAGGTAAGATTACCTCTTTTCCCTTCCCTTTGTTTGAGGTTGTTGCTTTACCTGCAGCAATAGCATCAGCCTTCTTTTGGTGTTGAAACCTTCGCCATTGAGTTCTTGTCATAGGATTCTTCCCTTTGTAGTTGTTACTATAGGCATACTTCTTGATTTCAATTGCCTTGTTCTCGTTAACACCACTTGTGTTACCTTCGACCAGCTTAGGTGGTCTAACTCGATGGATAGCATTGTCCCCCGTGTGGTATATGGCTTTGCTTCTCCCACCAGAATGTATCCACTTTTCAACAGGAGTACCAGAAGGAGGAACATAAGTACTCAGCTTTCCTCTTCCAGGAGTTTTGGTCGAAGTAACCATGTAGGGAATTCTCCTATCAGCAAAATCAAACTTGGGCCTTTTATCCACCCATTTACCTTTGCGCTTCATTTGAGGCTTGAACTCTTCCAATTCTTTAGCAGCCTCCTTGTCAAAAACAGCACTGCACCTTGGGCACAACATCACTTCTGAGTTGCTTAGCTTGCAACGATTGAGGAAATCAACCAATTCCTCTTCAGCTTTTGGGTACACTACTTTCACTTTGTCATCTTCTTGGCCTTCAGTGACCATTTCGACATCCATCTTTGAACTTATGATAGTTCTCTTCATATTAGCCTTACCAGGCACAATTTCAGAGGCTTCGACCATGTTGATGCTCACCTCAGTATACATTGCCTCAGCATCAAGCAAAGGATCAGCGTCAATCTTCATTGGTGCCCTTGGTTTATCACCAAATTTCAGCCTTCCTTCATTGAGTGCCTTTTGCACCACATCCCTGAAAAGAACACAACGAGAAGTATTATGACCCAAAAAATTATGGTATTTGCAAAAACCTCTTTTTTGCTTTTGTTCTAATGGTGGTGTTTTTAGTCCCTTAGGAACCAAAATTTGACCATCCTTAACTAACAAGTCAAATATTTCGTCGCATTTAGTAACATCAAAAGTATATGTTTTTGCAACGAATTTGTCGTTTTTAGGTTCGACAGGATTTTTACCATTTGAAGGTTTTAGCAATTTACAAGTATATGGAGGTCCAGGTTTTAACTCAGCAACAATGACCTCTTCTTCGACCTCCTCATAGGAAATGTCGAATTCTTGTTCTTCATCTTTAATTTCGACATAGGCAACTTTGTCTTTTTTATTATGAAACCTATTAGTTCTAGATTTCTCAGCTTTCAAACTTTCGACTTGCCTAACTCTATCAGCCAATTGAGCCATATCTCTCAAATGTTGAGTGTCTAGCTTTTTTCTGATGGAATAATCTAAGCCACCAGCAGCCATTTCGACTAGCTCATGTTCAGGCACTTGAGTGAAGCATCTTGCTTTGAGAAGTCTAAACCTGTTGAGATAATCATCCACAAATTCAGCCACTTTGCGTCGAACACTGGCCAATTCTTTGAGACTAATTTTACATTGTCCCATGTAGAATTGCTCATGGAAAGCTTTCTCTAATTGGTTCCAATTAAACATGGAATGTGGGGGTAAAGTAGTGAACCAAGTGAAAACATTCTTTGTTAGAGAACTAGGGAAGAATTTCATCCTTAAATTCTCATTGTGGGCTAAATCTCCAGCCTCAGTTAAATAACGAGCAATATGTTCGACAGTGGATTCACTGGTTTCCCCAGCAAATTTAGTGAACTTAGGGATTTTCCAACCCCTTGGCAATTCACTTTGTAAAACATATTCAGACAAAGGAGAAACAAAATTTGGCCTATGCATACCTAAGTTAAGGCCATTTTGGGCTAAAATTGTTTCGACAAGATTAGCTATGTTATTTTGTGCTCCGAAATTATTTTGTTGTACTTGTCTGACTACTTCGTCAGCATTTTGATTTCTATTTACCAACACTACATCAGGTGCATTTTCGACCCACCTTTGTATGGGTTGTTCGACAACTTGTGTTTGCCCCTGATTTCTAGGCAATTCAATGTTAGGCCTTTCTAAAGGGATTTCGACAGGCCTCACCCGTTGGGCTTGGGGCATTGGCTGATTTTGTACTCTGGGGGTACCAAAGAAATCAGCAATTCGACCCATTTGAGTTGCCAATGCTTGGTAACTAATATTGGTGTCACGTATCAAAGGATTGAACACTGTACCAATTTGCTGGGTTAACATATTAACCATATCATGATTAGCATCATCTATTTGTTGCCTCAAAGCCAACAAAGATGCTGTGGTTAATGAGGGTTGGGCATTTCGACCATAAATGCCCTCTGGGGAAGTATGCACATTATCTGCATATGTTGATGAGTTCGCTTGTAAACCTACCATCATGGCAGTTGGCATGCCATAAGGGAAATTTCGACCAACCATGGGCATGCTAAATGGCATGTGCCCACTAATCAGATAAGGGCTAGACATTCCCATCGTTTGTGGCATAGATACCATTTCAATAGGCTGTGTGGTCACTGTGGTGGCCATTGTTGATAAAGTGTTAGGCACAGAAGATATCACAGCAGCCATGCCTGTCGAAGGCAACGGAGCAGTTACTCCCATGGTGGTTACTAGATTAGCATCATTGGTAGACGCATTTTCAGGCCCACTTTGTGTATTTGAAAAACTTGCACTAGAACGTGTCATCTTTGACAGAGATTTACCACTTCTTAAGCGCATGAACAGTTAACTTCAAAGGATTATATTAAACTAATACTCTAATACTTGACACAAATGTCCCACCGGGCGTGCCAATTTGTTTACCTGGGATTTTGGTAAACACCGCTGGTCTCCAATTTGGTTAACTTGCAGGATCAACCAGTGAATCCTAAGACCATTTGTGCTTAGAGTTTATAGTTTATTATGATGTTCTTGAATTGTCTCGCGTTTTAACCAGAAAAAGAGGAAAGAAATAACTGATTCCTTCGCGCGAAGTTATCAGAGTACTTCAGAGAAGAAGAACTTGAACGATAAAAACAAGTAAAACGAAAGAAAAACAAATTAAAATTGCATTAAAGTTAAAGGAAATGGTGCACAAATTCATACATTGTTTCTCTGACTCGTTTTTCTCTTGAATGCGGAAGTTAGAGCGTGAGAAGTAAAATATGAGTTTTTGTGACCCTTGTTTCTTCTCAGAAACTACTATTTATACTTAGTGGGAGGAGCAGAAACTGCCCTCAAAAACAGTTATAAAAATGTTGGTAACTGCTCCTCTTTTCGACCAACTACTAGCTTTTCAGCGCATAACTACTTAGTCTTCTGTCTGTCGAAGCTTGTGTCCATTTTCCTCTTTCTTGTTTTTGTTTTTCTGGAAGCTTGTCGAATCTGCCCTGAACATGATCTTTGTCGAAATCCTCTGATCTATGTCAAAGTATAAGTCAAACCCTGTTGACTATTTTAAATGAAGCCTGTCGAAATTACAGGCTAACACATGTGTATATAAATTAAACTCTTCAAAATAATTGTCACACTTACTAAAAATATTGTTTCAAAATAGTTGTCACTTTCTAATTTTAAATAAATTTTTACCAATATTACCTTCTAATTAATAATATAAGCATCACTCTCAAAATATTATTATCTACTTTACATTTATGATGGTGGTGAATACACAAATAACCAATAAGGTTCGTAAAATTCTTCTTCTCTTTCTTTCTTTTATACTTTTTTTAGTATGTGTGAAATCCCAAAAATTACGATTGAAAACTGCGATTGAAATGAAATGGAGAGGGAGTATTTTTTTTAACAACTAATTCTATTTTCTTATCTTAGAAAAGCATTCTACAACTTTTTTATCAACAATAGCATTCTACTAGTTTGATCGTGTCACACGTCAGATCTTGACACCAACAAAACACTCCAAAACTATTTTTTTTACACTTTATGTTCTATATGTTTATATGTTTGATGAGTTTAATTTATGTGCACATACACCAAATAACTTTTTACAACTACAACTAATAACAATTTATAGAATGGTTAATATATAAGGTGGTTATCAATTGATTAACTTCTTAACCTAGAGGGTATGGTTGAGCGGTTGGAGCTCATCCTTCTTTAACCAAGTGTCGAGGGTTCGATCCTCGCCTTGGGTATGGAGCAACTTTAAATGCTTGGGCCAGCTGTCCCACCCTTCGAGGTGTCTCCAATCCATCAATGATATTAGTCACTGTGTTCGGCGGTGGATATCCTGGTCTTGACCAAAAAAATTGATTGACTTCTTTTTAATGACATCGTTTTTACAATCACAATCAATCACAATTAATAGAGTGGTTGGTTACCAATTGACAAATTTCTTTTTAATGATATATCAATTTATAATTAGTAAATAGTGTAAAACATATATACACTTACCGTGTATATAAATATAAATTAAATAAAACAAACACACATATACTTATATAAATTAAATCCATGTTTGATGGCACAAAAGAGGAAGTACGCACTCACTTTATCACTCTCTGATTGGCATATTATCGTATAGAAGGCCACGTAATTTATAATTTTTTTTAAAAACACATTACATGTTTACGCAGGTACTTCAAAAGTTATGTAAACTTTCGTTTGCAAAAACCATTTGCAACCTCATACGCACATTAGTCCAACCGGGTCAATTGATGATGCAGCTATGAATTGAGTTTCTATATAATTTTTCAAGAGTGAGATCAAAACAGTAAAATAAAAGTTGCCTTGGGTGAGATTCAGACATACAATTGATCTCGAGTAAATCTTTAAATTGGAACTTCAATTATCACTCTCTTTTTAATTTAGTCTCTAAACTATAAAAATATAATAAGTAGTATCTAAACTATTCTAAATCAATCGATATAGTCCCCGAACTATCCACCATCTCTCATTGTTCTCATTCAATTTCTCCAAAACCATATACTAGATCCAACAAAAAGAATCACAAGGAGCCATTATAATCAACGAGATTTTCAAGTATTACTCTCAAGTTGTAGCCTACTTAGTAAAATATGGATTCCATGCACATAATCTCTCATCCGAGTTGCTTACTAAGTTCCCACATTTTCCTCGCTTCAAGAAGGTCTTTATAAGAATCCTCTTGAGAACTAAAATCCTTGGAGGAGCCTTGTCATTTGTTGTGTTTTGGAATTGTCTTCTTCAAAACCATTGTAGATGGTTTCTCAAAGCCATCAATGTTGAGTCCATTAGGACCCACACTTATGCTTTTTGGAGGTAGACCTCGACCATAGAAGAGCCCAAACGATGGAGGCTGGTTCATCGTTGATGGTTCTAAGATGCTCCTTTCCAGTCAATGCGTGCTCTCCATAGATGTGACATCGTTGATGGCTCTATGATGCACCTCCTTCAGGACAGTCGGTTTCCCTTGAAGCGGTTTTTTCTGGTTCGAAAACCGTCAACACCAGATTGCCTAATATTTTGTTGAAGCTCGTTTAACTTTGTTGAAGCTCTTGTTGTCTTCCATATTTTGCTCAATAAACTTTTAACTCTACTCCTTCCAACCTTCTTCCATCCATTCTTCGCAAAACTTTTGTTGTAAGGTGCCACTCAGAAAAGCGAAGGAAACTAAAGCGGTTATTTGTATTGGATCTTTCCTTTTTAGAGATGTAGACGTCCTCCACTTTGCCAATCTCCTGGAAGATAACTCGTAGATCTCTATTCGTGAAGGTAGACCAAACGGAAAATGGAGATTGGAGTGTGCCTGATGGTGGCACAAGGAAGCGGGTGGGTTAGAGAACTGGTATAGAGGGGTTGCTGTGGAATAGCAAATGAGGTGAGGGAGGAGGGGAGTACAACTTGTGGTGAGCCCCAACCGGAGGGGAGAGAAAAAGCCTAGATGGCGAGAGGAGAAAACATCCTAACAGAGCTATGCGGCTCATACGGGAGAACATGGGGAGCTCGGTGGTTCAACTTGCAAGTTGCATGTCCATCTTAATTCTTAACTAGCTTCAGTTTTTCTTAATAAAAAAAATACTATTTTAACATAAAAAGATTATGAGCCTAACCACAGAGAAAAACGAGATGAAATACCAGACCCAAAAAACCTCAACATTAGAAAAGGGATAAATAGCTTTTTATTTTAAAAAGGTAAATAAATATACAATTGAATTAAAAATGTGTTCTAATAATGATACTAACATTTCAAAATTTATCAAACAATTCTAAGCTAACAGAATGTAATAATGTAACACATTTTCAAAGTTGAAAAGCACACACGGGGGTGTAAGTGTAATGTAACCTCCTATAGACTATAGTACATTTTGCAGACATGACCCTTATCTGTTCCATTCATAGTCTTCTTCTTTTCTTGGGTTTGCAATATATACCTCTGGCTTTATGGAGTTGGCAAAGGCATTCCAACCTAAACAGCATGGCATGATAAACTGCATTGACAAGCAGAAAAATTACAATAAACCAAGCTGAGTGCATGAGCCATGCATATTGAAGAACATCTCTTTTTAAGGTGCTATATACAATATATGATATATCACTTTATTCAATAATCATAATGACCAGAAAATTTTAATTCCATATTATGAATTGTCTGTCTGACAGAAGCAGAAATTCTATAAAACTTGAGGATTTTTCCCCACTTTTTACTGCAAAACATATATTCCTAATTTGGATAGACAATAAACTTTCTTGAGTACAAAGGTTTAGCTAAGCTACTGTTCCGTAAGTAAGTTTACTACATGAAATATTTGATTGCTTCTTCTGTAGAATAACAGTAAGCCATTTCTGCTAGTGAAAAAGCTCTTCTAATATGAGCTTATATCTACCCTTGAACTTTAGTGGGATAAAATTACAATGAACTTTAAATCAAAACAAAGGTAGACATACACCCTTGTTATTTTAGAGAAATGGTATCCTTCTGCTACTACATTTTTCCACTGCATAATCAGAGAATCATGGCAATGCAGATTCTGCATTTAAGGGGAAAGACTAGAGAGGGAGTGAGAGATCATACATTGAAAATCGAACTGAAAACTGCAAACTCGGCTTTTGTGATAGGGATGAAGATCCTTTCATTTATGTTCTCGAGCTTGTTTTGAACACCTTTGAAAATCGCCATAACAAAGTCAGAATTCAAGTAAATGTTTATGACAATTAACCATCTTCATTTATATTGCAAGTATTGGCCTAAACATGGGTCAGATAAATTACTACTTTATGCGATCATATCATGAAGGATTATCATTAAGATTTTGTGTCACAAAGTAAGCTATTTGCAGTTCACACCAAATCCAAGAGTATATACTAACGATCTCAGGATGGAAGAGAAGTAAAACCAAATTGATAAAATAACTGCCAGGAAAATTGATGTAAATTGTAGCAATTTGTAATTAGTAGCCGCCATTGTAATAGGCCCATTAATCAGGCCTATTAGGTTTAGCTAGTCTATGTAATTAAGATTACTGAATGTAATTACACACAACTGAAATAATACTGAGAATCCTTTGCTACATGCAATCTGAACCTATTGGGCTATCCATTATCGGGCCACTCAGGGTACATCCAAGAGAAAGCCCGATTAGTGGTTATAAGTAGGGGACAACCCTCACCAGTAGGCTGGCTAAAGGAACGGAGTTAGGACCAATCCCAAATTCTAAGAAAAGTTTATGAAGAAAGAGCATTACTTAGGTTAAATAAGTGACCAGAATTGTCCTGAAGTGGCTCCACCTTCAAGAATTTTCTCAGATTGCCTTCATCGCTGCATAATAAGACAATTTCCAAAATGTTTTAAACGATACAATCATAGGAGAAATAACTGATGACACAAACATCCCCCCACCCTAAAAAAAAATTCCGATTATATTGAGTATATGAAATGATCCAGTTAATGTGTATAAGCAATGATAAGACTTAAAAGAGACTTTCAATATGTTGTGCTGGAATATTCATACTCATTACAATAATTAAAAGGGTACAGCATAGAAACTACCTTTTTCCCATAAAAGGATCATGGAAAAATTCACAAGATTCCCTTGCACCAAGGCTAATTAGAGTTCCCATCTCACTCACTGATAGTGAAAATACCTGCATTCAAGCAGAGACCATTAAATAATGTTCTAAACTATAAGAATAAGATTAAGTTCAACAGATACAAAAAATTCCAATGAAATCAGAGTTTTCCCCCTTATTGATGCAAGGGGAGGAAGGGCATGTCACAGATGGGAATTGGACAAAGCCCACAAAAGGTCCGCTAAAGGGAGAGGGAGAGAATGTGTCGCACGTCCCACAATTCTACCGAGATGTCTCAAAAGTACAGTGAAAGCATATCATATATTTCCCTAGCTGATTATACGATGGAAAACATACAGAAGCAAGAAGGAAATGTAAGCAACAAACTAAATAAGATGGTTAGAATCAATAAGATGGTTTTGGAGGATAACTACTAATTAAAAATGCCTTCTGAAAAGCAAATCGATGGAGTATTAACTTTCACTCTCAAGTCCCCGCATGAACACCCCACGCCACTTTGTGGCTTTGTCATATTTCTTCAACTCTCACTTTTATCTTGTAAAGTTGTAATTAAAGGTAAATCCCAGTTTAATTTTTCCTAATTTATATTTTTACTTTCCATGTAGAGAACAATTATAATTCCCCCACCCCCACTGCATAATTTTTCTAGATCCGTCACTGCAGAGCTGGGATACCAGTGTAGCCTCTTAAGTCTAAAACACTCACCAAATTCCACTACATGTCGGTACATTTCGTAATCAAAGAGCAAAGATAAGAGAGTTTTAAGTTGAAAGTTTTAACCGGCAACAACCTGCTAATCAAAACTTTTAAAGATCAAGACTAGGTTTATAGGAGAAATTCTAAGATGCTATGAGTGATACCCCAAACTTATAAGATTTGATCAAAGATTTATTAGACAATATTTCAAACTTAATCTAACAACTTGTATGTTTACCTTGTCCACATGTTACGTCTTCAGCGAACTCAATGCAGCATTATCATAAAACATTATATATAACAAATTTTAGTATTTCAGAAGGACCAAGACACTAAGCATTTGTTCGGAACTGGGGTGGATATGTCGTTAACGTGGGATTCTACAGACGCTAGTAATCGTAGGTTATACGTGGACGTGGACGTGAACGTGACTCAATCCACCGTGTTTCCAAACACGGGCTACTGATTCATAACCAAAATGAGCAAGCTTTGGGGTGATGCTGTGCGAGAAGCCATATCGGGAATTATGGCTGATTCTAAGGAGAAGCAACGTAAATTTTCTGAGACCATTGAACTTCAAATTGGGCTAAAAAACTACGATCCACAGAAAGACAAGCATTTTAGTGGATCTGTCAAATTGCCCCACATTCCTCGCTCAAAGATGAGAATCTGCATGCTCAGTGATGCTCAACATGTTGAAGAGGCAGAGAAGATTGGGTTGGATTATATGGATGATGAAGCTTTGAAGAAGCTTAACAAAAATAAGAAGTTGGTGAGGAAGCTAGCTAAAAAAATACCATGCCTTTTTGGCTTCTGAGGCAGTCATAAAACAGATTCCTCGGCCATTGGGTGTCCTGGTCTCAACAAGGCAGGAAAGTTCCATACGCTTGTCACTCACCAAGAATCTCGAGTCAAAGGTGAATGAGACTAAAGAAGGTACTTTGCGTGGGAGTTGCCATAGGTAATGTTAGCATGGAGGAAAAGCAAATATTTCAAAACCTACAACTTAGTGTTAACTTCCTTGTCTCGTTTAAAAATAATTGGCAGAACGTTTTGTGCTTGTATCTGAAGAGCACGATGGGGAAATTGTACCGCGTGTTTTGAAGTAATTCATTGTCGCTTCTTTTTTCCATATTCAGCAAACTTGTCATCGCCTTCATTACATTGATCATCGTAATAGCTGGATAGAAGTTTTCATCTTGTTACAGTTTTGTTGGATTATTTGTGACTGAAGTTTTGTTTATGTTCAAACATTTGGTGATGTTAGGCGTGCTAAAAAAACACAGGCTAAATATTACACCCAAGCCCAAGTTATAGAAGAAGCATAAGTCACCTGTTTTCTGTTCCAATCATATTGGCGCACACCAACTGCAGGAGCAAACTGAAGCAGTACACAACCTTCCCTAGATACCTTGAATGACCCAGACTGCAAAACACACCAGAATGTTCCATAACTAAACAACCTTATATTCACAAATTCCCCAAAAAAACTCCACACACAGACACTATAAACTTAGATTTTTAAAAAACAGAAAATCAAGTCATAACATCCATCAATTAACAGAACCAAAACATACATCCAATGTGGTGAATTCCGGAGGTCTAGGAGCCACCGTGAGTACAGCCTTCCCTTTGTAAACAGAGTGACCCACATAAACCCTGGGAGGCAATTCTCTATCTGAATACACACAAAAATTCAACTTTAAAAAAATATATATTAACAATAGTAAAGTAGTGTCATTATCATGAAACACCAATCATTGACAATTTCATCACTGACCCATTATTTTATATTACTGTTAACAATAGCCGCAGCAAAAAGCTTTAATTTTTTTTTCCAATTCAAATGATAAAATTGAATATTCTTTTCAACTCTAAAACTAGACATATCTTGAGAGAAAGCAATTTATGAAATTGTGTGGAATTTTAACTTTGATGAAGTTAAAAGTGGAAAGAAGAACGATGAGGAAAAATGGAGTACCTGAGGCTGGGTCTGGGATTGGAGTTGGAGGTGGAGGGCGTTGAGGTGGTGAAGGGAATGGTTTGGGATGGAAAAGGTCAGGGTGGAAGCATTTGACAGAGAATGGTGATGGGAGACTGAGCGTGAAGGTGGAACTCGCACGTCTTAAAGGAATGGAATTTGGAATGGAGGAAGATTGGGTTGGGATTGGGCATGGTTTCACAGTTGCATAGGAGTGTGCCTGCAACATCTTCCTCCCCCCCTCTCTTCTATCCTTTCTTCTTTATGTTCTGTTACTGATTTTTGGATCTTTCAGTGAAATAATCTTTAGAATGGGGATTTATTACAATTTACAACATACTCTACTATTACAAGGTAAATCACGAAAAATATCGAAATCTTTACTTCCTTTCTCCTATTTCGTATTTTTAGTTTTATTTTATTTATTAACATTAAAACTAAAAGATATTAGAGAAAATAATTTAATATTTTGAAAATTTTGGAAAATGTTAAAAAGTAATTTATTGTTTCAAAAATGCTTTTTCAAGAAATAAACATTTTCACGTTTTTTCAAAGCTTCTTTTCACAAGTATTACAATAGTAGTGCAACAATTTTAGTAATAATAAACCAGTAAATAACACGGTAAAGTTATAGTAGTTCATCAAATATAGGTTACATTTACTTTTTGCACCTACCATAACAATAGTTTTCTTCCACGAGTCTGTCAATTATTATAACACCTAAGAAATTACATTAAGTTAAATAGGCAATTTTATTAAGTTTTCGCAGTTTATTCTCACAATGTGTTATGAAGTGATACGATGAGCTTTAATAAGTTTGGAAGTTAGAGATAGCTGTTGGAGCCGGTCCGAACTCTAAAAAGTCAGTCGGTTGTGACACGTCTAGGAAAGTACAACAGTTTTTGTACCTTCTGTTGTTTTCTATACTTGTCACAGAGAAACACTATTCTCATTCTTGGGATCTTCTCCGACTTGAGACAACATAAGAACATGAGACGTTAATTTCAATCATGATGTTTTTGACTTTTGTTGCATTTAATGTCCCTCATAAATGCTCATGTATCCTTAGATATGGTAAAGAGACGATATTTGATATGAACCTTTTCACCCAAAAAACTGTCTTCTTATCTTGAAAAGATTCATTTTGATAAACTAGTGTAGTTTTCTCATTTGTTGGTTTCTTCTATTGTTGACTTCAAGTGCTACTTTAACTTTCTTCATTCAAGCTATGCTAGCTTTTAATCTTCATAACCTTTGATGTATTGTTATGTTCTTACTTTACACTTAAGAAGATACAATGATAGATATAAGGATCGGATAACAAAAAAAGATTGTTTGCATAAAAATATTAGGGATTTTGCCTCAATAAGAGCAACTAGTATTTTTTTAATTGTATAGAACTCATTTGATGCGCATGTTGTGTGGAGATTTATCTCTTGTTCTATTATTTGAAATTTTAAAAAAATATGAGAAGTAACCTTGGACTTAAATTACTTGTCCAATTGAATTTCTTTAACAACCACTTTCACCTTCTTCTATTTAATAGTTAAAAAATGTTTTTTATTTTATTTCATAGATAAATTTTAAAAACTTAGAATATAGAGGAATCAATTCAAAAAACCACAACCTACATAGAATCGAACATAGATAGTAAATTTAGAGTTCATATTTTAAGTCCGTGCAATTTTTTAAAAATAAATCTGGATAAAAACGCACGCTTTCATTTAAGTCCTTCTATTAGTGCTTCCATTTATCATATGTTAAGGTGTCAAATACTTATCTTCCATGGCTTTGCCACATCATATATTTTTATTTCCCTTTCGTTCTCAAAATTTGGATAAGCCGAGGATCGGCTAAATTTTTGAACCCGATGATTCATTTCTTCAAGCGATTAAAATGAGGAAGGAACTCTGTTCCCCAGTTATAGACTCCCCAATTACTCTCAAAGAGCATTTAAGATTACGTGTGGGAGGATGGTAAACTAGTGTAAACTACTTCTAAGGGACATTGCATAAAATAAAAGTAAAATGGCCCTAAAACCTAGGGAAATCGCTTCATAACGCCCACTAGCACGGGAAGTGGGTAGAAAACATTCGCTTCCTATTGTTTAGGCGCCTTGACCATGTTCTTCTTAACCACTCCATGCCTTAATCTGTACTCTTCCACGCCTTCTACACGTGCTTTACTTGCTTGCTCCCGAAGCAACTTCTTTGTATCAATCACGATATCCTCGACTGCAAAATCATCAACAACCATGCCCTCGGCTAAATACCCCTCGGTTGAGTTACTCCTTGGCCGTGACACCAACTTCAACAAGCAGAGCTATCCTCTTAGCAGTTTTAGCATAAGGGTTGAGTTTGAGCATCACATACAGGTTCTTCAATGGATTCTTCTTAAGATTAGCCATCTTCATTTTCCTTGGCAAGGATTCCTCCTTTAATTTCTTTAGTTGATCTCACAACAATTTGAACCTCACAAGAATTGGTAACCCTCAATTGATGAGAACTTACCACTTCAATTTTGGGCAAAAAGCACCCCTTCTTCTTCTTCTTCTCAACAAGCTTATCCCCTCAACCATACCTTACTAAGGATACCAACATCTCTTTTGTGGTTGCTCTTTCAGAAAAAGTATAAGAATATGAAAGAGTAGAGGAAAAATAGGCTATTATGTAGCCTCCTTCCCTCTTGCCAATAATTTGGCCATATCAGCCCATTTAGACTCGCCTGAGCTTGAGCCTCGAATGAGTTCTTCCTCGCCAAACAACTCGTCAATTTTTTTTGGGTTTTAACACCTTTATTTTAAAATTTGATTTGAATTAGAACCTCTACGTTCTCTTCAACCCCCACCTCCAACACCTTTTCTTAATTCTCTTTTTGATAAAAAAAAACCCTAACCCTATAATTCCAAATCAAAACCCAGAAAAAAAAAACAGACTTCTTCAAGTAGGAGGAGAGAAAAATAGAATGAGGGAGAGGAGACAGAGTTCTGCAAGAAAGATGAGTTTCATAGAGACAAAACAATGAAAGAGAGCGGGGGAGAGACAATGAGCTAAAAGTGAGAGAGATTCACAGGGTGGTGGTGGTGGCTCGCTAGAGCTAATGGTGGTGCTTGCAGAGGTGGTGCTCTTACATTGTCACGTTTGAAGTTTTCCACCAGAGTTGTAAGGATTGGTTATTTCTAATCTCTTGTAATAACCAATTCTCCAAGCAGCACCTTCACGTGTCAATCCAGCGCCATCACCTCATCACTCCCGGTCTCATGGATTACCCCCTCTCCTCCGTCTTCACAACGGCAACCACTGTCCCCCGATGCAGCTTCAGCACCCCCTGAACAATCAGAATCCCTACCATCGTCTTGTTGGGTCTTACGTTGACATCATTTGTATTGTCATCGATAAAAATTTTGCTCTTTTATGGAACCCTTCCAAAAGAAAATTCAACCTACTGCTGGACTTACAAAATCCACATCCAGAGAGTGTAAGCTTCACAGTATATGGTTATGGATATGATCATTTCAATAATGAATACAAGGTCGTTGTTGTTTATTGTCATAAATGTTATGATGCGCGTAGGTTGTTTTTAGATGCAGAAGTTAAGGTTTATACAAGGGTACCAATATTTGGAAAAAGATCGATCAGAAGTTCCCTTATCAAGGATTCCCTTTCCCTTTTTATGTATTTGGATTATTCGTCAATGGAACTGTTAATTGGATGACATATGATATTGGTGGTCAATAGGCCATTGTTTCTCTTCATCTGGGAATGAGTCTTATGAACAGGTATTGCAGCCAGACTATGGAGATGTGGTTTTCGATACTATATCATTGAGTGTGTTGAGAGATTGCTTATCCATCCTTACTCATTGTGAAGAGGTTGTTGATATATGGGTCATGAAGGAGTATGGTATTAAGGAGTTTGGACCAAACTGTTCAGTCTGCCCACAGTTTTTGCTACTCAATTCGGTAACAATCGATATCGAAATGCTAGAGCACTTTATGTTTCTGAGGGTGAAGATGTGTTATTGGAGTTTTGGCTAACGTTGATTGTTTACAATTTTAGTGATCCTAACCGTTTATTTTTAAATTTCTAGAACAATATAAATTTCTGGAATCCTAACCGTTTATTTTTTAAAAAAATTTGTGACAAACGAATTTATCTACTTATCAGATAAATCCGTTTTGATTTTTTCCAAAATAGATTTATCTGATAAATAGATAAATCTATTACAGTAAAATAACAAAACAGATATATATATATTTCTCTGAAGTAAATCCGTCGTTTAATATAATGGATTTCTGTTATTAACTTACTTCTGTTATTCTTTTTAAAAAAAAAACATATTTATCTGATTAAATGATAAATCCGTTTTTTTTACCAAAATGAATTTACTATTCAATTAGATAAATCCATCGGTTTAAAATTATAAGGGGCAATCTGAGAATAAAAAAACATGGGAGGTATGATGTATTGAGCTGGGGGTACAAAAAATGGAACCCCTAATTTAATTGAATCGGGTAGTTTGGTCAAACCCAACCCGTGAACACCCATACTTCTAGTTTTTTTGTTGGTGCCCTTGCTTCTAGTTTAGTCAAAAAAGGATTTAGAGCATAATTCCCTTTCTCTTCGAAACATAAAATCCACGAGATCCAGGTGCAGGGAGCCAAAAACGACGTCATTTAAGGAGTCGGTTTACTATTCTCTTCCCTAACAAGGGCCAGTAGTCAAGGCTCCCACCCTAACTAACTAGCATAACTGCATACAGGTTACCGGAAACTCTTTCTTTCTCCTCCAAAATCTCTCTCTCGCCATGGCTATGGCTATGCAATCCGGAATCGGGTTCTCCAAGATCCTCATCATAGCTGGAGCTGGTACTCCTCTCTCTCTCTCTCTCTGTCTCTGTCTCTCTCTCCACTGTTATGTTTTCCTATGCTCATCTGATCACTCCGTTCGTTCAGGTTACACCGGCACCGTACTAATCAAACACGGCAAATTATCCGATTTGATCGGCGAGCTCCAGGTATATATATCCATATACCACTACTCCTTTCACTTTCCTCGTCATATAAAATAATTCCATTCTTTCTTTTTTTTGAAATCCACATGCGAATATTATACAGTTGCGTAACTTGCGTTCTCTTTTTACTTTTTCAATTTGACTAGTTGATTTTGTAGGCTGTTATTGAAATCGAGTTGATTGTGTATGGATGAGTGACAATTAGGGATTCGGAATATACGCTTTCAATTTTTTCATCGGATTTTTGGTAGTTTTGACCATAAATGCCTTTTGTTCCCATTAATTTGGAATGATTGCGTCAAACTAAAGCTAAACAAGTTGTTTTTGTAGTCTGTTACTTCGTACCTTCTCTGGTTTTTGTAAGTTAAGTTTTTCCTTTCTTCAACTCATCATAGGTTTGAGAAACTGGGATACTGTGTTTTTTATATCATTATTTTGTTGTTAGGATTTATTTCTGTACTAATGGTGTTATATTCTATATTATATTTATTTGGTTGTAGGCGCTGGTGAAAGGATTAGAAAAGTCTGGGGATCAGGCTGATGGTGATGGTGAATATGCTGATGCCATTGCTGCTCAGGTAACAAACTTGTCGAGTATGTCTTAATTATTATTATTTGTTTCTGAGTAGCACTTGAAAGTGAGTTTGAATTTTCTTTAACACAAACTATTGTTTGACTTTGCCATAGGTGCGTCGTTTGGCTAACGAGGTTCGGCAGATTGCTTCAAATAGGCCAATCACTGTGCTGAATGGGGGTTCAGGACAAAGTAATATGTTGTATTATACTATATGATGATGATAGCTGCTACTTAAATTTCTATGATTTACTTTCCATCTTCCTATGCATTTCTTATATACGGCTGTCTACGAGCTGATTTGTGCTGTGTAGACTAGAGAGCATGCCACTTATTTTGTCTGCTCCAGTCATAGTTTTTTATGTATTCGTCCTTTTTCTGCAGGTAATTTATCATCTCTTGTGGCTCCAGCAGCTGCGGTTGGTGCTTTGGGTTATGGTTACATGTGGTGGAAGGTTTGGAGCTGTTTGGATTATTGCATTTTTTTATAGTTTCATTGCCTTATGGTTGACCATTTATTCTCTTTTATTAGTATTTGTTGTTTCAAATTTTTCTCTCATTTAAGGATCACAAACTCTAATTAACTTATTTGATTACCTTGAATTCTTATGGATGATTTTATCCAATTGATATTTCTGAAATAATTATTATTTAAGATACTCATTTGTGTTCTCCCTTCACAATGTCAGGGCATTTCATTTTCAGATCTTATGTACGTGACTAAACGTAATATGGAAAAAGCTGTGGCAGATTTGACAAAAAAGCTGCAGCATGCCTCAGATGTCATTGCTGTAGGTGTCCATTTACTGCATATGTTTTTCTTTCCATATCTTTTAAGTTTTTAGTTAGGCGCACAAACATATGTCGACTGTGTTTTGAACACGATTACACCATCTACCCTCGCACTTGAAGGGTTTGAGCCCCCCATGACATAGCACTTGGTGTTCCTTCAACCGAGTAGTTAAAATATAATATATTATTTTATACCTCTTTTTAAATCTTAATTGGTTCTCAATTCTTTTCATGGCAGGATGCCAAGAAGCATTTGACCCAGAGAATTCAAAATTTGGATGACAAAATGCTCAAACAAAATGAGTTGGCACGGTCAATTAAGGACGATGTATGTCTTTTGATACATACTGATTTGATCTTGCACCTGTACCTTTATTTATGAAAGATATACACACGTCAGAAATGCTCTTATGTATATCAGTATATGCATTTTTTGGTTTTTGCTTAGACTCATGTAGACTGACCCGTACTTACTTTTTCTTTGCATACAACTAGATCAGGTTTCAATTAGAAGTTATTGATTTTGAAAATTCAAGTCTTGATGGATATCTATATTAGTGAATATCTAAATATAGAGTGGGCTGTTTTAATCTCATCTTGAGTAGTTAGTTACAAAATGGCTTAATTGTCTATGTTGTTACAAGTTGCAGTTTACACCTTGTTATATACTAAACACTTCATTCCTGTTGAATCTTGATTAGTAAGGGAATATGTGGATCTCTAATTGTAAGACAAGTTCCACCCTTTTCACTGATTTTGATCTTTCTATAGCTGGATGCATTTGGTTTTCGTTTCTGCTCATGGCAGTAGAACATCAAACTTAGTTTTGTCATTGTGTGGAATAGCTACTTTCTCTATTTTTGCGATTCCTCTCAATCTACTCGTTCTACCATATAACTTGTGCGCAGTTTATTGACTCTACAACAAATTCAGCTTTATAATTTTAAACTTGCAGATAACCTTTTTGTATATACCTTTATCCAAAGGCATTCATTTTTAGCTATTTAAACCCTAGAACTTTGTAACTTAAAAGGCTTTGACTTGGTTACTTTAATCCGATTGCTGAAAATTTTACTGCACTAGTTATTGATTATTGCAGACAGCTTAGAAATATACAAGATAGAAAGTGCAATTTGGCATTGTCATAGATAACTAGTAAGCTCTTTCAGATGAGCTGTGTTCCAGTCCAGGATAATAGAATTGAAAGTGCAATTTTGCATTGTCATATCCACTTGTTTTGCAATTTATAAGCACAATGCGAAAAGAAAGGAATCTGAGGTTAACATTGTTATACTTCTATTCCTGTATACAGGTTTCTGGAGTTGGAAATTCTATTACTAAATTCCATGATGACTTGGGTATCTTGCAACAAACAGTGGAATCATTGGTATGTTTGATTTTATGCATTAGTTTGTTAATTTTTAACATGTTAGTGTAGAACGATGAGGAAGGATATATTGGAGTTTGACATTTTTTTTTTAGTTTTAATTTGATTCATGATATCTATCTAGTTCTTAAAAAAATATTAAGGTTGCAAAACGAATATAAACATATATGCTACCGTTTTTTCTTTGAATAATTCTTATGTTGTATAATTATGCCTTTTCAGGATGAAAGGTTGGCTACACTGAGTTGGAAGCAGGTAAACTTTTTTGTTATTATCATTAAATTCGGAAGATATATAATTTTGTAATAAGCTTTTAGTTTCCTTTATTTTAAAGGTCTTCACATAATTTTATTTTTTGAGCTTATCACATTAGCATGGTAAACAAATTAATTCCTAGAATCATTGGTTTGCATGACAGATCTTGGAATTGGAATGGTTAATTTTGATATACCTAAAGAAAATACTGATTTAATAGTCTGGTTGCAGGATTATGCAAATCATGGATTGTCGTATCTTATCGATTTTGTACACGGTAAAGCCCGGAAAATGCCTGAAATTTTACAGGTGAGGATTGGTTTTTATATATTTATTGATGATGGTAATCATATTCGTTTTTGTCATTTGTCATCCTCTAATAAGAGGTTATTGCTGAATATACAAATTATATATGGTTTGGACTATTACATGTTATCTATTGTGTGTTGGTGACAGTGAGACTCCTCAATGGACTTGAAGAGCTTGTACTGGTTTTGTTTTAGAAAATGTTTTTTTATCTTCATAGTTCATATTATGTTCAGTTTTAATTGGGACCAAACAAGCCCTTATATGTGGAGCTGACTTTTATATTGCCCAGCACATTTCCTCATTCCTCTGGTTGCTTATTTTTCCTATGATATGTCTTGTATTTTCCTGTTCAGATAATGGTCTGATGTTTACTTATTAAATATTCAGCAGGAGCAACCAAAACTTTCTGGGAAGTCTCCTGGTTTGCTTACATATTCAGGAACTCCAAATCTGAAGGTGTTCTTCTACTTTGTGTTTTGCTATCTACTCTTATTTTCCTATCTACTCTTATTTTCCTAGTGGGTAACAAGATTGGCTGTCACATGGTAATATGGGGCTTTCAATGCCATTTACCTGATTACCTCCATGTGCTTATGGTATCCTGCTCTCATAAGTTGAAGTTTACCGCTCACAATATGTTTAATGTCCCCCGTTTTTACCTACAGGGTCTTAAAGACATTGCAGAATCTTTGTCTTGTGATTTAGACAGGTCAGCTTCAGATACTATCGTGCCAGATGGTATGGATAAGCTAGAGCAGCAGCGAAAGCCCTTGCTAAGGTTTGAATTAACTCAATTTTGTTCTTTGAATTTCCCCCACGTGTGGAAGGATGCATTGCATGCATGCTGGGAATTCTAACTAGCAGTTCTATAAATTTGAGGGCACTTTATTTTATTTACCCTAGGGACTAGGGAGGGTTGAAGAATGATTATCAATTTAATTTGCCTCTGACATGTTAAGAATGTGTGGTGTTCTCCGACTGCTTAAAAGTTGTTTGGTTAATTCAACGTTTTTATCTGAAGACATAATGCAGGGTAAGGGTGAAAGCTCTTACCTTGTGTGAAGGGCGCTGGTTTTTTGTTCAGTAAGGTAGTTTTATTTACACATAGATGGAAACAAACGATATTGAAACATTTAATGACAATCATTGAATGAAGTTGACTACATTTGCTAGGGGAATAATTGCAATATAACCTTTTTAATAAACTCTATATAACCCATTTAAACCCATTATCTATTATTGGTACATTATCTAAAAGTCAGAACACTCTTTTAAAAGCAATCTATTTGCTACTCAACTAATTTGACTTTCTAGAGAATAAATCAATATCAGAGAGCATGTTAAATAGTGTAGCTCAAGCAATTTTTTGAGTTTGTAAACTACATTCCTTACCGTAAACATCCCCAAATTTATAGGATACATTCTTGCTTTCATATACAATACTAATGGACTGCCTGTTGATCAGATTCAGCCAATTTTTTTCATTAAAGAACTGATCAACTGAAGCAGTCAGTATAAAAAAAATTATATACTGCCTGGGAACCTGTTGCCTACGTGAAGCATTATGTGCATTCATATCAGTTTCAGCAATGAGGCTGCTAAAAGGATATTTCCTTTGCTACCTCGATACTTGATCGATGAGCCCAAGATGAAGTATGCTGAAGGAACATTTTCCCATTCCTAGTATTCTTTCTGTTCTGTTTATCGCAAACAGTAATAACTACTAGACTGGACTAGATTGAAATCTTATTGATCTCAGGAACTTGTGTTAACCCTCATCCGAAAAGTGATCTTCATGTTTGTTGCTGTTTCCTGTCCTGTGCTCATGTCAGCTTTACCTACTTGCATTATTTTGACACGATCATTTTTTTAAAAAAATTTTGCAGGGCTACTTCAACCAGGTATTGATGGCAAGGTCTTATACAAAAATTACCCAGCTTTTAAATTGTGTTTACAACATATTGTTGATCTCTACTTAGTATCAATAGTACGAACAGTTATAATATTCAAGCTAGTGAATTAGGATTATGTGTTGTAAATAGTTTTTTTCGGCAAGGAGTTTGGCTTGGTGGACCTGCCTATGCCACTGCCAGTTGCATTTGAGTGTAGCATATGATTCGTGACTTTGCCTTTTTAAAGTATTCGTTTTTCCCAAATTGTGGTCACTAGTATCTACTCCCGTTATATGAGGTGGATATGGAATCATGAATTAATGATTTATGGACAACACGACATCAGCTCTAGCACAAGTTGAACTTTGTAAAGGTTAGTGAGGTTTGAAACAGTTCGAGCAATCCACTCAGCAATTTAATTTGTGCATGTTTTTTTTTAGTATAAACCGTGTATTTTTTACGCGCAATTACAGAGACTAATCTCTCGAGCCTGGTAGGATTATAATGGATGACAAAACTCTCCCTCAAGAGATTTAACATTGTTTTATTTGTGCATGTTTGTTGATATTAAGGTTAATAATCGCTCCTAGATTTTACCTCTGTAAGTTTATTTGGCAGCAATTTTTTTAATTTAACCGCATCATTTTTACTACATTGAAACCGGCCACAAACATGATTTTTTTTTTTTTTTTTTATGAATCCAAAGAGTCTTTATACGAAGACACGATTTAGTCTGAAGAAACTAAATGCCCATTAATTGCTCCCAAAATTGCCTTTATACACTATTTCCGTAAAGTTAGACAGCAAAAGAATTATAGTGAAATTTGTTTACTAATATTCTAGTGGATCATGTCTTTGTGTGCCAACTATTTTGTTCTATAATGATCATCTAAGCTTGAAATGGATAATTCTATTTAATGTTATACTTGTTCAAGTTATTCTCTTCCTTTTTGAATTCTCAAAATAATTTTTTTTCCTCATCAGCACGAACAATCAAACCCTAAAGTCTTTACTTTTTCTTCTTGCTTCAAAAACTCTACAAACTTTTGAAATTCTTTTATTGTTTTCGTTCTTATTAACAATGTTTTTCATTCTGACTCCCAAAATCAGCCCCAGGACTATGACAAGGGGGATCTTCTTCATCAAGTTCCTACTAGTCACGTTCTCCTCCTGCTTGGCTGAATTGGTCTACGTTTTACACCCTAATCAAGGTGTCCTTACACATTAACCCTTCCATTTTCACATTTGAAGAGGGTAACATGTATTTGAACAACTGCTTGTGCCCAAATCTCTACGCCCTCCCATCACCTACGATAGGTTCGCAATCAATATGTGTGTTCATCCGACTTGTGTTTGTTGCCACACAAGACTCAAACATATATAGGTGGGTTGACTCAAGTGTCTAGTGAAACAGGATAATGATTAGAAGGTGGGGCTGAGATTTTTGTGTTGTCTAGATTAGCCGCAACATCGAATAACATATTACGAAAGTATTTTATATTCTGAGAACATTTATTAGTACGAGAAGAAATCTAACAAATGACATGGCAATTGTGTAAACCAACTTAATACACCATACTTGATCCGGTCTCTATTATAAGAAGAAAATACAAAAATCACCACTACCAAGAAACTCATTTAATTATTGTCTTTTTCAAGTAAAGTCTCCAAAATACCCTTCACTTAAATTTATGTGCACTATTCTCACTCACCTTGAAAGCTGAAAAGACAAAGCATTCAATGAAGGTAAAAGAGAGGGTCGTATGTCCCACGTCTTGTACAACAATTAAAACTGACATCTCATAATAAAGAGGACCGACCATAGCATGGATCAATAGCCAAATGTGTTCTGATACACAAGATCCTCATTTCTGAGGTGAGTGTAGCGCATACTTGCATCTCTATATTGGAGCTAATGATATAAACATAATAACTAGAGTTTTCAGGAAGAAGAGAGAAAACTTAGAAGAACGCATTTTTACTAAAACACTGGGTTTTTATTGATTTCCGGATGATCCCATATGTTACATAAACTCTCCTTTTATAGCAAAGGAGACTCACTAAAGGACAAAACACAACAGTATACTTCACATGCTCTTATCCTAGTGCTCCACTATTTTACACGACACCATATATTCTTGTCTCCATAATAATGCTACCTTTTGAACAAGACTTGACAACACTTGGCCATACTTATTTTTTCACATGCTTATTACGCCAATGACTCACCAATCTACAAACTAGCATTTTGACTAAATTGTCTTAGGCTTTTGACTCATGTGTCAGACTATTAGTGACCTTTTGAACTCTTGTGGAGATACAGTCAACACGTCAATTCAGTCTTTAAAGATGAGCTCATGACTTGGAGGCATATTTTGATCCGACAGGTGTTCTTCAGAACAGTTGCTTGAAGATTGATGCGTTTCATACAGCCACATGTCCTTCAACATTTCTTCAATAGTTTCTTCCTTAGGACTTTTTGAAAATTCTACTTCCATTGGGTTTTTGCTAAAATTCATTTTTGCTAGTTGTCGTTCAATAGTCATCTGGAGTTCTCTTTCTGATTGAGGAGCTTGACCGGAACTTTCTCCATTAGCAGCTTGACTAGAACTTCCTGTATTTTCTGGCATAACACTCTGCCATTGAGACTCATTAAAGTATCTGTGGCTTACGCAACTCAATCCTGGACCCTTATTAGTTTCTTGTAAATTGACTGGTTGCCACTGGGACATATTTTGGAGATTCCCATGACTTATACAAGTAGTGTTAGCCTGATCTTTTCTTTGTTCATGAAGATTTATAAAAGACACATAATTCATAATTCTTTAGTAACTCTTGGGCATGGAGGAAAATCATCTCAAGTTTCCCATAAATCTGCATAATTTCTTGAAATGAGAAATTTGGTCTTGGGATCTGTTTGGCATGGCTTGTGAACAATGAAGACTGATTTAAGCTCGCTAATAGCTTCAGATGCCAATCCCCTTTCTTTGAATTTGCTTAAGATGGGTTCTAATTGGTTTCTCCACCGATCCAAGGGAGAGTACCATTCAAGTACAGTCCAAATCAAAGACTTATGCCTTTTGGGATTCATAAGGTGATAATACATGTTTTCAGTTAGGACAAGTACATCCATAACGTATAGACAGGTTGCAAACCAAATATACCATAGATGGTCTTCAGTAAAACGAGAATTTGGATCTATCATGAATGGCAAGTACAAAGGAGTGTCTGGTAGAAAAGTGGTATGGTCAGGAAAGCTTTTTGTGTTCTTTTGAACTTTGGCCATAAAATAAAAAAGATTATTTCTGACAAACTTTTTAAGTTGGGTTGGTGTGGAGGAAGAGCTAACTCCGGGAGGAAAAAACCTAATTGTAGAGGCATGATCTGGTAGAGGTTTGACCATTAGAATTAAAGGAAAAGTGTGGGTTTCAGTGATGATCTGGATGGGTTTCATTGGTCTAGAAAGCAAGTCAGGGATCAAGTTTTGATTTCCTTTGATATGCTTTACAGTAAAATCATATCTAGAGAACTAATCTTTGAGTCTGAGGGTCTGGTGGCATTTTGTTTTTAAATTCAAGAATCCTGGGAAAAGAGGAGTTATCCATTTGGACTTCAAAATGGAATCCTCTTATAAGTGAAAATCAAATTTTTGAATTCCGAATTTAACAGCAAGAGCTTCATTGTAAGTGGTATGATAATGCATTGCATAGCATGGCCGCAATAATGTTTTACTCCATTAGTTTCTTCTATTAGAACTGCGCCCCAATATTGGTCACTGGTATCTGTTTGTAAAATCCTTTTTCCATCTCCGGGAATTTTTAAGGCAGGTGGAGTTTGTGCAATTTTCTTCAAGGCTTTGACTACTTCAGTCTGCTTTTTTATCCCATGGTGGTGGATTTTTCTTCAGTAACTCTGACAGTGGACTTGTGTATTTAGCAAGCTTGGGAATAAATTCCCTGATATAATTGACAATACCAAGAAATTGTTGAATATGCTTAACTGTGAGATTTTCATCAGGAAAGTTGAGCAATTCTTCAGCAATGTGAGGTTGAGGTTGGTATTTTCCTTGAGAGAAATGCATTCCCAAAAAATCAATTTTTGACTTGGCTAATTGACTTTTCTTCTCAAAAAGCATCATCCCATGTTTATGAGCAATTTGGAACAATTGGCTTAATAATTGCTTATGAGACTTTTCATCTTTTGAGAACAGAAGCACATCATCAATGTATATAACGAGGAAACATAGGTATTTTTGAGACTAGGGTCATTAAACCCATTAAGAACATAATACCTCTGGGACATTCTTTGATAATGCTTATCAAGGTCTTTGACTTTGAGTGAACAATACTTCATTTTAAAGAACTCTTTCCTGCTCTTTCTATCAAATGTTTCCATATCACCAATAAATTCGTTGTGGAGAACTCCAAAAACTGCAGCAGCATTTTCTAGTTTGTAAAATTCATCTTGTTTGAATGCACCAAGATTGTGATACCATTCCTTCAAAGTGTCTGTCATTCTACAACAAAAATCTTCAATTATTTTATAAGTATCTGAACTTGTTTTCATCATTTGAGTATCAAGCCATGCGTAAGCCTTTTTCTCCAGCGATTTGGGGGAACGTCATCGAGCGTGAACCAAGGAGCACTGCTTACTTTAGCCCTTTCTGTGACTGGAGAGTCTTCATTCTCATGTGATTCTTCATAGAATGAACCTTCTTCTTTTATATTCACCGTGAAGAGCCTAGAAACATTCATGTAATTTTCTTTTGATTCTGACGAGAAGGGTTTAGAAGACGGACGAGATTCTGAAGTTTCTTAATGGATGTGTTTTGGTAAGTATTGTCTTCATTAGAGGAAGAAGGGCCTGAGGAACTTTCATGACTTTCTCTGGAGGTTTCTGTTGGAGAATAATTTTCTTGAGGAGAATCATAACTTTCTGTGATCACCATGGCTTGGAAACTCTTTTCTGGAATTTCTTCTTTTTTGTAATTTTGGTGGAGGAATTTCCAGAACATCTTGGGAATCAGAGGATGACACACTCAAACGGGCAGTTTTCCCTTTTGATCTGGAGGTAGAAGTATAGCTCTGGTAGATTTAGGTCTGTATGCCGAAGGGATGTATTTAACATAATCTGGTGGTAATGAGGCATATGAAGGGTAAAAGGGAGAAGGTCTTTCTGGCTGAGTAAAATAAGTAAGAAAAGATGGAGGATTGAGAAAGGTATCTTCAACTGGTTTGGGTTTTATTTCTTTGGAAGCTTTCAAGAAATCAGCAATTTCTTTTACTTGACCTAGCAGTTTCCTAATTTCTCTTTCTTTGTGATCAAAATCTTTGTCAAAAGTTCTTTCTTCTAACATCCTTCTTAAGTCATGGTCGAACTGGGAGACCTGTGCTTTTAAACTTCTGTAGTGTTTTTGCAATTTTTGAGACAGAACTTTGATATTTTCAGCTGTTTCATCTATTTTCTCTACAATCTTATCCACTCTAGCATATCATTTTGAGCAACCATATTTTCTGATTGCCTGTTGAGAAATTCTTCAGCTTGAGTCAAAGGTTTAAGCTTCCCTCAGGTTGGACCTCATTTGGCTGTATAAAAGGTCTGTATGATCTGTTGGTGACTGGATCTACTTTTCTTTCTAGAGTAGGGAAATGTTGGTCTTAATTTGAAGGTGAAGCTGAGAACATAAAACAAGGGATTTGTTCAGTGTTTTTTTGAAGGTTTTAATAATGGTTTACACTGGTCAGATGGAGACCATGTAATAAGAGTGGGGTCATCAGGTGGTAAGATGTTTTCTTTTCTGAGGATTTTAAGGGCTTCTTCATAAATACAAAGGGGTTCTTCTTCTCATGAATCCCTATCTAGGGACCATCATCAAGATCAAACTTCTTTCTTGGTGGAAGAGATGGCTTGCACGTTCCTTTCTTTTTCTTTTTTTGAAAAAATGACTTGCCTTTCTGTCGAGCTAGATCCTTCATCCAGCTTTTTAAAGATTGTTTTGACTGCTCTATCAGTAGATCTTCTGAAAGTGACTTCTTGAGACTGTATCGGTCTTCTATCAAAATGGAGCTTCTCATAATAGGTTATCCATTCAAGAGGAATTAATTGAGTTCATTTGTCTCTTGATATTTTTCTTGGAATCTAGACTACGAAAGGTACTTCTTCTTCTCTGTTGGAAACAACTAATAGTGAATTAGAAGAACATCTTGATAGCGGCAAATCTATCGAGTGGTTTTGAAGGTGATAGATAATTTGGTGATGAAGGTTTGCCGACAAGGCTTCTGGGACTTGATCAGATCCAGTGATTTGGACTTGGACTTTTAGTCTTTTAGACAAGGTACTTTCATTAAGACTCACATTATAATTTGGGAAAATGGTGAGGACAACACTACCAGCATGAAGTGTGGTCAGAACAATCCCGATTACTACATTTTCGTAATGAAGATAGCTGGAATCCAGGAGAGCTATTTTGCAGAAAACCGACATATTTTTTCTTACATGAAGAGAGAGAATGAGCCCGACGGCTCCAAAATGCAAAGTTGTATATCCTTCAGATTTCCAGTGATTTATAAGATTTTGAGGAATCTCTAAATCAACATATTGTTCTTGGTTTGTGGCCCTAAGGCTGCATTGGTCCAATCGGGATGATTAAACATATTCTTTTATGTGAGGGCGATTTCTGGAGATTAAATTCCTAATGGATCTAGTAAATGATCTTTGTCTCTTGAAAATATTGTAAGGACTTAACAGAGGTGGTACAGTTTTGGCAATTTGAGCATCGTCTGGGACATACGAATACTCAATATAAGATTCTTGATTTTGTGGGAATCAGTTTTCTTACAGATTTTAAGAAGGGAAAGTGAAGAAGTGAGAGAAATAGGCTGTGTATCTGACTCTTGTGTTTCCATTGGTAAGCGGTTTTTTCCCTTACTCACTCTCTTTTGCACAAGACGTGTGAACAATAAATATACGCTAAAAACTAGAATAGTTTCTTATATTTGGGACCAAAACTATAACTCCAAATATCTTCTTATAATAAGGATGGGAGGGGAGTAACAAACTAACGCCAATGATTTCTATCAAAGCAAGTGTCGGTGTTTTTTTTGATCAAGTCTCCTAAAACTTATACTATAAAGTATGTTACTAATTTTTTGAGTTTAATTTACGTATAAACTTTTACAATCACAATCAATAACAATTCATGGAATAATAGTCAAATAAGGAGATTACCAATTGGCTACATTCTTTTTAATAACTGTCAACTTATAATTAGTAGATAGTATTAAAGTGTTATACACCTTATTCTTAATGCTTAACAGCGTCTTAGAGTTTCAAATTTCAAGTTGGTCAACATTGCAGAATTTTGTAAAATAAGGGGACTAAAATTGCCCAAAAAATAAGGGGGTCAAAATTGTACAACGAGTAAATAGGGGGACCAAAATTGCTCAAAAAAAAAATAGTGGGATCAAAATTGCACATCGAGTAAAATAGAGGGACTAAAAGTCCATTTAAGCCTATTATTAAATTCATTTTTTATTTTGTTTTTTTGACTCAGGTTCAAGGATGAATACTTTGTTTTGACGGATAAAGAAGCGCGAGCGAGCGTGTTATCTGAAAACTGTTGATGATTTACAATGGCGCTACAGGCGAAGAGTTTCCACCACTTACCCTTACCACTCACACTACCACATCTTCAATCATCTCCTTCTCTCGCACCTCTCCTAAACCTCAAACCCTCACCTCTCACTCTCACTCTCAAGCGCCGAATACTACTGCCGGTGGTTAGAGTCGTCGAGGAAAACCAACGTACTTCCGAACCCGAACCCGAACCCGAACCCGAACCTAATTCCGAATCCAGCGAATCCGATTTGGCATCGGAATTGAAGAAGGCGATGCAAGAGAGGAAGGAAAAAGAAGGAGACAATTTCTTCAACGGAGTGGTTCAAGAGGTCAGCGAGATTGAATGGCCGGAGTTCGGAAAGGTGTTAGGAACTACCGGAGTTGTTCTCAGCGTTATTTTTGGTTCTAGCGTAGTTTTGCTCACCGTTAATGCAATTTTGGCTGAGCTTTCAGACAAAGTTTTCGCAGGCAAAGGGATTCAGGATTTCTTCGCCTAGAGTAACTACTTCTCATCACATTTTGGCTTTTAATTTATCAACAATTTTTTTATTACTGTTTATTAGATTATTATGTCTTGTTGATAAAATTACAGATTAGCAGTTTATTGGATTATGTTTGGCTTCTGTAGAATCAATCAAAAGTATTTCTGAACCAAAATTAAAAACTAGTGGTGGTAGCAACTAGTTATCTATTGTGAGTCCAAAATGTCTGTAACTAACTGTTTATTTTATCGTTTGGAATATACAGCTTCCTTCCATGAATTGCAGAAACAGCCAATATGTGTATGCTAAGATTAGGGAACGGATCTAGAAGTCTATGTGAAAATCATAAATTAATTCATAAATAATAATAATTTTTATTGAAAATAATTTGTCATTTCATTATGTTATTTTTCCTTTTCCCTTTTAATGTTGACAATTAGGTGGTTAAATAACATGTAATTTTTTCTTTGAAAAAAATTCAGTAGCATTTTTCCCTAATTAGGTGGTTAAATGTTCACACACAACTTGCGATATTGTTTAGGAGAACTTATGGATTGGAAATAGCTTATGACATGTGCTTAAGTTGTTTTTAGCTTATTTTCATAATCTCTTCGAGATAACTTGTGAAAACAACTTATGATTTATTTAAAAACAGTTTGACTTTATTTTATCTTTTTTTTATAAAAATTGCTTATACATAAGCACTTACATAATAAGCACTTATGTTATAAGCGCTTAATTAAACCGTTTATCAAAAGATGCCTATGTCATTTGCCTTGGTTGTGAACTGTAATAAACACCTGAAAATATCCAATGAGAATTGGACACTGAATTATGAACGGGCTAATTTTGTGAAATTTCTCAGCAAATATTTTTTCATATAATTTCCATTTACAATTTTTTTTCTGGCTTAATAATAAGTGTGGACAAAAAATTTATGTTTATCATTTTTCAAAGAATAAGTGAGTTGTGGAATGAAACAATTTTGAGTTTTCTTATACATATTTTGAAAGAATTTTTATGCTTTTTTCTCTCATGCAAATCTGAGAAAAAGCAGACAAGCAAAAACTATCACATATTGAAGAGGACAACATCTTGTTTGCTTTCTCTAATTTTTTTTCTCTCCTTTGTCAAAGCCACTTGTGTATTAATGACTAACAAAGGAAGGGAATATTGTAGGCTAACAAGGCCTCCCCACTATGCATCTAAGGGCACCAGCATAACGAGTAAGCCTTCCCACATAAGCTCCAGGCTTAGCTTTGATCATGTCTTTTGGTGAGAATGGTCTTGAAGTCAGCTTAGGTCCACCTTCTCTGAAAAATGCTCCATTCATGTACACGTCATCGATTGATCTCCATTGCCAGTTTTTCCATTCTTGCTCAGGTGTATACTCCCTCTTTGTTATCTTCACCAACACCAAAACAACAAATTATGTAAGACTTAGTTTTCATTCTAGTTTCATGAATTTCATTTTATTCCTCTGTTTTGTTCAAACATGTTATTTAAAACTATAATGCAAAACCAAAACAATAGTATGCAGCCAGTTGTTATGACAGTATTTACATGCAGATCAGTAATTAACCAAAAACTATCCTCCATATATGTGAAGGACAGGGTCAAGAACAATTGACTCATTAGAATGTTCTGATATTTATTTAGAGTTTAACAAATAATCATAATATACTATATTATTATATAATATGGTGTTTTATTCTACAATTAGTCACATTAGATTAGATTAGATTAGATTAGATATGGTGTATTTTGTTCTTCCTGTCTCCATCTGTATTATAAAGAGGATCCACATGAGAGGTAAAATGATAACATAGGCAATATGCATACAAGTCACACCTAGAATCGGAAAATGCATACATACCTCTTTAGCAAAATTGTTGTCAGGGGCTATGAATCGGTTACCCTCACTAATAATGGTAGGATGTTTGCTACCACCAATGGCATACATTTCCCAATGAGTATAGTCATTGTTAACCACATGTATAAAACCCCATCTGCACCTTGGCATCCTTTGGATCAATCTCTTACCAAAGTGATTGAATGCCACTGTGATCTGCATTATCTTATCACCATCATAGGAGTCACTGGCACCAAACAACATCACCTACGTTACATATAGACAAACCATAAACCCTACATTAATATCAGTTAATTAAGGTAGTCTTCATTTCAAACAACTGAATTATCTTATCAAGTACCTCGTTGTGGTCTGTGAAATGGCTGTTGGATATGGTAATACCAGTGGATCCCTGAATGGCATCTATAAGTCCATCTCTGCAGTTTCTCATGGAAACATGGTCAATCCAAACATTGCTGGAGCCATATATGGAAATTCCATCACCATCACTCATAGTCCTCAAACCATAATGGTTCTCAGCATCTCTAATAAGTCCACCACTGCCAACCACAATGTCAAAAATTCTGATCCCATGGATGATCACATTCTTGATAAACTGGATAGTAATGCCAGCCCCACTAGCAATTTTAACATTAACTCCTCTCCCATCAATGGTCTTGTCACTTGTCATTATGAGCTCCTGGTTGAGCCTAATGGTCATGCTCTTAGCAAAGATAATCCACAAAGGTCCATTTCTTGTAACTGCATGCCTAAGGGTACCTGGTTTTGGATTGACCATGTCACTATCTGAAGAATCAGTTACCACATAGAAAGGGCCATCCTTTCCACCGGTAGTTTTCCTTCCAAAACCCTTCACACAATCTACAAGCTTCTTGCGGTTATTTGCCCAGTTAGGGTCACACCTCCAACAGCTATCTATGGGGTTTGATGCCTGGCAAGGACCACCTGTTTTACCTCCCCCCCTAAGATTCCGTCTTCCTTTCTTCTCACCAATCAGCATTCTATTTAAAAATTAAAACATAAAACATCTTATGAGTGGAATGAAAAAAAAACATGTAAATAAAGGTTTTAAAAAATGTCCATGACTGCAATTAGGCTGTGACATCATGATTTTTGATGTCTGCACGGTGCAACGTGGCCGCGATTAAGACTGCCGACTGCCTTTAATTACGATTCTATGTAATATCAAGGATTGAGGCACAATTACAGAATATATAACCACTGAACCAAAATGTGAAATTCCTCCCATGAAATTGAACATGTTATTGGTATGAATATGGTAATTGGAACAAGGCTCACTGGTTAACAGTCAAACTGAGATTAGCAGAGACAGCAAGTGGGTCAGAAGTATAGGCTTCAAGGTTTGCCTTTGCAGCAGTTGTTGCTCTTTCCTTCCAATATGAATCATTAAGCACTTTTAGCTGCTTTGCCCAGTATGCGGGATACTCTTTGACATTAGCATGCACTAATGTTGGTATGATTACCACCAAAGAGAAAACAAGGAAGAAATTATAAAACCTTGTCATGATAGTTCTTTTCCACTTTTATTTTACTTTTCTGCTGATTATGGCCAATGTAAGGCCAACCTCAACCAAATGGAAAGAACCCCTCTTCCTTTCAACAATGAAAGGGTTAATAAAAAATGCTCAATGGTGACAAATCCATGTTTTTTTTTGACAATATATATATGTATATGGATAATGCATGACAGTAGGAGAAAATACAGGGAGAAGCCAAATTTGGGTTTTTGAGAAAAAAGAGGCTGGAATAACCGTAAACCCCTGTCAATGAATAAATGTAGGGGGTTTACGGTTATTCCAGAAAAAAGAGGCTGGAATAACTTGTTGTGAAATTGTTGACCAAAAAAAACTTGTTTAATTATCAGTTTACTAGTAGCTTTCTATTAATAGAGAACACTACTGATTTCCTTGTCATAACCGTCCGGGGAAAAAAGGTGATATTGATTACTTTGACCTTTTTCTTTTTGACATGGATTACTTTGACCTTACAATCGAGTTGGTAATTCTTTTGACCCTGAATTAGATATTTACGGGTTTTCCATGCATGGATCCTTTAAAAAATTTGTGTATTATTATTATTATTATTATTATTATTATTATTTCAAAAGTTAGTTTATTTATTTTTTAATTGTTTTGGTTTTACGTATGAAACATTCAGATTCATTTGAAGCATATACATATAATATTAGTCTTCTTTTTTTTGAAGCATAAATACTTGACGTTTTAGAGCTTTCATCCTTACGTTTTTATTTATTCAATTATTATTTTAATCCTTTTAACAGTTACTCTAAGGATTTGGCTAATGTTACAAAAGTTATCGTTGATTGTTTAAAGCAATTAAAAATCATAATGACATTGCATTGGTTTTAACTTTCCATGATTTAATTGTTGTTTCTCCTTTCTACTACACTTGATGCTTCAAAACGTTATCTTCAAAAGTCAAAACGTTGGATGCGGGATAAAAAAATAGTTACCAATTCTTTTATATAGATTCTGTCAAAAAAAATTCTTTTATATATTTATTAAAAATAATAGTGACTTAGGAGGTGTTACATTCTCTTAGGGACTAATTGGTAATTTGTTAGTTAGTTAGTATTTCCTAGAGCTCTATATATAGAGTACATTGTATTCACATTTACCATCTTTTTTCAATATGATTCCTTATGAAGAGTTTTTACCTCTTTTACCACATGAGTACTCTTATGCTTAATACCTCTCCTATGGCTTTGATCTATGCATGTACGATCCTATGATTCTTAACATGTATTAAAAATAATAGTGACTTAGGAGGGGTTACATTCTCTTAGGGACTAATTGGTAATTTGTTAGTTAGTTAGTATTTCCTAGAGCTCTATATATAGAGTACATTGTATTCACATTTACCATCTTTTTTCAATATGATTCCTTATGAAGAGTTTTTACCTCTTTTACTACATGAGTACTCTTATGCTCAATACCTTTCCTATGGCTTTGATCTATGCATGTATGGTCCTATGATTCTTAACATGGTATCAGAGCGATACCATAGAGATGAAGATTACGCTTCCGATTCCGACTCCGATTCGATCACCGATGAAGATTTCGATGTCCCACCGTGGTTGTTTCAAGATCTTGAAGATGAAGGTGCCTCGATGATCCAGCAAGAAGACGATGATCTCAATATCGTGTTCGGTAATTTTGGTCAAGCTTCAGATCTTGATATGATTACAGCAGCACCGCTCCTTACAATCGAACCAAATTTTGATGAATCCACAAGCAAAATCGGAGAAGTCACATGTCCTGTTGCTGCCGTCAAACAAAACAGTGATTATGGAAGTTTTTTCAAGAGTGATGATGCGTTAAAGTCTCTGGATCTTGAATCCAGCACCACAGAGGAAATTGAAATTGGTTATGACTCTAATTTCTCTGATCGTAAGAACTGGACACAAGATGAAAGGAGCATTTCCGCAAAAGAAATCGTAAACAAGCATAAGATAATCGAACGGGAAAAATCCTCTATTCACATAGTCGATTTCATCTTTGCAGCTACTGGAAAGCCAACGAATCCAGATCCAGAAAATCAGCTACGGAGGCATACATTGTTTTTCGAATTCTCCTTCTTAACTTCCTTCAACGATAACTCCGCTTCAAGATACACATCAATTTCAGTCCGTCTCACATGGTTTCATTTCGTTTTCACAGAACAAGATCTGTTTGGTTGGGCAACCACCATGTCGCCGCCGGAGAATACGGTTGAGCACAAATTTACTAGGAAGTCAACTCTGATTGCGAACCATTTGGCTCCGACGCCGTTGTACGTCGACGATTTCGACAACGAGGTGAATGATTTCACAACAACACTTTCATCTTCGTCAATCTGTGTTCTGGTTTTGTTTCTGTTGAGCAAGTATCTGATCTCTCCAAAGCGCTCAGAAAATCATAATATCATCTTCGATCCAAGTGCAATCCATCGTTCGATTTTGTGCGAGTTGCACGTTCATCGTTTTTCAGATGGTTCTGGTTTGTGCTGCTGGTTTTCGTTGCCGTGGAAAATGAGGGAGGAAGACTGGTTGCTGTTGGCTGATCAGGGGAGCTTGGATTGCTCACCGGAACCTCCATGGGAGCTCCTCCTCCGTCGAGAAGCTTCTGATCCGTTTCTGGGTCTTGCGCTTTGCATCCCCTGGTTTTCGGGTCATGTTTTGGGCCAGAACTTTGGGCCATATCACTTTAGGCCTTCCTTTGTTGGACCTGGGAATGTTTGGGTTATTCTTGTGAATTGGGCTGATGTTCATTCTCTAAAGATGCTTTGGGCCAAAGAGTATCCACCATGGCAAGCAAATTTGGAATGGGCTCAATTGCTGTTTGTGTTTGCTAGAGTTTGTTCAGTGTTTCGTTTTTTAGTGCTTGGAATAACTCTTGTATTTCAAGCTGATTTGGTGATCCCAATATCAGCTTGAGGGAGGCTATTAAAAATAATTTGTTAGTTAGTTAGTATTTCCTAGAGCTCTATATATAGAGTACATTGTATTCACATTTACCATCTTTTTTCAATATGATTCCTTATGAAGAGTTTTTACCTCTTTTACCACATGAGTACTCTTATGCTCAATACCTCTCCTATGGCTTTGATCTATGCATGTATGATCCTATGATTCTTAACAATATTAATCTTTTGTTCTGTCAAAAGAAAAGAAAAATCTTTTCTCAATTTTTAATATATAAGTTTACACCTTTCCCTTTTTAGAAGCCAGTTACTACGTTCGGCGGTGAATACCCTAGTCTCACAAAAAAAAGAAGCCGGTCAAATTTTAGTACTCCATTCTTGAGTTGTATTTTTCTTACCATGGGTTTATATTTTTGTCTTTTACTCATGAGTTAATAATGATAAATATAGGGAATAAATCTTGGAGGACAGTGGTGCTTTAAGACGCCCCATATAAATGGTGTTTGTGGTGCATGATTGGTACACTGGATATTTTATGCCAGATTGATCGTGGATTTGTACGTCAAATGTGACTTGATCGTGACTTTAAGTGTTCGAGATTTGCTAAGTTTGTGATATATTTGTCAACAAAAATAAATGTGACGAAGTATTTATACAAAACATAGCTATATATCTAATTGACATTGCATGCATGTGAGCTGAAAGATCGTAGATTAGAAGCAACTTTGGAACATTCTATTCGTTACCGATGATTCAGAAAAGAGTAACCTAAACATGTACTTTTTTTTATAAAAATAAACATGTATTATTTTCAGTAACACAACTAGTTGTTAGGTCGAATATTTTTGTAATTGCTCGGATTTGAACCCAAAATATGATTTCGGACAAATCGCCAATGTTATTTGAAAACATTCATAGGGAGGTTTCTTTTTGGGCGACGAAAGGGATTAATTTTCTCATCTAAGAAAAATGTGTTATGAGCAATCTGTTTGACCAAAGCTAAGACACCTTTTATTAACATATTTTTACTAACCATCAAAACTACCATTGAGAAACCGATTTGCATGGAAGAAAAAGTGAAATGATGGAAGAAGAATAGACATAATCATGTGTGGGTGAGTGTTTAAAAGATGATTTAATCTTGACCTTTCATTTTAATCTAATGGGTGAAATTGAGTCCTCTCACTCTCACATAAAAATAGCTTTCTCACTAGATACTTCCCCTATATATTGTAAATATAATTAATTTTAATGTGTAAGAATATTAAACGTTGTTGTGCTCCTTTCTAGCTTTTGCAGCAAATGATAGAGTGTCCTTTGCAACCCTTCATAAAAGGTGGGTAGAGTGGTTGCACGGTGATGCTCAAGCTAAATTTTATCTTAATGAGTATTTTTAATTATCAAAAAAAAACTTACACACGCTTGAATGTCATTATTCCAACAATCCCCCACGAATGACAAGCAAGTAAAAAAACATATTTCTTATCAAAAAAAAATGAAAAACATATTAAAATTTTGTAAAAAAAAGGCAAAGAAAGGGGTTTTTTTGTGCTTGTTAATATTAAGGAGATTGAATTAACACGTAGTGAAATGAGTTAACACCTTTTGTCCAAGAAGTGAATTTCTTTTGAACTAAGTGGACTCAAGATGAGACCCCACAACACGCACTTTTGCCTTTAAAATTGTGAGAGCTCCGCAATTAATTATTTACATAATAGTTGAGGCCCTTATATGCCTTGGGTGGCTCATGAGTGCTTTAGAAATGCTTCCTAAGTCTTTCATGGAATGTGGTCTTCACCTTCACATTGACGTAGGTAGGTATTTAAGTGTGTCTCTATATCCAAGTCAAAGTGTATCTCTATAGCACTAGCCATGTCAAAGCGCGTCTCTGTAGCACTAGTCAAGTCAAAGCGCGTCTCTATAGCATTATTCATGTCAAAGATTATGTATCTATTAAGAGCTAGTGGCAAAAACCTCACATCAAACACTACCACAAGCCATAGAGATGAGAAGTGTAGTGCATATAAGAGTATTCACATGGATTCGTGTGACCACAAATGGGTGTTCACCATATTTTCCTCCACTCAAGGCCTAGAGCTCATCCCCCTCGACGTTTCCCAGACAATTTTCTTGGATAATCTTTTCACATAAAGGTCAAAAATTTCATTTTTCACTTTTCACATACTCAAGTGAAACAACCTCATTTCGAAAATAACTTTCTTGGATAATCTTTTGTATAAAGATTAGAATTTTCTTTTTTCACTTTTCACATACTCAAGTGAAACATCATTTTAGTTAAGTGTCTCAAATCACTATCTCATTTTAAGTGTTTCACAACACTATCCCATACACATCGATTAATGCTTATGAATCATCTTGGAATGCTTTAGGTCTCTTCACAATGGTACATAGTCATTAGACCTCGTAATTATCATGCTTCTTGACCAACAAGTTCAAGAGTTATGAATTTCCAATCCATTATAGACCACGTCTGCTTTTATAATTTTCAAGATATTGTATCACCTTCTAAAATAAACATGTACCCACTCGTACTATGAGAAATCATGTAAGAAAAGGAATAATGCTTTCATATTATTTCCACAGTTTGACACTGTTTATATAGGAAAAGAAATAACAATAGTAATAATGACTAATAATGTCATATAATGACTAGTAATAACTCATAATGAATAATAATGACAAAATCAATAGAGAATAATTCTGATTTAATTTTCTACATTCCCCTCAGGTTGGTGCATGGATATCTGTCATGCCCAACTTGACTACGACTTGCTCAAAATTAGGCCTTGCCAATTTGTCAAGATATCATCTGTTTGCTGATTTGAAGTCACATACGGTATGCAAATAGTTCCAGAAATAATATTCTCTTTTATGAAGTGGTGGTCAATCTCGACGTGCTTGGTTCTGTCATGTTGTATTGGGTTGTGCATATATACTTATTGTTGCTTTGCTATCACAGAACAATTTTAATGGTAAGTTAGCTTTCAACTTCAGTTCTTCCAAGAGTTTCTGAATCCATAATAGCTCATAGATTCCTTAAGCCATGGCTCTAAACTCGGCTTCTGCACTACTCCGAGAAACACCACCTTGTTTCTTACTTCTCCAAGTAACTAAATTTCCCCAAAGATATGCGTAATATCCAATAGTGGATTTGAGATCACGTATTTCAAATCTTTGGCATCTTGCATCTGAATGGTCTGTGATTTCTCTTGGGAAAGGTTTCTTTCAATTTCACTTCTCCTCAGTTGAAGATCTTAGACACACCTAGGCTCAAGGCTCTTGCAATTTAAATCCTGGTGTGTTGCGTCTCACAGCTTGGATGCCTGATTTTGATCCTTTATCAGCAAAACAGACCACCGCTCAATGTTGGGTTCGGCTACATATTCTCGTTCGTGAATATTGGAAGCCTAAAATTTTATTTGAGATCAGCGGCAGTCTAGGTGTACCTATTGCTTTGGACGCAGCTACAGCAAAGAGAACCTCTGGTCACTATGCTAGAGTTCTGATTGATATCGATTTAAGAGCCAATCTTCATGATCAATTATTAGTGGAGAGAGAGAGAGGGGATATGCTTTTCTCATCACTGTTGAGTTTGAATGTGTTCCTTTGTTTTACAAATATTGTAAGTGTATGTTTGGTTCTGCGGTGGGTAGAATTGATTCTCACAGAATTGATTTTGCAGAATGCTCAGATGGAATCTCTATGAGCAGGTTGGACAGGTTTTTGATTTCAGAGGGTCTTATGGTTGATTGGGGGATCACAGGTCAGTGGATTGGCACTTGGGACATCTCCGATCATTCACCTATTTGGCTTCTTCGGTCATCAAATGATTGGGGCCCGAAGCCGTTTCGTTTCTTCAATGCATGGCTGAGTCATGATGACTTTTTACTTTTTGTTCAATCTTGTTGGAATGGTTTTAGCAATACAGGTCATAGGGCTTTTGTTTTAAAAGAAAAGTTGAAGTCTCTCAAAGGAAACATTCGGAGTTGGAATAAAGAGGTTTTTGGTAAAGTCGACTTGAACATTGATACTCTAGTTCGGGATCTGAATTCGTTGGACGATACGTTGTGTGAAGGGTGGGATAGTGACGTTGTGGCAAACAGAAGAGAAGTTTCTGCCTCGCTTTGGAAGGAAATTCGTGCGAAGGAATCTTTCTTGGCTCAAAAGTATAGAGCAAGGTGGATAAAGGAGGGGGATATGAATTCAAAATACTTCCACTCTCTAATGAGGTATAGAAGAAGACGCTGTAGTGTGGTTATTCTTCGAGATAACGAGGAGAAAGTGGAGGAGGTGGATGCGGTGAAATCTTTTGTAAAACAACATTTTGAGAAGTGCTTTTCTGAGGCAAATCATAATAGGCCACTTTTGGGCGGTCTTCAATTCAAGCGTTTGAATTCATCTCAAGCAGATTCTTTGATTCAACCTTTTACTGAGGAAGAAATAAGGATGGGTGTCTGGGAGTGTGATGGGGATAAAAGTCTGGGTCCGGATGGGTTCAATCTCAACTTCATTAAGTCTGGTTGGAGTTTCATAAAAGAGGATGTGGTAGGTTTTTTCAATGAGTTTTTCGCGAATGCTTTCCTCCCCAAAGCTATCTCGGCTTCATTCATCGCCTTCGTTCCTAAGAACGATAATCCGCAAGGTTTGGGGGAGTTTAGGCCTATATGCTTGATTGGGTGCATATACAAAATATTGGCCAAGGTCTTAGCTTCTCGGCTCAAGAAAGTTATGCCAAGTATTATCTCTCATCATCAATCAGCATTTATAGGGGGGCGACAAATTCTTGACGGTGTTGTGGTGGCGAACGAGTTGGTTGATTATGCCAAAAGAAGCAAGGAAGAATGTATGTTGTTCAAGGTGGACTTAGAAAAAGCTTATGATTCCATCTCTTGGAATTTCTTGTTTTACATGTTGACTAGAATGGGTTTCCCCCAACGTTGGATTGCTTGGATTAAGTCTTGTGTGTGTACTAGCTCCATGTCGGTTCTAGTGAATGGTAGCCCAACTCAAGATTTCAAAGTTCAGCGTGGTCTGCGACAAGGGGACCCTTTGTCGCCTTTCCTCTTTCTTATAGTGGTAGAGGCCTTGTCGGTGATGATGATGAAGGCGGTGGATATTGGTGATTATCAAGGATTTTCTTTCAATGAGGATTTGAACTTTTCTATTCTTCAATTTGCGGATGACACAATGTTTGTGGGCAAAGCTTCTTGGGCAAATCTTTGGAGTATCAAGTCTATTTTGAGATCCTTTAAGCTTGTTTCCGGTTTGAAGGTAAATTTTCACAAGAGCAAGCTTATAGGTATCCACACTCCGGATGGATTTTTGGAGAGAGCTAGCACTTTTCTATTTTGTAGAACGGAATCTACCCCCTTCAAGTTTCTGGGAATCCCAATTGGCGCTAATCCGAGGAGGGAAGCAACTTGGAGCTATGTTTTAGGAGCAGTTAGAAAGCGGTTGTCTTTGTGGAAGGGTCGGTTTCTATCAAGGTAATTAAAACCGGACCGGACATTGAACCGGAAGAGGTAGCGGTTCAGGGGTTCTTGGGTTCAACCGGTTGAATCGGGGGTTGAACCGGAATTAATTAAATAGATTATTTAATATATTTTTTACAATATATAAAGGACAAAAAACAAAAAAGAATCATAATATGACATAATAAAACTATAATATTCAACAATCATAGATAATTAGATACTATAATGTAAATACTCTCATAGTAATATTAGTGTACACATTTGTTTTTAATTATTTATTTATTTATTACATCAATTTAATTATAAAAAATGATAAAAAATATCTCATATACCAAAAATCAACATTATTTATCATTTTTTTTCCAAAAATCAACTTGTTATACCATTTTTTAAGGAAAATAAACCAAATCCGGTTTTCTGCACGGTTTCCCGGTTTTGGCCGGTTTCCGGTCCGGTTCCCGGTTTTCAGCCGGTTATCCGGTTCAATTCCCGGTTTTCACCCCAGGCGGTTCTGGGGTTCATTTGGACCGGATAGGGGTCCGGTTCCCGGTTCAACCGGTTGAACCGGCCGGTCCGGTTTTTACAACCTTGGTTTCTATCCATTGGAGGCCGGGTAACTCTTATAAACTCCGTTCTTAATAGCATGCCATTATATATGTTTTCTTTCTATAAAGCTCCGAAGGTAGTAATCAAGAAGATGGTTAAAATCCAAAGGGATTTTCTTTGGGGTATCAAAGAGGGGGAGAGGGGAATGTGTTGGGTGGCTTGGGATAGTATTTGTATACCAAAGGAAGAGGGAGGTCTCGGGATCAAAAACCTGGAATTATTTAATATAGCTTTGTTGTCTAAGTGGAAATGGAGAGCTTTATCGGATCCCTGTGTGAGTTGGAGTCGTATGTTATCTTGTAGGTACGGAGATTTGGCCTCTTCATTAGTTCAGGATTTGGTGGATGGTAATCGTCGTAGGGACTCGGGATCCATTTGGTGGAGGGACTTGGTGAACTTGGATGTTAATGTAGAGGAACAAAGAAGGTTTGCTTGGTGTGTTAGAAGAGGTTTGGGTGATGGTGCTTCAATTAATTTCTGGAAAGACCAATGGCTTGGGATTGATCCTTTGTTTAAGGTATTTCCTCTCCTGTATAATGGTGTTGGACAGCAGAATTTAACGGTGGCTGAATCCGGTGTCTGGCATAATGATTCTTGGCGTTGGTTGGAACCTTGGCATCTCTGTAATGATGTTGTCCGAACAGTTGAGGCAGATATTCTGCGAGATATTCTCCAGCCCGTAGCTCCAACGAGAATGAAGATGGATTCTTGGATTTGGCCGCTCGATAAATCGAAGAATTATTCGGTTAAAACCTTTTATATACAGCTGGTCCGTGGTGATTTATCCTCTAATGTCTCAGTGCAGCAGAATTTTTTTGCAGGATTATGGAAATCAATAGTGCCTTCGAAAGTGTTGGTTTTTGGCTGGCGGTTGCTGTTGGATGCGTTGCCGGTGCGCGAGCAACTATTGCGCAGGAATGTTCTCCAGTTGGAAGACGATGCTCGTTGCTCATTTTGTCACGTTCAGCGTGAGTCCGTGAATCATTTGTTCCTCCATTGCGGGTTCGCGAATTCGGTTTGGAAGTGTGTTACATCTTGGATTGGTGTTGTTCTTGATTTGTCTTTGGATGTTGTTGGTCTTGTCCACCAGTGTTGCTGCTTGTGTAAGGGGAAGAAAGCAAAACGCACGAAGCACGTGGTTTGGTTAACTACTTGTTGGAGCATATGGCTGGCGAGGAATGGAGCTATTTTTAATAATGAGGAGCCTAATATCGAGATGGTGGTGAATCGTATTAAAAGTCTTTCTTGGTGTTGGTGTATTTATAGATTGAATTGTAATTCCTCCTTTTCCATTTCAATGTGGTGGTCTAATCCACTACAATGCTTAAACAATTTGTAGTCTTTAGGGGGAGAAATAGTGAGTTAGGTTGCTTATCCTCACTGTAGTGCAGGTGGTACGAGGTACTCTTTTTCCTCTCTGAGTCTTTTTCCCATTAGGTTTTGGCTTAGGGAGGTTTTGAGGAGGCCCTCCCCCTTTCCTTTATTCCCATTGTAAGGGCTGGGCACCCCTTGTGCTCCCTTCAATGAAAGTATTGCTTATCTAAAAAAAAGATATTGTGTTTTTATAAATAATAATTTAAAAATAATTAACATTATTTAGATATTATACTAGATTTTTAGTTATATATTTTATTTGTAATTTTAATTTAGATACTTTAAATTTATTTATTTTATCAAATAGAAGTTTTAAATATAATTTAAACTAGGTTTAAATATTCGTTCGGCCCCTGCAAATACACGCTCCAAATAGGCCCCTGTAAAAAAAAACTTTAAAATAACCCTTGCAAATATAAAATTGTTTACGGTCAAACCCCTCGGTTAGTTGTCCAACCAAAAAAACTTTAAAATAATAATAAATGCCACATGTCATCATCTCATTGGACCATTATGCCACGTGTCACTGAATGTCACGTCATCATCCCATGTCACCATGGACACATGGCACATTGACATGTGCCACGTCAGCATCCAATAGATGACTGCCACGTGGCAAAGGCACGGCAATGTGGAAAATAGTGTGTTACTAAAATAAATAACCATTGCAACATGATAATCATGCAACTTACCATTGCACCACACGTTCGTTTTGTGTTATTAAGCAAACAAAAAAATTATATTACATAAAAACAAATCAAATCGAAATTTAAATAAGATCTGGTTTTTATACATTGATTTCTGATTTTCAGATCTGCTCATAACTTCATCTTCTTCAGGTCTTATTGGATTTCATTTTTAATTCAGATCTGGAAATCAGTTCTGGGAGATGAATGATATATTTCGTTATTTCAGATCTGGACTCCATGGATTTCGTTTTTATTTCGTTTTATTGAATGATATATTCCATGGATATTTCGTTATTTCGTTCTGGTTTTATCAAAATTATTTTATGAGAGAACTCAGAAAACGAATTAGAAATCGAACCCAGAAAACGAATTTTCAATTTCGAACCAAGAAAACAAATCCGAAAATGGGATTTGGGATGAAGCTTCAGAAAATGATATATTGAAGATGAACAGTATTTTTTAATACCCAACGTTTTTATTCGTATTAAATATAAGTAGTTGGCTATGTTTACAGAAAATATCATGTGGCCTAGTGGTATTTGTTGGTGCATGCCACAACTAAGTCGTGGGTTCAATCCTTGTTGATGCCAAAATCTTTAATTTTTTAGTAACATGTGAGGTGCCACGTGGCAGCCACCTATTGATTGCTGACATGGCACATGTCAGTGCCATGTGTCCATGGTGACATGGGTTGATAATGTGGCGTTCAGTGACATGTTGCATAATGGTCTAATGAGATGAAGACACGTGGCATTTATTATTATTTTAATGTTTTTTTTGAATTGGAAACTGACCGAGGGGCCTAACCGTAAACAATTTATATTTGCAAGGGTCATTTTAAAGTTTTTTTACAGGGGCCTATTTGGATTGTGCGTGTATTTGCAGGGGCCGAACGAATATTTAAACCTTTAAACTAAGACCTATCTTGGTAATTTAACACGTAAAAGCCCTTCTAATCTAACATATCCAAACAACAAGAATTGATAAAATCACTTTTTCAATAAATGTATCCAAACAAAAATCACGTCACATTCAACTCACTTTTAAGAGAATTTCTTCCCCGACACCGAACATCAACAAGATCCATGTCTACAATGAAGCTGTTAAAATCATCTAACTCAACTTGAGAGGTACTCCCACTTCCGCCCTTTCTTTCAGAACTGCTAGAAACAACATTAAAATCCCCTACAATACACCACTCTCCAGCCCCTAGACTTTGTTTAACCGCTACCAACTCAGCCCACACCCTTCGTCTCGCACCCGCAGAGCACGGTGCATAGATGTTTACCACATGAACAACTTTATTACGAACAACTGCACTAATGCCAAGAAAACCAAGACCAGAAAAATGAGACGTCACCAAACATGCCCCTTCAAGCCAAGAACATAGAATCCCTCCCGAAGAACCACTTGAGGGTTGATGAAGCCATTGGAAGGATCGGTTCCCCCATAGCCATAACATTCCAACCTCTCCCTCTACCATCACCTCCCTTTTCGTCTCCTGAATGCAAACGAAATCGAAAGAACTTGAATTTATAACAGAAACCAATTGGCGACGCTTCCCGCGGTCACCCCACCCTCTAATATTTAAAAACACAATATCTAATAATTATAATGAATTGTTTTTGGTAATATAATAATTATAATAATTATTATTAAAATTTAAAACAAAAAGAGAGTTATAAGAAATGTAGAGTTGTTTAAAAAAAATTGAAACATAGAGTTGTTTAATTTAGAAACAGTTTATTCACGTAAAAAAAACAATCAAAGAACAAAAAGTATAAACAAAAAAAGACTTATCAAACACAGTATATTGGTCAAAAAATTGACAAGTAATAGAAACCAGGCCCAACATCCATCCAAGCCCAATACTATACTCATCTCTAACCTACCGATCGGATAAACGCAGACGTTAGAACTTGCTGCCGCTGCAAAATCATTAACACAAGGAAGCATGGACAATGATGGAATTGATGGAAAATAAGCAAAACTAAGTTTTAGAATAGAGTGAGATGCTGCAACATCAAGAAGGGCAATTGAGGGAACATTTTGAAAAAATTTCAGAATCAATTCAAGTGAAACGCAGAAGCTTCAAATCCTAGCTTCTAGGTAAAATCGATTTTGGTGTCAAAATCGATTATTCTCCTTTCTACCCAAACATGAAATTTTTTGGTGAAATCACGGTCGATCATGTTAAAAGCGATTTTGGCCCTTCCCACCGCCAATCCAAACACCCACTAAATGTATTGGACATTCACTCCAATATTGTAAACATAGCCATAAGTCTCATCAGGTTGCCAACAAGTCTAAAGTGGTTGTAGAGAAGTTTAACGGAACCAAGGATGAGTCGCGAAAGGTGAATCATGTCCCTATTCAACCCATTGTCCAATATGTTCCTATGCACGTGTCTAAATTGGACGCCAACCCTTCCAAAATACACCAATTCAAGACCCCACAAGACACTGATGTGGTTATTTTAGTGTAAGAAGATAATGATCCTAATCGTTTCAAGCGTATTAATAACATTGCTATATCACCTGAAAAGATGGAAGAAAATCCAATTCCTTTACTTGGTGTGGTAAAAATATTGTTACTACAGCGAATACTCACAATTTGGACGAGTTGGTGATTTCTTCCTCAATAAATAAATCTACAAATCAACGTTTACATGATGTAGACTCATTCTCTACTCAACTTTCTACTACCTGGCTTTATTCACAAAATGCCTCATGGTCCGATGCTATCCTAGTGGTAGCAGCCGACATGAGAATTTTGGATAAGCTTTGGGGTGATGTGTCAGATGATGCTAAACCAGTTGTGTCCAATGACCCAAAAGAAAAAATTGAGCCAAAAATAGAAAATGGTCGTTGGATATGATACTAGGGCAATTTTCTGTCTGTGTCTCTCCTTTTGATATGATTTTGGAACTTAGTCCTTAAACTTTCATTCGTCTTTTGGATGAATTGTATTAGGGGGTCTTCGAGTTAGGTTCCATATTATTGTCTTGACTTTATTTTTATTATTACCAAGAGTTTTGATCTGGTCCCTCTTAGTCTGTATTCCTTTTTTTTAATAAAATCATGGGAGTACTCTTTTCCCTTCTTGTTGTTTTAACAAGGCTTCTTACTTTCTTTTGGCAAAAAAATAAATAAAATACAAATTCGCCCTATTCTCCTATATGCTTAACCATTCTTTTCATATGAAGGATGCCGATGAACGATCCTTTGTAGATTCTCTGAACCACTACCAGATATGAAAAATACAAAATGTAATCCAAAAATTTTCTTTCAAATTGTTGGAAACGTTAGACCGGTCCTTTTTGACTGAAGATACTGAAAACCCATGAAGACAGAAGGAAGAAAATGTAGGGAATGAGTAGTGATGTCAAAATGTTGGTCTTCCAATTTGTGGGATTCAAAATATAATCAACAAAAGGAGGTGACTAGACTACATACATTGCAGCAACAGAAGCGATGAATTTGAGGAAGGAGATTCTGAAACCTGGGACGACACCAACCAAGCATGAAGGCGTCGTGGGCGAGCGAACTTATTAGCAGTTGCACCACGGTCCCTTTTTTCTTTCCCTATATCACATCAAATGATTTCAAATAAAAGGAAATCTGATTATTCTATTCATTGAATCTTATGGACTCATGTATCAAAAGGTCAATTATAATGATGATTCTTCCACCATTGCATCTCAACTTAGAATATGTTAACTAGGGGTAGGAATTATTCAAAGGCTACTTGAACAGAAGATGTGTTTTGTATTTCACTGTGGTGTAGATTCTGTTTAGTGATTTTTGCCACTTATGTGTGTGGTGTAGGATTGTATTAAAAAATCAAGTTTAGGTAAACATAGTTAACAATTTCATTGTAATTTAGCATTGTTAAACTTTTGGTGTTTGTGTAATATCTATTTCTATTTAACCATGTCTCATTATCAAAAGTGGTGAAAATATCATTAGTTCAAATAAGATTTGCTTATGTATAGGGATTCCATGAATAAAAAATTCAACAACAAGAACCTCACGTTACTATGTCGAGCTTTGATAATATTTAGTCTTTTACAAGCCAATATTGTATGATAGTATTGATCAGAGTTTTATAATCTTTTGTCATTTTGGTCTTTCTTTGAATCTCACATTATTTATGCATATCATGATTATATTCTGTCAAGGTATCCAGAAGACTTTTTGGCTCCTCTCTTTTTGTTATTTTTGTCCATTTATCCAAATCATTTATATCTTCTATAGATATAGTCATATCTAATTTTCTTAGGAATAGACCCTATCATGCATTGTTCCTGCCTCTAAGTCAGTAGATCGTGGTAATTATTATGTCCATGTGAACACTTGTTCTGTCATCGCCTATTTGGAGTTTTTGTTTAAACACCTTATACATACTTTCAAAGAACTTTTATTATTTTTTGTTTCATGTAAATCTGAGAAAAAGAAAGACAAGCAAAAAGTATATATAACATATTTAAGAGGACAACATCTTGTTTGCTTTCTCTCAATTTTTTGTCTCCTTTGTCAATGAGGCTAACAAAGGAAGGGAACTTTGAAGGCTAACAAGGTCTCCCCACTATACATCCGAGGGCACCAGCATAACGAGTAATCCTTCCCACATAAACTCCAGGCTTAGCTTCAATCATGTCTTTCCCTGGTGAAGTGACCACAGGTCCACTTTCTCTGAAAAATGCTCCATTCATGTACACGTCGTTTATTGATCTCCATTGCCAGTTTTTCCATTCTTTCTCAGATGAAGACTCCCTCTTTGTTATCTTCACCAATACCAAAACAGCAAATTATATATGTGAGACTTAGTATTCATTCTAGTTTCATGAATTTGTAAAGCATACATTTCTATGGAAAATGCATACATACATACATATGTATATATACATACCTCTTTAGCATTACGGTTGTTAGGGGCTATGAAACGGTTACCCTCACTAATAATGGTAGGATGTTGGCTACCACCAATGGCATACATTTCCCAATGAGTATAATCATTGTTAACAACATGTATATAACCCCATCTGCACCTTGGCATCCTTTGTATCAATCTCTTACCAAAGTGATTGAATGCCACTGTGATCTGCATTTTCTTATCACCATCATAGGAGTCACTTGAACCAAACAACATCACCTACATTACATATAGACAAACCAGTTAATTAAGGTTGTCTTTATTTCAAAAAACTGAAATATATTATCTTAATTATCAAGTACCTTGTTGTGGTCTGTGAAATGGCTGTTAGATATGGTAATAGCAGTGGATCCCATAGTGGCATCTATAAGTCCATCTCTGGCGTTTCTCATGGAAACATGGTCAATCCAAATATTACTGGAGCCATATATGTAAATTCCATCACCATCACTACTACTCCTACGACCAAAGTGGCTCTCAGAATCTCTAATAAGTCCACCATTGCCAACCATAATGTCAAAAATTCTGATCCCATGGATGATCACATTCTTGACATATTGGATAGTAATACCAGCACCATTAGCAATTTTAATATTAACTCCTCTCCCATCAATGGTCTTGTCACTTGTCATTATGAGCTCCTGGTTAAGCCTAATGGTCATGGTCTTAGCAAAGATAATCCACAAAGGTCCATTTCTTGTAACTGCATGTCTAAGGGTACCTGGTTTTGGATTAACCAAGTCATTATCTGATGAATCAGTTACCACATAGAAAGGCCCATCCTTTCCACCAGTAGTTTTGCTTCCAAAACCTAACACACAATCTGCAAGCCTCTTCCGGTTATTTGCCCAGTTACGGTCACACCTCCAACAGCTATCTATTGGGTTTGTTGCCTGGCAAGGACCACCTGTTTTACCTCCCCCCATAAGATTCCTTCTTCCATTCTTCTCACCAATCAGCATTCTATTCAAAAATTAAAATAATGGGCATATATTCTTTATTAATTATATTAGCTATTTATCAATTAGGAGCCTTGATTGATATGTGGTCAAAATAAGTAAAAGGCTATATTGGATTTCTAATTACATAATTAATTAATTATTATTGATATGGGCCCAATATGAGTTGATGTCGGTGATAGCCCATTAGAGGGATAATGGGAACCCTAATAGACTGTCACACTATAAGTAGGCTATGGTCCCCAATATACCGGACTAACCGCACTATACACACGTTTACTCTCTTCTCCCCATCTGAAGAGAATCTAAGGCATTAGGAGTCCCGGTTGAGGAAGAACCATAAAGCCGACGAGTAACTGTTGCTCGTTTCACTCACTCCTTTTCTTGTAAGGATCCCTTCTCCGCTTCTTTGCTATGGATCCAGGTATATATCTAATCCTTGATATATCAACATGTCGTAGATCCTAAGGTTATCAAAGTCATGGCTTTGTTCTTGATTATATAGAAGCATGCTTGTATGTCTTTGTTTTCCGCTATAGTATATTCATGATTATAAGCATGTCTTGTAGATAGATTAATTCCTACAAGTGGTATCAAAGCCCTCTTCTATGTTGATTTATTGGGATTTCGGTGAAAGATGATTTTTTTTTCTTTCCTATAGTTGTATCACGTGAACAACTTTTTTTTAAGAGTGATTGTTCAAAATTATTTCTTTTTTTAACGCTAAAGTTTTTTGACCGGAGCTAGTGCTTCACCTGGATAATACTCATCCTTGGTATAAGTGCTATTTGTTTTCTTGTCAAAATCGTATAGTTAAAGTTGTACCTTCAATGGATTATTTCCTATGTGACCATTATTTGTATATAATATTTATTGTTATAGATGATGGTTGTTTATGGTTCCAGATGTGCAACATGATTTTGTATCATATCACTATTTGCTTTATTTGATCCGTATATTACGCATTAGCTTTTTTGTTTAGTATCATGACCATATCTCTTCATATATGGTAATAAAGATCATATCTCGCTAATATTTGATTTTTTTTTATATATTCAATAATATTTCGGTGTTCTCATTATTGAATAATTTGCGTGGTGTATGGTTATGGCCTTAGTATTTCGGTGTTGTTTATGTGTTTATTTATTTCGGGCCGACCTGCGTGTCGTGATTTTAATTTAAATACGGTCTGCGCACCGTGACTTTCTCTTTATTTATTTTATCTTCACTTTAATATTGTAATTGATCGAGAAAGGCAAAAGGGGACAACACCATAGAGAACGCCACTTGGAGAGGCCGTTTTTTCCGCTAAAGAATTGTAATTTTTGTAATTTTATTCTTTTGCGTTTAGGAGGCCATAACCGTACATTCAGTTTTTTTTTTCTACGCTTATGTGTAGGATATATGTGAATTAAGACCCTTTCCCATATTTTATTATTAGCATAAAATTGTCTAGTATATTTTAATTGAGTTGGTTGAAATAACACGTTGCCAAAGTAACCTCTGTTACGTAGGTCAATTTGATTAAATTTACAAAAGATGTAGTGTGAAATTATTCATGCGAGTTGTTGTCGGCCCAAAGGAAGGCGCAACTTGGCCGAATAATAACATGCATGTGATGGTAAATGTGTGGTGATTATAAAGTTATTTATCCATGTGAGCAATTGCGGTGCCCAAAGGCAACCATTGTTTGACAGGACTTATCACCAATATTTGATCATTGCGTTGAGAGTACTGCTTGCAGTTAGTCTTTGCAATCCAAAGATTGGGGACTAATGGTGCGCTTAGTATCTTGTTTGGGTCTTTAAATTCACAATTAAAGTTATTTTTGCACATCTAATAATTATTTATAATTTGATGTGCTACTAATGTTGATTGTATGTTTATTTGTTCTTTTTTTTTTTTTTTTTTTAGTTGCTGTTGCTAGCTCTCCAAATTTTGTTACTCAAATTAACCAAATCCCTATGCTGAATGGGATGAATTTCAAGTCTTGGAAGGAATCCGTTGAAATCGTTCTCGGATGTATGGACTTAGACCAAGCACTGAGGGAGGAACGACCCATTCCCACTCCGGAGAACTCTTATGAGCTCAAAATTGATAAATGGGATCGGTCCAACCGAATGTGCCTCATGATCATCAAGAAATCAATTCCGGAAGTTTTCCGGGGCTCAATTACTGAGAATGAGAATGCTAAAAAGTTCCTGGAATCAATAGAGAAATCATTTGAAAAAAGTGATAAGGCTGAGATAAGTAGCCATTTGGCCAAACTTACCTCTATGAAGTATAATGGTAAAGGGAACGTAAGGGAGTACATTATGGAGATGTCCAACCTTGCATCAAAACTCAAGGCACTAAAGATGCACATCCCTGATGATGTGATTGTGCATTTGGTTTTGATCTCTCTTCCTGCACAATTTGGACAATTTGTGGTGACATATAACACTCAGAAGGACAAATGGTCCCTCAATGAGCTTATGTCTCACTGTGTGCAAGAGGAAGAGAGACTGCGCAGGGGAAGGACTGAAAGTGCTCATTTGGCTTCAAATTCTCAACACAAGAAGAGGAAGAAAAATAATGTTACTGCAGAAGGTTCTTCTAAGAAGAAGCAGCAGAAAAACCAAGATAAGGGCTCAGCTTGTTTTTTCTGCAAGAAGGAAGGACACATGAAGAAGGATTGTCCTAAATACGCCGCATGGTGTGTAAAGAAGGGTAAACCTCTCACTTTTGTTTGTTCTGAAGTTAATTTAGTTTCAGTACCTAAAGATACTTGGTGGGTAGATTCTGGTGCTACTACTCACATTAGTATGTCCATGCAGGGTTGCCTGTGGAGCCGACCGCCGAGTGATGCTGAAAGATTCATCTATGTGGGCGATGGCACTAAAGTTGCAGTTGAGGCTATAGGAACTTTTAGACTATTTTTAAAGACTGGTTGTTATTTGGATTTGTTTGAGACATATGTTTGCCCGTCAATTAGACGAAATTTAATTTCAGTTTCGGTTTTGGACAAATCTGGTTATGACTGTTCATTTAAAGATGCCAAAGCTAGTCTCTCTTATGGTCCAAATATTATTGGTTACGGGTCTTTAATTGATAATCTTTATATGCTTGATGTTAAGCATTCCTATAACCAAATATTGCAAATAAGTTCACATGGTACGAAACGAAAATTAAATGAGAATTCCGCCACTTTATGGCATAAGCGCTTAGGTCACATCTCTAAACAGAGAATTCAGAGGCTTGTGTCGGAGGATATTCTTGGACCCTTAGATTTGTCTGACTTTCAAGTCTGCATAGAGTGTATTAAGGGCAAACAAACGAACAAAAGGAATTTAGGTGCCGAAAGAGCTAAAGACGTCTTAGAACTAATACATACAGATATTTGTGGTCCTTTCCCTACAAATTCTTGGAATGGGCAAAGGTACTTTATTACGTTCATAGACGATTACTCGAGATATGGTTACCTATATTTAATTCATGAGAAGTCTCAATCTCTAGACGTTTTCAAGTCTTTCAAAGCTGAAGTAGAACTTCAATTAGGAAAGAAAATTAAAGCTGTCAAATCGGACCGTGGTGGTGAATACTATGGTAGATATGACGGATCAGGTGAGCAACGTCCAGGGCCCTTTGCACTTTTCCTCAATGAGTGTGGAATCGTTCCGCAATACACAATGCCGGGTAAACCCAGCATGAATGGAGTTGCAGAACGACGAAATCGGACTCTTAAGGATATGGTGAGGAGTATGATTAGTCATTCTTCATTACCAGAGTCACTTTGGGGAGAAGCATTGAAAACAGCAGTTTATATCCTCAATAGAGTACCAAGCAAAGTAGTCGCTAAGACCCCTTATGAGTTATGGACTGGAAAAAAGCCCAGCATTAGGCACATACACATTTGGGGGTGTCCAGCTGAAGCCAAGCCTTACAGGCCGCATGAAGGTAAGTTGGACCCTAAGACAGTTAGTTGTTATTTTGTTGGGTACGCAGAACACTCTCGCGGGTATAAGTTTTACAACCCCACTACAAGAACATTTTTTGAAACGGGAAATGCAAGATTTCTTGAGGATGTTGAGTTTGGAGGGGAAGGAAACATAAGGAGTGTTGCTTTTGATGAAGAAACTGTTACTGACAGTGGTCAAGTCTTAGTACCTGTCATTGTTCAAGCAACAGATCCAGAAATGAATGAGAATGTTATTCCTAACATTGCTCAAGAAGAAGTCAACACTGAGTTTCCTCCTCAAGCACCACCAGAAGTTCAAACTCAACAACCTCAAGAGGTGCCAGTAAGAAGATCCACTAGAGAGAGGAGAAGTGCAATTTCGGATGATTATGTTGTATTTCTCCAAGAACATGAGGAAGGTATTGGCTTGACTGAGGAAGATCCAATCAACTTTAGTCAGGCCATGAATAGTTCTAACTCTCTTAAGTGGATTGATGCCATGAAGGATGAGATGAAGTCAATGGCTGACAATGGCGTTTGGGATCTTGTCAAGTTACCTGAAGGTAAGAAACCCATTGGTTGCAAATGGATATTTAAAACCAAGAGGGATTCCAAGGGTAACATTGAAAGATATAAGGCTCGTCTTGTCGCCAAAGGCTTCACTCAAAAGGAAGGCATTGATTACAAAGAGACTTTCTCTCCAGTTTCTTCGAAAGACTCTCTCAGGATTATTATGGCACTAGTGGCTCATTTTGACTTAGAGCTGCATCAGATGGATGTGAAGACTGCGTTTCTAAATGGAAACATTGACGAAACAATTTATATGGTGCAACCAGAAAACTTTGTTTCAGGTGATCCAAAGTCTATGGTATGCAAACTAAAGAAATCCATTTATGGCCTTAAACAGGCTTCCCGTCAGTGGTATTACAAATTTCATCAAGTTATTACCTCTTATGGTTTTCAGACTAATGCGGTTGATGATTGTGTATACCAAAAGTTCAGTGGGAGTAAATTTATCTTTTTGGTGTTATATGTCGATGATATCCTATTAGCAAGTAATAATATAGGCTTATTGCACGAAACTAAGAGATTTCTCACGAAGAATTTCGAGATGAAAGATCTTGGGGACGCCTCCTTTGTCTTGGGTATCCAAATACTTAGAGATCGCTCTCAGGGTATCTTGGGATTGTCACAAAGGAGCTATATTGATACAGTTTTGGATAGATTCTTCATGAAAGATAGTAAACCGGGAGATACACCCGTGGCTAAAGGAGACAAGTTCAGTCTCAATCAGTGCCCCGCTACAGATCTTGAAAAGGTAGAGATGCAAAAGGTTCCTTATGCTTCGGCTGTGGGAAGTCTTATGTACGCTCAAGTTTGTACTCGTCCTGACATAGCATTTATAGTGGGAGTTCTTGGTAGATATTTGAGTAATCCTGGTATGCAACATTGGACAGCGGTGAAGCGCGTGATGCGCTACTTGAAGAGAACAAGAAACTACATGCTTACCTATCGGAAGTCAGATAACTTAGAGGTCATTGGGTACTCTGACTCTGATTTTGCGGGATGCCCGGATAGCAGACGTTCCACATCTGGTTACATTTTCCTTTTGGCTGGAGGGGCTATTTCCTGGAAGTCTGCCAAGCAGACTTTAGTGGCTCCTTCAACCATGGCAGCAGAGTTTGTGGCCTGTTTTGAGGCATCAAATCATGCTTTGTGGCTGCGAAATTTTGTCTCAGGCCTAAGCATCATTGGAAGCATTAAGAGGCCATTGAAGATTTATTGTGACAATAGTGCAGCCGTCCTATACTCTAACAACAACATGAGTTCCACAAAGTCGAAATTCATCGACATCAAGTATCTTGTTGTGAAGGAAAGAGTTCAAGAGAAACAAATTTTGATAGAATATATAGGGACCAACTTTATGCTAGCAGACCCACTAACCAAAGGCTTGACACCTAAAGTTTACCACGAGCACATTGCTCATATGGGTATTGGTTTTGAGATTGCCTTAGATTAGTGGGAGTCTTTTTCTTGTTTTCCCTTATGTTCTAGAATTTTGGTATTGATACAGACTTTATGTTATTTTTACTTTCTGCAGAAATTAAGTTGAGTTATTATTAAATATGTTTGTATCATATTGTATGCAAAATATATTTTGCATTTTCAGCAACTTCAGTTTGATCTCACTAAAGATTTAAGTTGGACCAGTTGGAAATAGGCATGACATGAGATCACATTGCATGAAATTTCCACGCCACTCATCCATATTGATCTATGTCATCGAGTATGTTAATATGATGGTCATCGGGGTACAGTCACAAAAGACGTTAGTGACGACAGCCGCGTTGGTCTCATTGTTGATATATGAGGTGGACCAGATTGTATAGGGAAATCTAAAGATAAATAGCATTCGGATGCCGGCCTAAAGAATTATGATATAATTAGTGTAATATATTGCCCAAGTGGGAGATTGTTGGAATATTTTATTCCAATATCATAAATAATGGGCATATATTCTTTATTAATTATATTAGCTATTTATCAATTAGGAGCCTTGATTGATATGTGGTCAAAATAAGTAAAAGGCTATATTGAATTTCTAATTACATAATTAATTAATTATTATTGATATGGGCCCAATATGAGTGGATGTCAGTGATAGCCCATTAGAGGGATAATGGGAACCCTAATAGACTGTCACACTATAAGTAGGCTATGGTCCCCAATATACCGGACTAACCGCACTATACACACGTTTACTCTCTTCTCCCCATCTGAAGAGAATCTAAGGCATTAGGAGTCCCGGTTGAGGAAGAACCATAAAGCCGACGAGTAACTGTTGCTCATTTCACTCACTCCTTTTCTTGTAAGGATCCCTTCTCCGCTTCTTTGCTATGGATCCAGGTATATATCTAATCCTTGATATATCAACATGTCGTAGATCCTAAGGTTATCAAAGTCATGGCTTTGTTCTTGATTATATAGAAGCATGCTTGTATGTCTTTGTTTTCCGCTATAGTATATTCATGATTATAAGCATGTCTTGTAGATAGATTAATTCCTACAAAAACATCTTATAATTCTATGAGAGAAAGGAAAAAAAATGTAAGTAAAGCTTTTTAAAAATATCCATGACTGCACAAGGCTGCGGAATCATGATTTTTGATATTTGCGCGGTGCAACATGGCCGCGATTGAGGCCGCTTTTATTTACGTTCATTTGTAATATCAAGGATCTCAACACGACTGAGACCATTACCGCAATTGCGATTTAAAATCTAGGGCTATATAATATATAACCATTAACAAGGCTCACTGGTTAACAGTCAAACTCAGGTTGGCAGAGACAGCAAGTGGGTCAGGAGTATAGGCTTCTTGCAGCAGTTGTTGCTCTTTCCTTCCAATATGAATCATTAAGCACTTTTTGCTGCTTTGCCCAGTATGTGGGATGCTCTTTCACATTAGCATGCACTAATGTTGGTATGATTACCACCAAAGAGAAAACAAGGAAGAAATTATAAAACCTTGTCATAATAATGGTTCTTTTCCACTGTTTTTTTGTTAAATATTTTTAAATTTTTTTGCTGATTATGGCCAATGTAAAGCCAAGCTCAGCCAAATGGAAAGAATCCTCTTCCTTCCTGCAATGGAAGGGGTAATCAAATATGCTCAATGGTGACAAATCTATGTTAAATATATATGTATATGAGAGGGGATATGGATAATGCATCACTACAACAGATTTGGGGATGGGCAGCGTTTTTTTTTAGCCATGGGCAGCGTTTCTGGGCGCTGCTAAATTTGGCGCTGGTGATTCCTCCCCAAAAATGGGCAGCGTTTGAGAAGCGCTGCTCATTAATAGCCATAGGCAGCGTTTGAAGGGAGAAGCGCTGCTCATTCACCTAGCGCGTTTAGAAATGGGCAGCGTTTGGTAAGGGGAAGCGCTGCCCATTTCTAAACGCGCAAGGTGAATGAGCAGCGCTTGGTGGGAGAAGCGCTGCCCATTCACCTAGCGCGTATAGCTATGGGCAGCGCTTGGTAAAGGAAAGCGCTGCCCATTGCTGGTGAATGAGCAGCGCTTCCCCCACCAAGCGCTGCTCATTCACCTAGCACATTTAGCAATGGGCAGCGCTTCCCTTTACCAAGCGCTGCCCATTGCTATACGCGCTAGGTGAATGGGCAGCGCTTCTCCCACCAAACGCTGCCCATTGTTTAATTTTTTTTTTCCTTTTTTTCTTGTTTTTTTGTACTTTCCTTTTTATATTTGATAATTTCCTGGTCATATACAGCCAATTAATACCAATCCAATCCATTATATACTAACAACATATATATATATATATATATATATATATATATATATATATATATATATATATATATATATATATATATATATATATATATATATAAACTAGTTATATATCCCAATGCACCAATATGATCACAAACCAAAACAAACTAGCTAACAAGTTATTATATGTATCCAAAACTTAGCAACTTACAATATTAACAAATTAATATGTATCCAAATCAAACTCTCTACCAATATGTATCCAAAACTAGCCAGATACTTACAATATGTATCTAAATTAAAACAAGTTAGCAGCTAACATATGCATGAACTAATTCATATGCATGTATCCAAAACTAGCAAGCTACTTACAATATGTATCTAAATTAAAACAAGTTAGCAACTTACATATGCATGAACCAATTCATATGCATGTATCCAAATAAAACTCTAACAATTTACAAGATTACAATCTATCTAAAATCAAAAGAATTGCGAGACATAACGGCACCACTCTCCTCTAAGCTCATCAATCTGTGCAGTAGAGTATGTCTTCCACCGACAATCGGGAAAATACTGAAAATATATAATTAAATAAAATTAGAATTGAAATATATGGTTAAACCAAAATAAAAAAGAGTTCTGTAAAGATACCTGTCTGGGGATAACCATTTGATTGTGGGTAATAATTTCCTTCATAAATCTCATTACGTAATACCCACAATCATTGTTATTTGGTTGTTTCGGACACTACAAAACAAAAGATTAGTTAATTGTTAAATTTAATTTCATACATTTTTTTGACAACAATAATGTAAATAAATATATGAGAAGATTGATTACAAACTTACCACTATTGGCACCCATTTTGTCTGTGATTGTTCCAATCCCCAATATTCCTTCAAACAACTGAACACAATTGGATATAACTATATTATTAAAAATACATATAGTTAACAACTAAAACAAATAAATATGCAGAGTGATCGAAATACACACACCTATTAAATATGACAACCAAGTCTGGGTGGGTGTTGAAATGACCATGCACAGAATCAATGTAGTACACCGTATCTGTCTTAGGATTTATTGCAAGCAAAATCCAATGATCCCTACAAAATAAAACTTTGAATAAGTAATTGACTAGTATTTAAAAAATGCATGTTATATAAGAATTAATAAATTAAATCTCTCACCCTACGAGACACGGTGCCAAAAACATGGTATCGACGCCTCTATGTTGAGCATCCGATAAGCGTCGAGTGATATAATTTGTAACATCTGTCTTGTTTTGTTCCACAAGGTCGTTATAATTAGACAGATCCTCCTTGACATTACGGAGGTGTGTACTATCCGGACACAAGAACACATATCTCTGTGTCTGCTCCGAAGGGACCAAAATGTTATGATACAAGCACCTACAATTAGAGGTATATGTATATATAAATTAAATTAACAATATAATAAAATAAACTCAATGATGTTAAATAATAAATTACATACGTACCTGATATATGCTCTAATACAAACACTGGTTGCCCAATTCATCTGACATAAATCATTAATATCCTGTTTTGGGATTATCAATAGTTGATCGGGATTTCCAAAAATGTTGTCATCCATTTCCAATACAAGCGGGGTTTCATCATCCATCTTGAATTGTGCATGCATTTCGGTATACAAAATAATCCTAGAATCATCAATGGAAGAGGCGGAGGGCTGACACACTTTTGGAGGGGCGGGCTGAGTCACTTTTGGAGCAAGGGTGGACCGAGTCACTTTTCGAGGAGGGGCGGGCTGAGTCACTGTTGGAGGAGGAGAGGGCTGAGTCACTATTGGAGGAGGAGAGTGCCGAGTCACTTTTTGAGGGGCAGGCTGAGAAACTTGTGTTGAACGGCCGGACCGAGACACTTTCTTGCTAGTAGATATTGCCTTGCTAACACTTTTGCCCCTAGATTTTGCATTTTGGCGTACCTATATATAAATCAAATAATTTGTTAGCTAGCACACAATAAATGACAAAATAAAATAATTAGTTAGTTACAAATATATTGTCACTTACAACAATAAGGTGTGCCGGCCATGCCACAAATGTACCAACTGCATCTTGCACAGTTAGTAAATCTATACTGGGTATTGGAGCAGGCAAAATGCAGTCCCCCACAATTGCACAATCAACTCTGACTCTAACATGATTTGGAGGTATGGGTAAATTGTGCATCAAAGTTCCCAATTGGTCACATGTGAAGCCTATTGCAACCATTTGGTGTGAGTTTGAGATATACAATTCACACTCACACTCATTGTTGTCCTAAATCAATTATAAACAAAAATTAATAAATACATTGCGTAGAAGAAAGAGAGTTTAATAATTAATTTCTTATTTATCCTCAAAAAAAAAATTAATACCTTAGTTGACGGAATGGTGCAGCTATCTCGTGCGCTATCTGTGGCAGGGGATGGTACTGCAGGCGAAACCAACCCATAGTGCAATTTGATTTGACTAAGTTCAGACCTTAGACCTTCATACAATACCCGCAACTCTCTACTTTGTTTACAATCATGATGCTCCTCATAAGTTCTCTTCTTTGACCCAAGGTAGTTGGATGGATTAACGCCAAATCCACAACCCCTTGTACGACCTGGGTATTCTTCCTTTTCCAAGGCACGAGTAAGGATTTCCTTTTCAGAGCAATCAGTGATCTCTCCCTGTGACACAGACTCTGATATGGTTTCCTGATTCACAAACAAAAGTATAATAAATAAAATTATTATACATTTTAAATATCATAAAAGTTTCAAAACAATATTCGAATTTTGGAAATACTTACAATTCTGTCGGTCACCTCCTTAGTTTTGGGATCCACAACCTCTCCATCCTTTTGTCTGGCTGCTACCCACAAAAAATGTCGCTCAATGCTTTCTTTAGTAGGATCTTTCCCACTCTCCTCCAACTATATTTAAATTTACCAAATGTTAAGAAATTATAAATCAAAAGATTTATTAAACAAAGAGAAATCAAGCTTATTGTGTCTTACCAATCTCTCTTCAAAAACTTGATATCCACTAGCACCGCCTCTATAAGGGTACTCACAACCAGAAGCTCTCTCTCGATTCGCTTGGCATAGTTCCTATTTAGAGACATAAGTATACATTAATGTATAATATATAATTGTCAACTATATTTTAAGTTATAACTTAATAGATTATAGTACTAACCATGAAATCTTTATCTTCGGTGCGTCTCCTAACAAATGTAACCCAATCCTCCTCCGTAATAAATCCACTATATGGCGCTGGAGGCTTCCATCTGAGGTTTCCACTATTATCAAACAACCATTTTTTTTTTAAACTACCCCTGAAATTCCGATGTAGCTTTCCAGCTTCCTTCATACACCAGTCTTTTCGGGACTCATCCACATCAAAATATTTCTGCATACACATATTCAATAAAAATGATATAAATATATATGGTTACAAATTTATTAAATAAGATTACTAAAGAGATGTAAAATTATATACCTGTATTGTTAACCAAAACTCCTCTTTGTGTTTCCCCAAAACAGCACTTTTCTCACTCCAAGTACTGATTGTAATTGGTATCATTTGTTTTACCTTACTACCGAGGAAGGTAACCAAATCTGCGCGATTATCCCCAATTGGCTGGCCCTTAATATTCCACAACACCTACATTATGTCATTAGTAAATTAGTTAACAAACAATTAAAACTAAGTGTTGAATTAATAAATTAATTAGTAATTAGTAATTAGTAACTTACTGGTACTTTTCCTTTTCCTTTATTTACTCGATTGATGATATCTTTTTTGACCGTCATTCCACGAGGAGCCTGCCTTCTGATATACTTTTCAACCTCACACTGATGATCGCTGTCATGATCACTGTGATGATCACTATGATCCGCCATCTAACCTGCTATAAAACATAATCATTGTTATTGTTATATTTATCTATCCAAAATAAATAAATAGACAAGAAGATGAAAACTATGTAAAATAACTACTTGGAAATAGATAAAAAGCATATGATGTAAGTCTAAATTACCTTTTCCTTTTCTTGGATATAATTGTATTTGCAATTCGCGTCTTAGTATTTTTTTTTTGACGAATCGTAATCCCATCACTATGATCGTTTCTAACATACACAAAATCCTCTATAGGAGTACTTTCCCCTACAATTGGTAGTGATGTCCCAAAGAAAGGGTCGTCCTCAATACCATCATCATCGGTTGCTTGATCCTCAATGTCATTCACCAATTTTTTATTTGTCAATAAAACAATGGACCAATTTGTATCAACTGGATCAGTGACATAAAACACTTGTTGAGCTTGGGATGCCAAAATAAAAGGCTCATCTTTATATCCTAACTTATTGAAATTCACCCGCATGAACCCCGACTCATCAATCTGTAAACCACTATTATTGTCAACCCACTTACATTGGAACACAGGCTCCCGAAACATGTTGTAATCCAATTCCCATATGTGTTCAATGACCCCGAAGTATGACATATTCGCATATATGGGATTTCTGTCTTTGGCACTTGATGTATGCAAAGCTTGAGCTACAAGAGTCACCCCACTATTTTGCATTTTACTTTGATCATCATGGTTTTTTGTATAGAACGTGTACCCGTTCATTAGATAGCTGGTGTAAGAGAAAATTTGCATATTTGGGCCTTTTGCTAACCATCTCAATCTTTCTGAAATCGAGGAAGGATTCATAGCAAATTCGAAATCAATGTGCTCTTTTAGCCACACTATGAAACTCCGATTATGTTCTTTTGTTAACCAAACTTGAGTCTTATATGGGTGATCACTCTTAAGTATGTCCATGTGCTTGGAAACATATGAATCAACCTCAGTATCATTGTGCAAAACATATAAGTGTGCTTCATCTAGTTCTTTCCTTGATACCATCACTATTTTTGTTCCTGACATCCCTTTACTAATGCTTCCTAAGTGACGAGACCTTGGCAGTCCCACAGAATATTCAAGACTAGATAGATAGCCGGTACAGAACTCAATAGCTTCTTCAACTATGTAGCGCTCAACAATACAACCCTCGGGTCGTGATCGGTTTTTCACATAACCTTTTAATATCTTCATGTAACGCTCAAACGGATACATCCATCTCATGTAACATGGGCCACACAATTGTGTCTCCCTAATCAGATGAACTATTAGATGAATCATTATGTCAAAAAACGAAGGTGGGAAATACATCTCAAGCTCACACAAAGTGACAGTAATTTCTCTTTGTAATGATGGCAACTTTCCAGGGTCAATCACTCTACTACAAATCGCCTTAAAGAAGAAACTAAGTTTGGTTAGGGTCTTGCGTACTTTCTTAGGCAAAATGGAACGTCCAATGGGTAGCAAATTTTCCATTAGTACATGGCAATCATGAGACTTTAAAGACTTTAACTTGAGGTCTTTCATCGATACAAGGTTCATAACATTTGAAGAGTAACCCTCTGGAACTTTAACTCCATGAAGAAACTTACAAAACACGGTCTTCTCCTTTTTAGATAAAGTATGAGCTGCCGGAGGTAGATATGTACGTGTACCCTTCTTTAACGGACCCAATTCTGGTCTCAACCCCATACTAAGCAAGTCCAACCTCGAGTTGATGGTATCTTTAGTCTTTCCTGGCATATTGAGCAAGGTACCGATGACACTTTCAAAGACATTTTTTTCAACATGCATCACATCAATGAAGTGCCTTACATATAATGACTTCCAGTATGGCAACTCAAAGAAAATTGACTTTTTCTTCCACCCCCGTTTGGCAAGCTCTCCTGCAAAAGGCTTCCCAAATTTAATGTTCAAACCTCTCACCTTTTCAAATAGTTGTTCACCCGTCAAAGCCATGGGAGCTTTACGGGTTTCGATATTCCCATTGAATGCCTTTTTCAACAGTCGATACGAATGAGTAGATGGCAAAAACCTACGATGACCACAGTAGATATTCTTCCTACCATGTTCCAACCACATCCAATCAGTGTTATCTTCACATATAGGGCACGCACACTGACCTTTGTTACTGTACCCAGATAGATTGCCGTATGCTGGAAAGTCATTAATTGTGCCAAAAATCATAGCCCTCAGGGTGAAAGTTTCTTCTCTGAACCCATCATACACCTCTACTCCAGTCTCCCACATTAGCTTCAAGTCTTCAATTAACGGAGCCAAGTATACATCAATATCATTTCCCGGTTGCTTGGGCCCAGAAATTAACAAAGACAACATCATATATTTGCGTTTCATGCAAAGCCATGGAGGTAAGTTATAGATCGCCAAAATCACGGGCCATGTACTGTGGGAGCTACTCTGAATGCCGTGCGGATTAAATCCATCAGCAGACAATGCAAGTCGTAGGTTTCTTGGATCCAACCCGAAATCAGGATAATCAATATCAATTTTCTTCCATTGCGGAGAATCTGCCGGGTGTCGTAGCATGCCATCTTTAATCCTTTCATCATCATGCCATGTCAAGTGTTTTGCATCTTCTGAACTATGGTACATGCGCCTAAATCGAGGAATTATGGGAAAATACCACAACACCTTTTCTGGAGCAGATTCTTTCTTTTTATATCGCGATGCATTACATTTAGGACACGACTTTAACGAGGCATGTTCATTCCGAAATAAAATGCAATCATTGGGACAAGCATGTATCTTCTCATAGTTCAACCCAATGGACCCTAACATTCGTTTTGCATCATAGGTCCGAGAAGGGAGCACATTATCCTTCGGCAACATTTCTTTCAACAGTGCGAGTAATTCCGTAAAGCTCTTATCCGTCCATCCGTGGCAAGTTTTCAAGTTATACAACTTTATCACAGCCAATAGTTTTGTGAACTCAGTACAACCTGAATACAACGGTGTCTCCGCATCCGTTATCAATTTCTCAAACATTTGAGGACAATCATTAAGATCGTCTTCAACAGCCTTTGCCATCTCTTCAAATTCGCCCCCTTCAAATGTAGGTCTTTCGGTGTCAACCGGTGCACATCTCTCAGTACTATTATCCATATTTGAAGATTCACCTCTTTCCTCACCATGCATTGTCCAACAAGTGTAACTTTGATCTATTCCGTAACCCTTTAAATGTCCTGCCAACTCCTCTGCATTAACTGATTTTACATAACAACAACTCAAACAAGGACACTTCATGTTACTAGAAGTCCCTAAACGTTCAACAGCACACTTCACAAAATAATCCACTCCAGCAACATATTCCTTGGACAGACGATTGGCAGACATCCACTCTCTATCCATACTTTCTCAGTATTTATTTATAATAAATTCCTGATAAGATAACTTAAAAACCTATTATAGGTGACAAACACACAAAACGAACAATTTTTTTGAAGCTAATACATTCAACTATTTTTAACTAAAGAAATCAAAGACTTTGATGTCTTCCATATTGTCATTCTTCATATAATAAATACAAGAAAACAACAAAAGTACCTGAACAAGTGGAAGCAACGATGAACTTCAACGAATGCGAACCACACACTAGCAAATGAAGCGAACAAACACGAACTCACGAACCAACACGAACTCGAAGGAAGTATTTTCAATTCCTATAAACAATTCATTAATTAAATTACTAATTAAAGAACCATCATACAAATATGGAAGACAAAAATACAATCAATTTTTGTGACATTAACAAAATAAGACAAACACTTCGCCCTTTCAATAAACCAATCAATAAGCATCAACTTTGATCATCTAACATAAAGTTCCAATGCCATTAAAATTAATAAAACAACATGCAATCCTAAATATTCAAGTTTATAAAATCCCTTAACCGAAAGCAACATTAAATTAACAAGCATTGGACATCTCAACAAACACTAAGCCTACATCAAATTAAATTTACAACCATTTCATTTGGGCATTTCAACAAACACTAAGCCTACATCAAATTAAATTAACAAGCATTTCATTTGGGCATTTCAACAAACACTAAGACTACATTTCCCCCAAAGTTTAGAAACACCATTTTAAAGAACCAATCATCAACCATAACCTTTAAATCATCTAACCTAATGTTCCAATGCCATTAAAATAACTAGAGCAACATGTAGTAATACTAAACTTTGTGAAAGAGAAACGAAAATGGGGAAGAAATCACCTTACACGAAAATGGAGAAGAAATGGAGAAGTGTGGAAGAGATGTCCTTTGGGAAATCGAAAATGGGAGAGAGCCACGAAAATGAGAGCTTGAGAGAACGAAAATGAGAGCTTGAGAGGACAAAGATGAAAGCTTGAGAGGAGTGTGTGTCCGTTTGAGGCCAATGGAGGAGAAGGAGGAGGAGGAGGACGACGAAGAGAGCTTCAGAGAGTGTTAGTGTGTTGAGGAGAGGGAAAATGTATGTGTTGAGAGGGAAAAAATGTATGTGTTGAGAGGGAAAAAATGAAAAAAAAAAAAAAAAACACACCAATAGGCAGCGCTTCACTAATAAGCGCTGCCCATTGAGAACGCATCTACCCAAAAGGTAGCGCTTGCAGCATAGGCGCTGCCTATTGCGCAGCGCATCAAACACAAAAAGCAGCGCTTGCTGCATAGGCGCTGCCTATTGCGCAGCGCATCTAACCCAAAAGGCAGCGCTTGCTGCATAGGCGCTGCCTATTGCGCAGCGCGTCTAACCCAAAAGGCAGCGCTTGCTGCATAGGCGCTGCCTATTGCGCAGCGTGTCCTTCCCAAAAGCAGCGCTTGCTTCATACGCGCTGCCCATTGCTCCGTGTTTTAGCCAAAAGCAGCGCTTCTAGCATAAACGCTGCCTATTTTAGCGCCTTTTTTTTCAATATCTGTTGTAGTGCATGATGATAGGAGAAAATACAAGGAGAAGACAAATTAGTTTTTTGAGAAACAAGAATCTGGAATAACAATAAACGATAAACCCCTGTCAATGAATACATGTTGGGTGTTAACTTGTTGACCAAAAAACTTGTTAAATTATCAGTTTACTAGTTTTCTATTAATAGAGAACGTACTGATTTTCTTGTCATAATCATTCAGAAAAAAGGTGATATTGATTATCTTGACCTTACTTACAACCAAGTTGGTAATTCTTGACTCTGAAAAAATGGTTGTATAATTATTGTTTCAAAAGTTAGTTTATTTGTTTCTTAGTTATTTTGGTTTTATCCCATCAAAAAATTATTTTGGTTTTACGTATGAAGAAGCATTAAGATTTCATTTAAACCAATACATATAAGATTAGTCTAAACAGCACGACTATTTACAACAAAAAAATTTCGCTGAAAGCATCAACAAATGACGTGTCTGCAATGAACAACATTTTTCTAGTCTAAATTATCTTATTTGTATCGGTTATTTATGTCTCTTGATTTAAACTTTTAGAACTTTCATCCTTACGATTTTATTTATTCAATTATTTTAATCCTTCTGACTGTTTACTAAGGAATTTGGCTAATGTTACAAAAGTTATCGTCGATGGTTTAAGGCAGCTAAAAATCATAATGATATTCCACTGATTTTAACTTTCCATGATTTTAAGAACATTTTTATATTTTTGATTAATAAGAGTTTAAAATTTGGACCGTCCGGACAAGATTGGACAAGTTTGATTGTGCGACTGCAGGATCGAAAGGGTTTACCTCTAAAAAAAGTTGGGGTTAACAGACCCTATAAGCTCAGAAAAGTTAAATTTGCTCATTAGTAAGTTTACACGCATTATCCAGCAATAGCTAAGTTATTATTTATAATCAATATTTTTGGTGTGAAAATATGCTCAAAATGACGATATTGGGTTCAAATCCGAGCAACCACAAAATATTCGTCCGACCTAAAAAGAGAAAGGACAGAAACCTTTTTGTTTTGTGTGATTTCTCTGTACGATTAGGGTACTTGGTGTTTAACTGGCTTGAGATGGTGATGGCATTATCATTAGACCTCCCTACCCTACTTTCCATCTTCTATAGTGGTGAGAACCGATCTCATAATAGGAAGCTCTTGATTATGATTTGGTATGGTGTTCTGTGTGCTATTTTAGAAGTAAACTAGTAGGATACTCGTGCATACGCACAGGTGTTATCGTGTTCTTTTTATAAATGAACTTAATTAGATAGTATTTAATAGTCTGAACACTACTCGTGAAAATAAAGACAAACTTAAAGTAGATAAAAAAATAACTTTTAAATGAAAAATAGATAAATATTAATATCTAAAACTTTAAAAGTATCATTTAAAAACAATTTAGGCATTTATCTGACATTTTTTTATATATTAGTGTTGTTATCTTGTGTTATATATATATATCATTGCAGTTATCTCGTGTTTTTTTATATATCAGTGCAGTTATCTCATGTTTTTTTACGTATCAGTGCAGTTATCTCATAGTTTCAATTGATTGTTTGAGTTGATAAGTAGATTATTGCAGGTAGTAGAAGATAGATAGTAGATTATCAATAAGAAATATTTATCCAGTGTTTTTTTAGTTATTAGTGACAAATATTTGTCAGGTGTGTTTTAAATATTAATCAGTTTAAATGGACATTAAGCCTTCTTGTTTTTTATATAGTAGGTTTATAGTAGTCTTTCACAAATTACAATTATCAATGACAAATATTAGTGCCATCTTTTTTATATACAACTGCAGTTTTCACGTGCTTTTTTATATAGTAGTGCAGTTATCTCGTAGTTTCAATTGATTATTTTAGTTGATTAGTAGATTATAGTAGATAGTAAAAGATAGATAGTAGATTATCAATAAGAAATATTTATTAGATGTTTTTTTATGTATCAATGCAGTTATCTCATAGTTTCAATTGATTTTTTGAGTTGATTAGTAGATTATTGTAGGTATTAAAAGATAGACAGTAGATTATCAATAAGAAATATGTATCCAGTGTTTTTTTAGGTATTAGTGACAAATATTTGTCACGTATGTTTTAAATATTAATCAGTTTAAATAGTCATTAAGCCTTCTTGTCTTTTCGATAGTAGGTTTATAGTAGTCTTTCAAAAATTACAATTATCAATGACAAATATTAGTCCCATGTTTTTTTTATATACCACTGCAGTTTTCCCGTGTTTTTTTATATATTAGTACAGTTATCTCGTAGTTTCAATTGACTATTTTGGTTGATTAGAAGATTATAGTAGATGGTAAAAGATAGATGTAGATTATCAATAAGAAATATTTATCCCATGTTTTTTATGTATCAATGCAGTTATCTCATAGTTTCAATTGATTGTTTGAGTTGATGAGTAGATTGTTGTAGGTAGTAAAAGATAGATAGTACATTATCGATAAGAAATATTTATCCAGTGTTATATATTGAGGTATTGGTGACAAATATTTGTCACGTGTGTTTTAAATATTAATCAGCTTAAATAGTCATTAAGTCTTTTTATTTTTTTAGATAGTAGGTTTATAGTAGTTTTCAAAAACTATAATTATCAATGACAAATATTAATCCCGTGTTTTTTTATATATCACTACAGTTATCCCGTATTTTTTATATATCAGTGCAGTTATCTCGTAGTTTTGAATTGATTATTTTAGTTGATTAGTAAGTTATAGTATATATTAAAAGAGAGATAGTAGATTATCAAGAAGAAATATTTGTTTTAAATATTAATTAGTAGTTTAAATAGTTATTAAATGTTCTTGTTTTTTTGTTAGTAGGTTTATAGTAATCTTCAAAAAATTTAATTATCAAATGACCAATATTAATCCTATGTTTTTTTTATATATTAGTGCAGTTATCCCGTATCTTTTTATATATCATTGCAGTTATCTCGTGGTTTCAGTTGATTATTTTGGTTGATTAGTAGATTATAGTAGATAGTAAAATATAAATAGTAAATTATCAATAATAGTTGATAGTAGATTTTCAATAAGAGTTAAACAGATTTTGGAGAGAAAAATTAAAATTTGAAGGTGATAACTTTTTCAAAAAATGTGAGTGTTTTTTAATTTTTTAGTGTGACTTATTTACATTTTTATAGGTAATTTTAGTAGAGTAGTGTTTATATAAATTTAGAAATCTAGTTAAAAAAATAAAGTGAAGTGATAAGAGAAAGAGAAGAAATGTTTATGGGGAAAATAAAAGTAAAGTAAAAAGAAAAAAAGAAGAAAGAGAGTGTAAGAGAAAAGTGAAAAGTAGAAAAGAGAGTGTAAGAAGAAAGAGAAAAAAGTAAGAAAGAGAGTGTAATGACACTTTTACCCTTAAATTAGATATGTGTCTTGTTAATAAAATATCCAAATTGATAATTTCATAAGAGGTTTGATTGAATAAGTTGATATTAAAAAATGAGACAGTGCGAGAGAGACCTTCTTTGTAATTAAACTGGTCTCATGGAAGTGGCTACTAGCAAAGTTTGACTCAAACAATTCTTCTCTACGAGTGGCATGTAGACCATTTGAAGTGTATCTTTGAGGGTGCATTCTTGACTCCATTGGAGCCTCTTGTGCTCTTGTGCCAATTTCGTTGGTTGTGGTTATGATGTTTTGATTTGGTCAATTAAGTTTTGAGTTCCCTTAATACTTCAAATTATTAATATAACTTTTCTCTTAAAAAAACTGAACTGAGCTAGTCATTCAAGAAACAGTCATCGCATCAATGTTTGATTCTTGAATACACTATCATTTCAATATCTAATAATCAGCAAACGAAAGTTGATTCTAATCGTAATGATACTTCTCATATTTCATAAGGACGTGAGATCAATACTTGTTGCCAATACAAAAAACTCATTAATGAGTAAATCCGTATATACATATATAAATGTTCTTCGAGCCATGTGATCCTTAGCCCTCAGCATCTGACTCACCTAAATTTACTCATCTACCAAAAAAATTTGTAAATAGTGTGTACTGTGTATGATATATCTCTTTTCCTTACCTTGATCTTTTTTTTTTAAAAAAAAAACTATACATATGCTAATGCTATATACATCAAGCACCAACGTAACACAACTATCTTAAATTGGAGCTCCCACACAACATCGAAATAAACTTGTTAGCCAAATGTGATTTTAGTGCTACCAATGAGAATTGTAGCAAATATATTCATGAACATAGTCAAACCATGTACCTAGAAAATATCATCATGCACTTAGTCATGTACCTAGAAAATATCATTCATGCACCTAGAAAATAGTAAGTTCATTAACTTCCTTGTAAAGTGTAAATTGTACTTATTATCAAGAGTGTATAAATAGAGGATTGAGGCTAAGTTCAATTCACTCATGCATTTCTAAATCTTATAAAACCAACCCATTCTAGAGCATAAGAACTTGCTTCTTGAGCAAGGCAACGAGATAGATATACAAAGGAGAGGATTTACCGTATACACCAATGTTCTGAGATCACAACCTAGTAATAAAACACAAGTATTGTGAAAACATTGAGAGCGCAGGTTCAAACCCACAACACTCCATTTTTCTCCTCTCCATCCCTTCATCCTGGAACAGTTATATACAGTAATCTTATTCATACATATTAAGACACTAATGTGTGATGATTATATTAGTTTACGATGCCTCCCAAATCTTATAATCTCTTCCGTCAATAGCGAGAGACCATTTATGAGAGTCAAAAGGCGGTTCAAAATGTCCAGGGCCGATCTTCATAGCAACTTGTTCATCGATGATGGCTGCGTAGACATCCCTTTCAGCCTTACTGACTTGAACCTTATGCATCAACAACCCAGCAATATCAACGTTAGTTAGTACATCACATCAATTTGCCAATGATATAAGAGGCTAATTCCAATGCTCCCCTTTGTACGATGATATAAAAAATATGGAAAAATATACTAGATACTTACTGTACTCCTGCAGTGGATCTTGTTCCTCTTCCGGATAGATATAAGAGTTGCTATTTCAGTTTTATAGTGAGAGAAAATGTGGTCAAAGAAAACTGATGGGGTTCCTGCGTGAGTAAGAATGTAAGCATAGCCTTGCATTTCTTTTCCACTGGGAAATCTCCAATGACCCTAAATAACACCAACAGCAACAAAAATGATCAAACAACGCCAAATGTAGCGTGATATTTCCAGAAAGAAGTTCAAACCTGAGTGGAACCAGTGTCATGATTCTCTATAAACGTAACAGCACGAGATGGCCACCAACCAACAACGCCGGGGGGGTTTCCTTCCTTATCTGACAATCGCCAATATTCACATCTTTCCAATGCCTATAGTTAGAAAGAATTAAACATTTCAATACTAAGGGTAAAATAGACAGCATGGGTAATGCAACCATGTTACAGCATGCAAACTTGTGAATGAGGTAAAGCTGTTTACATAGTTCAGTAGCATTTATTTCTGAAATAGCAAGATATGTGATCTGATGTTATCACGAAATGATACTATCTTAATTGACTAACACGAAAACCTTAGGCACAAAAGTCAATTATATATGCAATTTTTATGAATAAAAAGATATATCTAAAGAAACATAGCAGTATACTATCTTTGCTCCATTTAAAATGTCAACAAATTCTATAGATGAAACTCATAAATTCAAAACACAATTGACTTTGTATAAGGTCCATGTAGCCAATAAATTTGAATAAATACTGAGAAAAGAAGGTAGCAGAGTTAGTGCTTACAGAGTGAAGAATCCCTTTTGTTGTAACATCAAATGCACTAGCCGTACCGTAGGTGGCACCGATCCAGTCAATTATCCTCTGCCTATGAGCATCTTGATTATAGTCCATTTCACCATAGGAATAACTGAGGGAATCCCAGTACTCTCCCACAGCAAAGTAAGGTTCACTAGCATCCAGGTAATCCTTCACATAACCACCCCAAAATCCTCTCACAAAGTCAAGCCTCCATCCATCATACCCGACTTCTTCCCTGAAAGTTACCCAGTTAAGAAAAACATATTAAATTTTTCCAACAGAGAGGCTGTCAAGTGTTAATAGGCTCCACTAAAGGTTCGGTGGAGAAATAGTAGACAAAATATGATGGTCTGAATGAAAATATAACCTCAACCAGCATAACCAATCTTTGAGATCCTTTCTGACGAATTCTTGTGAATGATCAATGTTTGGAGCAGCATGAAAATTATCTCCACTACTCTTGTTGCCCCTACCCTGTATGTTAAGAAGGATATACATTGTGTTTAACAATATCATCATAGTATCAAAATTAAAATAATCAATGCAACAAAATGGAAAGACATTGATCTAGAACCCTAAAAGGAAACTAGCTATGTTATAGAGTTAGTAGAAAAGCTTCAATCAATCTTATTTTGTTTATTTATAGTGTCAGAAGAAAATAGATATCCAAACCCTTCTCAAAAAAACCTGAAAGTGAGGATCATCAGCAACAACTGCGCGATCATCCCAGTTGAGAGGACCCCCAAATATGTTCCATATACCATTCTGATTCTGATAGTGAGCACATCGGTGATTTAAAACAGCATCTCCTAAAACTTTGATCCCAACTTCATGAAATCTTTCCACCATCTCTTTCAGTTCATCAATGTTTCCGTACCTGGAATTTAAATTATATAAATCCTTAGGCATGTATCCTTCAGGTGAAACAGACTCTGTAGGTGGCGGTAACCAAACCACAGTGAAGCCAAGTGATGCTAGTTCTGAAGCTTTCTCTTTAAGCTCCATGTACCATCTTCCAGATTTATGAGATTCCCAGTTAAACCCTTGGCATATTATTTCATATCCTGTGCCAGTCCCCGAGCATACTTTTAGATCCTGAGTCAGTTTCTCGGATTCATGTTCCACAATAGTTGCTTCACGTTCCGCAACAGGTTGCATAATAGTTGATTCATGTTCGACAACTGGTTGCACAATAATTGCTTCACGTTCCACAGTAGCTGCCTCTGAGAAAGTTGGAATGGAGCTTCTGAAGAAATTATAGGCTTCAGTAGCCAGTCTTTCAATTTCTTGAAGAATGTTTCTTTGTGCTTCTTTAGATTCTGTCTTTCCACTATCCTCAAAAGTCTCTTGGCTTGTCTCTTCAGTCACTTCCCTTTGCACACCTCCTGATTGATACTCCCTAATGCCATTAATAAGCATGCTACTAGAACTTGAGAGGGGGATATAAAAGTCATTCCCCTCGTACTTGAACCAAGTATTTTCATTTTGCTTAAGTACAAAAAGAAATCCCGAAAATTCTTCTCCTAAAGTGATATTTACTGAAGATCCTTGTCCATTTTCTCTTGGCTGAAAACACAAAATAGTCATCAACTACAATCTCGATTCAAAAAAGATAACCAAACTTCATGTTCTCACCCATAAGATGAGAAAAGGGAAGTTTGTTTGATTTGTACCTTTAATTGAGTTCTCAAAGCTTTGTCCTTAAATGCTACAGTTTGTGGCGGATGAGGAGGAGGTGGAACTTTCCACCGTCTCGAATCATCCCTGCAAACTCCCCATTGAAGAACAACATCTCCAAGTAGATCAGTTTCAAAATACAAAAGGTTCTTAACTGCTTCAGATTCAAAGTACTTCTTAATTGAGACACTGATGAAGTTATTGATAGGAACCTCCTTTGTAATAGGTATTTCTACATAGAAACCTTCTAGTTGATTATTTTCTTGTTTTGAATCTCTTGTTTCACTTCTTTCTTCTTGATCCGCTTTTGACTTGAAGAGCATTTTAGATATATTCCCCAAATTCCCTATGATTGAAAAAATAGTACCATAAATCATGCACTACGTATCACAAGATACTGAATTATTTTTTTACACTCTTAAAGCATTAAAAAGAAAGCAAGATAAACTTTTCAAAAAGAAGTAAATAAAGTAGATGGTGTAATGATTTGAGAAACCTGGCCATAAACTAAAGCCCCTTTTAGGTCCAATGATTTCAGCATCTTCCTTAAGGTAGTTGACCAAAGGAACATTGAAATCTCTTCCTTTATTTTGATACCAAGCTCCAGTTTCCTCATCCTAATCAACAATGAGAGACACCGAAATAGAGAAGCAGACAATGAGAAATGATACAAGGGAAAAACCAAAAAAGAAAACAATATTCAATCCAAAGAATCCTATAATCAATGCCTTCTATTCTATCTAAGCATTCTCAACTGCTAACTTTAAAAAAATGAACCTTGATAACAAAATTAATTGCTGATATGTCATTGTTGGGTTTGAGATCAATCTTGACTTCATGAAAGGTATCTCCTTCACCTTCAGCAAGTAAAGATGATTTCTTCAAGGGTGTCTGTATAGCATAGTCCTGAAATTTTGCACTTCCAACTCAAACTTTCTGCATGGCAATAATGAACATGTGCCATATCATCTATGATCATCATGATAAGTCATGAAGCCTTTGTCTACCTTTATAGGAATAGATCCAGGGGGTATCATATGATTCATATCACTAGGTGGTTGATCCCATTCCCTATGAATCAAGCTTACATCATATTATTACAAAATATTATTGGATCATTATTAACATTTGAGATTTGGCTCTTACAAAACAAGGAATCTCAAGATCAAAATGAAAGAGAATCAAACATTTTTGTTTAACATGCTGTACCTTCCATTGTAATCAACATGGGTAACTCCCCAGTGAAGAATCCATTTTCCTGGTAAATTGCAACCTACTGTTAGCTCCCAATGCCTCAAATCCTTCCCTTGATCTAATCTCACAAAAATCTTTCCCTCCACCTACAAAATTCCATTTCAATCAATACAAAAAAAAATCCTATTGATACCACATACCAAAATGTGCGAGTTACTTGCCAAAACATAAGCAAAGAAAAATACCCTTTTTTCTCTTTCATGTAGTGGTAGGTTCAATTTAACAAAAAAGTATAAGAATAAAACTCTCCACCCCCTCCCCCACTAAAAAATTATATAAAAACCTATTAAAAAATGATTGAGCTGATACAAAAGCTTGAACCCTTTCAATTTAATGAAAATAAAACCCATAAAATACAAAAAAATTCTGATACCCACAAACTTTATTTTAGCTCTGTTTACTCTCAATCCAAACATAAACCTAAAAATACAAACTTTTCTCTTTTGGGTATTTCCCAACACTTACATAGAAAACAAAATCAGACAAAGAAATATGTATAAATGAATGTACGTATGCATGTATATATAAGGGAAGATGAGAAAGTTAAGGTTGAGAATTGAGACCTTTTCGGTTCTGATGATTGGGAAAGTATTGGAGAAGAAGGTGTCAGAGCAATGAAGAGAATCGATGATAGGTGTGTCTGTAATGGAAGCTGGAAGTGCAGGGGAGAGAGGCATGTGAGGTTGATGGAAAGTGAAAGAGGAATTGAATTTGAGGTTGGACGAGCAAGTGAAGAAAAAGAGTGGCAATGGTTTTGAATTGGAATGGTGAATTGATGTTTCTCTTCGGCGAAGATGGAAGAAAGGTTCTACAGAAACGGTGGACATGATCATTTTGTAAGCAAATGGTTTTGGAAAGAAGAAACAAAAGAAGATTGTATAAACAATTAAGCATGACTCACAAATGTTTTTAGAGTAAAATAAATAAATAGTCAACAAAGAATTCGACTTGGATTTGGCTTCTTAGGAATTCTTCCAATATTCAATTCTTTGTATGGCAGATTTGCTATGCTTCACTACCCACCCGAGATATATTGTATAGAAAAAATATTGCGGTCAATAACATTTGCCCTCAGTGTAACAGAGAGGTAGAAACACTGCTTCATTGTCTATTCTGGTGCCCTTTCTCTCTTGATATTTGGAGGACTTTCTTTTAGTCCCTAAGTATTCTACCTACTCTGGGTTGCGACTTGTTCTATTGGATCTATCAACAGGCAGAGAGTCAAGGTGTGCTTGTTCTCATTGTTTTATGGAAGTGTTAGGCTCGACATAATAGATTCCTCTTTGAGGGCGCGAGAACTCCCATTTTTGAGATTGTTGTTGAGTGCCATGCGTTGCACCGAGACTTTGAGAAGGCTTTCATGCCGAGGGATATTCCTAAAAAAAGATCGAGTTCTGGACTTCGTGTTGCTTGGCTGAAGCCTCCTGTGGGTTGGATAGCGTTGAATGTGGACGATAGCGCAATCACAAATCCGGGTCCGGTTGGTTTTGGTGGATTACTTCTTAGTCATGAAGGAAAATTCATTTTTGGTTTTAGTGGTTTAGTGGGTGTTTCGCATATTCTACATGCGGAGATTATGGCTTTGTTGCATGGTCTTTCTTTATGTTGGAATAAGGGCTTCCGGAAAGTAAAATGTTTTACCGACTCTCTAAAAATTATTCGTTTGATTGATGAAGCTAACATCTCCTATCACAAGCACAAGAATGAGATAGCTTTGTTGCGGGATTATTTGAAGAGAGAGTGGGAGATTCAGATACATCATTCTTATCGAGAGGCAAACTTGTGCTGATTGGTTTGCGAAGAAGGGAGCTCACGATACTTCTTCTCTCATGTTGTGGCATTCACCTCCTGCGGAGCTGAGTCATTTGTTGCTTGCTGATGTTTTAGGGACTCAGTTTGTGAGGCCTTAGTTTTTTGTTTTATTTTCTTTTGTAACCAAAAAAGAGTAAAAAAAAATAGTAACAAAGAGTTGGTCGGGTGGTAACTGGATTCAGATCTCACCTCAAGGTCTCTGATTCGAATATTGAGTGTCGCAAAAGCTCTTGGGAGGGGAGAACCACACGGACCAGCAAAGTCGGATCTACACGTAGCTAGCTAAGTTCCCAGACGTAGATTAGTCATCGACAAAGCCGGTGGAAATTTTGCACCAAAAACACGGTAAAAAAAAAGTAATTTTAGTTCTTAAGTTTTGTACGTGAAGACACCATATTTTTTGAATGTGTCCATAATTTAAAAAGATCTCCTATGTATTTTCTTTTAGTAATTTGTGAGATTAAACTTTTAAAAGAAAAAAATGTTTGAGTACTAATTTATTAACGAAATATATATTGAAGAGCCAAACAAAAAAAGTTGTCTACATAGCTTTTAGAATTTGGATATGAACCTCCTACTGTAAGTTTTTTTGTTGATATATTTAGCTAATTGGCCAAACTACCAAAAGAGACAAATATATGATATGATTTAAATATTATTTAATACGTGTCTTTGAATCAAAAGATTCCTTGACTCTTGACCTTGATGAAGAACAAACGAAATCTGATTCTAAATTTTATTTAAACATTAAAAAATATGAGTTTTTTCTTTTCCAAATCAAATGCAAAACAAAATAAAATTTCCAAAGGATAGAAGTGTTTATGTAAAGAAACTTTTTAGTGTGAGGTGATAAAAAGTGTGATTTCGGTTTTGAACCAATTAGCTACGGTTTATTTTAGTCCCCCATAAAGATATCGATGCTCAATTTTGTCCATAAAATAAGAGGTACTTATTATGCTTTATAGATGATTTTTCTAGAAAAGCATGGATATACTATCTAGCTCAAAAATCATCAGGAAGCATTCTATTACTTTAAGTGTTTCAAACATGCAGTTGAGAAGGAAACAGACTTGAAGTACAAATGACTTAGGAACAGATCGATGCGAAGAGTTTACTTCCTATAATTTTAATCAGTTTTGTTAAGGTTCTGTCACAGAATATTCCCTTCAGGTTCTATTCAATCATTTTGCTGGCAATATACTTTTACTGTTGTAATTAGTTAATGAAATTCATCAATTTTTCTAGAAAGAAATGATGTATCCTAGTCTAGAATCTTCCTACAGAACCTTATATAACTCTTCATGTCCCAACTCAGCAACAACCCTATGCCAGAGGCGGATTCAGGGGGTGTTCCCTGTGTTCCTGGGAACACCCAAAAATTCATCTAGAATTACATAGTACCTTGCATTATAATATCAGATACTAAATATATAATAAATTTGCGCATATTTTAATCGAATAGTTGTTTGGCGTAGCGGATACGAGTTCTTGTTGGACCATTATCTCCCATGTTCGATTCTCACTTCAGTCGTTTTTTCAATAATATTTCTGTTTTGTGATTTTGTCCTATTATAACAAAAAGAATGGCCGAATCACAAAATTCATGTGTCAATGATTATCATGCGAAAGATTGGTTGTATAAATACGACCAATTTTGTTCTTTGGATGAAACACCTCAAGCTAATCGTGTGTGCCTTGCCTCTATACTCCTTGATGGTCTAGTTCTCCAAAGGAACTTGATTTATAGGCGCCAGAAATTTGACATTTACGCTCTTTGGACTTAGTATATCCCTAATGTCATTATTCGGTTTGGTGACCCTTATGATGATCCTTTAGCCATCCTAGACCAACTTAAACAATGTAGCCAAATTCAAGAGTATATATATGACTTTGAACTGGCCCTAACCCAAGTTAACCTCATCCTTGAACACTCATTAAGCATCTTCCAAGTTGGTCTTGAACACTCTACACCAGTGCATGTTGGAATGTTCAATCCTTCTACCATTACCCAAGCCTCTCACTTAGTTAGACTTTATGAGGCCTCTAAACCTGTCAAAACCCTTAACCGGTTCTCCAAACGCTTTACACCCCACTCTAAATACTCTGTTGTATCTAGCTCAACAAATCCCCTAAGCACCTAAACCCTTACTATAAAAATCTCGGTGCTCAATTTTGTCCATAGAATAAGAGGTACCTATTATATTTTATAGATGGTTTTTCTAGAAAAGCATGGATATACTATCAAGTTAAGAAATAAGAAGCATTCTACTACTTTAAGTGTTTCAAAAATACAGTTGAGAAGGAAACAGACTTGAAGTACAAATGACTAAGAACTAATCAATGGGGAGTGATCACTTCCTATAATTTTTATCAGGTTTGTTAAGGTTTCTGTCCCAGAATATTCCCTTCAGGTTCTATTCAATCATTTTGCTTGCAATTTACTTTTACTATTGTAATTAGTTAATGAAATTCATCAATTCTTCTAGAAAGAAATGATGTATCTTAGTCTAGAATCTTCCTAGGGTTTTGTGCAAATGATTGGCTAATGATTGTGGCCAACTTTTGCCAGCTTTTGTCTTTTTATATAGTTGTCAACAACTCATGTGAAGCAAGCAATTCATTAAACCAAACTTACATCTCTCCTCATTTTCTCTATCGCATTTTAGCTATTCTTCCCCGAATGGCATTCTAAATCCATTGATGTTCTTGGGTTAGAGCATTAAGATCTAACGGTTCGAAGAGAACCCTAGTGCACTCTTGCTTCGAAATCGTTGCAATTGGTATCAGAGCATTGTTCCTGTCACAGCATGACGCGAGTGTTGTGTGAAAACAATATGTGCAAGTATACGCAGTCGCAACAAGTAATAAAGAGTAAGTAGAGATCGTTCCCACGAGGATTGTTGAGTTCTTTTCTATATTTAAATTAGTAAGTAAGCTAGTGAGTAAAACAACAAGTTGTAGAACCCAATTTAATCATAAACCGTAGTAAAAAATAAAGGATAGTAGGAAATTCACAATGGGAACAAGTTGGAATGTCTTTCACTATGCAACTTCTAAATAAAGGTTTAATGTTAAATCTGATGTTGTAGCATCTGGGTGATGTAGCAACAGTACGTGCTTTTCAGTCACTTTTCTAAAGGGCTTCATTACAAGCACTTATGTCTAAGCTCTAAATAGGTTCACCCTTGGCTATTAAACACCCACAGTTCACCCTATGAAATTTGTCCTCCTATGTCTAGGTTTTAAGCAAGGATTATTAAAGTGTCCTTAAATAACCACTATCCATATTATCCTTTGAGATCAATTTATAAACTATGTCTGAATCTATAAATGGTACTTATATTTAGGTGATCAATTCTAAAATAAGTTAGGAAATAGTATAACACAAAGGATAAAAATGTTAAACATCAAATTCACATTAAAACCATTAGAAATCCATTACATAGCTAATAGCATTCCAACCACAAAGGGTTTAGCTCATAGTGAGCAACAAATGCATGAAGAAAAGTATAGATGCTAGATCTAGTTCCATACTACTGAAATTACAAAAGAGAAGAAATGCAAAAGGAGAATACACTGTTACAGCACCAGAGGTGAGACAGCTTCCTTTGAGCAGAAATCTCCAAGAAATGACAACTTCAGCAGTGTTGCAGCACTGTTCCCAACACTGTTTGTGCAGAGTTTCCTTTTTAGTGTGTGCTCTTGGTAAAAAACGAAAATGGCTGCAAGAGAGTTATTTCTAACTTTCCTCTCTTCAGCCCAGCCTCCAAAAGGGAGAGAAATAGCTCTCTTAAATAGTACTAGGGTTGTGGGAACCAAGAAAAACCCTAAAAGCATATTCCTTTGTCTTCTAGTGTGCCTAAAAGGACATGTGTTCTTAATAAAAGGAATATACACACAAAAATAGGTGGTCCCAGGCCTGACCCACGGCTGACGCGTGGCTTTAAACACAGTATTCCTTTGAAACATTTTCTCTTTCATCTAGTGTAGGAATTCGAACTGACGCTATAGCACCTGAAAACTGCACCACACTAAAATACACATTAAAAAACAAAAATAGAGCACCAAAGTGCCCATTAAGATTTAACCAGAATTTTTCCATAACTAACCTCAACTCACTGATTCTAATTAATTAATTAAAATAATTACTCTTGAACAAACAATAATTTAAGCTATTAAAGTATAAATAACTCTTATAATTAAGAGTTATCAGTGAGCTACTTCCATTGCTGACTTAGAGAGGTGCCTTGAAGAGGGACGCGAAGAGCTCAATTCAAGGATAGAGAAACTTAATAGGAAAATGGGTGAGAGAATGCAAGAGATTCGCGCCTTGTTACGAGCTCAAATCTCGGTTATAGAACCTCAAGTAACTCTTCCTCACCCAACTTAGCAACAACCCTATGCTACCTGTATTTCTAAGGTTGAGTTTGTTGGCAAAAATGTGAAAGGTTGGTTGTATAAATGCCACCAATTTTTTTCTTTGGATGAACACCTCCAGCTAATCATGTGTGCCTTTCCTCTATACACCTTGATGGTCTAGTTCTTCAAAGGCACGTGAACTATACGCACCAGAAATTTGACATTTACGCTCTTTGGTCTTGGTATATCTTTGGACTCAGTATATCACTAATGTAACTACTCGGTTTGGTGACTTTTATGATGATCCTTTAGCCACCCTAGTCCAACTTAAACCAGGTAGACAAATTCTATAGTATATATATGACTTTGAACTAGCCCTAACCCAAGTTAGCTTCATCTGTGAACACTCATTAAGTATCTTCTTAGCTGGTGTTGAACACTCTACACAATTGAATGTTGGAATGTTCAACCCTTCTACCATTCCCCAAGCCTCTCACTTAGCTAGACTTTATGAGGCCTCTAAACCTGTCAAAACCCTTAACCGGTTCTCCAAACCCTTTACACCCTACTCTAAATACTCTTGCATCTAGCTCAACAAATCCCCCAAACACTCAAAACTCTCCTGAAGCACCTAAACCCTTACTTCCCAAAGCTAGCCGAACTTTCTCTTCCTAAGAAATGGATGATAGGAGATCCCACGCCACCAAATTAAACATAGGAGACCCCAAATGCTATACCTTAAAGATAAGAGATCCCAAATGCTACACCACAAACTGACCAACCCACTGACACAACCACCACTACAGATACCCCACAACTCTCCTACCAAGCTCTAACTGGAATTTCCAATTTGTGTAGAGTGAGGGTCACGAGTATGTATGATAAGAAAATGATCCAAGCCCTTTTGGATACTGGTAGCACACACAACTTTTTGGAATTGGATTTGGCACAGAAACTTGGTCCTAAACTAAAGGAGGTTTCATCACTATCTATCACAAGGGGAGGCCATAAACTCCAAGCTCTCTATGTTTGCAAAGGCTTCAGTTGGTGTTTAAAGAACACTGAGTTTTCTGCCGATGTTCTGGTCTTACCACAAGGCAACTATGATTTGATCTTAAGAATTCAATGGCTTGTATCTTTGGGCTCCATCCTTTGAGATTTTGATAAATTACAAATGGAGTTTACTCTCAACGGAAAGAAATTTGTCTTAAGGGGATCTAAGACATCTCAAATTAAGCTTATCAACAAGAAGTCCTTTGCCAAAGTGGTGTAAGAAGGTACTCAAATGTTCTTCATGGATGTTCTACTATAGAACTAGAGTTTTTTCTGCCTTCATGCAATTTGCTGCAAGCTGATGAGGTACAATGTCCTGCCCCTTTTTCTTCTTTGTTGCTTGAATATTCAGATTTGTTTAAGGCACCTAGTGCTTTACCCCCAGACATGATTTTGACCACAAAATTCCTCTCAAGGAGGGTAGCACTAACTTTAATTTAAGGCCCTATAAATACTCTATTATCCAAAAAGACATGGTAGATAAACTGGTTTCTGAGCTGATTCACCAGGGGGTTACCTAACATACTAATACTCGTATGCATCACCTACAGTTTTGGTAAGAAAGAAGGATGTTTCTTGGTGTCTTTGTGTTGACTATAGAAAGCTTAACAATAGCACCATTAAAAGATAGATATCCAATACCTCTTATAGAAGATCTCATGAATGAATTGGGGTTTTGCCGCACTATTTTCAAAACTAAATTTAAAATTTAGTTATCGTCAAGTTAAAATGGCCTTGGGAGAGGAACCCAAAACTACTTTAAAGACTCACACAAGGCCACTTCGAGTATCTTGTCATACCATTTGGCCTCACTAATGCACTAGCCACTTTTCAGCTCGATCTGATGAACCATGTTTTTCAACCTTATCTTAGAAGATTCATTATTGTTTTATTTGCTGATAGTTTGGTCTATAGTAAGACTTTTGAGGACCATTTTGTCCATCTAACTTTGGCTATCCAAAAACTTCTTGAAAACAACTTGTATTTAAACAAACCTAAGTGTTATTTTGCTACCCCCAAGGTTGAATACCTTAGCCATATTATCGCTACAGAGGGAGTTTCAACTGATCCCTCTAAGATACAAGCCATTTCCTCTTGGCCTCTACTTTCCAATATTAAACAACGTCGTGGTTTTCTTGGCCTAGATGTGGTTTTTTATGGACTGATGAATCTACCAATGCTTTTCACACTTTGAAATTGTCCTTAACCTCAACAACAGTCTTTACCCTCCCTGATTTTAATGCTCCATTCACCATAGAAACATATGCCTCTGGCAAAGATATAAGAGCCATTTTATTGCAAAGTCACCATCCCATAGCTTACATCAGTAAGTCTTTTGGCCCAAAACAACAAGCTCTGTCCATATATGAGAGGGAACTCTTTGCTATTGTGTATGCAATACAAAAATGGGGACCTTATCCTTCTCATGCCCCTTTTGTGATCAAAACTGATCAAAAGAGTATTAAACATTTGCTTGAGCAGAGGTTACACACACTATTTCAGCAATCATGGGTTTCGAAGCTAATGGGCTTTGAATTTGAGATAGAATATAAGGAAGGGGTGACTAATAAATTAAATCCAACTCACCTAAACTAAATTAAATCTAAAATCTTTGAGCCTGCCCTGACCCTGGAGAGCCCCGAGCCTAACTCACCTAAGCTTTTTGTAAAAAAAAAATTAAATCCTATATATTAAAGAGCATATTAGTAGTGAAAATGAATTAATTGAGAGAAAGATTGTTTATAGTTTGTTTATCTATAATCTTCTATTAATAAAGGGAATTATAAAAATAACTGTCATTTTTTTTTCTGACCAAAATGTCATTATTTTAGGTACAAATTTCTAATAAACGATAACCACCCATTAACACACCAACACATTAATCATCCACTAACACACTCACATGGAAAGACGGGAACGCCACACTGGTTGTAATAATTGGGAAGCGAGTGGATTAGAGAGTTTAGAGATAAGGACAGAAGGTTGGGTTCAATTCAATGACTCGGGGCCACGCAGGACTCTCATAACCTCCTCCTTGTAAAGACAAAAATACAAAAAAAAAAATTAGGAAAATAAAGATACGTGATGCAATTATATTATGAGAAAGGGATTATTATTACCCTTAATAGTTGAGTGAGGTACGTAAGTAACGTAAGACTGTCTGTTTTTGATACATAAATACGGTGTTAGATAACGTAACAAGATTCCCTATAATTATTATCTGTAACAGGATTGAAATTGGAATTGAAGTTGTATGCACTTTCGCAACCACTGAACCATGATGTTTGCAACAACCAAGTCTTATACTTCATCATCATCACCTTTATTTTCTCTCCGGAGAAGAACAACCTCTGCGTTTTCCAAACCCAAATTAATCAAACCACGCACAAACCTTTATATCTCTATGTCTATGTCTATGTCTAGTACCTCCCCGTCACAACATGATGGAGTTTACCACAGATCTTCAATTCAGGTTCCCACATCTTTTCTTTTCTTTTATTTCTTCATTTCATTCTATTTCTTAATCCCATTTTTTGTTTTATGCTTTTTTACTTTTCATTCTGTACCCGAAAATCTTTCGACGAATAGTGAGTTTGGCTCTCAAGCACGGACAACTGTTCTGAATGCTGTGTCTGCGTGTCCGACACGTATCGTGTTGAATACCAACATCAACTCTTCAATTACTTGTATTTTTCAAAAATATTAAAAATAAAATGGTGTCCGGGTCTTCGTGTCCGTTTCTTGGCTGGTGTCTGTATCTGTATCGGGGCTTCAGAGGAGTTTGGTCCTCAAATTTTAGATAACAATATTCTTAGTTAGAGTTTGATTTATATACACGTTCAATGTGCAAGCTTTTACGACCACCACTGATCACAGTTCATGGAATAGTTGACATATAAGTTGAGTTGATTACCAATTGACTAACTTTTATTTAATGATGTGTCATCTTTTAATTGGTAGATAATGTAAAACACATATAAACATATTGCGTATATAAATTAAATCCTCTTAGTATTAGTCCGGTTGCTAATATTTGATTTATTTTGTGTGTTCGTAGAGACCAAACTAGTAGTAACTTTAAAAATCAAGACCTAATTGATATTGAGTTTTAAAAATTGGGGATTATTGTGATAACGAGAATTCGGATGACTAAACTGAATAATGTTTGGAAATTTTAGGAACTAATTAGGAATATTGTTAATGTTATGGACTATACTGAATTTTTCTAAAATTTGAGTGACTTTTTTTTACTCAGAATTTGAGTGACTTATGAACTCAAGATCTTTCATGTTTGGAATTGGTAATAATTTATGACATACCCTTTAATCCTCCAACAAATAATGTCCCCAGAGGACTTAATTTATTATCTGTTAAATTATTATTTTCTGTAATGTTCTTTAGAAAATAGGAATTTGATTCTTGATTGTGTTATGCTAATAGATTGTTATTTGCACTTTGTATTTTATTTTGGTCTGAATTCATAGTTTCCCAAATCCCAATTGTTAAAGAATAAGATGTTTGCATATTGAATTTATTTAATTGGTTGATTAAGGGTAGTTTAGTCATCTAATCCTGTGTGTTTATTTATAGGGTTTACTTTACTCATCTTATCTTCAGGCTTCAGCCCTCTCTTCTCCTTCTTTGATTTTCTATTTTGCATTGCATTGTTGATCCTGATGTGTTTGTGTTTTTGTCTCAATGAAGGGAGGTGAAGCATTTTTCAGGGGGGTATTAGAGAATATCCAATCGGTGTACTTGAACAGGAATCCTACAGCAAAAGCAATATTGGAACTTGTTCAATCTTTTGAAAACAACTCATTATGCTATGATCATCTTGCATTCAGAACATTTGGGGTATTTATTTCTCTTGCTTTACTACCTTTGTTAACATAACAGTTTTCTGTGTTGCTCAGTTATGCTTAATTAGCTTGTTTATTGTGTCTTGTGCACTTGATTGCAGGTTAATGGTTATGGAATTGATTCCATGGCTGGTTTTTTTCTGGATTATGGCTATACGCAACGAGAAGAGTTGAGATTTCCAGGAAAAAAGTTGAGGGCATTGTGGTTCTCACCTCCTGCTGATTCACTTGCTGGTAGTGGCAGTGGCATGAATGGACCTTTGCCAAGAATATTTATATCAGAGCTATTGGTAGATCAGATGAGTCCAAAAACTCAGGTGTGTTGGTTAGAAAACTTTCAATTACTGTCACTCTGTGCATCTATGGTACTAGGATTACAATGATTATGATGCGGGAGGCCGGTTTGTGCCCTCTTATTTGCAATTAGTTACAAAACTAAGCAAAGTAGTAAAATAAATATAGGACAATCCTTCATAATTGTTGATAATCTTGTTTTTAATGTAGAATTTTGATCAGCTATGTAGATTTTAGGCCCTAAATGTAATCAATGATATAATGCTAAAAAACAATACCACATATTTTTCACCAATATAATTTATACTTCTATGCAGGAAATAATTAAGAAATACACTGAATCATCTGGTAATGGAAAAAGGTATGCAGCTCTTGCAAGTTCCCTAGGACTTTTAACATGGGAAAAGCCCTTATATTCCGAGTTTCAACAGTTGGCAAGGTATTAGTATCTGTCCACATAGAAACATTTACTTGAGGAAGTCTCTGCTCAAGCACTGTTTTATTTGTGTTTTGTTATTACTTGATTACATAGTGAAAGTGAGTATGCTGCTTGGACACTTGTGAATGGGCATGCACTGAACCATGTTACTATTTCCGCTCATCGCCTGAAAACTCATTTGAGGGATATTAACAAACTAAATCAGTTTATTGAGGAGAACGGATTCAGGTTAAATTCTGAAGGAGGAGTACTGAAAGGTCTGTATCCTTGCTTATTATTCTGCAAATATAAATTTTCTGAATATTTTCTAACCAAAATAAAATTAGTCACTGAGCAATTATAAGACAATCTCATTCTAAGTATAATAAAAAGTTGGTTTTGTGGATAATCTCATCCCAACTTATTAGCTAAATACTGCATAATCATGTGGATATAATAATCCTGAAGTTGATGATGATAATTGGAAGCAAGTTCTGTTACATTGCTATCAGAAAATGATCATTTGACCCACTTGAATATTTTGCTCCTCTTCACAGTGAGCCCTGATGGTCTTCTACAGCAAAGTTCAACAGTAGCAGATTCAGTTTCTTTCCAATTTTCTGATGGTATAACTGAATTAGTTCCCTGCTCATACATTGAATTCGCTGAGCGTCTGGTGCTGCCGCAGTATAAACACTTACCTCACACCGAGGTGAGTATCATTCTTTGAATATTATATTTTTCCACTTGGTATTGTAAATTGTAATTCTTATCATGGATTGTCTATGGCTAACATTAGATGTTTTGCTCAGTCTTTCGGTTAAGGACGAAACTGAATTTTTTTAAGAATTTGAATGATATACTACTATTTTTCGAGATATTTTCTGTCGCGGGATTGGTAATTCTTGTTTGAATAAACGAAACAGGTTAAAGAGTTTCATAGGAGGGATGGTTTTGAGGTAGCAAGTGCAGATAAGATATTTGAAAGCACATCAAAGGAACAGGTGAGCAGAGTAAGCACATAGGAAGCTCAACTCAATGGGAACTATGATCATGTACATATATGCTGGAGAGATTTTATTCTTATAAAGTTTAGATTTCATGCACTTCCTGCATGTGGATACTGCATGATTAAATTGTGTTGAGTAATTTGACGAAAACAGTTTCTGTTCACATGAAACATAAATAAAGATCAGAAAATGTTGAATTTCTTAATATCCTTTTGCTGATTGAGGGGGTTATAGAGATATACCCTATCATTCGGTTAATATCCTGTATTGGACCATCTATTGCTGATTGAACAACAACCTATAACTACAGACCAGACAAAACAAAATAAAACTATGTACAGACCACACTTGCACTTTAGCACACCGGTCCTTCCATTTCAGCGAGACCGCCTGCAGTTAAGATTGCACTATGCTCGCTAAGAACCTGAATGTTGTTGAGACGTTGAAAGAAGCTTTAAGTGCATAATACTTTTCATTAGAGATTATTCTTCATTTTTTCTCTAGATGCATGTTCTTCAATAATATTTACCTTTGGAAAATGTCATGGCAGTCTTAGAAACCACCTCCTGATAAAATAGTGCAGCATTCTTGCATCTTCCAACCTCCAATCAAAACATCAAAATGCAGTTATTATGCTCTAAGGTTTCTTCTCAACTCAACCAAATCATCAAAATAAATTCACATAGGAATCATGCTTAATCAACATCAAGTTAGAGTGGGAAAAAAAAAGTATAAGTTAGGAACATATGGTGATTTCAACTTCAAAAGGAATAGAAAAATTAGATGATCTGTCTAAGTTACACTTCTTCTATGACGTACCCTTTGTTTTTACCTTGTTTCAAGATGGGCACAGTGAAAGTATTACCCGACCAGACTATTTTACACATTTTATTCTTCATAGTGATCCATCGAGCCGGATAGAACCACAATGAGCGGTAAAGTTGCACATTCCCAAGGCTGGATTCGAACCCAGTACCTTGGTTAAGTTGGAAGGGACCCACATGACCTCTCATTATCTAGACAACCCCAAAATGAAATCTCTTCCAATGACCATGAACGCCTACCAAAGGAATTGAGACACCATTCATCATAAACCTAACATCTTGGTATAGACATGGTATTTCGTGTGTTTCTCTAATTTAGCAGCCAGATGCATTACTGTCTACACCAACATACTAATTTACCCTATCTTCAAAATAATGATATTATTATTAACTGCCTTGTTAATTACACAACCTCAGAACTTCGCATGTAAGGAATTATTTAACTTGTATGTCTTCCAAAATTCAAACCATGAACCACGAACCTTGTCAATGAGTGCTCACCGAAGTTTGGAAATTCTACTTCAAGTTTAACTTGCATAATTTGTTCACTATTCACATGATACCTAAAGAGGCACCATGATTCAATGCAATCAATACTGCAGTCGCTAAAGTCAAGTTATGTGGACCTATTGGATCTATATAATACTTAATCTTAATCTTTAAATTATTTTTAAAAAAAAACTTTAAAAAATACAAGAGGAGAGAGATAGAGAGAAGTGACAGGAGGAGATCACAATCGACACCTCTTTGATGCGATATAAGAAGAGCGGAGAGAGGGATGAAGAAAGGAGAGAGAAGGTGAGAGCGAGAGAATCTCTAAAAAACCAGGTTTAGTGGTTTTGTAAAAATACATTTACCAATAGAATTCCATCGTAAATATACTAAAAGAAGGTAAAAACCAACTGAATATTATAGAAAAAGGTCAGAAATATATACTAACCAAAAGTCGAGAGTGTATTTAATTATTCTATTAACCAACATCGTTGGCCTAGTGGTATAAGGTACCTTAAGACATGGGGATCGATCCAGTGCTTCTGGGTTCCAATTTCGCAAGGGACAAACTCAATATTGGCCAATGCAGAATTTGCTCTTAAACATAAATGAAGAGTAGTTTTTCGTTGAAAGCATTAATATACTTTATAGGATAGTGATGTCTAAACCAAAAAACATTAATAATTCCCATGGCAGTTGAATGTAAAATCAAAGAATAGTTGTCAATACATACCAAAAAGAAAAAGAATAGTTATCATAAATATTTTAAGCAGATATCCTGGGCTTTATGATTATTATTATCTTAAAAGGAAAGGAAATAAATCCGTTTACAAAATACAGTTAGAACTTGGATTTAAAGCCTCCTTCAATCTACTTCAACTTAATTGGAAACGTAACACGTATATAATATTTTATTATATACATCAAAAATAGAAGCACATCATTTACACATGTATTGTTGCTATTGCACTTATAAATAGCTTTAAACGATGACAATGCTAGCCCACAACGAATTATTGCACCCAAGACCAACAATTATTGAATGATAAAAAATAAAAACATTATCTCACATGAATCTCAAGAGCACTATAATATTAGACTCAAATTTTAGTCAAAAGAATGATAAGAATGAAGACCACCAATGATCAATCTAAGATTGAAATTTTTTAACAACGATAGAAGATAAAGTTTCTTTCTCATTTTTCTATAAACAAAAGCATGTGATTAATTTAAGGAGCCGCAGTATTTGATACATCACAAGCAAAGCCTAAAGAAATCATCAACAGATAACATTTCCAAGGCCAAATGGCAAAAATAAAGTACAATAATGTTCAATATTTCCAGATAACATTAACAATTCGACACCTAAAGGAGACCAATACATACATTCCTTAGCTCTCAAGTTATCTATGCTTTTTAGACATTGGGTTTTGGTGATTGTTGGGGATATTGATGATGATAAGGAGATGCATAAGTACCGTTCGGTATCGAGAGGCTTCTTCGCTGTTGTCCGTTCCGAGTAAGCAATGCTCCTTGTGTCTGCCCAGTTCTAGTGTTTGGGCTTGCTCGAAAGCGCTCGGCTTGCATTGTTTGGAAATAGTATGAAGAGCTAGCCATGTCCTTAAGGTTTGGCAGAGGCTTTAAAGCTTCTACAACTTCACTCATTAGGGGTCTAGCTTTTGGATCTCTACTAAGGCAGTGAGCAGCTAGCTGGGCAGCTTTCTGAGCTCCTTTTATCGAAAAATGACCTTCTAGTCGAGGGTCTATCAATCTGTAGAACCTTCTCCTTTCCCCTAGATGCGGTCGAGCCCATTCCACAAGGTTGTGCTCACCATTGGGTCGGTGTTTGTCCATAGATCTTCTGCCAGTTAACATCTCGAGTAGTACTACTCCGAAACTGTACACATCACTTTTCGATGTAAGATGACCTGCCACACAAGAGTGAATATGAACAAATAGATATTACGACTGTTAGATTACGTTTGAGAAGATTTGGAACAAATGAAATCAAAAATCATCCGTAGAATTCTAAGATTATAAGCTTTGCAAGTTACAAACCTTGTGAGAATGCAACAACTAGTGGAAACACTCACACAAGGTATATCACAAGAAAAACCTAGGAAGTGTGACTTCACTAATAATCTATGTAGCACCGACACCTCAGTTTGAAGACGTGTCGTGTCTGGTGTCCGACATGTGTCATGTAGACACCGACACTTCAACTACTTTCATTTTTCAAATTAAAATCGGTGTCTACTATCTACATGTCCGTGTCAGTGTTGTGTCCAGTGTCTGTGTCGGTGCTTCATAGCTAATAATACTTGTAAATTTGGACCTGCCAGATCAAGCTAGTCTTACCTGTCATGACATATTCTGGTGCTGCGTAACCATAGGTTCCCATAACGCGAGTAGACACATGGGTTTTATCACCTTCTGGACCATCTTTGGCAAGACCAAAGTCTGAGAGCTTGGCATTGTAGTCCTGAATCGGAACGATATTAGACCCACAAAGAAGAAAAATTATGTAACCTTATTGTAAATTTTTGGAACTTACTGCATCTAATAGTATATTCGATGTTTTAAAATCCCTATATATTACTGGTCGTTCAGCTTCTTCATGAAGAAAAGTAAGACCCTTAGCAGCTCCTAGTGCAATTTTCATCCTAATTGACCATGGAAGAGGCAGGGACCCTACATATCATAGAATAATATTTTGCTAAATGAGAACATCAAACAATAACATTTATCCAAAGTTCCAAATTATTATTAATGAAAAAGAAAACAAGATAGTAATTAGTGATAAAATTGCAACTTACTCCTAAATAAGTGGTTTTCGAGGCTTCCACGAGGCATGAACTCATACACTAGCAGTCTTTGATCATCTTCAATGCAGTAACCTATAAGTTTAACGAGGTTTGGATGGACTAAATCACCAAGAAAATTTACTTCTGCCTGTCACATGATCGAAACAAGAATGGTTAAAAATTAAGAAATAATATTAAGAGAGAAAAACCATTGTTAAAAAATATACAAACCAGCCATTCTTTATGACCCTGAAGCCCATCATGGTTAAGGGTTTTTACAGCAACAGTAAGGCCTGTGCCAGGTTTCACTGGAGCGGTTCCGTTTTCTTCAATCCACCCTTTGAAAACACAACCAAACCCACCTTCACCAAGAAAACTCTCGGGCCGGAAATTTCTTGTTGCCAACTTAAGATCATTGAATGAGAATTTCCGTAGCCTGGAAGCAATTTTAAGCTCCTCTTCAAGTTTAGAAGTGGACGAATTGCTTTCAGCATTACTAGTGGTTGTGGTTGTAGAAGACACTACCGGAGCTGTTGGTTGGTCTCTACTTGTATCAATAGTTGATTTACTTTCAGCTAACGAAGAAGCCAAAGAGGGGGCGGAAATATTAGGACAAGCAATAAAGTAACATCTTGCAGTATGTTATTTCCAAACAATGATTGGGACTTACTTCCTATATAAGATTTAGCTAAGCTTATCTGACAATAGTTACTTCAACTAAGTCTCAAGTTTGACAATTAGGTATTTGATACTACCTTTGGTCCTATTTATAAGAGAAAAATGCAGTTTTAGGTTCATTGAATAACTCTAGATACATCAGTTATTCAACAAACCTAAAAGGCTAAAACTGCATTTTTTTTCTTATAAACAGAACGAGAGGTAATATCTTCTAGCCAATCTAAAATACAAATATACATTAGTTTCTTACAATGTTAACATGAATAAAAAAGGAACATTCTAGCAAGAAAGCTTAAGCATAATGAGTGCCAACCTGAGTAACATCCATGCACAAACAAAATCATATTACAAAGATAGAACCTCAAAGCAAGCACATGATAATAACTTTTAACAAAGAAAAAGTTTTTGTCAAAAAAAAAACAAAGAAAAAGAGATTACCATAATGAGTGCTGGTACCACTGAGTGAGCTATCAACCTTAGATCTTGAAGAAATGCAGCTTCCAATGAACCTCAACCTAACCCAACACCCAATCTCTTTCTCTTCGTCAACCACACTCCCATTCTCTTTATTCTTTTTCTTTTTCTTTCTCCCCTTTGATTTACACACATCAAAAGACTCTACCACTTTACCATTCTCACCACCTAAACCCATCTCTAGCAAAACCTAGAGAACTAAACCCCAAATATCATCAAAACACCCCCACAATTCCAAACACCCTAAAACCACAACCCCAGATGATAAATTTCAAAGTAAAAACTAAAAATCATAACTTTATACGCAAAAACCCCTCAAAACGGAGTAACTGTGAAAACCCAGAAATTAAAACTGAAAAAGGAAAAGAAAGAAATCACATTAAGTTACCAAAAAGAGAAAGGGGGGAAACCCTTGAATGGTAGATTGAAGAAGTGGAAAGTGGAGAGAGTAATAATGGCAGCAGAAAGAACAGCACCTGAAATGAACTCAGAAATCTCCGCTCAAAGATACAGAGAAATATCAGAGATGGGTCCTCCTTTGCAACATCAAACAAATGCTACACTGCAAAACAAAAACATTGGGAAATAAATTGAATATAATATAATTATGTTTTTGTTATATTATATCCCTTTTTTATGGGGAATATAATATTATCCTTGTACTTCAAAAATATTATATAATATTAGTCTTGCATTACAAACTGTAGTATCGATTTTGCCAAATAAAAAAACTGTAGTATTGATTCTCTCTCATTCTTTAATTGGTGTTACTCCTACTACTATTATAACTAGCCGCCTGACCCGTGCTATGCACGGGGTTGACTAATTTTTAATTAGCAAAATTAAAGTAAAATCGGAAGGGAAAAACCTCTTTAATAAACTAATCATTCAAGACAACAGTTTTCTGTCCACTGCAGGAATCAAACTCGGGAGCACTAAGTCGACTCCGTGTCCCAAGGTAGCTTATGCCAGTGGACCAATGATGTTGGTTTGTAAAATATATAGTTAAATAATTGTGGATTGAAATTAAATTATAGCTTTTTTTTTGACAAGGAAATTAAATTATAGCTATAAATTAAATAAGAAGATTATAAAATTTAAAAAGAATATTGACAAAAAACGTTGAAATTAAACCTCCATAGATAATGGGAAGAAAATGTCTAAAACTTTTAATAATATAATCCATATTTATCAAATGTAAATATAAAAACTTAGCCCATAATAAGAAAGAAAAGAAGACAACACAATTAAAAACTAAAACACGTGGGTATCATGCATGGTTGTATGAAAACTCATGATAAAATAGGAGCAATTATACAAAGTTGAAAGAAGATGGTGGAGGTTGTATTATAAATGTGGCTGAAGTTCCCGTTGAAAGAAGATAAAATTTAAACACCAGTTAAAATATGTTTTTAATACCGTTTGATGCGAAAAGACAAAAATAAAGAAGACAACACAAATAGAAAGTGAAACACGCGGGTATCGTGCAGGGTTAGATGAAAACCACAAATAAAATAGAATCACCTATAGAAAGTTGAAAGAGGGCGATGAGGGATCTATTGTAAACGTGGCCGAAATTCCAGTAAATAAAAATTAAATTAAAAAACTATAAATTAAATAAAAATATTATAAAATTAAAAAGAAACATTAACAAAGACATTGAAATTCAACATCCACAGATAATAAGAAAAAAAATGTAAAGAATATTAATAACAACAAATACATTGAAATTGAACATCCATAGACAATTAGAAGAAAAAGTTTAAGAAACTTTAATAACGTTATCTATATTTATCAAATGTAAATATAAAAACTTAACACATAATTAAAGAGAAAATAAGACAACATAATTAGAAAGTGAAACCCGTACGTATAGGTATCATGCAGAATTTGATTTAAAACCACCAATAAAATAGAAGCACATATACAAAGTTGAAACTATTTTTGAAGAAAAAAGTTCGCATATTTGAATAAAATAGAAGCACATAGAAACACTATTTAGTATCGCACTACATATTTTGTCACAAATTTTTTCCACCAAACGGGTTTTTGAGAAATGAGCTTTGTGTATCCGAACATGTAAAAAAATTTGAATCCTAAAGTAACTCAACAAATTATTTGGCATCACATTTTACATATTTTGTCACGTATTTTTTTTGTTTTTCGTCAAACAGGTTGTTGAGGAACAAACTTCACGTATCTGAACATATAAAATTTGTTCTGGACCCTAAAATACCCCAAAATTCAATGTTGGCATCACACTTTACCTATTTTGTCACAAAGCTATTATTTTTTTGACCAAACCAGTTATTGAGGAAAAAACTTCGGGTGTTTGAACAGCTAATTTTTTTCTGAATCCTAAGTGCCTCAACACACACGGGTTAACATCGTACTTTACGTATTTTGTTAAAAAAATATTTTTTTTCACCATCGAGTATACCAAAGCACACTGTTTAGCATATCATTTTATGTATTTTGTCATGAAATTAAATCTTTTTTTCACCAAATCGATAATTGAAAAACAAAATTCGCATATTTAAACATCTAAAATTTTTCGAGACCCTAGAGTACTCGTTAAAATATTAAAAAGGAAAAAATGGAAAACATTAAAATAAAAAAGAGGACAAAACAAAAAAAATAAAAAGAAAAAAAAAACTAAAGTTAAAAAAAAAAAGTGCAGCAATTCCCGCACGGGGTTGGCTAAATTCTATCGTACTAATATCTCATTATGCTTGAATACAAATTTTGCACTGGTTAACACTGAGTTTGTCAACTGTGAGAATCAAAATCAGGAGCACGGGATCAACTACTGGGCCCCAGGGTAACCTGTGCCATTGGGCAAATGGTGTTAGTCTGCAAAATATAAAATCTAATAACTGTGAATAAAAATTAAATTATAAATATAAATTTTAATCAAAAGATTATAAATTTTAAATAGAACATTAACCTTTGATAAAATAAGAAGAAAAAGTCTAAAAAAATTTAATAACATAATCCACATTCATCAAATGTAAATAAAAAAATTAACCCATAATTAGAAAGAAAAAAAGACAACATAATTAAAAAGTGAAACACGTTGGATTTCAAGCATGGTTGAAGGAAGTCCATGATAAAATAGGTGTAGTTATACAAAATTGAAAAAGATTTTGGAGATTTTATTGTAAATGCGACTGAAGTTCCCGTTGAAAGAAGATCATGAAGGTTGTATTGTGAATGTGGCTGAAGTTCCCACAGGAGTAAATGCAGCAATGTTGTACTCGAATTTTAAAGAAAGATAAAAATATAAACACCAACTAAAGAATGGTTTAAATACCCGTTGGTACGAAATGACCAAAACATAGAAGAAAACACAAATAGAAAGTGAAACACGTGGTATCGTGTAGTGTTGGATGGAAATTACAAATAAAATATAAGCACCTATAGAAAGTTGAAAGAGTACGATTGAGGGACCTATTGTAAATGTGACTAAAGTTTACGTAAATAAATATTTTTGAGACTTACGTAAATATTTATTTATGTAAAAATTTGCATATTTAAACATTTAAAATTTTTGAGATCGTAAAGCAGCTCTTAAAATATAAAAAAAAAAAAAAGAAAAAACTGAAGTAAAAACCAAAGGGTGCTTTTAGGTTGAGGGAGCAAATTAAATCCGTCATCGATAACCACTAAAATTGATCGTAGGATATTGTGTAAAATGCTATTAGTGGTTAAGATTGAATCAACTTGTATTAAATCTCAACCGTTGATGAATTTTTATACTACATCCTACAGTCATATTTAATGGTTCTGAGGAATTTGATTTGTTCCCTCACCCTAAAAGCACTCAAAAACAAAAAAGGAAAAAAAAAGTAAAGGAAAAAAAGGAAGAAGATAAAAAAAGTGAAGTAATATAAAAGAAAAAAAAAGGAAGAATAGAAAGAAAAAAAAAGGCTGAAGTCTGGCTAAATTCTATCGTATAATTAAATCTTTTCGAAAGACTAATATCCCATCGTGCTTGAAAACAAATTTCGCACTGGCCAACACCGAGTTTGTCAACGGTGAGAATCAAACTCAGGAGCACGGAATCGACTCACGTACCCCAGGATAGCCTATCCCATTGGGCAAATGGTGTTAGTTAGCAAAATATAAAATCTAATAACAGTGAATAAAAATTAAATATAAATATAAAATAAATAAAAAGATTATCAATTTTAAAAGGAACATTAACAAAGACGCACATCCTCTATAGATAAATAAGAAGAAAAAATCTAAAGAATTTTAATAGCATAATCCACATTCATCAAATGCAAATATAAAAAATTAGCCCATAAATAGAAAAAGAAGACAACACAATTAAAAAGTGAAACATGCTGTGTATCATGCATGGTTGAAGAAAAACCCATGATAAAATAGGAGTAATTATACAAAGTTGAAAAAGATTATGAAGGTTTTATTGTAAATGTGACTGAAGTTCCCGTTGAAAGAAGATCATGAAGGTTGTATTGTAAATGTGGCTGAAGTTCTCACGGGAGTCAATGCAGCAACACTGTACTCGAATATTAAAGAAAGATAAAATATAAACACAAATTTAAGAATGGTTTTTGTTCTGGAGTGGGCCGAATGCCTGATCCAGCCAAAGAACCGGCCAAAAACGGCCCAATACAGTCCAAGGGCTGGCCAAAAACGGCCCAAGCAGCAAGCAAAAGACCAAATCAGATCTGGACGATCAGGATTAACCCGCGCTAATCCAACGGTTCGCCTAACACGTTGACTCTATAAATACAGAGCTGACCCCACATGTCAGGTAACTTTTTACCCTCATAGTTACTCTGCAGAAATTCCACCTCACTGACTTGAGCGTCGGAGTGACATTGCAGGTACAACCTGGTGCTCTGCGGACGACCAGTATCTGATTACCCGGAGGACCAGCACTCAACAGATCGACCTGTCACCTTGATCATAGACCCCAGCTCGATCTCAAGGTACAGTTCAGTGGCGACCACAGTGGGAGCGCTCTATCCCACCAACAATTCTGATGCCTCCAAAGGCACCCCGAGGCAGACCACGGTCGACCCGCCTTCAAAATGTGGCCGACATCCCAGCTCGACCACCACCCATCTCAGGAAGACTTGAAGACGATGATCCTCAGCCTGACCCGACCCAAGGGGTCACCGTCACCCTACCGGCAAACTTAGTCCAGGAACTTCGGGACCTACTCCGTGATCGGGAAGAGAGTTTGGCTCGCCAGAACGAACGTCTCACCCAAGTAGAATAGCTAGTCGCATCCCGTCGGGCAAACACTGCACCCGAACAACGGGCGATCCTGTCTCGAAGACACCGCTCACCACCTCGAAGACACCTGGTCCATCGATCTCCACCTCGGCATAGGGGACGAGGAGGAGGACCTCCATCAAACACGCCATCCAGCTCCGATTATACTTACTGGCCGGAAGAGTCGTCACATCCCGAATCCTCCTACGATTCATCTAATTCACCCACTCGATCGCGAAGTCGATCCACCGAGCGATATCCGCAGCACTATACAAGAGAATACTCAGATGAAGAGCAATATGGTCATCATGGGAGACACCTTGAGAACCAACCGCGCCACAAGGGAAGAGTTGACATGAGCTTGGGACCCTACACCAGGAACATAGATGAATACCGCATCCCCCGCTCCCTAGAAAAACCTCCTTCAGAGCTAAAGATGTATAATGGGGTCCAAGACCCAGACGCCCATTTGAAACACTTCGACCTAATGATGAAATATCGGGGGGCAGCCGGACCGGTTAAATGCAAAATCTTCCCCTTGACCTTGGAAGGATCGGCCTTAGAATGGTTCACAGAGCTACGACCAAACACCATATCCTCTTGGGAACAGGTGGCCCGAGTATTCACTGCCCGCTTCACGACCTCGAGGGTTAAGCCTAAGTCCCAAGATATCCTGATCGCAATCAGGCAAAGACCCAACGAGTCTTTACGCAGCTACGTGGAACGATTTAACAGGGAGGCTGACCAAGTAAGAAACCTGGATGACAACCAACGATTATTTTTCTTAAGAACTGGGCTCCTCAGAGGAAGCCGATTCGAAGTGGAGGTCGGCCTGCACCAGCCTAGGGATTTAGAGACTTTTCTTCGAAGATCTCAAAGATTCATGAATTGCGAAGAAAGTACTATGGCCATTGAAGCGGCAGAAGCAGGAATCAATCAAAGACCACATGCAGAGCAAGACCAGAGACCAAGAGATGATTTCGGCCGACCACCCAGGGACCACAAGACAAGAAAATTTGCAGAGCGCTTACCGTGAGAATGAATCAACACCTCCTTAAAATACAACCACCAAGTCAAAAAGATATGGACCTCGACATAACCTTGAAGATGAGAATCGACAAAAGTAAACTAAGTCATTTGCGCCCTACTCACCGAAACATCAATTGAAGTAATAGAAAAAGAAAGGAAAGGCAAATTACCTGGGTCTTGGGTCACCCGAAGCACCTATGAAGACCTGAGAACTCATCGTGGGTCACCCTCTTCAGTCGCTGGTCGTGGGTCGCCCTCTTCAATCGCGGGTCACCCCTGAAGCGCCTGGAGAAGGAACCGGTCGTGGGTCGTGGGTCGCCCCCGAAGCACCTGGGAAGCTTGAGAACTGACCGTGGGTCGCCCTCTTCAGCCGCTGGTCGTGGGTCGCCCTCTTCGTACGGGTAAACCGTGGATCGCCCTCCTTTATCGTGGGTCGCCCCTGGAAGCACCTGGAGTCGAAACTGGTCGTGAGTCGTTCACCCCGAAGCGCCTGAAGGAGAAGATGGTCGCGGGTCACGCACAGGGAGAGCTGGGAAAGAAGGGGACCAAGAGCAAGTGGCTCGCTCGAATCGTGGCTCGCTGGTCGTGGCCCCTGGATCGTGGCTCGCTGGTCGCTGGCTTGGATCAAGTGCTGATGGCCTAGGAGTTCTATTCTTTGATCAACGTATGGAGAGAATTGGGAGTGGAGCAATGACCCATGAAAAGATAAAAACACTTGGGCCCATGGACTCAAAAAAAAAAAAATAATAATAATAATAAAAATAAATAAAGAAGGCCCATTAGAGGTTATTGAGCACACCCCTCCTTCCTTGTCAAGGACCAAATATGGATTTGGGTAACGAAACAAAAATTCGCTAAGTTACAACCGAGGACACAACAATCGATACCTCGCATCAAGCCTAAGCCCGCTCAACAATCGACCTTGGCTTGGGGGGGCAACTGTTCTGGAGTGGGCCGAATGCCTGATCCAGCCAAAGAACCGGCCAAAAACGGCCCAATACAGTCCAAGGGCTGGCCAAAAACGGCCCAAGCAGCAAGCAAAAGACCAAATCAGATCTGGACGATCAGGATTAACCCGCGCTAATCCAACGGTTCGCCTAACACGTTGACTCTATAAATACAGAGCTGACCCCACATGTCAGGTAACTTTTTACCCTCATAGTTACTCTGCAGAAATTCCACCTCACTGACTTGAGCGTCGGAGTGACATTGCAGGTACAACCTGGTGCTCTGCGGACGACCAGTATCTGATTACCCGGAGGACCAGCACTCAACAGATCGACCTGTCACCTTGATCATAGATCCCAGCTCGATCTCAAGGTACAGTTCAGTTTTAATACCCGTTGGGGTAAAATGAGCAATATAAAAAAGAAAACACAAATAGAAAATGAAACACGTGGTATTGTGTTGGGTTGGATGGAAATTACCAATAAAATAGAAGCATTTATAGAAAGTTGAAAGTGTGCGACTGAGGGATCTATTGTAAATGTGACTGAAGCTTCTGTAAATAAAAATTAAATTAAAACTATAAATTAAATAAGAATATTATAAAATTAAAAAGAAAAGGTTATTGAGAAACGAACTTCGTGTATTTGAACATCTAAAAATTTTTTTGGGACCCTAAAGTACCCTAAAATACACTATCAACATCGCACTTAATGTATTTTTTCACAAACTTATTGTTTTTTACCAAACCGGTTATATACGAAAAAGCTTTTGATATTTGAAAAGTTAATTTTTTTTCGATTCCCAAAGTACCTCAAAACACATTGCTTAACATTCCACTTTACGTATTTTGTTACAAAATAATTTTTTTCACCATCAAGTACACCAAAGCATGCTTTTTAGCATATCACTTTACGTATTTTTTTTATGAAATTAATTTTTTCCATCTAATTGATTATTGAAGAACAAAATTTATATATTTAAACATTTAAAATTTTTCGACACAGTAAAGTACTTATAAAAATACAAAATAAAGAAAAAAACTGAAGAAAAAACAAAAAGTAACAAAAAAACTGAAACAAAAAGCAAAATAAAAAAATTGAAATAAATTTGTCAAAAAAAAAAATTGAAATAAAAAAAACAAAAAAACTTGTCACTTGCGCGCGCGAGTGACAAGCTGCATTATATCTTAAGATAATGTTAATCAAAAGTTTATTGAAAATTACAGGGATTCTTTTTTGTTTTTTAATGGTATGCAAAATAAGAGAAAAACGAGGAAAAGGGTGATATAATTATTTTAATCTATCTAATACCAAGATTTAAAAATGTAAGCCTATGTTTGGATCAAAGAAAGAAAAGTAGAAGAAAGAAGAGAAAGGAAAGGAAAGGAAAAGAAGAGAAAATAAGTAGAAAGTGAGATGATTTTTGGGTTGTTTGGTAGAGGTGAAAAGTTAAGGAATGCAAGGTAAAAATGTTCTCTTCCCTTGTTTGATTGAATGGAAAGTGAATAGAAAAGAAAGTAGTAAAATTTAAGATTACCAAAATATCCTTAGAAATAGAAATAAACTATACAAATTTAGGGTAAAATTGGAAAAAGATAAAAACAATTGTCTTATTTACCTTTTCTTTACAAATTGGAGAGAAAACATTTTTGTGGGAGGAAAAATTGTTGGAAAATGTGTTTTCTTTCCTTTCCTTTCTTTTCCTTTACTTTTCCATGATACCAAACAAACCCTAAAGGTTACATTTCAACAGCCGTCGGAGAGAAACTACAAGCAATCCCATTTGTTTTGTCGTTCTTTATAAGTTGATTGTTTTATTTATTTTTATAAATAATTTTTTTTAAATAAATTTCTAAATTAATTAATATCATATTTTTCAGGTTATACCATGCTAAAAAGTAATAGTAAAATAGAAATACTATATTATTCGAATTCAACAAAATAATTTAAGATTGAAAATCAAATATTTAATCATAGAGATGTTAGGATTATTTTGAGAAAAGTTTATAGTTACTTATTTAACATACGCTCCATAAGAAAGAACAAACCCAAGGAGGTACATTTAAGCCACAATAAGCTAGTCATGTCAAACACTTACAAAAAGTTTATTCGCTATAAGTTATCTCTTACAAGTTAGCGGATTGATATTGTCAAATAGAGTTTCTTTCAGTTAATAAGATTTGTATGGACCTAGTTTGTCGTCTTTTCATGAACTGTAGTTAGGTGCAGAGTCGGTGATTAGAATGTCATCCACATAAATGAGGACATAGAGGCAGACCCCATTACGAGAGTGGACCAAAAGGGAAACGTCACATTTACTTTTGACAAAGCCAAACTAAAGTGGAGCAATTGTTAGGCGCTTATACCAGGCCTGCGGTGCCTACTTGAGACCATATAGGGACCAATGTAACTTGCATACCAAATATTCATCAGTTGCTTTAAAACCAGAAGGTTGAGTCATGTAGACATCTTCTTGAAGATGGCCTTTCAGAAATGCATTGTTTATGTCAATTTGTTGGATGTCCCAGCCATATGTAAGTGATGGTAATTGCCTTGATGACTATGGAGAAGATTTCTATGAAATTAGAGCCAACAAATTGGTGAAAACTCCTAGCTACAAGACGAGCATTCATCTTGTTGACACTGCCATCAAGGTTTTCCTTAATATGGAATACCCACTTACAACCAATAGCACGCCTGGGGTGAGGTAATGGAACCAAGCTCCCGGGGTGATTGTTAATTGGGTCCTTGTATTCACCAACCATAGCTACATTCCATGAAGGATCAACAAGTGCCTACTTTGCAGACTTAGTTAGGCTCAACATGTGCAAAAAATGCCTTCGGTTTCAGGATTCCAGTTTGGGTTTTTCCTTTTCTACCCCAACACTTTGATCATATACCCCCACATAATTTATCCTCCATGAAATTGACTCAAACGGATTTATCTCCCATGGAGGTAAATCCGCTTTGTATTTTACAACGTGGATTTACCTCATGGGAAGGTAAATCCTCTTTGTAAAAAATGCAAATCGGATTTATCTCCTATGGAGGTGAATCCGCTTTGTAATACAAAGTGGATTTACCTCCAGGGGTGGCAATTTCTACCCGCAAGTGGGGATCCCCGCGGGTATTGCCCCGTTTGGGGCCCCGTGGGCGGGGAATTTTTCCCCATGGGGACGGGGATGGGGGAGAAAATCCCCCCGCGGTCAATTCGGGGATGGGTCCATACCCCCCGCCCCTGCGGGGACCCTGCCCCGAATATATTACATAAATGTTCGTATTATAGATATATGTTATATTCTATGTAATAAATTTTTTAGTCTTTTAATATGTGTTTTTAAATAAAAATACTAATAAAATATTAAATTGTGCTAATTTTTATATTTTTATTCTTACCTTTATACTTTTTAAATATTAAAATATCAAAGTAAAACTAAATTTTATACATTTTTTCAGTTTTATTATATTTTAATTTTAATTTTGCTAACTTTGAATAAATTCTTGGGTTCCCCACGGGGACCATTGGGATGCGAATGGGAAACTCCCCGAAGCGGGGGAATGGGGATGGGGGACAACACGGGAGGCGGGGACGAGGAGCGGGGAAGTACTCCCCGCCCCGCCCCTGCCCCCGCCCCGCCCCATTGTCATCCCTATTTACCTCCATGGGGGATAAATCCGATTGGAATTTTTTCATGAGGAGTATTTTCAGATTTAACTTTTTTGTGGGGGTATGAGGTGAAATGGTGGGGGTAAAAAAAAATCCCTTCCAGTTTTTGCTCGGGTTATCATGGGGTGTTGGTTATGATTGGAGATGGGAACAGGCTGAGTTGCTGGTGGAGATGGGCTTTGTGCAAAGGGTGAGGCAGGTTTGGTATGAGTTGGGGATTGGGGAGCAGGTTCTGTATGAGTGCCTGTTGGGAGGTGAGGAGAGGAAAGGGTTTGGTTAGGGGTAGTGTATGGACTATGGATTATGGAAGAATAGGCAGGTGTTGTGGTTGATGCGGAGGGAATTGGTGCAAATAGTGTAGAATAATGGAACATCTTTGAAGATGAAAATTCTGCCAGTGGGATCCATACTTTGTGGGCTTTGTGCTGAGGAGAGAGACCAAGGTAGACACAGTTAGGGGATCTAAATTGGATTTTATGATCGTACATCTAGTCAATGGCTACTTGCTGAACAATTAATGACTTTCAATTTAATGAAAAGAGTTTGAACTTGTAACCCCAGGGAACAAACTTCAAATTCCCTCAGGGAGGACTGAAAAATGATCGTAATTTCCCTATCCCCCAATTTTTTACTAAAAAATAACTTCGGCATTAGAGTCCTTACAGTTACCATTGTCATTGCCACTGCTCAGGTTGACGTTCATTCTATTCCAAAATACGAGTGCCCCCTCTCCAGTTACACGAGCTTCATAAAGATAAAAGCATTAAATAATTGAAAGTTTACAGAATCTTTTTTTTTTTTTCATTTTTAGCAAGTTCTCAAATACTAGTAAAGGAAAAGGGCTTTGTTGTGAAATAGATAATACAAATTAGTGATAACAGAGAGAAATTGTGCAAGATAAAAAAATGATGAAAAAATCATGAAAAAGGAAGAAAAAAATATAAAGCTTCACTTATTTATTTTTTTGACTTCATTTATGATTGTCCTGTTTTGCAAAGGAAAAAAATAGGTTTTCCTTTGCCAACATTTTCACATGGAGAAGGTTGCCTTTTTCCCATTTGAATTCGAAGTATTTTGACTATATTCCTCTTTTCCTTTTCATTTCCCTCCGTCCCAAAATTAAAGGGTGTAAACATCTGAAAAACTAGATCAATATGAAGAGCACTCAGTTGCAGCTGTCCAGTAAAAGGTATCAAGTGGCGCTCCCTTTTTTCACTCTGAAGAGTCAAAATACAAACTATAAAGAATACATTCTTCCCCTTAAAGGGGTATGTAGCAAGCCTCTCGTGGTTTACAACACAAAAGCGAAACTACATTTAGCACAAATTGACAATGCGAACTTCATCACAATTCAAAACTAAGTGACTGAAGAAGATTAAGTTGCATGAGTACTTCCAAGAGTTCCGGAAAGCAAATCCTCCATTTTGTTCCAAGCAAAGGCGCCGAGAGACCCTTAAAGAGTTGAATCAGAAGGTCTCAGTTCCAATCTTAGAAGCCGAGCTACAGATTTACTAACACTGGCCATTAAAGAAAGGGCAATTCTCAAATCTAGTTAATCAAGTCATCCGTAGTTGTATATCCTGTACCGGAGAAAATACAGAAGGAAATGCAACCATGAACCACCTATTCGTCTGCTCTATACATAAACCCCTTGGAAACGCTGGAAGTTGCATTTATCTTCAGTGAGCTGGAAGTTGCATTTATCTTCAGTGAGCACTCGGGGATATAGGTAACACCTGTTACACCAGGATGTAAATCTGTGAGGACCCGAGTTATACCAATACCATAATTGCCATTTTGATCCATGATTCACTGTTGACCGTTTGCTGAGAAGAAAATAACCCTTTTCCAATGACAGAATAAAACACAGAATGCACAAAATTAAGTTGTTGTATATGCTTCTCATTTGTCAGTGGTAAATATGTAAGAAGATACGATCTGCAGCACATGTATATACCGAAAAGAGGGTGATGGTATAAACAAATAACCAGTTCCAAGCAGCACAGCTATGGGGGATTTGTTTCATGGTTGTAAAAATTATTCCTGGGAATGAGACAGTTACAAATATGGATTCACACGTTTGTTACAAAGTTACAAAATTTATTCCCAAGTATAAAACATTTCTAAGAATGAAATAACCATCACTTTCACATGCTTCTATTCCCAAGGAATAGGGTGGGAGAGATAGTGGATGTTAGAGAGGTGGAATGAGGTCCTGAAAATGTTATTCCTGGGAATGATTTTCACAACCGTGAAACAAAAACCCCAGTAATATAAAACAGACTAACATAAGCACTTGTTAGACAAATGTCAGAACTAGGGGAAGCAAACACAATGTTTTAGTCACACTTCATAATTATGCAGTCAAGTGATAATTCCAAATAGCCATGGCAACCATGGAGGTAACAGATATCTAGAAGAAAGTTCCACTTCCCGTTAATTTGTATTGACCAAATATTTATTTACATTCATGCTCAAACATGTAGGTAAGAAGAAAAACATAGTAAAAACGAACAGTGATCGTTACCTTTTTCCTTGACACCAATTTGCAAAGAGTCCAGTGTAATTATGCCATTAGTCAATGGAAGTAGTTCAAGCTTGAAAGTGGCGACGGATTGAGATGGAATACATCTGATGTGACCCACACATGGTTTTAAATTAATCAGATCAGTGTAAACAATTCACTTCCACAAAAAAGTGTAAACAATTCACAGAAATGAAAATGCGATCTTATATATTACCCAAGGGGAACTCTACTCTGCAGCCATAGATGTGTACAACTAATACCAGAACTAGGAATGACATCATCACTCACAGAAACTGCACGAGCTTCAGAACCATCGTAACTTTGTTCCTCAGTTTCTTTAGTAATGGAGCTGAATCTGTGTGCCCCTGTGGCACCGCTACCTCTTTCACCATTAACTTTTGCTAAAAATTCTGCAAAACCAATAAAAGGACTCATTGGAGTCCTTGGTGAATTCAGGGAAACCACTGAAGGGGGTGAAGTAAATGAAGCTGGAGCAAGCACTGTCAAAGTTAGATCTTGAGATGTCAGATTTGAAGCTTGAAGAGTTAACATCTGACCAAATTAAAGCAGTAAAGTTAGACTAATTGTGATTGCTGCAAAAGCATAAAAGTATTGCATTTCAATATGAAATAATCAAACCAAAATAAACGGGCTTCTATGCAAAGCCTCAATTTGACTTAGAACACAGCTAAACATATTTCAACCTGCGAGGGAAGTTGGCAAGTTTTTTCATAAGCTCCAGGAGGCTGTCCTGACATCTGTGATGCAATAGAGATCATAATATCCCTTGAGATTCGTGGTTGCCAACTAGTTGTTTGCTTAAAGAACAACCTTGATGCTAGATTAAGTAGAAAAAAACACCGGAAAACAACAAATTAATACCTCAACATTCACTAGATAGCACAAGTGCACAACAACAAACCAAGGAGGCAAAAATCCTACATGTATAATTGCATCGACATGACACCATAATTGCATACTGATCAAGATTTAATTTTGATATTTTTTTCCCATATTGCTGCTTTGATGATTGGGAACTTCTTCTATCATCCTGAAACCGGAGACTCTTCAACACAGAAATTTCTGGTTTAAGAATAAAAGAATGCTCCTCGCCTCTCCTGTAAGCAGTAACATCTAATAAGATAAAGAAGATTATTAGAGATAATTACATAAACCAAATTATGATGACAGATATATTTTTTATGTACATTGAAGGCTGTACTAAGAAATTATAGTTTCTTGCCTAATCCCATGACCCATCAGCACTATACACACTAAGTAGTTAAGATTCAGGTGGGACCTATTCCATCTAAACCTTAATCACATTTAACCAAATAAGTCGCTCAATTTAATGCTTATATGGTGAGTAGGAATACCAAGTAAAGCAATGTGAAGTATCATTACAAATCTAATGAGAGTAGATAAATGGAAAATACAGTTTAACAAAAGAGAAAAGATATTTGTACATCAGAAATTTCCGACACTTGCAACACCTAGTTAACACAGTTCAAAATCATGATTAATGAAGTTCATTAGGTGGGTAATGGTTATCCTCATACAAGATCTACTCAATATCCATGTCCAAATCACTACAAACGTGGTTAATGGAGTTCATTAGGTGGGTAATGATCCACCCAATGGGGTCTGCCCCCACAAATTTTGGTAGGCCTTCATTCACGAAGCATCTAGCAGGTCCGGCCAATTCATAGGAACCCAAATTAAGCAATGCAGAAGTTGTATTATTAAGGGAAAATGAGAACTATTACAGAAGATAACCCCTGTAATCCCAGAGCAAAGCTTCTCTGAGAAGAGATAATTCTTCCTCTGCCCAACCCTCTAAGGTTCTAATTGAACAAGATGACCAAAGATACCCTCTCTCTATTCACAACCCTGTATAACTGTATTGAACACACCCCACATAATGGGCTTGGGAAAGTGATTAGTAAATTGTCTACAGGGTCAATTATATCTTGTTGTAGACTGTCTCTTATGTCTTCTTTTTTGCTTTTTAAAAGAAAAAGAATCCATTTTTATCATTATGACTTTTCAATTCACACCTACATTCTTCTTCTTTACTAACAAAAATAAGTAGGCCTCACTTTTAAGTTTTCGCATCACTTTGCTTTGAAGTTTAAACACACCTATAACTCAGATTCAAATTCAAATGTTTGCTTCTATTTAAAATTTTAAAGTTTAAACACTTAGCTTTATAGCTTAAAAGTTTAAACACACCTCATTATTAATCTTTTCAGACCAGAGTTTATCTTAATTGTGCTTTGCCATCAGTAACCCTAAACCCAGCTACATAAAAACAAAATGAAGTTTCTCCAGCATTCTTACATAGGTTATGATTTGAATAAGGGATGGATGAGAAGGGTGAGGAAGAAGCACCATACTAGTGTTTAGAAAGTTCATTGAATGAGCCCTTTAAAGATCCTTTGAGATTTTAGAATTTATTCTCTTAATTTCCATTTTTTATATACCACTTCTATATTCTCCCGCTAGGCCGCTACACATCAATCTGTTGGGCCAGATAAGAAATAACAAACTAAAAGTGAATTCAATTACAATTGTGTACTACAGAGTTCTTGTGTTTGAAAAAGAAAAAAAAAACATATCCAAAAGGATTTTTATCCTAAAATCTTGAGAGCTTGGGATGGAATTTACATATGTAACTCTTTCATCACCTTTCCCCTTACTACCAAGACCCTCAAACAGGACGAGCAAAACTACCCTCTCTTTCCTCACTAGAAATCCAAAATCACCTAGCTTTTCTTCCCTCCCCTTCAATAATTATTTCTGCCTTCCCCTCAAAAATATCCAAAGCTACCACAAATTTTATATCAAATTTAACGAAACATTAGTTAAGCCATGAAAACTGTCAAACAGCTAGTTTGCTGGACCTGGGAAAAAGCAGAACTAGATAAGTGTTAAGTTCAAGAATAATCACTTTCCTCTCTAAAAATTGGTAGAAGTAGTTTTACAATTTTTCTACCAAATTATTGAGTTTTAATAAAAAAAATTCCTTTTTAAATCTTAAAAAAGATGGAAGAAAGCTAATAAGTTAATGAGCCTCTTTGGATAGACCTATATATTGCCATGTCAATATATTTGGTTCTCTCAAGTGCCTATTAAACGGCCATATTATGAGGAGGGGGGGTGCTTCCCCAGCACATGCATATGCAACTGAGTAGTCGATATTAATATAAAACCTTGGCCATTTGAAGAAAAAAACTGAATAGCCAGGTATACAGCATGGCATGATGTCAGTTAAGTACCGAAAGATCATAAACATTGTTATTTATGAGATATATTAAGATATACATCCACGAAAATAACCTGAGGGCTAGATTCGGTAAAGAATGATCATTTCCAGCCTCAATACATGAAGTTGGCAAAGATGACACTGCTCCATTTATTGTAGACTCCTCAAAAATAATGTTTATGGCATCTATATATATCAGAATATCTGGAGCATGTGCAGGAGCAACATTCTGGAGAACAACTTAAGAACTATTAATAGAAGCAGAACAGAAAAACAAGTAACAGAAGAAGGGCACAAAAGAGAAGCACGAAAAAATAATAATATATATAATTAAAATGGAAAAGTCAGATAACTTGATCTTTAACATCATAGTTCAAACCTTTAGTTGAACAGAAAGAAGATCCTCTGAGTTGAAGTCGGCAGAAAAAGAATGAATCTCTACAGGTTGTATTATTTCAAGTTTCCTTCTCCACCTTCTTCCAGGTGTGTAGACTCCTTCTAATCCACAACAAACAGAAAACCTATCTCGCTCTAATGAGACACCTCGAAAAGATAGAAGTTCTTCCACACCAGCTTTTTGCCATGAATATTTCTGGGATGGGATTTGATCCCAATCCTCAAGGTCAAAGCTTGGCTTAGAACTAGCTGCTTTAACAGGAGCACTGGGAGTGTTTGTGGTTTGTGGTAACGATGACATGGAGTAACTTCTGAAATTGCCAAAAGAGAATAACTGAGAGCCAGTTGGTGCTGAAAAATTGGATCTCTGAGAGGTGCTACCACTTCCTGAATTTGAAGATAAATGACGAGGAGATAGTGGGCGATTAGGAGGCCTCCCATTTTCTAATGGTAGCATCCAGTTTAACAGTTCTTCCCATGGATCTTGATTTGTGTAAACTGCACCCACCTGACTGTAACGAGAAAGCATTCTCTCCCGACACTTTTCAAATTGGAGAATTTCTAGACAAGGATCTTTTAGAAAATTTGCACTAACATTCACCTGTAAAAGAACCTGCAACCTTATAAGAAGGAAAGCTGAATTAGATTAGTAATCAGAGTAATTGAGACTGCTCAATCATATATAAAAAGATTCTGCATTTTGAAGGCTAAAAACACCTCAAGATTCAAGATGATATATAAAAGAACTTCTTGATCAAGTAAGATTTTCCAGCAAAATTTAATGAAGGCTTTTGAAGGCATTAAAGAGGAAATGCTGATACCACATTACCACTAGAAGAAATTTAAATTTACCAAATAGAGAAGTTCAACAAAAAAAAAGAGGTAGCAAGCAAAAGAGATGTCTGAAGCAACAAATTCTCATTTATAAAAGATATGGTCTAGAGAAGCCACTGATGATGTAATTATATAAGTAAATACACTTCCCATAAGCAGGCCCAATTATCATATCCATTGCGAAATTTATGCTCCAAATGCATTAGATAAAATTGTTATACATGTTGATAATGCTGTGTAACAGTGGATTAAAGCAGAACATGCAATAAAGTCACTGCACAACTCATCCAGTTGTACCAAAACTTAACATTTTTACTGAAAGATTCACCATGAGTTTCACAAACATTAACGGGTTGAACAAGAGAATTGAATTGCAATATCCCAAGTCTTGATTCTCTAAAAGCTACTTCTAGTATTACAAGAGGGAAACTATGAATGTGAATGAATATTTTTATGGAAAAAGGAAATTTCACAACAAAGAAGAGGGAAAATACAACTATAATGAGAACAAGATATCATCCAAAAAGAAAACTATATACAAGAAAAAATGTAAAAACAATGTTGTCCAATCTATCTGGATGTCAGTACGGGTAATCCCCTTCAAGCAATTATGAGCTGACAACTAAAGAGAGGCCACAATACATCAAATAACAAATTTAGTTGCAACCTGATCAAGATATTTGGGTATTCTAATCTGAGATACACGGAAATAAAATGTAGACCCTAAATAGAGATACCTCCTGAATTGGACATTATGTCTATGATATCTCAAATTTAACTGACAAAGAGTATGTCATCTGACAATATAACTTTAAAGTCCAAACAAACAAAATAATTGTCTCTCTTTACCAATTACCAAGTGTAGATCATTTAAAGTTTTGTGGCACATACCACTATGTCTCCATTAGGTAAAGTAAAACATTTGACAGAATTTCTCGCGACTCCACCAGAAATAGTTGCATCAAAACTTCCTCTATCAATAACAGCACCAGTAGAAGAGTATGCAGTCTCTTTAGCTTTAACTGTTGAGTCTTTCTGACCGTTTGCTTCAGAAGAGGTGGAATTTTTTTCTAAAGAGCTTCTTTTAGACCAAAGCGGTTCATTGGACTCAGAAATCCTTGTAAAGAAGCGTGAATTTTCAAATTTTTGCAACAATAATGCAGTTTTTCTTTTGCGAGCCTCCACCTGAAGAAGGGATTCACCATCTAAAGTATCTGTCGGCTGCTCTTCACCACTGGTACTCAATTCCCCTTCTCCAGACACTAAATTATTTCGGCTTTCAATGTTACCATTTTCTTTCTCGGGGATGTGACCTATGCCATTCTTTCTTGTTATTTCAGATGGAGGAATAATCTGTATATCCTGCTTACATGCAGACAAGCATGCCAAGATATGAACTTGTTCACCTGAATTACTAGTATAAATTAGGTCTGCTCAACTTTTGGTGAAAGCCAGCTGACCAAATTTCATATGAAAAAACAAAGATTAACATACTAAAGATTGAAATAATCAATTACCAGGAAAAAGAAAGGAACGATCAAGAGGGCGCAGTGACTGTATATCTGGCACATGATTCCAGTTTTCAGGAAGTTCCTCTGGAAAATGGAAATGGGGAATTAGATGTATCACAGTATATTTGATGAGCAATCAGGCCCCTCACATCACATACAACTATACAAGAGTTCGCTTGAAAAAAATATTTTGCTTAATTCTTCCTTGAACCAAATGCTAACAAAAACTATGCTATGATTATAATTTAATACATGTCAGAAGCATTTAACAATCAAAATTAACAAAAATCTTCCATACCTAGAAGAGAAGAGACAATTAACATAAACCAGCTATCCCTAACTGTTTCTACAGAAAAACTCAACAGACACCCCATCTAGAGTAGACATCAATTCAAATCCTCATTCTATCAAGTGCACTTGCACTTGCATCATGAAGACTCATATCCAAAAGATTACTCAGGGGTCTACCTACCTACTATAGTGCTTCTTTCACTTTGTGCTTAATTTCACGAAAAAGTACTTCATAAAGTTTTGCTTCTTCTATTAAATATAAATAAATAAGTGTTAACCTATTCCAATTCCACCTAGAACAGTCTACTAATTTAAGAATAGGAACCAACCTAGAAATAATGCAACATAATATTCGACATTGATAGCAAAAGAAAATATGAATAACGTCCACACACATAAAAACTCAGTAAATCTGATATAATGTCCTATTTACAGGACTTGCAAATTACAACACTTCGCAAACACTCCATTATAAATTTATAAATAAAATTTCATGCATCTACAATAAGCTCACGCCATTAACATGCAACAGAACAATCGCGTCCAAATTCCAAAAATCCAATTGTAAAGCGAAAGAATCAAGAAAAATTGTGATATTGAAGTGAAGAGTAAAAACATACTGCAAGGAATGATAATCCATCCTTCATCTTCAACAACATCGAGGTGCTTATCAACAAGAACTGGTAAATCATGATGTTTGGAATTCAGAACATCGATGTCGTGATCGACCTTGGAATCATACCGCGAACGTGGATCATCAGACTTGACAGATTCCAAAGAAGATCCAGCAGATGCAGACCTGTGATGCGTATCAACGCGAGGTTCCGGAATCGGTGTTCGTTCAGAGTATACGTTTGTTGGAGACCGAATCAAGAAATTCATTGCGCCACCGAAAATTTAAACAGAAAATGAAAGGAAATTTGTCTGCAAATTCAAAGGATTTGAGTTCAAAGAAGAACGGAATTTTGTATGAAATAGCAAAACGAACGAGAGTGAAAATGTGCAAATGGAAGGGGGTGAACGAAAATCGAATGTGATTGATTAAAAGATTAGTGAGTCATATGCATGTTTTAGTGGATATTCAAATTTATCCTAAAAAAATAATTTTGAGAAATAAAAACTACGAGTGAGATAGCAAATCAAATCCCCACATGTGGATAACTAAAATTAACTGTAGGATATTGTGTACAATGTTATGAGTGCTTAAGATTGAATCAATCAGTTAGTAAATCTCAATTGTTAATGAATTTTTATACTATATCATAGAGTCAGATTTAATGGTTCATTAGTGAGGGATTTGATTTGCTAATTCACTCGAGAAGCACCCAACAATAATAGATGTGAGTTAAAATTATTTAGGAATAATGCACTTTTGATCCCCCTATTTTACTAAATATGCAGTTTTGATCCCCCTATTTCATTTTGGGCAATTTTGGTCACCCTAGTTTACTAAATGTGCAATTTTGATCTCCTATTTTATTTTGGGCAACTTTGGTCCCTTTATTTTACTAAATACGCAAGTTTGAACTCCTATTTGTTTTCATGTAATGTTGGTCACCTTATTTTCCAAATAATTTTTGTATAAACAAATTATTTTTTATTTATATTTTAAATAGTTAAATATTTATTTAAAAAATAGAAATTTATTTATTTACAAAAAACAAAAAGGCTATTTTTATATTTTATATTTTTAAATAGTTAAATATTTATTAAAAAATAGAAAATTATTAAATTATTTATTATAAAAAATTGTATTTTATATTTTCAATAAATAAATATTTATTTAAAAAATAAAAAAGTATTTAATTATATCAAAAAACTTAATCTATTTTTATATTTTATATTTTTAAATAATTAAATATTTATTATTTAGAAATAGAAAACTATTAAATTATTCAAAATAAATATACTATTTTTATAGTTTATATTTTAAAATATAAATTAAAATATTAAAACAGGGGACCACCTCATTTATCTTATTAAATATATTTTAAATAATTATATTATTTTTATATTTAAAACATAAAATAATTTAATTATTTAAAATAATTAACTTAATTTCTATTTTCTAAGATATAAAATTTAAAAATAGTTTATTTATTTTAAATTATATTTTAAAATATAAAACTAATTTATTTATCTGAAATAATTAAATAATTTCTATTTTTTAAATATAAAAATAATTTATTTATCTAAAATAAATATTTAATAAAATAAAATTAAATGTTTTTTAAAAAATAAATTAGGCTGCATGTCAAGTAGGCTTAGTCAAGTGTCATGTCAATTAAATGTTGTCACATCAGCATCTGAGAGTTGAAAATTCCAATTTGGTCAACATTGCAGAAATTTGGAGAATGGGGGGCCAAAATTGCACAAAAATAAATAAGGGCCCCAAAATTGCGCATTTAGTAAAATAGGGGGACCAAAATTGCCCAAAATAAAATAGGGGATCAAAATTGCACATTTAGTAAAACAGGGGAACCAAAAGTGTATTTAAGCCAATTATTTACGAGATGATTTTTTGCAGACATTTTTGTTTTTTTCGATAAGCAATGATTCATTCAACGGAGCACTAGCGGTGCTCAAACCACAAATTACAAAAGGTAGTTCACAAGTTATTTATACAAGAAAGTGCGTTATTCCACCATAAAGACGAAATAAAAGTGGACTTGCTACCCACCCCATAAATGAACCAGCACCAAGATAAGAACTTCCCCTGGGCCACGATCGAATCAACCTTTGGCTCATCCCCCCTAAAACAAGCACCGTTGCGGATAGCCAAATACACCAACAAGTTGTCAACTAGATAAGATGTTTTACCCTCTTTGTTTTCTTGCCAATACAAAACTCTCCATATCCGAGAAAGTGATCGATTAAATTAGAATTATGAGGCACATGAACGTTCAGCCATCGATCAATCTCCCGCCACACTTGCAAGGATAAATCACGACTCAAAAACAAGTGCTGAGAGTCCTCCAAATGATTCCTACAAAAAACACAAAGAGCGTCCTCCTCCGATGGAATAACATGACGGTGCAATAACACAGAACAAACAGGTATTGAATAGTTAAAAATTCTCCAACCGAACAACAAAATCTTCGCCGGAATGCGCGTTCTCCACAACGATTTAAGATCAGATTTTTGCAGCTCTGAGATTGGGATGTTGCTGCCTTCAGTTGGAATATGAGTTGTGTGTACTATGGAGCTATAGCAAGAACGAACCGTGAACTGTTTTGACGAATCCAGCGACCAAATCCAACGATCAACAACCCCACGGACCACCTGAACATCACGCAAAATCAGCTGCAACTCCATAATATCATCCTTAAGCACAGAATTAACACATGCAAAAAAAGAATTATTCCAGTGCCAAGTATCATCTCGCCAATCACCAAGTTCGGCCAGCCTGACATTTTTATTATAGCAATTATTAAAAACGCTGCCGAACACATGCTTCAACGGGCGTTGCCCCAGCCAATCATGGTGCCAAAAATCCACTCCACAACCATCCCCCAATCTCCGCCTAACATTCAATTCAAATCAGCTGTTTACCGTGGTTTTTGGTAAACAACCGCTAGTTTAAAATTATTTGCTTGCAAGATCAACTAGTAAATCTTAAGACATATTGTGCATTGATTTCCCAGAAATTATTGAGTTTCGTTAATGTTCTTACGGTTTTAATGAAAATGATGAAGATAACCATCAATTTCAAAGGTGTTAAAACTGTCGAATTTACTTCAAAATGATACAGTTCTGAACAAAATGTGTAAAAAGCAAGTAAAATGCAAGGAATTTAAGAAAACAGATTAAAATTGCATTGAATGAATAGAAATTGGTGCACAAGTGCATACATTGTTCTGTAACTCGCTTTTCTCTCTTACTTGGAAGTTGGAGTATGAGAATTCTGTATGTGCGTATTGTGACCTCTTTTTCCTATGAAAAACTACTATTTATACAAATAGAAAATAACTGTACAGAATAGTTAAAAATGTAAGTGCTACATCCCTTCGACAGTGGTTGCTTGATTCCAATCCGTCACCGGTCTTCAAACCTCTTCTTGTCGAAATCACTGTTTTCAACGATTTCAGCAAGCCTCATGTCGAAATCATCTTGACACAACCAAATAACTTAACTCTTCTCAATGTCGAAATTGACATCTTTCTCTTGAAATAATAAGTCAAACCTCGTTGACTGCATTTAATTGAGCTTGTCGAAAATGCAGGCTAACAAATTGCCCTCCCAAAAATGTCTTTTTCGACTGAATTTAGAATGAAGAAAGAAAACGACGTTTTTGAAACTTCACTCAACAGTTTCGTGTCAAGTCTGCTGACGTCATTAACAACTTCTTTCAGAATTGAAAGGACGTTTTTTCAAAAGGAAAACACTTTATTGCGTCAACTGTTCAGAGTTAGTGGGTCACGTTTTACCTTGAAAACCCAAAGGTTTATACCCCCTTTTTTTTATATTCAGCAACTATAAAAGGCGTACCTCCTTCTCCATTCTATTTTTTCACTCTTCATCTTCCCTGCGAACCTATATCCAGAACCAGAAACTTTTTCACTCTTCTCTTCAAGCTTCTTTATCTTCTTCGTTAGAAGAATGCCAACGAACCCGAAAACCTTCTGAAAAACCCCATTAACGCTTAAAACCTTTCTTTGGTTTTTACAAATCAAGAACAAATCACTTTTTTTTAAAACCTAAAAATGGCTTCTGCTTCAAGCTCTCAAGCTTCTGGAAAACAGAAATTTGTTGCTGAACCTAATTTGGAAAATGCTCGCGCTCAAATCTGGAAATCACAGGTATTAATTCCCTCTTCTGAACCTAACAAGCATGCTTTTCTTGGGCCTCTCCCTGAATCACACGAAGACACACAGAAACTTCAAGAAATTTTCCCTAGCTACCATAAATATAGCCCCAACTGGCTTAACAAAGTTGAGTCGAAGAAGGGCGAATTCTGGAAGTCCCAAGGGATTTATGACCTTATTCAACTATCGAGATATGGCCCTAGGTACCACAGTCCCATGCTCATCGCAGCATTACATTTTTGGGAACTCACAACTAACAGCTTACATCTTAAATATGGCATGCTCACTCCCACCTTGCTGGATGTGGTTGCCATAACTGGCCTTAAACCGACAGGAGAAATTTTCAATCCCAACAACACCACCAATACCTACCAATTCGACTTCAAACGTGCCACATTTTCTGGGTACATTGAAGATCAGCATGTAACTGATAACGAGGAGGTTTCCGACATAGAACACATTGCCTTCCTCACCTTGTGGCTCTCCTTCTATATCTTCTGCTCTTCATCACTCCAAGTGGCCAAAATGTATGTTAACTTGGCCATTCAGCTTCATGAAGGTCGAAACATATGCCTCAGCAAGCTCATTTTAGGATCTCTCTATGATGCTTTAGGACATGGATCCTTCGACTTGAGAAGACTTGAACCTCAAGCCAAATTACTGGTCTCAAGCCCTATTTGGCTGTTCCAATTGTGGCTCCTTGCCACCTTTGAGTCGAGATTGCAATTGTATTGCCCTAACGACTATGTTGAGATGGTCGAACAGAGGAGAATCGAAGGTGTGAGGCTTGCTGTTTTGAAGCCTACGGAAATAGGTCAATCTACAGAAGACCTGTTCTCTGCTGCTTTCACCATGTTGCTGAACTGTGATACTTTCACACCTTCAATGGCACCATTCCTTGATAGGACTCATGGACCAAGTTGGTTCACAAAAGAATTACCTACAACCTCTGTCGAAGATGTCAAAGAAATCAACCAAATCTGGAAAGCCTACTTAACTCCAAACTTTCTGTCGACTAAAATCTCAACTGGAAAGGGCAAAGCTCAACTTGGAATGACTGGATATCAACCAAATTTAGTGGCAAGGCAGTTTGGGTTATGTCAACTTCGACCTGCCCCTTAAAAAGGACTTGAAGCATCCAGACAATGAAAGAGATTTCTGGAAACGTCTCGAAAACACTGCTCAAAATGCTCCCACTTTTATTCCTTTAAAATTTGAACCAACATTTGCTTGCACTAAGGAATTTTTTAAGTGGTGGAGAAATTATTACACATCTAAATCTGCTGATGTCGAAGAAACTACATTGTTGTCCAACCTAATTTCTGCTTTTCCTCCTTCGCAGAATAAGAAAGACAAAAGTCAAGGTATGCACATTCGAAAAATTCAAGCCTTTCAAAATTACTTCGAAACTGTATATGATCCACATTGTCTTAGTCGAACTGTTTCTGAGGCTGCGAAAGTTTTAAAGCAAAAAATTATCTAAAAAATTCCGACAATACACTTTCCACCCTATGTAACAAATAAATATGATTTTGCTTTGAAATGTAAAATTAAGTTTCCGCCTTTGCCAACCAGTAAACTGGCCTTGGCATTTCGACCACCAATTCCTGAATGGTTTGTGTGTGGTTCGACTATGGCGTTACAAAACTATTTTATAACTAAAACAGCCCAGAAAGTAACTCCGACTAAGCATAACATATACACGTTTAGAGGTGATCTCCATTTGGACATTCAACATGTTCGAATCACATCCCTCATCGAAACAGGTGATGCATAAGACTCTTAGAAAAATTTTCAATTTTTCCTTTCATGTATGAACTTACTTATATAATTGTCGAATGTCTGTAGTTGTCCCTATTCCAACAACTCCAGCTGCTGGTACGACAAAGTCACCCAAAAAGATGTCGAAGAAAGAAACCAGTACTTCTTCAAAACAAAGCAAACTCCAACAAACAAAGAAACAAGAGGTGAGTATCTTTGCAACATCTTCCTCTATGTTCAAACTTTAAATTCGACACCTAACTAATCTTCGTTTTGTAGAGTCGAAAAAGGGCAAGTAGTTCTACTACTGATGTTCCTTCCAAAAAATTGAAGAAAACTGATACGCTAACTGTGAGTGATGATTCAGAGGTCGAACTTCTTACCTCTTTGCTTTTTGTAATTATTTGTATTTCCTTTTCTTATTTATGCTGACATGAGTGTCAAATTTTCAGTCTGACAACCCAACAAGTAGCCCTAAACAAATTGAGGTTCCCAAAACTCAAGTTGAAAGGGAAAATAAAAGAAAGAACTCTCAAGAAGCTCTTAAGATTCCATCTCAACAAGCTCCTGTTTACCAACAAGGACACGGCAAGGAGGTGCATAAAGGGAAAACTCAAACGAACCCAGAAAAACCTTTAAAGAAGAAAGTGAAAGCTCCTAAGAAACCTGAAAGTGCAAGTTCTCGTATTGGAGAAACAACTTCAAAGGTAATCGACAAGTTTCTTATCTTCCCTTAATCGTTTTAATTCAATATGACGACAAACTCATCTATCTATTATAACAGGGAAACGAGGCCAGCAATGTCGAACTTCAACAAAAACAACCGACACCAACTTCGACTCTCTCTCCTTCTATCGAGCCAATAGCTGAGAAAGTAGTCGAGGAACAACAAACCCTAGACAGTCCCATCAACACAATGGGAGAAACTCTTCATCAACAAAAAGAAGATTTGATAATCAACGAGCCTTCCTCTGATAAGAATGAGCCTGGGAAAGAAATTCTTGACCATAATCGAGAACAAGGAGATGATGAGATGAATGAAGGTGATCGCACTGCTGGTGTCGAAATTGAGAAAGACACTCTGGTTCCAACTCCAAATTCAAGTGACAAAGAAGAAGAAGAGGAAAACCAAGATGAAGACGACGAAGAAGAAAAAGATGATGATGACGCTGTTGAATTTGAAGGAGAAGAATCTCAAGGCAACTCTGAGCATGTTGATGAATCGCCAAAGGACAATAGTTCTTCTAAGGTAGTACCTTCGACTAGCATCACTTTAAGCCAAGAGGAATTGACAGAGCTAAAAAGTAAGAACCCTCTTGAGGCCTTGAAATTAATGTTAAGCAGCAGGGCAACTTCGACTGAAAAGAGACAAAGCTCTTCGACTACTTCTGTTGGTGAGATGTCTGAAAGTTCGAAAGAAGATCTCATTCAGGAATTTCGGGCTAAGGTTCTTGAAGTGGATTTGTTTCAAACTATTGAACAAAACCACATGGTGACTTTTGACATCAAAGACTTGCTGCGCAAACTCAACAATTCAACGTCTAGCAAGTCTCTCAATGGCTTCCTTATCGAATTTGAGCCTCTTCTGGAACAAATCACAAGGGATTTCAAAAAGAAAAAAAGATGATGCTGCGACGAAAGAGCGTGAGGCTAAACTCCAACAAGAAGAATGGGCTGTAGTCGAAACATCAAACGCAAAAATTTCTTCCTTGGAAGTTTAAGCAGCAAGTGATGCCAAAGAAATGGCTGCCTGTGATGATGTCATTTCGAAATATCAAGAACAGATCAAGAGCCTGCAATTGAAGACTGAGGCAGAGGAGAAGAAGAAAGCTTCGATTCGCAAACGAACTCCCAATTCTTTGGAATCTGTTATTAATGCGGAGGCGGCCCTGGCAATCGAACATCTGGAGAAATTCAGCAAGCATGAAGCAGAAGTTCAGAGGTTGGTCGAAGACGAGGCCCTCACTGCTATAAGATTGGAGCATGCCAAGGCCGTCTTTGAGAGGCTAAAAGCCAATCTTAAGCTTTAGATTGTAACTTTCTTTATTTCCAAACTTTTGTAATTCAACAATGTTCTGGCACTTCTAAACCTCAAAATGCCATATTTGAATTCTCTTTTGTTATTTCAATCTTGCGCTATTTTAATTTCTTGCAATATTGGCTTATACTTTTTCAAATACTTGCCATTTATTCGCAAAACTCGATTATCAGCACCTAATTCTTCGACTTCATAGGCACCGTTAGAAAAAATTTGTGTAATTCGAAATGGTCCCTCCCAATTTGGTGACCATTTGCCTAAGACTCTATCTTTTTTGTCCATAGGCAATACAACTTTCCAAACCAAATCTCCTAAGGCAAAGGTTTTTAACTTAACTTTTTTATTATAAGCTTTAGCCACTCTTTCTTTTTGCCTTGTAAGGACATCTAATGCAATTAACCTCTCTTCGTCTAAATCAACCAACTCATCTAAAATCATATTCCAATAATGATCTGATGGGATTTCAAATTGTCTTTGAATTCTGGCTGATTGTAAACAAATTCCGACTGGTAAAACTGCATCATGTCCAAACGTCAACCTAAAAGGAGTAGTATTAATTGACCCTCTAGGAGAATTTCGACATGCCCATAACACTTGATCAAGAGCTTTATGCCAATTTTTAGGCTTTTGCCCAATGTGCTTTTTAATCAGATTAATGACAATCTTATTGGCTGCTTCGACTTGACCATTGACTTGTGCATAATACGGCGTCGAAGTTAATAACTTGAAACCAGTCTCAGAGGCAAACTCTACCATTTTTCGTCCAATAAAAACTGAACCTTGATCTGTAGTAATGGTTTCTGGAATTCCAAACCTATACAAGATATGGTTTTGAATAAAATTAATAACTGCCTCTTGATCAACATTAGATAAGGGAATAGCCTCTACCGACTTAGTGATGTAATCTATCCCAACCAATATATAACGATGGCCTTTCGACGAAGTTGGTCTAGTCTCACCAATCAAATCTAGACCCCAACCTCTAAATGGCCAAGGTTTCACTATTGAATGTAGCTCATTTGCAAGCACATGTTGAATTCCTGCATGTTTTTGACATTCTTGGCAACCTTTAGCAAAATCTATGCAATCGTTTAACATAGTTGGCCAATATACACGTTGTCGAAATAAAAGTCATTTCATCTTGTGACCTGCTTGATGAGATCCACAAGTTCCACTATGAGTATTGGAAATTGCCAAATGTGCCTCACTTTCACTAAGACATTTAAGCAGAACTCCTTCAGGCGTCTTTTTGAACAATTCATTTCCAATAATCACAAAGCTCAAGGCTCTATACTTGGTTTTCCTACTAGTCGTTCCTGTTGGATTTTCCAAGTATTCGACAATTTGCCTACGCCAATCATCACCTGACAATACTGTCAATGGCAAAACCTTCAACTTCAAAATTTTTGGTTTTAAAATTACAAATTTCAGTTTCAGTTTGAAGTGGTAACATATTCGACTCATCTACCCCCCAAGTTTTGGCATTGACGATTCAGCCATAGAGAGGCCTGTCGAATTATGTTTGTCTTTGATTTCTATTAATTCTTCCAGTTTCTCCTTAGAAACTTTATAGCCTGAAGCAATTTGTGTCAAATCATTTGCCTCTTGGTTGTCAATTCGAGGCACATGTTTAATGTCAACATTATTGAACTGTTTTAACATAGCATTGGCTGTCACGAAATACACAGGTTTTCTTTAATACACTTGTATTCTTTAGTTAATTGCTTCACAACTAATTCAGAATCCCCTTTTATTTCGACGTCTTTTGCCCCCAGTTCTAGCAAGATCTCAAGTCCTGCTATCAAGGCTTTGTATTTTGCCTCGTTATTGGAGCAAAACTCTTTGATTCTATATTTGTACTTCGTTGGGACTTTTGTTGGAGAAACAATTAAAATCCCAATTCCAGTCCCATTTTTATGGCTGGAACCGTCGAAATATAACTTCCATGGTTGAACATCCACAAAACTTAGCGTTGCTTCGACCAATGAGTGATCGACTATAAAATCAGCCACCATTTGGCCTTTAATTGCTTTTAATGGCTGATACGTTAGTGAATATTCAGAAAGCGCTAAAGCCCATTTGCCAATTCTACTGTGTAGTATTGGCTTCGACAGCATATGTTTAATAATATCAAAATGTGATTAAACATAAACATCGGCTGGTTTTATATATTGCTTTAGCTTTGTGCATGAGAAATACAAACAAAGGCACAGTTTCTCAATTGGATGGTACCTTGTTTCAGCATCGTTTAATACTCTACTGAGGTAATAAATGGCTCTTTCGACACCATTTTCATCCTCTTGTGCTAACATACTACCTATTGTCAGTTCTGATGCTGCCATGTACAATTTCATCACCTTATCTCTAATAGGAGGTATTAAAATAGGTGGCTTTATCAAATAAGATTTGATCTCGTCGAAAGATTTCTGGTGTTCTGGATCCCATCTGAACACATCTTCTTTCTTCAGTCGCAGTAATGGCGAAAAAGCTTGAGTCTTGCCACTTAGGTTTGAAATGAACCTTCTAAGAAAGTTGATCTTTCCCAATAGAGACTGAAGTTCTTTCTTGGTCGAAGGAGCTTTCGTTTCCAAGATTGCTTTTGTCTTGTTTTGATTGATTTCAATGCCTTTTTTGTGCACAACAAACCCTAAGAAATCACCTGCACGTACACAGAAGGCACATTTAAGTGGATTCATTTTCAATCCATATTTTCTCATCCTTTCGAGTGATTGTCGAAGGCGGTCTATATGACCACTTTCTGATGAAGACTTAACAACAATATCATCTATGTAAACTTGCATAAAATCTTCTATAAAATCATGAAACATAGAATTCATTGCTCTTTGGTATGTAGCACCAGCATTTTTTAGGCTAAAAGGCATTACTACCCATTCATAAACGCTTAAGGCCCCTGGGCATCGAAATGCTGTTTTCGACAAATCTTATTCAGCAATGAAGATTTGATTATACCCAGAATATCCATCAAGAATACTCAGATAATCAAATCCTGCTGCTGAATCAACCAACATTTCTGCCACTGGCATAGGATATTGATCTTTAGGTGTAGCATTATTTAGGTCTCTAAAATCTATGCAGACTCTAAGAGTCCCATTTTTCTTAATAACTGGAACTATATTAGCTAACCAATCTACATACCTTGTAGTTCTGATGAACTTGTTTCTGAACAGCCTTTCAATCTCCTCTTTGATCTTCGACATGATCTGTGGTGCAAATCTCCTTGGTGTTTGTTTCACTGGTTCTTATCTGGCCGAATTGGCAGCTTCAACTCCACCATTTCTCAACTTAGACCTGGCATCTCGTTGTAATCCCAAGCGAAACAATCTTTGAATTCTTTTAAAAGTTCAATAGTTCGAACTTTCAAGTTTTTATCGATCTTAGCACTGATATATGTTGGCCTTTTTGTAGAGCCATCTCCCAAGTCGATTTCTTCCAAGGGATCTTGTGCTTGTATCTTTTTTGTCGAACCCATTGGGTCTTTTTCGAAACCTAAAGGATCGTCATCATAAACGCAGTCAAGCCTTTGGTCTTCGACTATGTCTTCTTTATCATTATTCTTACTGGTTTCGACAACCATTTTCTGATGCATTTCGGCTTCCAAAGCCGCATTTTGCTTATTCTCGGCCACATAGGCCGTAATCCTATCCCAAGCACTGGGCTTAGACATATTTAAATATCTACGAATTCCCACCCTGTTGGTGGAATTGTACCTTCTGGGTAATTTCCTTCACCTATTATCTCCCTCTCCCAAATGAATCCATGAGTTGGGTGAAGTTTGACTGAGGAAAAGGCATTATCTTGGTGAACATATCCAAGTTCAGAAGGTAGGCATGGTGCAATATTCGCCAGTTGCTTGTCGAAGGTCTTCTTTGTTATGTTGTTTACTTCTGCCATGAAGTAACTCTGATCCCCTTCAACATTTTCTACTAATCCATCTTCTCTCCTGATGGTAAGTCTCTGGTGTAAGGTTGATGGCACTACTCCTACTCCATGTATCCATTATCTGCCAAGCAACAAGTTATAGTTTGCCTTGGAAGGAATAACTAAGAATAGCGTTGATCTCTTCACGCTCCCAACAACCAGTTCGACTTCAATGGCCCCAAGGGAATGGCCAGATTTTCCTTCATAGTTAGTAAGTACCACATTGTGTGGCCTTAAATCTGTATCAGATTTGCCAATCTTTTTCACCAAATGTTGTGGCATCAGATTCACTGCTGCGCCACCATCAACCAGAACTTTGTTTAACCCTACGTTGTTGACTTTCGCTTGAATAAACAGAGGTTTGAGATGGCTCTTCATTCCCCCATCTGGTCTTTCGAACATGGCATGCTGTTCTTCGACGCATCCATTATTCATGACATAATAGCAAACTGGCTTGTGGATAGCCATATCTTCGTTGAAGTCTTCTTTGACCTCACTTACTTCTGAGATCACATCGTATTCAATTGGAAGAATTGTAACGACATTACACAAAACATCGAAGTCCGGATCAGAATTTGAGAAATTAGATTCCATTTCTTCGTCTTCTAAGTTGAGACCTTCTTTGACAATTGACGAAGGTGGAAATATTCTCTCTGTTGCTGGCTTTCTAGCCATTTCGACAGATGTCTGCTTGTCTTTTCCCTTGTCTGAACTTTCAGCATTCCTTGAGGCATCAACCCTCTTTTGGCGTTGGTACCTTCGCCATTGTGTTCTGGTCATAGGATTTTTACCCTTGTAATTGTTATTGTAGGCATACTTGTTAGATTTAGATGCCTTATTTTTGTTAGCAGCACTAGTACTTCCTTTGACCAACTTTGTGGGCTTGGTTTGGTATCCAGCATTCCTCCCACCAGAGTACACCCATTTCTCCATGGGTGACCTTGATGTTGGAACAAAAGTCCTAACTTGATCTTTCTGAGTACTCTTTGTTGGAGGTACAATCTTGTATGGTATACCTCTTTTGTTGAAACTGAACTTTGGTCTGCTGTCAACCCATTTCCCTTTCCGCTTCAATTGAGGCTTGAAGCCTTCAAGGATTTTTGCAGCATTTTTGTCAAAGACAGAACTACACCTTGGGCACAGCATCATCTCTGTGTTGCTTATCTTGCAACGGTTGAGGAAATCAATTAATTCCTCTTCTGCTCTGGGATAAGCAACCTTCATTTTTTCATCATATTGGTCTTCAGTAACCATTTCGACCTCAACCTTTGGACCTTCAGTAGTCCTTTTCACGTTGGCATTTCCAGCAATCTTTCCAGCAGTGGCTTCAATAACCATTATCTCGACTGGTTCAGCATACATTGCATCCATTGCCGGAAGAGGATCAGTGTCAATCTGCATCAGAGGCTTTGATTTTCCGCCAAATTTCAGCCTGCCTTCGTTAAGAGCCTTCTGAACTAGGTCCCTGAAAAGAACACAACGAGAAGTGTTATGGCCTAAAAAGTTATGGTGGTATTTTCAGGCCCTTAGGCACTAAAATTTGACCATCAGCAAGTAAAAGATCAAAAATCTCATCACATTTAGTACAATCAAAGGTATAAGTCTTTGCAACAAACTTATCATTTTTAGGTTCGACAGGATTTTTCCCATCTGATGGCCTTAACAATTTGCATGTATAAGGAGGCCCAGGTTTTAATTCTGCAGCATTGACCTCATTTTCTTCGACATCCTCATAGGCTATGTCGAATTCTTGGTCGCTGTCGTTAGTATCGACATAAGCAACTTTCTCTTTTTTATGGAAACGACTAGTTCTAGTTTTTTCAGCTTTAAGCCTTTCGACTTGTCGAACCCTATCGGCCAATTGTGCCATATCTCTTAAGTGTAGAGTATCTAATTTCTTTCTAATAGAATAGTCTAGGCCACCAGCAGCCATTTCGACAAACTCATGTTCAGGCACTTGAGTAAAGCACCTTGCTTTGAGAAGTCTGAATCTATTCAGGTAATCATCAATAGACTCTGCCACTTTACGTCGAACACTAGCTAATTCTTTAAGACTAATCTTAGATTGGCCCATATAGAATTGCTCATGAAACGCATTCTCTAACTGCCCCCAATTGAAAATGGAATGTCGGGGTGAACCAAGTGAAAGCATTCTTAGTTAGAGAGTTTGGGAAATATTTCATCCTTAAGTTTTCATTATGTGCTATATGTCTCCTGCCTCTGTTAGATAACGGGCAACATGCTCGACAGTAGATTCGCTAGTTTCTCCAACGAATTTTGTGAATTTAGGGATTTTCCATCCCCTAAGAAGTTCAGTTTGTAAGACATACTCTGACAATGCTGACACAAAATTAGGCCTATGTAGGCCTAATTTAAGACTATTCTGGGCTAGAATAGTTTCGACAAGATTGGTCAAATTGTTTTGGGCTCCAAAATTATTTTGTTGAACTTGCCTAACCACTTCATCAGCATTTTGGTTTCTATTAACTAGCAACACATCAGGGATTGCTTCGATTTCCCTTTGTACAGGTTGTTCGACAACTGGTTGTTGCCTCTGATTTATGGGAATCCCATTGTTAGGCCTTTCTAAAGGGTTTTCGACAGGCCTGACATTCTGATTCTGAAGATCCTGTTGGTTACACAATGGTGGAGTGCTAAAGAAATCAGCAATTCTCCCCATCTGGGTTGCTAACATTTGGTAACTATTGTTCGTGTTTTGGATTGAGGGATTAAACACTGTACCTATTTGTTGAGTCAGCAAATTAACCATGTCATGGTTGCTATCATCCATTTGTTGCCTTAGCGCTAACAAGGACGATGTGGTTAATGAGGGTTGGGCGTTTCGACTATAAACGCTCTCTGCTGAACTATGAAGAGGAGAAAGTGCCCAACCATTTGTTGGCATACCATATGGGTAATCCCTATTGATCATAGGTAATGTGAATTGTGGGATGAAGGGATTAACTATTGGAGGGCTTGTCGGATGCCCTAATGTTGGTGGCACAGAAGCCATCGTACTAGACTGTGTCAACGCCGCAGTGGTCGACATAGACACAGGAGCAGTTACCCCTATCGTCGTCGAAGATGGCATAGAAGCGGTTACTCCTACGACATTTGCAGCGCTCGCGTCACTAACCGACGCTTGTTCTTGTGAACTTTGTGCATTGGATACAGGATTTAAAATAGGGCGAACCATTTCTGGAAAACGTTTGCCACTTCTTAAATGCATACAAAGATTAAATCACAAGTTTTTTAATTTAAGAACAAACTCAGTAAAATTTCATTGGAAGAAATTCTTTCAAATTGTTTTGAAACTTAGCACAAACGGTCCCACTGGGCGTGCCAATATGTTTACCGTGGTTTTTGGTAAACAACCGCTAGTTTAAAATTATTTGTTTGCAAGATCAACTAGTAAATCTTAAGACATATTGTGCATTGATTTCCCAGAAATTATTGAGTTTCATTAATGTTCTTACGGTGTTAATGAAAATGATGAAGATAACCGTCAATTTCAAAGGTGTTAAAACTGTCGAATTTACTTCAAAATGATACAGTTCTGAACAGAATGTGTAAAAAGCAAGTAAAATGCAAGGAATTTAAGAAGACTGATTAAAATTGCATTGAATGAATAGAAATTGGTGCACAAGTGCATACATTGTTCTGTAACTCGCTTTTCTCTCTTACTTGGAAGTTGGAGTATGAGAATTCTGTATGTGCATATTGTGACCTTTTTCCTATGAAAAACTACTATTTATACAAATAGAAAATAACGGTACAGAATAGTTAAAAATGTAACTGCTACATCCCTTCGACAGCGGTTGCTTGATTACAATCCGTTACCACTCTTCAAAACCTCTTCTTGTCAAAATCACTATCTTCAACGATTTCAGCAAGTCTCGTGTCGAAATCATCTTGACACAACCAAATAACTTAACTCTTCTCAATGTCGAAATTGACATCTTTCTTTTGAAATAATAAGTCAAACCTCGTTGACTGCATTTAATTGAGCTTGTCGAAAATGCAGGCTAACACCAGCCGACTGAAAGTCTCGCTGTTGACTCATCGTCATATGTGTATTGTTGTTCAGTTTTAAAGCCAAAATGCTAGTATTTGACTGTGTTTCGGTCAACTGTCACGAGGAAATAACATAGATTTCAATTGATGTCATTAGGATTGCATTGTAAGTTATTATCCTCTTCTCTAGTGCTTATTTTAAGAGAAAACCTTCAATTCGATGTTTCGTCAACTAGCGAACCAGACAACGTGCTTAGTGATGCAACAGAAAAAAGAAGGGAAACAATCTGTGTAGTTTTGCGTCGCGACCCAGGCAAAAATTTTGCCATTGCGTCGCGACTGAGTCGCATCGCGTCGCGATGGTCTGCAGATTTGACAACAATTTAAGTGAAAAATCAGAATTCTTGGGGCATTCTTCTTGGAGGCATTCCAAACCAGCCGACCGAAAGTCTCGCCTCCCCCACGCACCTAAGGTCACGCCACCACAACGAGTCTAACCTTCTATCCACCGAAGTTGTGCCATTGAAAAAAATAGACCCCAAGTCACCATATCTATAAGATAGAATACCCCTCCAAGACGCTTCCTCATCCGACAATATCCTCCACTTCCATTTTGTCAAGAGAGCAATATTAAATAATTCAACATCCTTCACTCCAAGCCCTCCCTCTTCCTTTGATCTACAAACCTTCTCCCAAGCCACCCAATACATACCCCTCGACTCCTCCTTTATGCCCCACAAGAAGTCTCTTTGAAGCTTAGTTAGAGTCTTAATCACCACCTTCGGCGCTTTGTAAAAAGACAAATAGTAGAGAGGTATACTATTCAAGACAGAATTTATAAGAGTTACTCGACCTCCGATAGATAATGAACGCCCTTGCCACAAAGCCAATCTAGTACGAATCTTGTCAATAACCGGCTTCCAAGTAGAACTCCGTCTTGGGTTTGCGCCCACCGGAATGCCCAAAAATTTGAAAGGAATAGACTTTGTTCGGCAATGAAGAAAAGCTGAAGCCGAATCAAGAAAATCATCCTCTACATTAATGCTAATAAGTTTGCTCGTGTGGAAATTGACCTTCAACCCCGACACCATTTCAAAGCTTCTAAGCATAGACTTGATACACCACAAATTCCCATCATAATAGTATCATCGGCAAACTGGAGAATAGAATAGCGAAGATTGTCATGAACCGTGTATTCAGTAAACGAGCCAACTTCAATCGCTTTTGACATCATTTTTGACAACCCCTCAGCTACAATTAAGAAAAGAAAAGGGGAAAGTGGATCACCTTGACGAAGACCTCTACCAACTTGAAAATCCTTCGTGGGACTACCATTAACCCTAACCACTTCTCTCTCTGCTTCTATTCCTCTTTCTATAACCCTAATTTCAAATTTACCTTTGAAATTCCCGATTGACTTGGATCCAAATTCGTTTAGTTGCAGGATTCTAACAATCTCAGTGATGCTTTGATTCAATTTTGTTTGGTTGCAGGATTCTATCAATCTCAGGGACACTTTGATTCAATTTTTGTTCGTTGTAGGATTCTGTGAGTTTTGCTTTCAGACTCACCTTCGCTTTCAGATCCAACTTCTCGCTCTCACTCTCGAGTTTCTCTCGTACTCTTTCTTCACTTCTTTTATCTTGTGCCTCTTCTTCAATCGCACAATATGATGCTTCTTCGGTAAAATTTATCTGTCTTTTACGCCTTGCTTTTTTTTTTCCTTCTATCACAAATTTCTATTTATTATTTGTGACTTTTGATTTTCTGATCCGATTTCATTTATCTTCAATTGGTTCAACCAATTATGTATTTGGTTAGGTTTCTTAATTTGTGTATCGAATTTGTGCAACTATGATTTGCTTACTTGACTCTAATTTCAATTTGACCTAGATACCAAAGAAAAACTTCTCTCTCTTCTTGAGAGTTTCCCTCTCTAGTGAGCCTTGGCTCTGCTAGGGTTTCCCTCCCATGTGGCTCCGCCACTATGGGGTTGTCTCCTCCCTCCGTGGAGGTCGTTTCCTCTCTTTGCCGCCGCGGGGGAGCCCTCCCATCCTGGTACGTATCCTTTCCCCTTTCTCATCTCCACCAATCCCCTATTCCAAAACTCTATCTCACCCTTAAACCTCCCTGTCACGCCCTCCCCTGTCATCGCACCGCCATGGTGTCTCCCCAACCATCGGCCCACCCAAACCCAAACCTAACCTTCGAGCCAGAACCCCAGACTCACCATACCCTCTGATTCACCGGACTAAAAAACCTTTAGCCCCACCCATTCTCACCAAGATGCAAGCTTTCCCTAAATCCTCACACCCAGACAACCACCACGCTCGCAAAACTTGTTCTGACGCACCCCACAACCCTACCCCTGGTGCGCACCTTCTCCGATCTGTTCCCTCCACCCAGGCGCTGGAGCGACCACCACCAAAACCCCCACCTGTGTGCTATAGCATCTCTACAACCGTTCAGAGGAGCTCTCGATTCCTCATCTTTGATCTGTGCTTGGGCGAGGCCCCTACCACTTCAGTTGTTGATTCACGACCGCCTCCAAAACCGAACTGGGAAGAAACTAACCTTTTCATCTTTGATTTTGTCTCTGTTGTTCCTCCTTCAGTTATGCTTTTTGTGTGGTTGGTTTTATGGTCAGGAAGGAGTTCGATAGTCTATCAGGGAGTGGTAGGTTTTTGCAAATGTTTTAGGTTTTTTGGGAATCTGATTGTATCCAATGTCTTCAATGTAATGGCCCTCGGACTGTTGATTGCTGGGAAGTGCAGGGCTGGCTCTAGGATCTTCACCAACCTCATTTGCGTCTACGACGGGCAAGTTTTGACCAATCGTGCAATTGAACCAGGTCATTTCGAAACCTTTGATAGTCGATCCGAGCTTGCAGCAGTTAGCCATATGATCCGTAACTGGATAGATTTAAAGACTGTGGTTTCTCTCCGTCACTTGACCACAAACCACGGGTGGAAGTTGCTAGCTTGGTTGTTAGATTTAGATGGTTGGATTGGTGATGTTTTAATCTGGCCTAAACTTCTTCTATGTATTAATGCCATTTATTTGGATACTAGGTTTCTTAGGATCAATCCTAAAATGTGGACGGGGAATGCCCCAATACTTGCTGTTCAATTCGGTTGTAATGTTTTTGGTTTCGTTTAATGAATGAACTGTTTACCTTTCAAAAAAAAAATTGACCTAAGATGCAAGCATCACTAATCATTTAAGGATGTTTATTTTGGTGTATAACTTTAAACAATTCTTTCTTCTTTGAAAGAGTTTTCTCTACTGAAGGTGCATGTTCAAGGTTGAAAACATACTAACATCTCATAGAATTCTCATTCCTTTGCTTTTAAGAGTAAGTTTCCCCCTAATCATTGAAGTTCTAATTGTCTTACTTGTAGGTATTTTAACTTGCAAATTGGTTTCTTCTGGTGTAGGATGAAAAGGCTCCTGAATCAAATATTTAAAGTGTTGAACTATAAAGAGATAGTTTACTAACTCGCTCTTTGCTCTTTCTATTACCCGGAGTCACTTGATGGATTTAGAGAAATGTCCATCTTTTATGATTTTTATGGAAAACTTAAATAGTAGTGTATTGTATATGGTGGTTACACTACATATATACTTACAATCTTTTATGATTTAGAGAATGATCTAGGATGCTGATTTCAAGTGTAATTGGTGCCACTAACTATAGCTTGCACCGTCATTTGGCAGTTTATTCCTATTATGCATTTAATATGAAGATGTGGTCCATTTATGTTATAGGATTGATTCTCTTCGATTAGTTTTGAATATTTTATCAATAATAATAACAATAATAATAGTAGTTTCCTAACGTGGGTAAAAGCATTTTTTACTGGTCATACTACTATTATTATTGTTATTATTATTGATAAAATATTACACACGCTAGCAAAAGAAAATGAGGGGTAAGAGGTGACTCGGATTGGATAAGAATGGAGCATGAGGCAGCTTGAGATTTCTGTAGTTTTCTTTGTTTGTCGCTTTGTGCATGTCATGTGTATTAATTAATTATTGAAGAAATTTTCCAACTGTGGCAGTACTCAATAGAAAATGACTAATACAATAATGAGAAACCCGGTTTCGTATCCTAACTTCGCCACCACAATCAAAATAGGCAAACATGTGGTTGCGCCTTTTCAAATTCAATTCAAGCATACTAGAGTAGACAAATATCTTACACTTAATCAAAAATTCATATGGTACAATTAATAATGCCTTTGATTTCTTTTTATAGTATTTTGATTTTGAATTAAACATGTTAACGGAGTTTATATAAAGGATGCGTTTGTTTTACGTAATAGAATTAATAATTATAATAATTTAGGGAGACTATGTGTAAGCCTAAGAATTAATAATTATAATAATTTAGGGAGACTATATAAAGGATGACCAGATAATAATAAAAGTACAATTACTTTTTGATGTATAAATATAAAAAAAATTATGAGCTCTACACACAAAAACAATGAATTTTTACTTCCGATGTATTCTGCTTACTCCGAAATCAATTTTATTCGTCGCCATTCAATTTTACTTGCTTATTTGGAATTCAATATACTTTTCCGTAAATCTTCATTTTTTTTGAATTAAAACAGGGCCAAAAGTCCCAAAGAGACAATTACACAATGACAAAGCAGGGAGTAGAAACTCCTAAACAATCAAAAACTAGTAAAGACTTGATGGTATCAGACCATCAGCTACGTCAAAGTCGGAGCTAGTCAAATCATTAGCTACCCTATTAGCCTCTCTATACACGTGGGAAATCTTAACAGTAATAAAGGAAAGCAAAACAAGATTAATCATAGCAACTTATGTCAAGCTATGCCAACTTATGTCATTCAATCATGTGACAAGCTCTGTGATTCAAGCTAGATCTGTAATAAAGGAAAGTAATAAACGTGGCCAGATCTGTGATTCAAGCTATGCCGACTTATGTCATTCAATCATGTGTGCTTCCTAGGGGTATTTGTGATGAAATAGACAAGCTCTGCAGAAGGTTTATTTGGGGTGATGATGAGAACAACAGATCAGTGCATACAGTTAACTGGGAGACTATGTGTAAGCCTAAGATTTCTGGTGGTTTAGGGCTGAGATCAACAAGGACAGCAAATATTGCTTTCCTTATGAAGGGGCTGTGGAATTTTTGTTCCAAGCCAGACTCTCTGTGGGTTTCAATTCTCAGGAAAAAATACAAGTGTGGTTGGAGATCCTTTCCAAAAATGGATCCTAAAAGAAAAGGGTCTAATTATTGGAATGGCTTGATTCATACTTGGGAGGAATTCAGGAGTAATCTTGTGTGGGATGTGGGAAATGGGGAGGCTGTTAGCTTTTGGAATGATTGTTGGGTTCCAAACTGCAACACTTTAGCTTCCTACAGAACCTCTGCTATGAATGATGATGAAGCTGCTATTCCTATCAGTCACTATCTGAGGTATAATGGTGAGTGGAACTTGACTCTGTTAGAAAACATGCTTCCTATAGATATAGTTCAAAAGATTAAGAACTTCAACCCTCATTCTATCCCAAGTGATGATGATGTTTTTAGATGGGGTGGAACCCCTGATGGCAGTTTTACCACCAAATCTGCTTACCTTGTGCAATCAACATCTAATTCGGTCCCTAACAACTCTATCTTCAAGCATGTGTGGAAATGGAAAGGGAATGAAAGAATTCACACCTTCTTATGGAAACTAGCTCATGAAGCTCTCCTCACAAATGTGGAAAGATGCCGTAGAACTATTGCAACATCTAGCTTGTGCCCTTTGTGTAATAGTGATGATGAAACTCTCCTTCATAGATTCCGTGACTGTCCAACGAGCTTGGGGATTTGGCATGGCCTTGTTACAACAGATGACAGAAGCTTCTTCAGTACAGTGAATTGGAAGAATTGGTTGCTTAAAAACATCAAAATCAAGGGTTCAAAAGCTGAGGATTTTCCTGGAGTATCACTTTTGGTGTCGCTCTTGACACAATTTGGAGAAATCGTAATGAATTTGTGTTCTCGCAGAAAACCAACACGGTTGGGGTTTCTATTATTACAATTAAGAACCAAGTTGAGTGGATTGAGAAGAGCATTATACGGAAAGCGAATCTTCAACCACAGATCCAGACTGTTCATGTAGATGAGATTGACAAGTGGAACTGTCCTTCTGATGGATGCTTCAAACTTAATTGCGACGGATTCGTAAAGAGCAATGGCCGTGAAGCTGGTTGTGGTGCTGTCCTTAGAGATTGCCATGGAAATTTCATCCTGGGTCTTGCTAGAAAACTCCATGCTTGCGATGCCTTGGAAGCAGAACTTCAAGCGGTTTTCTTTGGTGTTTCTTTGGCGTGGAGTAGAGGTTTTAATTCGTTAATTGTGGAGATGGATTCTTCAGAAGCTTTTGGCCTTCTTTCTAAGGGTTGTAGCTTGAATCATCCTTACTACCAATTGGTCAACGAGATTTTGGAGCTTGGAGCTGATGACATTCAGTTGATTTGGAAAGTGGTTGGTAGAAACAACAACTTGTTGGCTGATAAGCTCGCAAAGCAGAGCCACATAATTAGTGGCAGTTATGTAATTTATGATGTTATCCCTGACTTTTTAGTCAATTGTATGCTTGTTGATGGGTATGGGCCTGCTGGTCCACTTCAATTAATTTAATCTCGCTTGGCCTGTTAGGCCTTGCTTCTCACCAAAAAAAAAAAATCATAGCATTTAAGCTTCTGCCAGCAATACTGCCTTTGGCTCCGTTGTTATGGAGGCAATTGGCTATCACTTGAGAGTCAACATTAAGCTCTACTGAGGAGAAACCTTTATCCTTAGTAAGACTTAAGCCATGAAAAACTCCCCATAATTCAGCCATATAAGCATTTGAGTCACCTACCCTTGTCCTAACCAATGACCGAACTCATCTCGTAACACACCTCCATCTGTGTTCATTTTAGTTCATAAATTGATATTCTCTCCTACTTAGTCTATATGAAAGTAACAAATAATATTCTTTGGATTCACCACACATTAATCCTTTAAAATTGTGTCAAGCTTATCACATTTGTCCCTAAAATTGTGTGAAGCTTATCACATTAATCCTTTAAAAAGAGTACTTAAATTTTTATTAGAGACTAGTTAGACAAATTCCACAAGATTTAGAAACTACTTATTATTTCCATATAGTTTAGGAACTATTTAGAAGAGAGTGTACATTTAAAGAATAAAGTGAAGGTTTATTCTATAATTTTTAGATCCAAAAGTAGTTTTCAAATAACTTGATAATTAAGAAAATTTAGCAATGATGACTAGCATTTTTTTGAGTTAATACTCAATTTGGTCCCTCAAATTTTATAAACGTTCAATTTAGTGCCTAACATTAACAATGTTCCTAATAAGTCCATAATTTTTTCAAAGACTATTCAATTTAGTCCCTCAATCAGTTATTTCCCATGTCAATCATCTTTTCTTCCTGGGTGTCATATTTTGGATGGGGTGCTAGTAGTGACTGAGATTTTGGATCTTGCAAAGCTGCAAAAGGATGAAGGATTTTTGTTTAAAGTGGATTTTTGAAAAGCCTATGTTTCTATATATTGGGACTTTTTGATGTACATGATGACCAGGATGGGCTTCTCCTCTAGGTGGGTCACCTAGATTCACTCTTGTTTATGAGGTACTACTATGTCTGTTTTAGACTTTAGTCATGTAGCCTCACAAACGATTTCAAGATTCACAGAGGTCTTAAGCAGGGGGACCCTTTGTCTCTGTTTTTGCTTTTGATTGTAGCAAGGGGCTCGAAAGATTTGGTTGATAGGGTTGTTCAACTGGGCGCGTTCACTGGGTTTTAGGTCAATGCTAATTTGTATTTTTCTCTTCTTTAGTTTGGTGACAATGCTATTTTGATGGGAAATGGGAGTTGGGAGAACTTATGGATTATCAAGACTATTTTTAAAAGCCTTTAGTATCAGATTGAAAGTAAATTTTCACAAGAGCAATATGTATGGTCTTAACGTAAAGGAAAGATTCTTTGAAGCAGCTTCTTTTTTGTGTTGTTGCATGACGTAAATTCCTTTCAAGTTTTTAGGTATCCATGTCGGCGCTAATCTGAGAAGGAGGAACACTTAGAATTCGATGGTGGCGGGGGTTCAGAGGAGGTTAGCTTCTTAGAGTGGGTGACTGTTGTCGATTGGAGGTAGGATCATTCTCATTAACTCTCTTTGTTGAATAGTATCCCCCTAAATTTATTTTCTTTCTTCAAGGCCCCAAAATCAGTGATTATTTTCTTTCTTCAAGGCTCCACAAGATACTAATTTTTCCTTATTGAGTCTTTTTCCCAATAGGATTTGTCTCAGGAGGTTTTAACAAGGTCTCAGAGTAATGTACAGGTTGGAGTACCCATTGTACTCCCTTTAATTCCATTTTTGCTTATAAAAAAAACTTAGTCCTTCAAATTCTCAAAATCACATTAGTTCTTCACTTTTACAACTTAATATTAATTAAGGACTAAATATTAGGGGCCAAACTGATACTAAGTTATAAATCTCAAGGATTTAATTGATATTAAGATGGAAACCTCAATAATTTAAGGTGACCAAGCTGAATTTTTCTTAAATTTTCTATTAACTAATTTTAATATATGCGAGAAAATAATAAAAAAAAAATCTTGATTATTGTGTGACTCCGGTTAGCTGGTGTGTAGTTCGTAATGAAACGCTTCCTCCCTCAGTTTTTTCCTCTTTGGTAGTGACAGTGTATATTGTTGTCTTCCCTCAATCCATCGTGTTCCCAACTCATCATAATTTCCCCTTTCTTCTCAATCTACATAACAACAATACAAGAGAAAGAACGTGATTAATGAGTAGTATTCATCCATCCCCACCACAACTTTCACCAGATATTATTATTATTTCCCCCATTTCCCTATTCACCAAACACACCCTACTCCTCTCAACGATGCCAACTTAGCAGTCCAAACACTATTGCTTGTGGTGCGAGTTGATTTTTTCACAACCTTCCAGAACTCAACAAGTTCACATGGGATTGGGAAGAACAACAACCTTAATCAGAAGGATAAACATCCAAGGTTGTTATTGTTACTGTTACTGTTACTCTTTTTGTTTTTGCTGCGCTAAGCGAGTATTTGTTATAAACGATGTCGACGGAGTTACTTGCAATAGAACGATCCTTCGACGATTATTACTCACGCCACGCGCGCGAGTCGCTCGACGAATTGTCTGATAGTTTTACAATCACCGACCCTTCACTTTCAGGGCATCCTATAGTTTTCGCTAGTCATGGGTTTCTTAAGATGACTGGTTTCTCACTTGACGAGGTTATTGGAAGAAGTGGAGGTATGTTTCAAGGTTCTGGGACTTGTCGAAGGTCGGTGATGGAAATTCGTGAGGCTGTTAGGGAAGAACGTGAGACTCAAGTTGTTTTGTTGAATTATCGTAAAGATGGAACGCCGTTTTGGATTTTGCTTCGTGTTTGTCCTGTTTTTAGTGCTCCTGGTGGTGCTGTTGTTCACTTTGTTGCTGTTCAGGTTCCGCTTATGAGGAAACAAAAGGTTTGTTTTGGAAGTGGGTTTTCTCAGGTGAATGAGTTTGTTTTCCGATGTTGTCGGAAGGAAGTTTGTTCTGATTCTTTGGCTGAACAACTTGGTCGTGCTTCTTCTGTCAATCAAGTTTTGGACCATGATGTCACGGGTTAGTTAGTATAATTTTTGCTTTGTTTTTTTTTATTATTTGAGTTTCACGCAATGTACAAACATTGTCTGCGGTTCGGTTATTTGAGCGGTTCTACTGTGACTGTGTCAGTTTGAGCATTTTAAAGCGATTCAAACGCTGAGGTCAACACTGGTCCGGTTTTCAAAGCATTGGTTTCATGCCTTTGTTTAGTGCTTCTGTCTTTATGATTTCTCTACTAAAACTCTCCATATACAGTTTTGGTTCATGAGTGAAAATTAAATTGCTTCGGTCCTGAATGCACAAATTAGTCCCTGAATAGTTCAATTTCTTCACAAATTCATTGTTCTGTATTGCCCCTTGTGTCAATTAGGCAACACACGACACTTGTGTTGGGTGGCATGTATGTAACTCACGTGTCCTTAATGATATACACATATAATAAAAGCGCCACACCAGCCGTTCTGCTACGCATTATTGATAATAATTGATAAAAGGATCAAATTGTGAAGACAACATATTTGGAAATTAATTTGCAGTTTGCACACAGGGACACTTTAACCAAAGCAGCATTAGTTATCACTTTGAGGGACTATGTTGGTTAACTTGATGATTGTTAGTTACAAGTTACAATGTGAATTGATTGGTTAATGGATTTATTAATTATCTGTCTTCTTGACAAGCTACTTTTTGAGTAGAATATATCATGTTATTTGTTGGTTGATTATCAATGCAGATTGTTAACCATTAAATTTTGCATTGTTACCTTACCTGGCATAAGATTTTAATTGTAGGTGGAACATTTTCTTATTCGAATATCATTATCTGTCACGGTCAGTTAACCATTAAATTTTGCATTGTTACCTTACCTGGCATAAGATTTTAATTGTAGGTGGAACATTTTCTTATTCGAATATCATTATCTGTCACGGTCAGTTAACCATTAAATTTTGCATTGTTACCTTACCTGGCATAAGATTTTAATTGTAGGTGGAACATTTTCTTACTCAAATATCATTATCTGTCACGGTCTGTTTCTGTAGTCCCTTTTGGGCTCTTGCTGCCCTCATTGTTTGGGTTCTATCTGGTATTTGCTGATTTGTTAGCTACACGTCATGCAGAGTTGGACAGTGAAGAACCGTGCGAGGCAAGTGATGTAGAGAAGGGAGTTGCTGTGACTGCCATGGACAACATCTTTTCCGTGCTAACCCACTATAGCGAGTTGACAGGCAGAATGGTGTGTAGAAGGAGATGCAGCACTCCTGACGTGGGTCTTCTTAGCTCATCTTTGATTATTTCTCTTGGTAGAATCAAACAAAGCTTTGTATTGTGAGTTATTGGAAAAAGTCTAGTTTTCTTACTTAAGCACAAGCTTTATGGTTTTTGCAGACCCTTAATTTGTTTATTTGTTGCTTTTTGAGTTTCCTTGCAGAACTAATCCATATTTGCCAGACATGCCTATTGTTTATGCCAGTGATGCTTTCTTGAGATTAACAGGTTCTAAAACTTTTTCCTTGTATACTTAGTAATATCCTTGTGAATTATCTGCAATCTGATATAAGGATACAAGACCGATAACTATATATACTTACGAAGTAAAAATTTCAGTTTATGACTTTTCAATTACCGTCTTACTTGAATAGGTTATGCGAGAGATGAAGTATTGGGCCACAACTGTAGATTTTTAGGTGGAAGAAATACTGATACTTCAGCTTTAAATCTGGTAATTCATTTCTTTCTTGCCATAGTTCTTTATTATTCGTGTTGTAATTTTGCAACTTAGATTAGATTAATGGAAATGGACCATGTGGTTATGTCTTTGCCTTACTGTTCACAGATAAGGGAAAGCATCAAAAGTGAACGGCCATGCACAGTACGTATTTTGAATTACAGGTTAATACTTTGATTCACTTTTTCTGTGCGGTAAAAGCTTTGAACTTGCTTTATTGGATGTGCTGAAATCATTTTTTCACAACATTAACAGGAAGGATAAAAGCTCATTTTGGAACCTTCTTCACATCTCACCTGTTCGTAATGCTTCTGGAAAGGTAATTATGATGAGCTATTTATTAGCTGACCTATGAATCTTAAATGTCTATGAACTACTTTCTGCTAGGCTAGGCATCTGTTTATGCTCATTTCTCAGTCTAATTGAGCATGGAAACATAAACAAGCATATTGTCTTGGTTGGTTATCTTTGATTATAAAAATACTGCTTTTGTTTTGCTGCTTTCAGCCTTTCAGAGTCCCAATATTATTTGTTATTTTAATCAGTAAGATCCTAATGTAAAACTATATTTAAATTTATGGAAGTATGTTACTTGTTGAAGTATCAGCTTCATGATTCTAAATGTAGTTTCTCAAATTCCTTGTGCATCTGGTTTGTGTAAATGATTAACTGGCTCATGGGCTGCGGAAACTAAGGACCTACTTGGAAATAGATCAGACTGACCTAGCCTACATCAGACACAAACCAGGCCAGACTTATTTTTAAATAAACAAGGCCAACTGAGAAGTCCATTTGTCTAAAAAGGTTTTTAGGTCTAATAGATTGAGTGATTGACTTGTTTAAATAAATCTAAATAATATAATAATTTTTTGCTGTTGGTATTATAAAATTTATTGAAATATTAAATCATATACTACCTCCTGACTAAATTATAACTATAAGCAAAAAAATGTCTTAGTTTGGTGAACTCGCAAGTAAATGTCAACTATTACCCATATTTAATGTTATAATTCCAAATATACCGTTGAATTCGTTTGTTGCCGATGCGAGGAGAGGACTATTATAATTAAGGGGTGTTTATTAAATGTGTTTTCTTTTTTATATAAAACCAAAAAAAATTACATGCACTTAACTATTGTGCTCATAAATGTGAAGGTAAGTGTTTTTGCTTAAATACTGTCTCGGTGCATATGTTTCATTTGTTTAGAAGCAACCCTATTGTTGCTTCCATCCAATGGAGGTTTTGAAGATAGTAAATCTAAAACAAATGGGCTGAACACTGGTTTTCCCTATTTCTTATACAAAACTTTGAATTTGGAAAGTAAATAGAGATGAAGCGGGACTTGTGTAATTAAAAGTAATATTAAGAAATGAAAATAGAAATAGTTTTCTCAAATCAAACAGGCCTTAAGATAGCTGATGTTTTGTGCCATTCCGGAAAGCGAAGTGCCGGACCCCAAAACCGCTAAAGCGGTATAGCGGAAAGCAGTATAGCAGCTATTTCGATGTCTAAAAACGCAGTATATATAACAAATTTCGGGAAACATACATAAACACTCATGAAAAAATACACAAAAACAAAGGGTAGTCATAAACTCTTCATTAATTGTCACTGTTTCTCAAAGAAGCATAGAGACAAATACTCAAAATACAGTTTCTGCTTCGCAAAGACAAAACAGAGCAAAAGGTTGAAGACGTAGGGACTTGCAAAGAAGCAGAAGCAGAGTCGCACAAGCAGAAGGAGAGAGTCACACCATGGAGAAGTTGCACAAGAAGCACGAAAGGTGACGCAGAGGACAAAAGTGGAGATGACATGCGCATAGGCCAGAGACAGAGAGTGGGAGACGAGGGAATATTGTGATGTGCGATACGACGCGAGAGAGAGTTGGATGGTTAAGGATTTAATCACCGAAAGTTTTGTTTGATTACCCAAAAACTCAATAATTAATGAAAAAACGAGAAGATTTTGGTCCAAATTAGGAAAACTGAATCCCCATCCTTCATGGCGGCCGGTATCGCCGCTACATCAAATCCGCACCACACAGAAGATCACAACACACAGAGGTTGTAAACCGCTCTGCTATAGCGCGCTTTTTGCTGCTATAGCGGCACTATTTGCTACCTAGAAATTAGAAAATGAAAATAGAAAATGATTTCTCAAATCAAACGGGCCTTAAGATAGTTGATATTTTAGGTTTGGTATGTCCAGTTGCGTTTAGAATTTAGAAATACCTCAACAACCCCCTCCCCCTCCAATAAAAGAATGGTTTTCAAGTGATGAATTTAGAAAATTGATTTGCAAAAGTTTACAACGTATTGAAGATGGGTAAACAGATGTTACATAAGTGATTATTGTGTAACTTTAATGGTGTATCATCAGATACAACTTACAAGCCTTTTGATTTGTAATGCATCTTTTAGAATATAGAGTTGTTGTAATCTAATTGCTAAAGTATTGTTTATATTTAAGACTAGAGTAGTAACTTTGAATGATTTCCATGTTCCATTGTAAAGCCTGGTCACAATTCTACATTTTAAAATTTGGTCTTTTGTTTACCTTATCAGTACCCTGGATTTTCCCTAACTTTCCTTTCTTAGTGTTTAATGATGAAATTCATACTGTTGCCCCTCCCACCATCCTATTTATTCTCCTCAGAAGGAGACAGACTAATCCATGCTTTGTAGTTGGAGTTACCAATTGTTATAAGTTATTTTGCCGAATTAGCTTCCACATGGATGTAGTTCACTTGCATGTCTACATGGATATGTATGATTCAAGTTAGTCACCGGTTCATTATATGCATACATCATGTGATAGTCCTACAAATTTACTAGTGCATAATCATGTGATAGTCCTCCAAATTCATTTTCCTAGAATTTGATGGGTTATTAAACAGTTTTACTTCAAACATAAAAGCTAAACTGGATTTTAATTGTTCAGGTAGCATACTTTGTGGGAGTTCAAATAGAAGACGACTATAAGAACGAAGACAGACAGTGTTGGAACCCCGACAGGAGACAGCTTAGTGTAATTGGCGTAATCAAAGTTGCAGTGAGGAGTTTATCCATGTCTGCCGGGTCGTCAGACTCATAGTCATAGGAAAATATCTAATGGCGGGGATTCTTTTCCTTTGATATATGGTTTTCCAAATATTTTGACTTTTGAGTATGCCTGGTTCCCAAAAAAAATGCTGCTCCATTGAGAAAAATATCATTCTCAACTGGTGATTGTTGAGATGGTAGAAAGGTGAAAAATTGGTTTGTGAAAAAAATCCATATTGTCAATTGTAAGAATACATTATGCTATGGAAGTTTATAAAATATGTTTTATTTATCTATACACACTGGGTTGAAACCTGAAAGGACTTTTTGTTTAATTCATAAATAAAAAGGACTTGTATTTTCATTAGTGTAGCAGTAAACTCAGCCTTGTACTAAACTTGTGCATCTCATCTCTGTATAGTTGCAAGGACTATTCTGCCATAACTTTGTAGCCCCATGTTGATAAATTCACTTGCAGTGAACAGACCCCCTTTCTTTACTATGGTCATCAAACTATCATTATTGAGATGTAGGTACGCCACTGCAAATAGTGTTTAATATTGATTTGACTCCCATCAATAGTACACTATCCTTAGCACGCAATGCAAAAACTAATCTATTGAGCCAAGTAAGATCACAATGCTCATCAGTAGTACATTTAACTGTTCATGAAAAATTAATGTTTGATTTTAGATGTGCATATACTACAATAAATCTAAATTATGTTAAAAATAGCATTTTAAGATGTTAAATTAATGGACTAACAATTAAAATGACTCTTTTTAGAGAAGTCAGAACTCAACTCTGTTTTTATTTTAAATTTAATTAAGTATTTTTTTAATTTTACAATTGATTTGTTCAACACTTATTTTTATCTAAACTTTAGCACATTAGAGTTGGTTTTTAATGGCTTGAAATGAATGAATATGTGACAATTCAGCAAAGTATAAGTAAACTTGCTACTCATACGAAATTTACTCTTTTAGATTAGGAATACTAAGTTGGTGCTTGGTTCATTTGAGAAACCTAAGCATAAAACAACCAAATATTGCAAGTACGAATGTGAACTTTTTTTTGAGTTTTCAAACAGAGTGATAAACACTACCCCCTAAACTCATACACACAAAGTACAAATAACAAGTTCCAACTTAGATAACCACAAAATATTCGGTTTAACGTCATCAGCTTTGTTTGTTGTGTTAGCCTTTAAGGATGTACCTATGTGAACTAAAATAAGTGGGGAAAAAAACATTTAACTCAAAGATAAACGAATTTCATCAAAATTGCTTGATATGATAAATAAAATAGAAAAATTCCCATAGTTAGTAAACTGAAAAACGGGATTTGTAAAAAATGTAACAGGCCAAAAAAACAATGGTGTCTAAACCCTTTTGCATCCCAAACTATAAACTATGATCATCACTCACTTAACCTGAACCCAAGCAGCGACGCTGGGAATTCCAACGTGGACAACATAAAGCATATAATATCCAGGTGGGGCCACGGTAAGAGAAGGGGGCCCACGCACCGTAACCTTATAACCCGACGTCGCAACCTGCTGCACCGCCGTAACTTCCAAAAACAACACCCTTTGATTCATCGCAAACGAGTGCGTCGTAAACGACGGAGCCACCAACGTCACACGAATCCCCTCAACCGAACGAAACTCCTTCACCGAAAACGTAACAGAAAACAATCCCCCATACGACGCCGTATTATTAACCGTCCCCAGCGTAACAATCGTAGGCCGCACCGTATCCAATTCTTTCCCCATATAATCCGGATAATAAGCATCTAAACTCAACTCAGTCGGGTACCGGTACGCCCGAAAATCATACATTCTATGCGGGTTACTCCCACCCACTAAAATCCTTCCATCTGGCAATAACACAGCCGCTGAGTGATACATCCGTGGAGTATTCGCTGGTGCTAGTAACTGAAATCTTGGTAACGGGTCAGGCAAATCGGGTCGATATAAAACCGGATACAAAACCGGGTTGTCTGCATTTTCCCACCCTGCAGTTCCATTCGCTGCACCGTTCAAAATAATCACATTCCCTGTCGGTAACAAAATCATATCAAGCATAACACGAGGAGTAGGCATAACCTCCATAACCCATTTGGGTTCCGGGTCAGTAACCCGTAACCTGCCACAAGTTCTAGAAGCTTCTATAAACACCTTCTGTTTATTAGCCAAATCAAACGCACCGGGATAAGCTCCACCGCAAACCATAATCTCAACTTCCGGTAAACGTGTTCCGTTCCCGGTTAAATTCAACGGTAACATAACAGAAGAACCAGTACTTGGATAGTTCCGTTTCTCTTCACCGGGTATAACCGGGTATTCTTGGATTACCGTGTTACGATTATAGTCAAAGAGAATTGAACGACGGTTAGCGAAGATGAAGAGGTTTCCGTCTGGTAAAAGATGCAAGAAAGGGTAAAGATTGTTTTCTTCACCAGGGTTAGGATCACGAGTTAAACGCAAGAATCTAAGATAGTAAAACGACACGTCGTTGAAATTCTTTGGAACAAACTCGTAAGAAAACGAATTACGACCACCAACGACAATTACTTTACCGTTAGGGAGAATTTGATTAGAAGCATACCAACGACTAGAAGTAAGATTTTGAGGAAGTTCAAGCCAATCACAGTTATTATGTTGAGGACAAGGAGTGAAGGTTCGAAGTTTGTTATAACCGTCGTTGAAACCACCGGTTTGGATGAGAGTACCGGAGGAGGAAAGAGAACCGGAAGAACACCAAGCGTCGGTTTGAAGAGTTAAAGGACGGAGTGTGTTGGTGGGAATGTCGTAGAGAATTGAATGTGCTGTGCAGTCGAGTTTGAGAGCTATGTCATGTGGATTGTAACGGCAATGACCGTTTGAAAGAGAAATGTTTGAAGGGCCGAAATCTGTACGGTCGAAGATGATTACTTTGTTGTCTTTCATTACTTGCATGTGCATGGCTGAGATGCCTATGCTTTTTTGTAGCTGAATCCAGTGTCCTCCTGTGTTGCTTGTTACGTCTCGTTTGATCACATTGCTCGTTGTGTTGTTGATGAAGAAGGTGATTGTTATCAAGAGATGAAGGATTAAAGAAGGAACATTCTTGATCTTGATCGCCATGGCTATCGAGCTTATTCTCCTTTGTTTTGTTTTTTGCCAACAAGGAGAATTGAATATATTGACACACAAGCTTTAGGGTGTTATTTATATGAATTTAATTAGTTGCACTATCACTTAGCTAGTGCAAATACTATTTTCACAAATTGACACGAAATAATACGTTCAATTTTTATCTTAATTATTTAAAAATCACATTTATACGTTGGGTACGTGTTACATCTATAGTATATACACTTATGGATTTATAGTATGAAAGTCCTAGTTCAGTGCTCCAGGGTTATTAGGTAACTCAACTAATTTGAGGTAAGGGTTAAAGAGAATTTATATGATTGAGGTTCAAACACTCGTACATGAGAAAAGTACTAATATTACATTCAGTGTACTAACATCTCCCTAGGTATAACTTATAAGTAATGTCTATTTTTTTAAAAAAATATAAGTAATGTTAACCAACATTATTTCGTTAAAAAAATGCAAGATTCTGTATTATTTGACAAGCAAAATCTTCTATATACAATGTGGGCCATTTGCGGGAAAAGTAAGGAAGGTGGGGGGGTGAGTGCAGAAAAATGAAAAAGGTTAGGTTGGAGATTCACAAGTGACTTATTACAGCACTATATTTAATTTGTTTATTTTGGTCTGAGTGAAAATTTATTGGATGAGTTTAATTAATATGAAAGGAGATGATGGATAATAAATGAGTATGCCCTATATGTATACATAAATGTAATTACGAATTGAAAGTGGAGGTGGGAGTTATGATTTTGAGAGAGAGTGGGGTTATGAGGATGGTGGAATGACGAGTGAGAGGGAGCTTGCATGCAGGGAGGGACAGCCTTGCCACAGTTACTTCTTCTGTATGTTCGTGAGCTACTCAGTTAGGTCAACCTTACAAGTCTTGCAGTCTATGGCTGAATAATAAGGGCCTTTGTGTTTTGCAGCAACTATACAAATTTTAATTGGAAGCATTGACGGTGGTGGGGGGCCTGGGGGGTTGTCAAATGTTATCACTAGCCCTGGACCAGTTTTTCCCATTTATGGTAGAATCGAGCTTCGCACAAGGTAGGTTACCATAAAATTAATGAGTACTAATGTACAAAATTAATGACTAAGGTTATTTTGGTAATACTCGAGATATTATGGCTCTTTTTGGCAAAAAAAATAGCGGATAGCAGATAAACTAGTGGATAGCGGATAAACTAGCTCATAGCGGATGAGGTATCAGATTCAATTTAAAGTGTTTGATAAAATTAGTGGTTGAAGTAGCTTATAAGTATAAAATTACGGAAATAGACAAATGTAATTAATGCTTAAAAATGAGATAGAAATTCTTTTAATGGAGGAAAAATGAGGAATTTAATTGAAGCAGTGAGGGTAAAATTGGGAGAAAAAATAGAACGCTATAAGCTATAAACTCAAACACTACTTCAAGTAGCGTTTCAAAAAAGGCTATAAGCTAGTGAGAAAACGCTAAAACGTAGTTGTGACAAACACTTACAACGAGTTGATTCGCTATAAGCTAGCGGATCAGCCTTGCCAAATAGAGCCTATATATAACTTATAGTTTATAGTTGATAAGTGCCTAGTAATTATGTGTATTATTTTTAAATAAATTCCGTATTCATTAAGCTATTTCTTGGTAATTATGATCTGACGAGAAGAGATGTCTCAAGTCAACTCTCAAGGTGAGTGTGTGGTGGAGAGAACAAAGCCATGGGGAGGATGGTGGTGATGAAAACATGAGAGGGAAAGAGAGAAACAAGTGTTTGATGTTTTAAAACGAGATGATATAGACAAAGAAAATGATGCTTTTTTGGATAGAAGATGAGGAGGAACCCAACCGACTACAAATAGTGCTTTTTAATCTCTACTTTTGCACTAGTGAAAAAAATAAACATGTGTCAAATAAATCATTTAAGTTGAATACTAAAACAAAGATTGATCAAAATAAATAACAAAACAAACAAGTATTAAAACAAAGGATAAAAATGTTATTTGAAAGGATAAATTAACAGGCACCTATAAATTTGTTCATGGGTTTAATAAGTCCCTTCGAGTAAAATTACTTCATTATAATCAATATGAATCACATATGCATCGTCAACTACATTGTCGTTAAATATAGGGATTTGTGTCGAGAAAGAAGGTGTCTCGAAAATTGCAAGACTTGAATCTTCCTTTTCATCACCGCCTGTGTTTTCTTGTAGAACCTCTGACCACTTTTTGTTAGAATGATTAGTGACATATAAAACTTGTTTTTCCTGATCATCGATGATGAAAGACTCGTCCTCATAACCTACCTTGCCAAGATTCACCAATGCAAATTCCAATTCATCGGCCTGTACACCACTATTACTATTAACCCAAATACATTTCAAAAGCAAAGTCGATACGGGGTTATCCTTTGAATTAGAGAAGTGCATTGCAGCCGCCATTACCAATAACCCCAATGTTTTGAACAGTACTCTTGTTATCTTGCAACTTGGCATAAAAGGAAGATTTATTTATGTCGTATTCGCTCCAACATACGACACTAAAGCTAGGATCATATGCTAGCCATTCCAAAGTATGAGAGGCACTACCATCTATGTTAATCTCTGATTTAAACCAGTCTATGAACGTTTTGTTAAGCTCGTTCAATACCAATTTTTGCTCATTAATTCGAGGATTTTAGGCCTTTACTCTTCCTCAGTGATAAGACAAGTAAGGTCATACTTCCTCAGTGTTGCATGTTTTAGAAAGCCAAGTTAAAACAAGCTCCAAGGGCCTAGTAGTGAACTGAAAAATATTTTGTAGAAAGACTTACAAAGAAGTGACAATATGAGGCTAATTTGTATGTGAAAAGACAGAAGAAAGAAGTGCCTCATAGTATGATTGGGGAAAGAATTTGAGATGGCAGATTCAGCTGAAATGAAATATATTATTGGTTTAGAGGTATTGAAAAAATTTCACATGAAGAGATGCAGTCTTGTTTCAACTCCACTCGTTGTGAAGGAAAAGTTATCAAAAAATGATGGTGATACTAGTGAAGATGCTTCTGTTTATATATAGTAGTAAAATTGGAAGCTTGTTGTATCTTTTAGCAACTAGACAAGATATAATGTTTGCTTCCAACTTACTTGCCAAGTTCACGCATTCTCCAAGTTCTCCAGTTGGTTCATCAAAGAGAGTTTTGAGGTACATAAAGGGTACAGTTGATTATGACTTGTGTTTTTTGAAAAACTATGAAAGTAGAGACCACCAAGTTTATGCAGATAGTGATTGAGCAAGAAGTTTAAATGATGCCAAGAGTACCTCTGATAATCTTTTACTGGATATAACAATTAAAAGAATAAAAGGGAATAGAAAGAACTCCATGAAAAGATGAAGATGATTCGAGTACCGTCGGTTCCTCGCTATCTGCTCACGGTGATTGCTAGGTTTCCAAATTTCTCTTCTTCTAATAAAACCACATCCAGCGGTCAAAACCTTTTAGTCCGAAGGTACTGTTTTTCTCTCTTTCACTCTGCTGCCTGCCGTCCCCCCTCTCTAATTCTTCTCTAGGTCTTTTAATTATCATTAGCTCCTTTTCTTGTGCTCCACTCCACGTGTTCTCCTTGTTGGACTTTTTGGTCCTTCTTTTTGTTGGGCCTCCATGACAATATGGCTTAACAATTTAGCTCCTGCACAATACTCACACCACGTGAGTATCTATATATTTCTAAAATTACCATCAAGTTAATTGTGTAGGTGAGATAAGAATGAAGTCCCAACAATCAAATTAATCCATTTCACAATGAGGTACTTTTACTCTCTACATTAAGATCAACACAAGTTAGATCAAAATGCTTAAAAATTATGATTCAATTTAATTATAATCATTAAAATATTCTAACAGATTAACCATGTCCAATTAACATCAAATTAAGACAAAAACAAACTGTAAGTCTAGAGTATATGACAATTTTCCCTTCATAAAGAATAGAAAAACTAGATAATTTTGAGAATTATCATAAAGCAGTTAGATATAATAGGTTTAATAACAATTAATGACAAACAGATAAATATATTTGCCAAAAACACCACAAGGTGAATAAAAACCATTTGCCCTCGTCATCGTCATCAACATCAATAATAAACAAAAGACCTACAATAATAATGATTACAAGTGATATACCTTTTTTTGTTTTTTTCCTCTGTTTTTTCTATTTTGTTATTCTACTATACATTAATACGTAAAAGGATACATATATACTATTTCTAATTATGTCAATGCTGATGCACCCTGTTGCATATACACAACTGCAGCTGAAGATTTCCTTGACAAAAATTTCATCAATGAACACATAAATAAACTGTTCATAAACACCACTTGTAAAACAGTTTGCATTTTCTTCATTCATTGGTAGTTCCTCTCCCTCTATATTTGTACCTAAAAGCCCAATACATATAATGCAAAAAGTTCAATCCACTGAGCACACACATGAGCCAATAGAATCTCTCCAAGTGATACTGATTAAGATTTGCACCAGATAACCATGGTTTATCAGTGGTATTGCCAGTGACACTTTTAACTATAGAGACAATCACTGAACTTAGATAGTATCCCATTGCTAAAGAAGCCCATGAAAGTGATGTTGCCAATGATCTCATATTTTCTGGTGCTTCTGAGAAGAAAAACTCTAACAATCCAGCTAATGTGAAAAGATCAGCTGAACCAAGAAATAAGTACTGAAAAGCTATCCAAAGAAATGTTATAGGTAATGGTTTTGTTGCATCATTAAGTAGGTTTGAGTTAGTGGCTACCCTTTGTCTTTTTATTTCAACAAGTGCAGCTACAACCATTGCAACTATAGAGAGTACTAATCCAATTCCAATTCTTTGAAGATGAGTTATTCCCATTTCTGATTTGGTTACTTTTCTTGCATAAGGGATTATAATGTGGTCATATATTGGTGCTAGGATCATGAGAAATAGTACTGGAAAAACTGGTAATGAAGCTGGTGGAACTTTAAGGGAACCAAGTTTTGTGTCCATAGTGGCAGCTTGTTCAACTGAGAATGTTGAGAGTTGAGCTAAGCAGCAGTTGAGCATGATTGTACAAGCAAATATTGGAAGAACTTTGAATACTACCTTTACATCTTCTACCTGTTGCACTGTGCATTCTAGTGATGAAAATATTGGCTTGTTTTCCACTGCATTGTTGAGAAATTTTAGGGACTTTGTTGGGGTTTGAGTTGGTAGTGTGGTTGTTTTTGTTGTTTCTTCATTTGATTCTTTTGTAATTGAGTTTGGATTAGAAGGACTTGAAGCCATATTCATAACAACACTGCTAGAGTTTCTGTAGGTGCAGCTATTTAGTGAAGCAGCAACAAGTACCTGCTTGATTTTAAAACATGAAGCACATATCTTATTGAATTAGCCAAATAGGAATAAGACAACAATAGAGGAAATAAAAAGAGAAATGAGATGTTATTATATTCAAGGTTTCGAAACATGTTTGTGACCGCGATCTAGGCTGCGACGTAAAGGTTTTTGATGTCTCTGCGAGTGCCACACGACTGTAGATGAGGCCGTATCGCCAGATTTGACTACGATTTTCTGTAATACGAAGGATCGTGACTAGAGCTGTCAATCTGGGCCCGATCGACAGGGCCCAGTCTAGCCCAATGGGCTAAAGTGCGAAAGTGGGTTGGGTTTGGCCAGTCAGTTATCAACTGAGCTGTGTTTTTGTAGCCCAATCCAGCCCAAAACACTGGGCCAACGGGTCAGCCCAGTCAAATTTCTAATAAAGGGAAGCACAAAAAATTGTTTAAGAAAGCATAAAAAACAGAAATGTTTCAGTTCTTTCTAAGCCTCTATTATTTAAGTCTAGCCTAGCCCAGAACACTAGGCCATCAGGCCGGCCCATTAGTTTGGACAAAAATTTACATCTATAATCGCGACGAGACTGTAATTTAAACCTTGAATGTATTAAAATTATAACTAAACAAAAACGTAGAAATTACCTTTAAAATGGTTGTAAGTGGACTTCCAGAAGGGATTTTGTTTCTGTAAGTATAAGAGCCTGCCAAGAAAACTGGGATAGAAACAAAGATGCTAATAGTAGATATGGCAAAACCCCATTCCCAACCTTTGTTGTCTTCAACCCAAACAACAAAAGTGACTGCAATAAGGGCACCACATGATAAGCAGAAGACAAAGTAGTTGAAGAAGGTTGATCTATGTTTTCTTCCAAATGGGGTACTTTCATCAAATTGCTCACCACCATGTACTGGAAGTGACCCTTTAATTCCTCCAACTCCTAGAGCTACTAGATAGAGACCAGCAAATAGCATTGCTGCTTTTCCACCATTGACTTCCTCACATGGTGTGTGTAATTCACATTTTGTTGGCTTTAGTGAAGGCACACGAGCTTGTATTGTAAGTACAATTAGACCCTGCATAAATTATTCCAAGTTTCTTAGCATATGTCACATTTTTACTACTATATTACATAGCAGGTTAATAAGAATGTGTCAGCTGCTTCAGTTGATTTATTTTCTTATGTGCAGCATCTATGTCAAAGTTTCACAACTCATAGGAAAGATTTTCACAAGAGAAAAATATAGAATAATATAACTCGTTGGACTATATGACAATATTATGAATAAAAGCTTCTTCCAATTAGTTAAGATCAGCTACATGAATCATGAAAAGTTTGTGTTTTATCCAAAACCAAGTTTCCAAAGAAGTCACCTAGTTCTAATAGATCATTTAACATTACTCTATATTTGCGGTCCATAACTTTCCAAAGAAGTCACTTAGTTCTGCATATTTAAGAAATCTTAATTAGTTGCCTTGTTACAATACCTAGAGCAGTCAATTTTGGCCTATTTTGACGGCGGCCCGGTTGGCCCACATTTTGGGTTAGGTGGGCTCTTTAAATACTGATCTGAAAATAACTAGGCTAATTCGGCTCGGCATGATTAGTACGCTGAGCCAAGTTGGACCGACTTTTTATATATTTTTTAGAAATCTGAACTATTTTACTTGTTAAAATGTCGGGTTTAGCTGGGTCGGGCTGGACCAAAGAATACACAGTCCAATGACTTTATGGATTGTACTGACCTGTTTTTTCAAGTTAGCCCGATGGACCGAGCCGAGGTGTGCGTTTTGACACCTCTAAAATTGCAAGAAAACATCAACAGGCGAGTACCAATAGGATGGTAACACCGGAGGCATTGCATTTAAAATAGCAGGCCTGAACCTCCTAAACCTCACTACTCTCACTCTCATCACTCTCAATCCACACTCTTAGATCAATTTAGCTGAAATCTTCCTCCTATTGTCATCAATATCACGGTATGTACCTAATCTTCTCATCATTTACGTTTTTTTTGCGCATTTTCGCTGTGTTTCGTTCTCTGGATTTTCAAAAATCGAGCTTGGTTCAGTTGCACATTAACCGAACCGGTTCGGTCAACCGTGCGCCGAACCGGTTTGGCTGGCCGTACGCCGAACCTGTTATGGGAGTTTTCAGCTAGTTCTGGTTCGGCCAATCGTGCTCCGAACCGGCTCGGTTCCTGTGCTTTCGAACCTACCTGTTGAACAGATTGTGCAGACAACATGTTTTTTAACACACTGTTTGATTTTATTTCGATTAGTTAGGTACTAATATGGATGAAAGTGGCGTTCCTGAGTCTGATGCCCTTGTTGTTGATTATACAAGTTCATTTGAGACGAACGAAGTCTTTGCTACTCGCGATGACTTACTTGTGTATGTTTGTTCCGTTGTGCGTACTCTTGGGATGGTTATTGTCATCAACCGGTCGGACAACGGACAAAGGTCAGGGAAAATCTTCTGTGAACTGGTTTGTGAAAAGGCGGGAAAATACAAGCATGCGGAAATGGTTCCTACGGGGAGCAGAAAATGTTGTTGCAAGTTTCGCCTAAAGGGAAAGTTTATCAAAAAACTTGATGGATGGATATTGAGCGTTATGTGTGGAACACATAACCATGCGTTAATGTCTTACGGTGAAGGTCATCCCCATAACAACAAATTAACGACAGAACAGAAGGAAGTTGTTAATAGAATGACGAAGAACTTGATTCCACCTAATCGGATCTTGGCCGAACTAAGGTCTATGTACCCCGTAGACAGCCACTTGAATCTCAAACAAATACACAATGCGCATTCAAGGTTACGATCAAATAATCGTCAGGGTAGGACTGAACTCCAACAGTTGATGACTTATTTGGAGCGTGATAAATAGGTGTATTGGCATAGAGTTGAATATGGGACTGAGGTTATCACCGACATGTTTTGGGCACATCCAGACTCGATTGAGCTTCTGAATACATTTCCCATTGTTTTGCTGATTGATTCCACCTACAAGACAAACCGGTACAAGTTTCCATTATGTGAGATTGTCGGGGTCACATCAACGGAGCATACTTTCTCTGTTGCCTTTGCTTATGTCAATTGGGAGAGGAAGAATAATTTTGTTTGGGTTCTTGAAAAACTGAGGTCATTGATTAGAAGACCGGAAGATGTGCCAAAGGTCATACTTACCGACTGTGACACACCTATTATGAATGCTTTGGCAATTGTTTTTTCGGAATCCGCAAACTTGTTGTGCCAATTCCACATAAAAAAGAATGTAAGGGCGAAGGCTAGGGTGTACATTCATCCCGCGATTGCTCAAGAGAGCGACGAAGAGCGACCGATAAATAGAGTCGACGAAGTGATGGAAGCATTCCAAAAAGTTGTCCATGCGAAGACGGAGGAAGTGTATGAGTTGGCTATGGAGCAATTTGAGGCTATTTGTCAACCATTTGACAATCTTGTTGCCTATGTGAAGAAGCAGTGGACCACCCCCCTATAAAGAGAGATTTGTAGAAGCGTGGATAAACCGTCATATGTACCTCGGCAACACCACGACCAACCGAGTGGAGTCAGCGCACTCAAACTTAAAGAAGGTTTTGCATGACAGTAGGGGCGATTTGTGTAAGTGTTGGGATTCGGTTGATGAAATGCTAAGAGTACAACATGGTGAGCTTAAACGACATTTTGAGTTGAGCCTCAGCAGAGTCAAATATAGTCATTGGAGCAAAATTTATGACAACCTAAAGGGTTTAGTTTCTTCAGCTGCGATGGACCATATTGGCAAAGAGTTGAAGCGTAGCTTCATTGATATGGAGTCTTCCGAATGTGGATGGATCATAAGAAAGACGCGCGGTCTACCGTGTGCATGTGAGCTTGCTATGTAATTCATTCATCTAACTATTTTAGTTTTATATAAATGATTTTAGATTATGTTTGTAAAAATTATTTTGTAGCTACACAACGAACCTGACTCGCTTTCCATTGGATATAATTCATAATCACTGGAAGAGACTCAATTTCAAGGTTTCCTACAATAAAGATTCTTCTGAAATTCTAAATGATGAGTTGAATTTGAAGATTGAATTGGAGGCTATACAACGGAGGTTTGATGCTGTTGATCGTCCTGGTAGAGTAATGATAAAGCAAAAAACACGTGAGTTGGCATTCCCGGACACTACTTCCATGTGTCCACCTCCGAAACCAACCACTACCAAGGGGGCACCTAAAAAGGAAAAGGGGAAGGGGAAGAAGAAGGAGAAGAAAGATGAGTTCTCAACAAAGCGAGAACCATCATACTGGGAACATGTTGATCACATTTTTGACTCAAAACAAGATAGCACATCCGCTGCTGCTCAGTCTCGCAACCGCCATACTCCCCCGGTATCAAAGTCATCAACTCCAGCCCAAGTATATTGCAATTACCTAAAGGGAAAATGTCTAAAAGTGGAGCTCCTACACCCCCGTTACCAAAAAAGATCAATCCTACTCCATCATCAATCGAAAAACCAACCCAATCCTACTCCACTATGCCAGTAACTCAAATTCAAGGGCTCACACTAAACCCAACCTCTGATATCATTCGGTCAGAGTCATACAAAGAATTCATAGGTTTATTGCCTATAGAGATACATCGTTTTGTTGATGATATATTGAATGTGGAAGGTGACAGCAACTGTGGGTTTCGGTGTGTAGCTGCACTTCTTGGAAGGGGTGAGGAAGATTGGTGGAGTGTGAGGAAAGACTTATTTGCAGAGGTTCAGCGAGACTACGACTTGTACTCCAACTTGTTTCATGGGATGGGCAAAGTCACCTATGTTATGAAGGCTTTGATGAAACAACATGTTGAAAAAAACGGAAATGAGAATTGGATGACTCTGCCAGAATGTGCTTATTTGATTGCAAATGCGTACAAGGTCGTGTTGGTTTGCTGGTCTCGTCATCTTTCCTTTTCGGTTTTTCCATTTCAAATTGCACCAATCAAGAATGCACCGGTGTACCACATATGCTTCACGGGGAACCACTTTGTATACATGATGATGAAAAGAGGACAAAATTCAGAAAAGACATAGCAAAGGATTGGCCCAAGCCATTCACAGGACGCTTGCAACAATGGAATGCTTTAACCTTAGATACTTACGGTGCTCCTCCTTGTATTGACTTAGATAAAGATTAATGTTTAATTCAATTTGGTTGTAACTTTTGAGTTTGGTTAAGTACTATTAAGCCCATCAAGCAAGTTTGGGTGAAGAAGTAACCGCCAAACGACGTTGGGGCATCCGACGCCAAGGGGAGAAATAACGACGGAGCATGGATATGCAACATGGAATCAGACCCTCTTCTAGCTTTAGCGATGGTAGGAGAAGTCATTACTCCAGGGAAATCTTATTTCATACAGGATGAATTATCTCAGCAGGGTGTGTTTGCAATCAAAGCTACTCCTATGGGTTCTAACTTGGTTCTATCGGAAGGAGACATAGAAGATGGGAATTTTTTTGAGTACATTGATGATGCTCGTGAATGGCTTTATCAATGATTCAAATGGATTCGGCCATGGAAGCCAACGGATGTTGACCCAGAGAGGACTACTTGGCTAAGGTGTTATGGCATTCCGGTGCACGCTTGGAACTCACTATTTTTTCCAAGTTGGCTGCGCATGTTGGTGAGTTTGTTTGTGCTGACCTTAACACTGAGAAGAAGAGATCCTATGATGTCTCACGGATTATGGTTCGTACTCAGGTGCCGGGAACGGTAAATATGGAGATTCACGCGGTTATTAACAATGTTCCTTTCTCTATCAAAGTTGTGGAGGATTGGGGAGGTCCGGTTGAATGGCGTAACAAGGCACAAAATTATGACGAGGGGGATGACGTTGACTCAAGTTCAGGTGATGATTATTCAGATCATATGTACGCAGGCACCGGAGACGTTCATGGTGAGGAAGAGCTAGGGGAATTGGAATTGAATGCATTGCTTAATGCCGTGCGAAATTCCGGGAAGGTTGACCCGAACATAATGGTTAACGTTTTGACTAAAGCGTTAAGAGTCTCCAATGACGAAGTTCTAAGAATGTCCAATGGAGTTAGTCCGTCCAACGGATGCTCCCCTATTCTTTCTGTTGGTAGTTTTGTGCAGGAAACAAATCCATCTATCACTGACAAGCTGGTCAGTACTTCCGTGGGAGGATCACGTGTTGTTAAGTCTCAAGAAGTGGTTCCCCAATCTTGCCCATTGAAACATCTCACAGGTTGTCAATCTCTAGATCTCCCTTCAATTCCAAATGTGCTTATTTCTCCAAATCCAGGTCATGCCTTACCGAAAAGAAAGCAGAGAAAATTGTTACGAGTAGGAGTCAAAAAGAAACCGTCGTCCGGTAAACTGAAGAAAGCTACCCGAGAGCTTGCCGAAGTCTCGGGTGAGTCTAACCAAGCAGCTGTTGAACCGCAACCGTCCCATCAAGTAAGTAAGCATGATTCATCTTTGTTTTCAGCTGGCACAGTTTTATGTGGGGGTTCAATTTCTAGTGGAGACATTGGTTTGTGCAACAATAAGTTCTGGGCCCTCCAGAGTAAGGGGGTAGCAAGAAAAGCCTGGGAAAATGCCAAGCGCTTAGGGGTTGAAGGTAACTTACCAGATGATCATTATATTGAGCTGATTGAAAACGGGGAAAGAAGAGACGAAGCAGAGAGTAGTAGGAGGGTGCATAACAACCTGAATCCATGAATATCTTATCTTTAAATATTAGAGGGTGGGGTGACCGCGGGAAGCGTCGCCAATTGGTTTCTGTTATAAATTCAGGTTCTTTCGATTTTGTTTGCATTCAGGAGACGAAAAGGGAGGTGATGGTAGAGGGAGAGGTTGGAATGTTATGGGGGAACCGATCCTTCCAATGGCTTCATCAACCCTCAAGTGATTCTTCGGGAGGGATTCTATGTTCTTGGCTTGAAGGGGCCTGTTTGGTGACGTCTCATTTTTCTGGTCTTGGTTTTCTTGGCATTAGTGCGGTTGTTCGTAATAAAGTTGTTCATGTGGTAAACATCTATGCACCGTGCTCTGCGGGTGCGAGACGAAGGCTGTGGGCTGAGTTGGTAGCGGTTAAACAAAGTCTAGGGGCTGGAGAGTGGTGTATTGTAGGGGATTTTAATGCTGTTTCTAGCAGTTCTGAAAGAAGGGGAAAAAGTGGGAGTACCTCTCAAGTTGAGTTAGATGATTTTAACAGCTTCATTGTAGACATGGATCTTGTTGATGTTCCGGTGTCGGGGAAGAAATTCTCTTGGTTTTGCTCAGATGGAATCTCTATGAGCAGGTTGGACAGGTTTTTGATTTCAGAGGGTCTTATGGTTGATTGGGGATCACAAGTCAGTGGATTGGCAATCGGGACATCTCCAATCATTCACCTATTTGGCTTCTTCGGTCATCGAATGATTGGGGCCCAAAGCCGTTTCGTTTCTTCAACGCATGGCTGAGTCATGATGACTTTTTACCTTTTGTTCAATCTTGCTGGAATGGTTTTAGCAATACAGGTCAAAAGGCTTTTGTTTTAAAAGAAAAGTTGAAGTCTCTCAAAGGAAGCATTCGGAGTTGGAATAAAGAGGTTTTTGGTAAAGTCGACTTGAACATTGATACTCTAGTTCGGGATCTGAATTCGTTGGACGATATGTTGTGTGAAGGGTGGGATAGTGACGTCGTGGCAAACAGAAGAGAAGTTTCTGTCGCTTTGGAAGGAAATTCGTGCGAAGGAATCTCTATTGGCTCAAAAGTCTAGAGCAAGGTGGATAAAGGAGGGGGATATGAATTCAAAATACTTCCACTCTCTAATGAGGTATAGAAGAAGACGGTGTAGTGTGGTTATTCTTAGAGATGACGGGGAGCAAGTGGAGGAGGTGGATGCGGTGAAATCTTTTGTAAAACAACATTTTGAGAAGTGCTTTTCTGAGGCAAATCATAATAGGCCACTTTTGGGCGGTCTTCAGTTCAAGCGTTTGACTTCACCTCAAGCGGATTCTTTGATCCAACCTTTTACTGAGGAAGAAATAAGGATGGGTGTCTGGGAGTGTGATGGGGATAAAAGTCCGGGTCCGGATGGGTTCAATCTCAACTTCATTAAGTCTGGTTGGAGTTTCATGAAAGAGGATGTGGTAGGTTTTTTCAATGAGTTTTTCGCGAATGCTTTCCTCCCCAAAGCTATCTCGGCTTCATTCATCGCCTTGGTTCCTACGAACGATAATCCGCAAGGTTTGGGGGAGTTTAGGCCTATATGCTTGATTGGGTGCATATACAAAATATTGGCCAAGGTCTTAGCTTCTCGGCTCAAGAAAGTTATGCCAAGTATTATTTCTCATCATCAATCAGCATTTATAGGGGGGCGACAAATTCTTGACGGTGTTGTGGTGGCAAACGAGTTGGTTGATTATGCCAAAAGAAGCAAGGAAGAATGTATGTTGTTCAAGGTGGACTTTGAAAAAGCTTATGATTCCATCTCTTGGAATTTCTTGTTTTACATGTTGACTAGAATGGGTTTCCCCCAACGTTGGATTGCTTGGATTAAGTCTTGTGTGTGTACTAGCTCCATGTCGGTTCTAGTGAATGGTAGCCCAACTCAAGATTTCAAAGTTCAGGGTGGTTTGCGACAAGGGGACCCTTTGTCGCCTCTCCTCTTTCTTATAGTGGCAGAGGCCTTGTCGGTGATGATGATGAAGGCGGTGGATATTGGTGATTACCAAGGTTTTTCTTTCAATGAGGATTTGAACTTTTCTATTCTTTAATTTGTGGATGACACAATGTTTGTGGGTAAAGCTTCTTGGGCAAATCTTTGGAGTATCAAGTCTATTTTGAGATCCTTTGAGCTTGTTTCCGGTTTGAAGGTAAATTTTCACAAGAGCAAGCTTATAGGTATCCACACTCCGGATGGGTTTTTGGAGAGAGCTAGCACTTTCTTATTTTGTAGAACGGAATCTATCCCCTTCAAGTTTCTGGGAATCCCAATTGGAGCTAATCCGGGGAGGGAAGCAACTTGGAGCTATGTTTTAGGAGCAGTTAGAAAGCGGTTGTCTTTGTGGAAGGGTCGGTTTCTATCCATTGGAGGCCGGGTAACTCTTATAAACTCCGTTCTTAATAGCATGCTGCTATATATATATATGTATTCTTTCTATAAAGCTCCGAAGGTAGTAATCAAGAAGATGGTTAAAATCCAAAGGGATTTTCTTTGGGGTATCAAAGAGGGGGAGAGGGGAATGTGTTGGGTGGCTTGGGATAGTATTTGTAAACCAAAGGAAGAGGGAGGTCTCGGGATCAAAAACCTGGAATTATTTAATATAGCTTTGTTGTCTAAGTGGAAATGGAGAGCTTTATCGGATCCCCGTGTGAGTTGGAGTCGTATGTTATCTTGTAGGTTTGGAGATTTGGCCTCTTCATTAGTTCAGGATTTGGTGGATGGTAATCGTCGTAGGGACTCGGGATCCATTTGGTGGAGGGACTTGGTGAACTTGGATGTTAATGTAGAGGAACAAAGAAGGTTTGCTTGGTGTGTTAGAAGAGGTTTGGGTGATGGTGCTTCAATTAATTTCTGGAAAGACCAATGGCTTGAGATTGACCCTTTGTTTAAGGTCTTTCCTCTCCTGTATAATGGTGTTGGACAACAGAATTTAACGGTGGCTGAATCCGGTGTTTGGCATAATGATTCTTGGCGTTGGTTGGAACCTTGGCATCTCGGTAATGATGTTGTCCGAACAGCTGAGGCAGATATTTTGCGAGATATTCTCCAGCCCGTGGCTCCAACGAGAATGAAGATGGATTCTTGGATTTGGCCGCTCGATAAATCGAAGAATTATTCGGTTAAAACCTTTTATATTCAGCTGGTCCGTGGTGATTTATCCTCTAATGTCTCGGTGTAGCAGAATTTTTTTGCAGGTTTATGGAAATCAATAGTGCCTTCGAAAGTGTTGGTTTTTGGCTGGCGGTTGCTGTTGGATGCGTTGCCGGTGCGCGAGCAACTATTGCGCAGGAATGTTCTCCACTTGGAAGACGATGCTCATTGCTCATTCTGTCACGTTCAGCGTGAGTCCGTGAATCATTTGTTCCTTCATTGCGGGTTCGCGAATTCGGTTTGGAAGTGTGTTACATCTTGGATTGGTGTTGCTCTTGATTTGTCTTTGGATGTTGTTGGTCTTGTCCACCAGTGTTGCTGCTTGTGTAAGGGGAAGAAAGCAAAACGCACGAAGCACGTGGTTTGGTTAACCACTTGTTGGAGCATATGGCTGGCGAGGAATGGAGCTATTTTCAATAATGAGGAGCCTAATATCGAGATGGTGGTGAATCGTATTAAAAGTCTTTCTTGGTGTTGGTGTATTTATACATTGAATTGTAATTCCTCCTTTTCCATTTCAATGTGGTGGTCTAATCCACTACAATGCTTAAACAATTTGTAGTCTTTAGGGGGAGAAATAGTGAGTTAGGTTGCTTATCCTCACTGTAGTGCAGGTGGTACGAGGTACTCTTTTTCCTCCCCGAGTCTTTTTCCCATTGAGTTTTGGCTTAGGGAGGTTTTGAGGAGGCCCTCCCCCTTTCCTTTATTCCCATTGTAAGGGCTGGGCACCCATTGTGCTCCCTTCAATGAAAGTATTGCTTATCTAAAAAAAAGTACTATTAAGACACATCTATTGTTACAATATCATTATTTATGCTATTTGTTGAGTTTCAGTTAAATTGAAGTAGTTATTTTACAGGTAGAATTACAACAATTTTGGCCAAAATTTGTCCAACAAGTTATTGTCCAGAAACTTAATGTTTCTGTCTGGTAACAGATAGGTTCGGCCCATCCAAGGCCGAACCTCTTCGGCTAACGGATGGCCGAACCTACCAAAATAACAGCTTCTCAGGTTCGCACACCCCTTGGAAGGTTCGGTTGAGTTAAGCTCGAACCGATTCGGATTTCACAGGACCGAACCGAGTTTTTTAAATACTCGGTGGATGTCCACCCGAACGGGTTCGGCCACCCGTGTGCCGAACGGGTTCGGCCACCCGTGCGCCGAACCCTATGTTTTTAAAACGCCACCTGATTACCATGTGAGTGCAATTTGGGGATAAACAAAAATTAGGGATATCCACCGAGTAGAGGGGAGTTGTACGAAGTATGGGCCAATATCAATTGGTATGAACGAATAAGTGAATGGCAAAGCACATGGACTTGCATTGATTACATAAGTGACACATACCCATCTTTTTCTCTTCCTTATTCCCTCTATTTTCACCCAGAAAAAGAAATCAAACCAATAAAATATCACAAATTGTGTTTTTTTTGGACAACACATAATTTAATTAGAACAAGACAGTGATCCTACCAATCCTCAAATATTGACCAAAATATAAATGAATGGTCTAGTTCAATTCTATAATAGAAAAAAAGTGTAAAAAACAAGCATGAGGGCACGTGTTTATCATTACATATGTTCCCTACCTTAGTTTATGGACCATAACAGAGACAAGGACTTATTATAATCCACTATTAAGAGTTAGTTATGAAACGTCACTATGAGATATTGCCATTTTCGTCTCTAAGTTATATATAAATATGTGTGCTACAAGGGTCGTGAATGGTGATAATGGATCATTAAAATGACAACCACACACGTGGTTCATGAACTGACTATATATATGCGAACTTACCATATATGCTCTTTAAAAACTTCCAGAATATAGTCCAAAAAAATATAACTATATATAGAATACAATTCAGACAACGTACAAATTCGTTAACAAGTTCTTTTAACATAAGATAATCTATGGGACCACGCACAGCCATGGCTTAAAAGTAAACGTGGCATTAGCTAACTTCACTAGGTTTCTCTTCTTTGACCCAAAAATATACTAGGTTGCTTACCAATAAATTTTTTTTAATTAGTTACTTGTAGTAATAGCAACACTTATATATGGTCAAGGTTTCAATTTCCGTTTGTGAACATCGTTATAGAGGCTGAACTAATCTGTGATCGATCTCATTATAAGGAATCAGATTCAGAATTCGTTCTTTCTAGTGTATAATGACAGTTATACTGGGACAACCTTGTAATTAATGATTGAGGTTGTTAAATAAATATTTATATAAAAAAAAGAAGATAAAGGGGTCCTATATAAGTAGGGGTGACATTTGAGGAACCCAAACGACAAAAGACGATTTACTAAAATAAAAGGGTGTTATACCAACAAAAAAATATAACAAATAAAGGGGTCTTAGGCCATCCATGTAATTAAATAGGTTGCATGAAAAATAATACGTGGGGTCTCTCCTTATATTTTTTTTTGACAATGGGGTCTCCTTTATCTTTTTGGGTTACAAGGGGTCTCCTTATTATATATAAATAAATAAATAAATAAATTAAGGATGCTTCTAATGCATGTTTTTACATCCTATTATTGACGATTAATTATTGTTGAAAAACTTCTGACCACTCTTTTTTTTATTGACTGACCACCCTTAATGAGTGAGATCTTCCTTCTCAATCACTTTTTCCCTATCTATAAGGTTTGAATAAAGTTATTTTTTTAAAAAATCTGAGCCCACTTAATGGAAACAACACAGTCTTGTTTCTATTGCATGGTTTAAGAAAATTTACAAATAATTTATAGAAAAGATATGGTAAATTCTACCATACCCATCTAAAGTGGGGTGAGTGTGATACCTTCTAGGCAAAACTAGATAAAATACTTAATGACACATTTTTATTCTATTTAAATATTTTAAAATAAAAATAAGGTACATTCTACCATACCCATCCAGAGTTGTGTGAGTATCATACCTTCTAAGCAAAATACTCAATGACACCTTTTTTTATTTAAATATTTTAAAATAAAAATAACTATTAAACTAATTTTGCCTAATTTTACCTAGAAGGTATAATACCCAGCCAACTCTAGATGGGTAAGGAAGTAATCACCAAAAAGATATTTACTAGTAAATGAAAAAAATAAATAATCTTTAATGGAAATCATAATATTTAATAGTTTAATTAAAAATTTAATATATGATTATTGATAAGTTCGACACCTACACCTACACCTTTGATACCTTATGATATGTAAAGATCCTATGATATTTTAGTATTTAATTTCTATCCTTAAATCTACTATAATGTGACAACAAAACTTATATTATAAAAATAAAAGACAAAATCTCCCCCACCATCATTATTTTATCTCCCCCACTCCATTAAGCTAAAGGAAAAAAGTTGGAAGGCATTAAGAGCCGTATTATGTGCCTTCCCATTTCAGTGATGTTGCTAGATGCTGACCACAAAGATAAAATACTAGTATATGTAATTATGTTCATTTTAGTTTTGATAAGTTATAATTATGTTCATAATGCGTAACCCTTTTTATCACCAATCTTTGTCTTTTATCATTTCTACCACAAAGATTGTGATTTTAAGATTAAGAAAAACTCTACCAATATTTTTTTCAATTTTTTCCGGATAAAATATGAAGGCACAAAGCTATGTGAATCAGTCAAAAATGTAAAACTATAAGCTCATATTTCATCTTTATTTTTAATACCGATTCTCAAACTTGGTCTGTTAATTAACTTATGTTTGGATAACTTATGGAAACTATATTTTATGGCAATTTATTAAGTGTTTTTATCTTTTTTCAACAAGCTCTTTATGCCCAAACAAATCATAAATATGTTGGACACAATGAGTGCATTTTGATTTGCTAAATTGTAATGGACTGGACCGGACAATTTCTATTATACCCTGTTTGATTTGAAAATTCTTCATGTACGTACCTCACAAAACTAGGGTACAACTTATTGTCCCACGGTACAACTTTCAGATCACCTAAAAAAACCATAACATTATTTTTATTTCCTACTTAATAACTCTCTCTCTCTCTCTCTCTCTCTCTCTCTCTCTCTTTCGTCCATCTTCTCCATCGCACATTTTTCTTTATAACTTTTTAATTACATAATAATATATAAAATCATTATACAGCTTGGAAAGGAAATTATAGTAAAATATACATTTTTTTTGTATGTGATGTTCATTGTTCACCAGACAATGTCCTGGTCAAAAACTTGTTTAGTACTGTTCTGTATAGTACTTTCAAGTCCAGTCCAATACTTTCCTATTTGCAAATTAAACATACCCATAATTATACATATAATTTTTGTTTTGTATTATATATATATATATACATATAAAATAAAAAGTTAGAGAGAATGAGATGAAGAATTGATACATCTAGATTACGCCCAGAAAGCTCCATTTATGCCATTTGATAGGATAACCTTTCATACAATTCACAAGGCTTTTTGTTTTTTGAGAAAGTAGGAGAGGGAATGCGGCAAAAAGAAAGAGGAATCAAGGGATGGATAAGCATTTTAAACATTTTGTGAAAAAAGAAAGAGGAATCAAGGGGATGGATAAGCATTTTCAAACATCGTTCACATTAATTAATTTTTTCAGATTCGTATTAACACGTCACATCTTCACCTCTAGCAAAGACACGCGTACCCATTAATTAATTAATTAAACACCCCCTATCATCTTCTCCTTTGTCCTATTCCTAAAACATTTGAAAGGAAAAACAAAATCATAGGCACATGGTAACAAAAAGAGCAAGTATAGCTAGCTAGGCATTGCATATATAGGTAGCAAAAGTGATGATGATGACATGGAGATAAAATAAGGGAGGTGTAAATAGTAATAATAGTTGTTACTTACCAGGAGCTCAATAACTGCACTTATTAAGTAGACATGATAAGTGGTGAAAAATGCATCAGACAAGAAACCACCTAGGAGAGCAAGAAGGAAGGCGGTTCCCATGAAATTTGTTACATTGTTAGCAGATTTCGAAGGTGACATATGCATATATTGTTTCAGGTACAAAACTAAATTGCTTGCATTCGCCAAATATGCCAAATTCTCCAATATCTCCACCACTACATAAAACATCCTCCAAATCAGTGTCACATGAATGATCACATCTATTTTTATTATTGGTACGTCCTTCTTATAAACAAGACCCACAATTGGACTTAGCTAATAAAAATGAATTTTTTATTTTATTTATTTTTGATGAGTAGAAAAAAGAGAAATTTGAAACTGACCCAGAACGAAGGAAGCTGCAAGCATGCCTCCATGGTGGCCTTTAAGAGCAGGTTTGTTCTTCCAGTCAACATAGCCTTCCCATCTGGTAATTTGTGGTGCTTCTTGTTCCTACAGAATTTGTTATTTGTTATATATGTACATATATATGAATTGTATATATCATGATGGTGGGATGGGAGTGAAAAGGAAAAGAGAGAAAAAAGGAACTCAACATACCATGTTTCTTGCTTTGGATCGTGAGAAAGGTTTCGATGGTTAATGGGAGATGGTGGGAGATTTAAAGGAGAGGGTGTGGACTGTAGAGCGAGAGGAATAGCCTTTCAAGTTGGGCATAATGGTCATCACACAAATACTACTACCATTTAACATTAACATTAATGAAATTGACTTCAATCTTCTTTTATGTTTTCACACTCAATATGTTTTGGGCCTTTGGTTAATGTTTGTTGCACCTTACACGTGATTTTTTCTTTTTTTACAAAAATAATATTATTCATTCATTTTATAGATTCCTTCAAAAATAACACAAATTCGACATTGCTAATATCAAACAAGAAGAGTTTCCGAAGAAACTCACATTAGCAAAGTTAATAACATAAAATAGCAAAACACCTATAAATGTGACAAAATAAAAGTGATTGGAATACCAGTGCTTCTAGATTGTAACTCCTAGTCATTGGTTGAATATAAAGTGAATCGAAGTTGAGCTGTCAATCTGAACCAAATGACCACCACAACAAGATGGGAAATAAAAAATGTCGCACCAAGACGACAGACAACAATAACGACGTCGCACTCGGACGACAGACTGACAGAAAAATACGAAATAAAAGCTAAATCTATATGGAAACTCTAATATTGGATTTCTTGACATATATTCTCTTCGATTCTGTTCTCAAAACAAGTGGCAGACCCAAGATCCTCAATCAAGTGGTGGAAAAAAATTCATTATCAAAATTGTCAGTTTATTTAAAAGTAAATCCTCAATTAGTCTATAAGCTTACATTCATTCTACAATTTAATATATTAAAACAATAAGTAGTTCCTAACGTTTGTGATGTCCATCAAATTAATTCTCAAAGTTTAGTCACTTACAGAGACTAATGAGAGAAATTTCTTAGATTAGTCACTTACAACACTTTTGACTGAAGAGCTCCCCATTCGCTCAGTCTAGGAAGTAATCGTCAGCGCTTTTAACATAAGTGGTATATCTCTCAGATTAGTCAGCATTTTTTTCCTGGAAGTGCTACTTATTCTATGACTATAGGTAGAGCTTCATAAAGAAAGCGCTACTCTTTCCCCACCTTTTTTTGTTTTTTTACGTTTGCCAGCACTAATAATTTCTTTTTTACTAATTCAACATCCCTGTTATGCAACTCGACCAATACTGTACTGAACAAAGAATTGAGAACATTTTCAATGAACAAATTTACATACATTAAATTCCAAATTTACATCAGATTCGTTAAAATTCTAATTACCATAAACGTGAATTTCAATTAACAGCGAGAATAACAACATGCAATTACATATTATCTCTTAGTTATTCTCCAAATCGCTGGTGAATAAGATTGGTAACGTGCTGACACCACTCTTCCTTGAGCTCAACAGTTGACCATCAAAGTATAATTAGAATTGAAATTCAGAAAAATATTGTAAAAATAAAATTAAATCATGTTAGAATTAAAATGGTCAAATGTATGAGTAATTTTTAAATAATATAAACTTGAACTAGAGTTACATATTTGGAGTTTGCATTCTGGTTTGAATGACATATTTTTAGAGGGAACACTCTAAAAACAAAAATAATAAGTTAATTTTTGTTAATTTAATTAATTGCATAAATATTAATAGGTTTTAAATATACCTCTATAGGTATCCATTTAGTAGAACTGGTCAATTTTTTGTGTTAGGTTCTCATACTTAATCCTCGGTGAGTTGTCAAAGCATTGAGCAAAAGAACATATAACTTCATTAATCGAATTACATACATAGATTGAATTTTCACACATATATTTGTGAGGGATCTAAATACCTACATGTTGTATTTATTAATCATATCTTTGCGTTTGTCCAATTTAGCATGCAACGAATTTAAGCCGTATATTGTATCTAGATCAACATTGATCGCCAACAATATCCAATGGTCCCTTAAAAAATATGGAATAAGAAAATCACAAATATTTCACAAAATCCAATTTATTATATATATATATATATATATATATATATATATATATATATATTTGTGTGTGTATGTTTGTGTGTGTGTGATTTATTTAATGACTTACTTTAAGTTGTCGGGTGACATCAATAAGGTGTCATGCCCTTTCTTAGCTAATTTGAAGCACACAGTAATATAAGCTTCCGTTTCATTTCTGTTTCTGTTTGATCCCAAAAATATTATTTGTGGGAACAAGAACACAAATCGTTGTATGCGTTCTTTTTGGGATCAATATTTGATGGTATAAGTTCCTTTAGTTAAAATGTAAATAAATTAAACTCATGAAATAATAATAGCATAAATAGCTATTTGAAAGCATAAAATACGTAGGTCCATCACTCATCTTGTTAACACATGGATTTTTATGTAATGGAGGAATTCCGTGGAAGCCGTGGGAGGCTAGCGCTCTCACACTTTCCCCTTGCCCTTGTCGTTTGATTTCGCTTCTTAGGGTACCTATATATTTTGCAAGACAATAATTTTTTTTAAGCTAGGCGGCAAAGAGCCACTAAATCTTATTATAAAATGAAAAAGAAACAAGAAACAAAATCACAGGCGGACAAAAACCAAAAACAATGGGAAAAAACAAAAGACAAAAATAAACAATAAAATAAAAGAAATCAAGCATATCTAAAGTTAAGTTTTCTATTCTTCTGCAGTTTATACTTCTAAACTTTAGAACTGCTCACGGTGAAATTAGAATCCACCTTATCTAGATTATCAACAATCTCTAGGTTATTCTCTCCCACTTCTTCTCCTGCCCCATACTTTTGTAAAATCTTTAAGTTAGATCTCACTTTTTCGGAAAATGTCGCATTGTTTAAGTGATGGCAACCTTGGAGCCGTCGGTGACTATTTTCGGAGTCATGAAGGTGGAAGTGATGGAGACACCACGATCGGGGATGGAAGACCGATCGATAAGTCGGGAAGACGCCACAACCGGCTATGGAGGTTCCGGTTGATAAGTCGGAGTTGAGCGCCACAGCACGCCGATAAGCTCTAAGAACGGCTCAGAGAACCATAGAGAAAGGTCTCTAAATTTTACTTAAAATTCAACTTGTTTATTTCATAAAATGCACTACATTATATAGAGCTCTAGTCCCAATTGACTCAATGACATCCTAACAATTTTAAATCTAAACGAATCTTGCAATAAATGCAAAAATCAAATCCTAAAATTCATATTTGAAAACAATCAAATAAGAATTAATTCTTGGAATAAAAACTAATCCTATTATTCTAATCTAGAATAAACCAAATCAGCATTAATGTAAAATCTTAATTAAAAATAAACAAATCTACAGGCATTAATGCCTTTATTTGTTTATCCTAATAAAGCAATTAAATGCAATTAATGTTGTGATCTTCAAGATCAAACAAAGATGGAGATTTCTTGTAGGTTTCCTTCCACATGCTCAAAGAACCCTTGATCAAATAAAGATGGAGATTTCTTGTAGGTTTCCTTCCACATGCTCAAAAATTCCTTGTCACTATCTTGTTTTGCATGCCTCTGTGATCCATAGATATCCCTTGGAGAAAAATGTAGAAACAAATAATATATAGCAATAATTCCTTTGAATTTGAATGAATCACTTACCATTACTGCCAAGCGAATGAGCTCCACCTTCGAAAATGCAATCGTGACACCCGCTGCTCAAATCCCTAATAGTGAAACCAAATAAGGATGAAAGCAAAATAAGGAACAAGGATACCCTAGCAACAAATATAGTGAAACAATGTAGAGAAGGAATGAAGAAACAACGAAATGGATGAAGAAAAGGTCCAACGTTAAAACGAAACAAACCTGAAGAAGAAGACGTAGGAGCCACATGATGGTCGGAGGAGGAGCAGAGAAGGTTCAACGTGGTGGTCAGGTGAGGAGGAAAGGGTTCATTGTCGTGGTGGTCAGGCGAGGAAGGGTGTTTGCACACCGTGGAAGAATACTGAAACAATGTTTAGTGCATGTATTGGTTGAGAGAGAGTGAGGGAGAGTGAGAGACGTTTGAGAGTGTTAAACTTTTTTAGAAACAAATAGGCAGCGCTTTAAGAGAAAATGCTATTGATTGTAAAACTAGTAGCAGTGCTTTAAAAGAAGCACTAGCAAAAGGAGCTCTGTGTTTTGATTTTTAGTAGCAGTTCCAAAGAAGCGTTGTTAAATAGGCTTTGTGTTTTGGTTTTAAGTAGCTACTAAAAGTGGTCCGTGTTATTGTTTTTACAAGCGCTACTAAAAGTACTTTGTGTTTTCTTTTTAGTAGCGCTTTTTATGAATTACTTCTATGCTCTTTATTAACAATTTTGGCGTAATGCAAATAGTAAGAAATTTCTTCCTTTTTAGTAGTATCTTTGCACTTTCTTAGTTTTAAAAGAAATCTTTCCACTCATTAATATATTTTTTTTCATAAAAGTCCACTCATCATTTTAAAGACAAGTTTACCGCAAAATCTCATACTAAAGTTGATGCTTCATCGTTCTATTATGTCTGTCTGCTTATATGTATGATGGCAAATGATTAAAAGAAGAAAAACCTGTATCTCTTTTCTTCTTCCCTTTATTTCTAAATTTGGTTATTTTCACCATAGTTATTAGAGTTTTTTTTTAATATCACAAAAAAAAAAATACAAATATGCCACAAACGTAATACTATTTCTCTAAATGCCACACTTTTTAAAATAGTTAGGATATTACATATTAAAAATGCGATAACCTAACATAGCAATTCATAATTATTTTTTTTTTTATAGTTTTACTTAGGGTATCGCACATTAATAGTGCAATAGCCCTTAGTTAATTTTTTCTTCTTATTATAATGTTTTTCTTCTTATTTTAATGTTATTTCGTGTGTTTTGAGGTACTTTAGTATCCGGAAAAAAATTTAGATGTTTAAATGCGTGAAGTTCTTTTCTCAAAAACATGCATGGTGAAGAAAAAAATTAATTTTGTGAGGAAATATGAAAAGTGTCATGCTAAGCAGTGCGTTTTGAGATACTTTTGGATTCGGAAAAAAATTTAACTGTTCAACTACGGGAACTTGGATTCATAATTACCGGTTTGGAGAAAAAATAAATAAATTTCGTGACAAAATTTGTAAACAATGATGCTAAGCAGTGGGTTTTGGGATACTTTAAAGTGTGGAAAAAATTGAAAAATAAAGTCATAGTTTTTTTATTAATTTTTCAACAATAAAATTACAATTGTTGCGAAGAAGTGCCGATGTCAACCTTATTTGGACAGTTTTTTCTGGTGTGACCCTCTTCCCGACATAAGCCACATCTTTTTCTTTGTCCGGTTTCCCTAATATCCATATCAGTGCGAATGCGGCTAGATTGAGGTCGGCCCTTTTTTGACCGTTGCATTTCAGGATTGTGGCATATTACATCACTTTCGTATATAGGCCAATATTGGTCATTGGAGATGACTATGAACTCGTTTCTATATACGTTGAAGACATGCTCTAGCTTGTAAACATCTGCCACAAGCGTCAACTTGTTAAGTTGGGAATGTGCGGCAGCGGCCATGGCATGTGAGCATGGAAGGTGAAGTGCTTGAAATTTGCCGCAATCACACTTTTGCATCTGCAAGTCGCCACTGGATTTCCCGCAGGTCGCCCCTCCCTTGGGTTTATCGTCTCTTCAACAGAGAAGCGTTGAGACCGACGATCAAATGTGGTGACATGGTGGGTGTTGGCAAATTCATTTTGAGTTTCAATAATGTTAACTAGTTTTTCTGTGAAAACTCGGCCGAAATTTATTTATTTATTCTCCAAACCGGTTATTGTGAATCTAAGTTCCCGTAGTTGAACAATTAAATTTTTTTCTGAATCCAAAAGTACCCCAAAACGCACTGCTTAGCATGACACCTTTCATGTTTCGTCACAAAATTAATTTTTTTCTTCACGATACATGTTTTTGAGAAAAGAACTTCAGGTATTTAAACATCTAATTTTTTTCCGGATACTAAAGTATCTCAAAACACACCAAATAACATTAAAATAAGAAGAAAAACATTATAATAAGAAAAACAAATTAACTAAGGGCTATTGCACTATTAATGTGCGATAGCATAAGTAAAACTACAAAAAAATAAAAAAAAATTATAAATTGTTATGTTAGGCTATCGCATTTTTAATATGTAATATCCTAACTATTTTAAAAAGTGTGGCATTTAGGGAAATAGTATTACGTTTGTGGCATATTTGTATTATTATTATTATTATTATTATTATTATTTTTCTGTGATATTAAAAAAAAACTCTAGTTAGTATTAGTTTTTAAAAAATAATTAATCCAATAGTAGAAATAATGATCCCACTATAGTAACACGCGTGGCAACATGACACATTTCAAACTAAAGTTGCCCTACCCATCAGGAAATTAATTGATAGGCTGAATAACACGGTTCATTCAACACAAAAGTAGTGTGCACCACATGTACACGCATGCATTAATTGGGTCCCCATTATTTCATTAAACTAGTTAGTGCATAAGTATATATAGCTTGATTTGTTTAACAATTTTTAGACATGCATGTCACAGCTGGCTATAATCACCGGATATCTATAATCTATAATATAAACATTTGACAATGCATTTCAATTAATGCATTGCCAAATGACATTATATTATGCAAAATGTATTAAATACCAATTCAAGGTCCCACTTACAATAACATTATAATTTCTTTTATTAATAATGTATAAAAATAAAATCATTACTTTTTAGGTTTGGATATCAAATTTTAAATTAAGGTATACACTTAATTGCTATAAAAAGTTACTAAAACAATTTCGAGATTTGAAATTCGAATTTCAAAAAATTACCATAAATGAGACCAATTACATTTTCTCCCTCTCACCTAATTGAAGCTTCCTACACAATCTTTCCACATTCACATTCCTCTATAAAAGCCTATCCACCACGAAATGCTCTCTCTAACCTTCTACCCAAAACCTGAACATGTGAGACCATGCTCATCTGTGACCTCTACGAACACATTGCGTGAACAACTCTGCCAGAACTCTCAACAAATCTAGAAAATCATTCATAGTAGTGATATGTTTATTTTTATACTTTTTTGTGGTGTTTTAGTTTTTTTCTCATCATATTATGTGTTTTTTGTGTTAAGGTAATTTTCGTTCGCATTCACTCTCTATCTTTCTCTTGCAAGATCATTTGTTTTGAGTTGAAGTGGTTGGGATATACTTTTTTCTCACGGGCCATCTGTAGTTGACCTTTCACTTGCTTATCTAGGTTCTACAAGCTAACTATCTATTATTGATAATTTATATCTGATAACATTAATTTATTTACCAATTACTTTCTGTATAGTTTGATTCTTATGTAATTTTTTAAGTTGTTTTTGTTTCTTTTGAGTATTTAAGTCTTAAGGCATTGAATATATATGACTTTATTGCAAGATGATTTTTTTTAAGTTACATTATGTTACAAGTGATGATTATTTTTCCACACAAATATTTATTAATTGGTTCTATAGGTATAGTATCATTTGTAGGTTGAATTTCAAAGCTCCAACACGTGTATTCCTTTTTATGAATAATTATGTTATTCCTTTAACATTTGCACATCTCTGAATGAGTTTTTATTTAGTTTTTTTTTGAGAGAAAATCTCATCCATTTTTTCTACCAAAGATCCTAAAGATCGGTATAGAGATGTTTAATTGATGTGAATGGGAAACTAGAATAAGACACGACCTAAGATTATTGATTTAATTTCTTCATTGGTTGTTTTTATTTTCTTTCTTATTTATTTTTACAGTAAATATAGCAAATCTTATTTCCTATTTAGCCGATTCTAATTTAAGGATGTTTTTGTCTTTTCCACAATGATTGGAATCTACGAACAAACTGACAATCACAATGCATCTATGCTTTTAGTTTTTGAATAAGAAACAAACGACATCACCCTTGACCAATATTACAATGGTACTGCAGTTGGGACCAAATTAACAACCATTGTGTTAAGTTGGTACAAAGAAAATCTTTTATAGATAAGTTAATATGAGCATAACAACTAAAATGTACAAACAATGTGAATATTATAGTTACATAACTATATTTACAAACCTAAATATGGTTGTCCCCTATATTTATAAGAGAATTAATATCACAAAGTATAGATATAAACGAAATCAACATTAAACACCATATCAATTATTGATCAAATAAAATGATTATACAATAGAGAATTCGAAAAAGTTGGAGGGAACTTCCCCCTAACATTATATCATCCTATTATGAAAAATGTATTAATTATTAGAATAAGGTCCCACCTACTATAACAATTTGCGTTTTTTTTTCATACCCCCTCTTCCCCCTTTTACCCCCATTTTACGTTTTATCCCCAAAATACCCTCACTTTTTTACCAAAATTTAAGTTAAAACTGTTTTTTTTAAAACTTTCCGGAAACATCTCAAAGGAGGATAATTCCGGAATTATCCTCAATTGAGGTGTTTCCGGAAAACTTCATCAAAATGGCTTTCGGAATTATCTCATAGGAGGATAATTCCGGAAGCCATTTTGATGAAGTTTTCCGGAAATTCAACAAAATGGCTTATGGAATTATCCTCCTTTGAGGTGTTTCCGGAAGCCAAATTCATCAAAATGGCTTCCGGAATTAGCCTCCTATGAGATAATTCCAGATAACTTCATCAAAATGGCTTCCAGAATTATCTCATAAGAGGATAATTCCGGAAGACAAATTCATCAAAATGGCTTCCGGAATTAGCCTCCTATGAGATAATTCCAGATAACTTCATCAAAATGGCTTCCAGAATTATCTCTTAGGAGGATAATCCTGGAAGCCATTTTTTTTGGAGTGGGGGTAAAATTTTCAGTTTGGTCAAGGTGGGGGTACAATTTACTCACAAACTATAACAGCAAAGTGTTAAGATTCTCACTAAGAATGTGTGATGAAGCTTCTTAGTTCTTTTTATTGCTAATGCTACTATTATTTCTTCAAAAGTTCCATTGAAAAAAAATGTTTGTTGATTAGTTAAGTATGGTGGTTAATGAAATTCCTCTCCTTACAAACAATTTGAGCAAATATTAATGTTTGAAGCAAAAATTGTTTATGACTAGATTTGTGAACTACGGGTAACACATCGTCACTTTCTCGCTTTTCTCTTCATTTGAATACATTTATCGTCTCTTATATTTTAGTATTCTATCAAGTCTTTATTCAACTTTTTTTAACTATTGAGATTATGTTTATTTCTACCTTTTAGAAATTTTATTATTTTAATTGGGTCGTCAAGGAGTAGCAGGGATTTTTATATTTTTTCAAGTATTTTAGTTATAAGATATGGAATATTTCAAATAAAAATTGCGTGTTATTTGGCCAATGTTAGTTTTTTTTCCATGTTCATTGATTTTGATTAGCAATATGTGGTGTGAATATTAATTCATAATTAGGTAAAAGGAAGATTAACAATATGAATATTAGATACTAATCAAACAGTAATTAGACTACTGGTTCCACAATTACGAAAACAATATATATTCATTAATGGACAAATACACAAAATAATGAAAATTTAAAATTATGCCAAATGGCTTACATATGTCCATTTTAAATTATTTTTATATTAAACTGAATACTAAATATTGAATAAATATTATGTGTGTGGGTGTATATATATATATATATATATATATATATATATATATATATATATATATATATATATTATTTTCTAATATCTACGGACACATTGATGCCCTAACACAAGAATAGAAATAGAGATATCAGTGAGAAGGATAGGAACAAGAAATATTCTCTCACCTCCCATCCCCATATCTTATACTAATCCACACCCTCGCTCTCCACATTGGAGAGTTTTCCTCCCCATCCTCATCCCCGCTGTAACACCCCACTTTTTGTAAATACGTATTAGGACATGTTTTATTTTAATTGTGTGTTTTTGGGGCTTAAAGAAAGACCTAAGTATAACACCCCAATTTTTCTAAAGTTAAAACTATGAGAGTGTTTATTAAAATAAGTTTGTGATGATAACTAGTATTATCAATATAAGACAAACCTATCTTTTTGGTAAATTTATATATATACATATGTTGATATGTTGTTGTTGTTATTATTATTATTATTGTTGTTGTTGTTGTTGTTGTTGTTATTATTATTATTATTTATGTTTATATATGTGTGTCACATGAATGAGGTTATCACCTCATGAAGATCATAACCAAAATATATATATTTATATGATATGATGATATATTTATTTCTAGTAGTTATCTTAGTATGCTTACCTTTAAGGTTAAGTAAAAACACCTCATGCTTGCTAAGTGTATGTGTTGGTTTAGTACGATTTTGCCACATGAAAAGCTACTTAGGGACTCATCTCTTGATATCATAGTATCATGCCAACAAAAAAGATGAATTCACACCTCATGTTTTATGATAAACATGAATCACCCAAAATCTCCTTTCATCATGACACCAAAAAGGAATTGAACACCTCATGCTTCTTCTAGATTTTGTGTTGGATGTATTAGAATAAGACACCTCATGCTAGCTTAAGATGAATCATCATTTTAACCCATGAGAACATGCCACCTAAAAGATAATACACCTCATGCTTCTACATGCTTCATGAGAGTCTTCCACCTAGGTGCTTGCTTAAGATGACTCATCACTTAAACTTATAGGATCATGCCACCCAAAAAGTGAGTTTTACACCTCATACTTAGCATGATGTAAGCAAGGTCCATGGAGCTACTATAAATAGCAAGCTAAGTCATTTGATTCATTCATCATTCCATAACCAAAATACTTCCTTCTCATATTCCTTCAAACCTTCAACCACAAAACAAACCAACATCTTGTGTTCGTAGTTTCGTAGCTTTGTTCGAGTACGTGTTGGTTTTGCCGGAGCAAGTGTACTTTCGTGCTATAACTCAAGTGGGGGCAAGATACCGTATTCGTCGGGACGGTTAGCGTACAGTTTTAATTTAAATATGTGTAGAGTGACCCAAGCTCTACTAGAGTTAAAGAGTCAGCGATACCTAAAGATCATTTGACTACTCTTCGGAGTTAAGGTTGAATGAAGTTTAGGCCGTCGATGACCGGTTAACGCATAGGAAACTTCTATATTTTTATTTGATTGATTTAGTGATTGATTGATTGCTTGAGATACTGCGATTGATTGCTTTGATTGTTATGAACTGCTTATGTGCTATTTGTGATTATTTGTTGAATTGTTGAAATATCTTATTGATATAGTTAAGTTTGAGAAGCATGACTTTATTTAATAATAGTAATGAAGTTAAGATTTCATAATAAACCTAGGCGTGCATAGTGAATTAAGAGTCATGAAGAGATATACAGTGGAATGAATACTTAACCGTAGTGCGAGTGATAGTACGAGGTACTAATCAGGAAAATGAGTAAGGCATACGGGTTAAAGAGTAATCAAACAGAATCATATAGATTGCATATGTGTTGTAAGTCCAAGCCGTGTGGTATGGGAGACACGAGGTCGAGTACCGGGTTGGGGTCCTTAGTAGGACATATTGATATTTATGCCGGCCAGGTGGGGTAATGATAGGATTAGATTACTCTGATCTGTTTTCCGATAGGGAAAGACTTATAACATCCGGACTCCATGGTGACAGTCGGATGGCGTTCTGCACGGATGTGGGGACGTTGTGGCATCAGGATATGGCCAGAGTCAGCATATAGTATGACACATATTTATAGATAGAGTCAGAGGCATAAGATATTAATGAAGAATAGAAGATAAGAAATAAGATGATTTAATGTGCCTGTAACATGTTTAAATTAAGCTTTACCTTATCTTCCCATTTTTATGACTTATACATGTATCTTAGCCCTGTGTGTTTTCTCTTGTATTGTTTATTTGTATCACTTAGATCCTGTTGAGGAGCCGCTTGCAGCAGAAAGAGATACTCTTCCTTCCACGATGGACGTCGAAGGCACCGAGAATGCCGGTGCGATATGATGGAGTGGACAGGTATCTCATTGTGAGGACTTGAGTTTTGTTTAGCCAGTGTGTCAGTCTTTTGAGTCTCGTTTAAGTCATTTGGCTGACCCTATTTTATGTTCTTACTTTCCGTTGTTTGGTAATACTCTGATATATGTGTGAGTGGCTTTAGTATTGCCACACGTTTTTGTAAAACTATTAAAACTATGTTTATATATATATATATGTGTGTGTGTGTGTGATATGTGTTTAGTTATATATGTTAAGTTTTAAATTTGTTCATTTTTGAGATTAAGAGGTTAAGTATTCAAGGGTTACTATGATGAGGACGAGGGTCGTCTCACCCGCGACGAGATCCTATTGTTCGCAAAAAAAGTAGTTAATCATAAACTAAAATTAAATATGTTTGGGGATATATATATATATATATATATATATATATATATATATATATATATATTATATGTTCGTTTGAAACTCACACCTGGGAGGTAGGGGTATAATCCCTATCCCATTCCTCACCGTGCCTCAGAGGTAATTTAGTCATCTGTCCCTATCCCCATGGGGAATAACATTTATCCTTATGACTTCAAACTGGGCAGTTCCCAGGAGGATTTCCACATATAAGAAGAATATATTTGAAAGTACACCACACATAAATAAATCTTTTGCATGAAAATATATTAATATCTAAATATAAATTAACGAACAAAGTATCTAAAAAAAATTCAGCAATTTTCAATAAGATAAGTATACCCGTGCATAGCACGGGTCAAATACTCTAGTAAGTTAGAAAATCCAACTAGCATATATTGATGTTGGGGTTTCAAGGGAGTGAGAATGGACTTTCTTACTAAGAAAAAAAATTAAGTTTTTATTGTTGAGGTTACGTATGGATGTTGGAATGTGATGCTTTTTAATTCTATGTTAATTTGGCTAAAAAAAGGAAAATAGTTAGAAAGAAATAGGCAAGAAATTAAGGGAACTAAAATTAGAAGAATATCATTTGATATATGGACCATTAGCCTTCCTAAAATTAGGAGGATTAAGCTACGACATGTCAGCTCTCCAATTCACCTAGTGTCCAATATAGGTTCAAAACCAAGCCAAACCCATACAAAACTGCAAACCGATCGAACCAACCCGAAGTAAAATTCACTAAAAACCACTTTGATTTGGATGTGTTTGGATCCCTTTTTCAAATATTCGATATGGCGATTTGTTTTTCTAAAACCAAACCAAATCGCACATATTAGTATATTATTATATATAAAAAATTAAAATAAAAATGTCTTGTCAAACCAGAGGCAGATCCAGGATTAAAAAATAGAGTGTTCCTTTTGTGCAACTTGGGCCGGGTGTATTACTACTACCGATGTTTTCGTGGATTCGAACTCAACCTCTTTTGTGCAAAGTTTGGGGTGTATTACCACTACGCCACTGATGTATCTATATTTGGGCCGGGTGTATTACTACTACATATATTTGCTGCTTACTTAGTCACATGAAGTATCTATTTTAATTTTACTACATTTTAAGTTTGGTAGTTCATATGTGAATAAAATAATAATAATCACAGAATATTTTTTTATTTTTATATTTGGCTCTATAGAGTTAAATATTGATTAATTTAGTTTTAGATCTACCTATATTTTCTGACTCGTAAAAAACTAAATGAACAAACCAATCCAAGCTGCATTGATTCGATTCTAGTGGTTCAGATATCTTTAAGAAAGTCAACCGAACCAAACCAGACCGCGAACACCCCTAGTTCAACCCGTCATCAAAGAATTTGTATCGCTGTATCGACAATTGGAAGCAATGTTGCCTTGATTTTCTGCCTGTTTGCTAGAGGTAGAAGCATTATAGAAAATTTTCTCCGGTGGTATTTTTGAATAAATAGAATTGCAGTTTGTTTTGATTAAGATATTGTAATTATGAGTTTTGTTTTTTTTTATAAGCAAATGTTAGTGGGAGTGGGGGAATGTTAGTTTCCGAGATTTGAACTCGGGACCTCCTTCTTGCAATTTTCCAACTCCTTCGTGTCCCTTAGCTCGCCAACTGAGCTACCTTCCTGGGACAATTATGAGTTTTGTTATTTTTACATGCCAAATTTTGCTACTCAAATCTTATCTAAAAAAAATGAATGCCGTTAAAAAACAGGAGGTATTCTTAATGTCTTAAGAGCATATGTCCAAACAAGGTCTTCCAATGCCATGTCTACTTGTAACAAATCCAAAAAGTATGTATTAGTAACATCATGTAACTAATACTAATATTAACAAGTTAATGTCATAAACATTCTTACTTCATATAATGAATATCTTTTACATTTTTTTTTGACAAGATCGTACCCAACTATTAAATAACTTATATTTAAGTGATATAATTTTATTACTAATACAATACATTATATTATAGAATTACCCATGTATATGACTTATTTTATTAATGAATACTTTTGTTACATATATCAATTTTTTATACTAAGAACACATAATTATTTCGTGCATCACAAGGATTAATATCCTAGTTTATTCATTGATTCTTTATTATATTATATTATATTATATATGTTAAAATGTAGCTTAAAGCATCAATCTAGGATTCTAGGGGATTCAAGCTTAGTCAAAGGATGTCTTGAACTTGAACTGCTGAAAAGACATATAGGTGTGTTATTCAGTGAACTTCGACACTCTTTAATTTGTTTACCGTGAAGTTAGATGTACTTGTACATGGTCAAGTTTGTCGTCCAATTCTCTAAATAATTTAAGAGCTTTGCTTTTTTGACAAGAACATTTTAAGCGTTTTGTTAGTAATTAATTATTTGGGTGGTTTGGTCAACTTATGAGAAATTCCGTATAGATTTCATCGATGAAAGGAAACACGTACGCCTTAATATAAGTATTATATTAATAATTAATGGTTAATGGAGAACAAAATAGCAGAATTTTATCTATATTGGATAGTGTTTTTTAGCCAGAAACATGATATTCTGAACCTATACCTTATCTCTTTTGAGAAAGCAAAACAAGTCAATCCAATGCACATCACATTGTGGACAAATACAAACACAATTTATTAATTCTCCCCAATAGAGACAATTAAGCACATGACGCCTTTAGATAAAACAGCGAATCATGTGTAATTTATGATGGCTGGACACCTATATACTACGTATTTATAAATTTTCACTTAGTAAAAACTAGAACCTAACATTTATAAAAAAAAAGAAAAAAGAAGTATAACCTAACGGATCTCCATAGCCACACAATTGAGATAATGACCTAATCGATGTTGAATCGGTAAAAAAAAAAACAAATATAAGTGACTTCTTTTAATAAGAAATGGAATTAAGGGGAGTACAAGGGGTACTCCCCTTAATGGACTTAAAGCTTAACATATTCATTTTTTCCTTGTTTTATGCCAAGTTGTCATTATCATGTAGTTGTGTGGACGTAGAGGAACAAGGACATACAGGCATGATTAGAGTTTCTTCTATTTTTTAGTATCGATCAACCGTATTTTTAAGTATCGATCAACCCTAAACTATATGATATGGACTATCCCATTGTAACCATTTTCTGTACGAGAAGAACACATTATTTTCTTGGTATAAACTAATGCAAATTATTCTGAATACGCAAAAAAAAAAAGACAGCTACATGTGTGTTATGACTATAATAACTTGTTTCATTAGCAGGTAAGGGTGGGCACAACAAAAAAACGGGCTGTTAGCTACAAGTAAGGGTGGGCACAATAAAATACTGGGCTGTTATACTAGTGGAAAAATAGGAAAAGAATTGGTTTTTTAAGTCGGATGCCCAAATATCCGACTTAACATGTGGACGCGGTGGCAATTTTGTAATAAACATGTGAAAAATTTTCTGGCGCTCCCCCTTTTAAGTCGGATAAATCGTAGATCGACTTTAAAGGTGTATTCTACTTTTTGGAAACAGAACAGAAAGTCTCACGCGGGCATTAATATTCCTAGCTTTTTTTTTACTTGCCTTCTCTTGCCCAAAACCAAACACTACTAATCTCAAAAAAAAAAAAAACACTACTAATTTTTTTTACACTAAAAGTCTAAAACACTCTGAGAAGGCATAAAGTCTCACGCTGAGTCTCATCAAAAAAAAAAGTCTCACGCTGAGAAGCTCTCTCTTCTCCGCCGTCGTTCCTTTGCTCTCTCCACCACCGTTCCATTACTCTCTCTACCAAAGCTCTCTCTTCTCCGCCATTGTTCCACCTCTGTCAACTGCCGTCTTCCTCCGTCGCTCTCTCTTCTCCGCCATCACTGTCTCGCCGTAACTGTCTCTCTTTTTCTCACCGTCAACTTCGTTCGTTGCCTTTCTCCTGATTTTTTTGAAAGGTGAACAAAAACTCGTATTCGATTTCATTTTATGAGTTGATAATCTTCATTAAGATGAGACCTGTTTCTATGTTTGACATTCTTAGGGTTTTGTTATATGGCTTATTGTTTTGTGAAATTTATTAGGGTTTTAAGAATTGATAGTTTTACGTTTCTAATTTTGCAAGAATCATGTTCAGTTGCAATCTTTCTTGTTTATATGATTTGACACTTAAATGTTGAGGCACCTGCGTTTTGGTCCCTGTTTCGTTGAAATGGGTATGAGTTTATACTACCAGAATGATTCATGTTCATTGTTAATTAGTTCATTGTTATACATTCATTCATAATTTTCTTCAAATAGCTTTTACAAAGTTAATTGTTTGTACTCTGGAAAAAATCTGTTGTAGATAATCTTAACATATCTTCTTTGTACTCCAATTTATACCTTAATTCAGCGTAAACCTTCAAGTCATAGAATAAAAGTTATATAACTGATTTAAAAGTTTGTGTGCTTAGCGTATTCGAAAATGCCTCCACAATTTTTACGAGGTTGTGACTTGGGTGTCTTTCTTTTGCATGCCTAGATTTTGAAGACCCTGTTCGAGATCATATTATTTGAAGACTGTGGCAATCAATGGAGTCTAAGCAGGTCGATGTTGAGCTTGATACTCATTAGTGAGCAGGTAATGGACCTTCTAAATTTGTTTTATATTCTCATAAAATTTACTGCAAGGAGTTATTGTGCTATATATCCTCCATCTTGAAGTTGAATGTATATTCACTGTCCAACTAAGTAGTGCTCCAATTTAGGCATTGAATGGACCTGTAAGCTATCCTATACATAATATAAAGGAAAAATTGCGCTTGGAGTTCTTTAAGTTTATTTAAAATTCTGGACCCGTCCTTTAAAGTTTTTTTATTCAAGTCGTTCATAATCAATGACACTTAAAGCTTCAGCCATGAGTCATACATAGTTCTCTTCTGTTGTATAACAACTTGAAATTGCCTCACTCTGAATAACAAGGCAATCTTGTGAATTGGGTAGTTACAAAAACATCACGTTGATTATGAAACAACTTTCTTTTAACTTGATTACTTTGTTGTTATATCATATGTGTTTAATGTTAGTGCAGTTTCTTTGACATTGTTTGCCATTAATATTAATTTTGTCTTTTTTTGTTGTTCTTTAGGCCAGGCTGTCATATCTTGTTGCTGCCATCGGCCTCACCCTTTCCCCGTGTCACCATTGCCCTCTTGTGCTGAAACCGTTTCAGGTATCTATCATTGTTTTGTGCTGAAACCCTTTGCCTAGTTTGCTTAGTGCAACTCTTTCTATTTGTTTGTTAAATTCGAAAATAATATGCTTTGTTTGTTTGTTGCAATCAAATTGGAATCCTTTCTTTTTTTAAATATGAAACTCTTTCTCTCTATAAGCTGTGTATAAAGTAGATTCTTTTTACTATTTTTTTAATGTAGCTATGGATCGTAGTTGGATGCAAAGTAATAAGTTGAGTGATGAGTATGCGAATGGGGTGGAAGAGTTTTTAAAGTTTGCTCAAACAAATATTGAACTTTGTGGTGGAATTTTAGTTTGTCCTTGTGTTAATTGTGTGAACCTAACACCACAACCCATTGAAATGATGAAAGATCATCTTCTTGTTGATGGGATTTGTCGTGGCTATACAACGTGGACATGGCATGGTGAGAAGTTAGATATCCCAATTGTGTCGGAAAGAGAGAATTTTGTAGATGCAAATATGGATGACCGAATGGAAGACATGATACGTGAGTACATATTAGTTATTTGTAAAACTTATTCCTCAATATATTCTACTTATAATTATTGAACAATTTGTTTTCAATATTTTAGGTATTTGCATCGTGAATGTATAACAAGGGAGATTAGTGATGTGTATGGATTTTTAGATCCATACAAAGTTTATAGTGATGGCCACAAAGTAGAGACCATCCAAACATACATCCAAAATAAGCTAATTGACCAGAACAAAACATGCTTTTTAGCGCCATATTTGATCGGGTAAAGTATCAATTGTCTAAATGTATAGTGTATCAATTCTTTGTCTGATTATGATTTAATTATTGTTCTCTAATTCTGCAGTAAACATTGGCAATTGTTTGTCATTTGCCCTACTGTTAATACAGTTGTTTGGATGTGTTCGCTTCACAATCCTCCACACAAGGACTTGGTTGAAATAGTTGAGAAGTATGTTGTCTTTTTTTTTTTGACACAAGTATGTTGTCTTTTATTAATGGTGATAATTCTGTGATTTAAAATACTTTAGACTTATAGCTTACTATTTATAATGGTATCACAGAGCTATTATGTAATGATAAATATGATGACTATTGTCTCCGCAACTATCACTAATAATTGGAAAATGGTAACTGAAATTTTCAACTTTTAAGATGATTACTAGATAATTATTGTTTAGTAGATATTATATCATGGTTTTTATTCACCTTTTATTCTTTTAGGTATTCAATATAAGTGGTCCATTCACATCTGAAGAATTGAAGCACATTAGACAAGTTTGGGCGGAGTTCTTTCTAAGGTTGTATGAGGAGCATAAGCCAATTGGAAAGGAGGAAAGAAGAAAAAAGATTAAGTGAAAGTGTAGTATATTAACATGCATTTTGGAATATTATTTGAATATCATGAATTTGTGTACGCGTTTTTTTGAATCGTTTAAAGTGTAATACATTAACGTACATTTTGGTATGAAATGTAAGAGTTTAACTCTATATATTTAAGTGTATTACTTCGATTAACCGTATGGGTACGTGTTCCTTTTGGCTAGCTGAAATTTTAGTACCTATGTTTTGAAATGTGCAGTTTTGTTTTTGCAAGGTGAAAAAAAATACACACTATTAAAGTCGGATATTCATATAATCCGACATTAAATAACGATTTTCAAGTCGGATATTCTAGTTATCAGACGTTAAAAGTTCTCCAACGAGGCCAAAAGGTGGTAATTAAAGTCAGATTCTGATTATCCGACTTAAAAACGGTCATTTTAAGTCGGATGCGTATCCGACTTTAAAACTCACAACTTTCTAAGTCCCTCGTATATAGGTCGGTCGCAATTCGCGACGGAATTAGCGAAAGCACAATTCTCTCTCTAAAACAATGGTCGCTAACACGTAGTGACGAAATTTGGAAATCCGTTGCAAATTAGCTTCGACCAAATCTGTCGCTAATTTTGTCGCTAACTAATGTGGGAATCCAAATCCTTCGCTAACTGAAATGACAGGTATTTGTTGCACCCCGAAAAAAATCCAGTTTGGACCTTTCATCGTACAATGTGAAAATTTGTGAAGCCGCCATCAACATTTTTTATTTAGGGACCAAAACATTGAAAAAGGGTCCTTTTTAAGGCGGGTGGTCCTTTGAGAGCTAAAGATGTAGGTTCGGGGGTCGGTTAGGTGTGGGGAAGGTATTAGCATCCCACATCTCCTTTCTACCGAAAGGGAACCTTTAACTTGATGTGTGGTTTTGACAGAGTTGATTTGAAACAATTCATTCTACTTCCTTTTTTTATTTGAGAAAATATTTTTTTGAAAACGGGGGAAAAGAAGAATCTTTTTATTATATTTTTTTTAAAAGTGTGCTTGACGGGATGTGACCCGCTCCTACGTATCTCCCGGTGCGATGGAGAATTCAAAGCTTACGTAGTTCTCCTTAGTTGAGAAACTTTGTGTTGGTGTTTTTTATTGTAGGGGTTTTCGGTCCTAGACTGTACAGTCCACTAGACCTAGAACAAAGACAACCCCGCCTGTACAGACGATGTGCCCCCTACTTATTGAAAATGTTTTTTTTGATTAAGGAAGAAAAAGATTTGTTGTGAGGTTGGTTGCTTTTATTTAGCAAGTATCTTAGGCTCGCCCGAACTGTACAGCTCGCTAACCCTAAGACGCTAACCAATACCGGATGTACATCCGACTCGATTCCTTACTCATTTTTTGAAATAGGGTTCAAGTTGTTAATTACTTGTTTTAATTCTCATAAGTATCCCAAGATGTTTGAGCTGTACAGCTCTGATCTTAGGACGCTAGACAACACCGGCCGTACGTCCGACTTGCCTCCTTATGAGTTTTCAAAAAGGTTTATTGTTGATCTTAGAAAGAATTTGATTGTCTTATGAAAATAATTTGAGAAAAGATTGAGTTTGGAAAAAGCTTTAGAAAATGATTGATTTGAAGAAAGGAGAAGGGAGTTTGAGGGTGACATTGGTCACAAAAGGTTTGTGGGGATGGCGTGGCATCCAAAAGGAAAAGAAAGTAGAACATTCAATCAATTTCCAAGTCAAGAACCAAAGTGCAACATTTAACAAATTGCAAGCAAAGCAATCAACAATGTAAGCATAAGCATAAACATTACCAATTACAACATTTGAGCACAAGAATGACACTTAGTCATCAACATCTAATGGCATGCATATGTAAGATCAACAATAGGCACACAAAGAGATCATACAAAAGTTCAATTCAATTAGGTGTCAACACAAGATAAAGCACAAGGTTGAATCCCTTTTAGTAATCCTTGACGCTTGAGACAATGCACAAGTGCATAAGTGTCTAGTCCTTTTACCAAATCATCAACATTAAAGCATAACATTGACCTAGAAAGAACATCACATTTGCAAGACCAAAAGTGACCAAAAGAGGGCATTAACAAGTCATTTTTGTAACAAAAATTGATTAATCAAGTTAGAAAACTAGCATTTGCATTTTCAAGCAAGAATTGCACAAAGAAAATTGAATCATCTTAGGCAATCCTCATCACTTAAAGTGAAGTGCACTAGGCACAAGTGAGAGTCTTCTTGCCAATCCTCAACATAGAATAACATTGCAAACAAGTTACTAACAAGCAAACCAAAGTTTACAATCAAGGCACAAGGTTGTGTTGAATCATCTTAGGCAATCCTCAACACTTAAAGTGAAGTGCACAAAGACACAAGTGTGAGTCCTCTTGCCAATCATCAACATATAACAATTTGCAAGCAAGATACAATCAATTAGCAACAATATTTTGCAATCAAAACATCAAATCAATTGCGTTGAATCATTTTAGTCAATCCTCAACACTTAAAGTTAAGTGCGCAAAGGCACAAGTGTGAGTCCTCTTGCCAATCATCAACATGACAATGACTTGCAAGCAAGATACCATCTATTAACATCAAAATAACTTGAGAAAACGTTTTTGATCACAATTGCAAACCCATTTCACAAGAAATAACAAAACTCTAACTTATTAGAAACTTGCGAACCAAAACATAACCAAACAACAATTTCATTCAACAAATCCACAAAATCAAGCAAGCAAATGACACTAGCAAGACTTAGGAACATTTATTCACAAGATCCAAGCAATCAAACACCAAAATCAACAACTATTCATATTTTTTTGATTTTTGGGAAAATAAGAAGGCATGAAAAATGAAATATTTGCAAAATCAAACAACATGTTTGGACATGGGAACTTCAAAATCAAGCCTCAATAACAAGATTGCATAAAGAAATGCATCAAAACTCGATTAAACCTATTTTATACTAAGAGTGCGAAACATCCATAGCTTCCTAACACAATTTTATTTCACAAAAATGCAACAAACAAAATGATAACAACACAAATCACAATTTATTCAAGGGTGAGAAGCAATCTCTAACACCCAAGCCTCCCTAAGTGCTTGTCAAAATGTTTGAGACACCTCTCACCAACAACAATCAACAAATCAACAATATACCAACACTAAAATGCATGAATATGGTAGGATGCAAGATTAGAAACATGATTTTTACATTTTGATGCAAAAAAACTTAGTGAATGATGCAAGAGTTTTGAGGTATACCTTGAATCCAAGCTAATAAATAAAGAGTATGAAGAGAAAACCTACAAATCAACTAGATCTTCACCAAAACCTTGCGCAACTTGCCTTGTTCTTGAGATTGGATGATGAACACTTGAATCTTGGTAGAAGAGATGGATGATATATGAAGTAGGAGTTAATATGAGATGGAAAATGGAAGTGAAATGAAGAAAAATGGAGGAGGGAAAGGTTGTTGTGATTTCGGCCAAAGGAGGAGAGGAGATGAGAGGTTTGTGTGCTAGAGTTTTGTGAATGAATTGTGAGGCCAAAAAAAGGTCTATGTGAGATGAGGTTTCTAAGGTATATATAGAGAGCAACTAGGTTTAAGGGTATTTAGGTCATTGTGCATCTCATCTCACTCTAGGATTGCATTTAAAATTTGAATGGAGGGTGAGGATTGAAACACACATGATGAGGGACAAAAAAAATGCAAAATGAGAGGGAAATGAAGGGGGGTGAATTCGAAATAGCAAGGGAGAGTGGTGCCCAAGTTTTGCAAGTTGTCATCTTGTACTATTGTACTATTATATGACCATTCTATTATCCCTTCATTTTTTATTATTCTTCTTAGGATAATTGTACAAAAATACACCCAATTTAGGCCACATACTAGGAACCTTAGGAATATGCCATTTTATGAGATCACCATGACCAAAAATATCATAAAAACCTCATCTTGAAATTTTTGTAGAATATTCTTTTTTTATGCCTTTTTTGAATTTGAATTTTTATGCAATTGCGTGCATGTATGCGCAAAAAATATATGACCAAGGGTGTCTTGCTTCAAATAATTTCCTCTAAAATTGCACAATGATTTTTGATGAAAAATTATCCTCTTTTTTTTGAAAAATGACCAAAATACCCTTGGCCCTAAAAACATTTTTTTGTCCAAAAATGCATTTCCAACCTAAAAAAAAAACCCTAGAATGCATGCACAATGCTCTTCACACTTTTCAAAATAATGCCACACTTCTCAATTTATTTATTTTTGTTGAGAATTAGGGTTTTGACCTAGGCGGACAAAATTAGGGTATGACAGTATTCTAGTTAGCGACGGCCAAATTCGTCACTAATTAGCAACTGTTTTAATTTTTTTAACTTATTTTTTTTATATTTATTATTATATTATTAATAAATACTAAAATTTAAAATAAATAAAACAATTTAAAATAAATATTCTGAGAATAATTGAATAAAATCTGAATCGCCGTAAACCAGTAAGAAATGTTATAACATAACACTGAAATGTCTAACTAATACAAAAAGTTCTAATAGGGGGTATCAAAATCATTAGGGTCTATAATACCTAAACATCCCCGCCTGCCGACAATGCATCTTCCCTATCTCATCCTACAGACTCCCGATCTTCTAATCCTAAGTCTGCACATGTTGCCTAAGCTCTGTCACCTCAGGTGCGTCTTGTGAACTCAGGTGCGTCTTGTGAAGGAGGAGGAGGTCGAGTGCTAGAAACTCAGTTGGCTGGTGTCGATGACCCCAAACTGAATAAATGGAGCAAAGGCCTCTGAACCATACAGGCAACCCTTATTCTTCATGCCTACCACCTTATGCCAGTTGCGGTTCGCCAGAGCATACAACTCAGGGGTAAGTTGATCAAGTGAGTCAGGGTTCCAACTCCCCTGAGTCGCCTGAGTCATATGTCATTATAACTCTTCCGTTTTGTATAACCACAAAACATAACATAATTAGCGCTTCATTTTAACAAAACAACACTATATAATACAAATCAAGTTGTATATTTACCTAAGCCTTCCTCGAGCGCTCATTAACATAATCTTTGGTACCCTTCCTCACATACGTGGCCCTATGCAGCTCACGATTAGAGAGATTAGGTCCGGCCTTCTTAAACTAAGAATGAAACACACATTTTCAACGATTGCTAACTAATCGCCCTAACTAAACTAAAATAACACATAGACTTTTAAAACAATTTACCAATCTGGCAGCATGTTGAGCTTGGTTGATAGAGCCGCGATAGTGAAGTGAGCCACCATTTTTTGAAGTTCGATTCTTCTTGGCTTTAGCACAAACCCTTTTGTAATCATCTTAAGCCCAATGTGCCTTGAGTTGATTCCAAACAGTCTCACCTATCCACTTCGGCCTTCGATCTTTAGTCCGCAATTTAAAGAGCATATTCGACAAACAACGGCCCATTCTATAGAGAAAAGTATTCCTAACCTTCTCATCATCATCTGGCCTCCACGCCACTCTCATCTGTATTATGCAAAATTAAAACATGCAATAGTAATTATATTAAATATTAAACAATAAATTAAAGTTAAAAATATAAGTAATTACATAATTGATACTTACCTTAAACAAGTCCAAAAATCCTTCCTTTTTGTCAACATTCACTTTTGACCACTTTGGATGGAATTGCAAAAAATATTTTTTTTTTCTTAAGGACATGGGTGATCGCCTTAGAAACGGCATTCGAAGGAAGCAACCTGCATAATAAAATACATATCAAACAAACAAACACATATATAAGTTGTAGCATAATTAAATTAAGTTAAAAAAGTCAAAGAATACTTACGTCGTACCACATGGGTAGATGACTGGGCGACCATCCTCCATGACTTCCACCTCCACCTCCTTATCATCCTCATAGGTCGATGTATCCGAATCAACTAGCTCATCGTGAGTCCGGTGCGTCTGATCGTTCGGGGGCGCAACATGCGTGTAACTTGGGTGTTGGCATAGATAACCGATGTGTGCCCATAGGATGCGTGTCCCCATAGGATACCCAGGTGTGCCCATAGGATACCCAAGTGTGTCCATAGGATACCAATCAGAGCCTGTGGGAGACAAGAGCGAAATGCGAAGTCTCTTCAGGTCCTCTTGCAGTAGTGGTGGACTGGGGCATCCCCACATAGCCATCCGCAATATTAATCGTCACTTCACGATGACGTCTCCTCTAGGGAGGTTCATCGACAACTATTTTCTTCTCCTTATCACCTCTCGATGGTCTGGGCGGTGGGTCAGAAACTCCTAGATACATATCTATGAAAAACGAAATATGATATATATATATATATATATATATATATATATATAGGCAAAATTACACCAGAGGACCTTTAAGTTATTTATTTGTAACAAGTTGCCCCTTTAAAGTTTTTTTTTTGTAACAAATAGGCCCTTTAAGTTACCTAACGTTGACACCATTGGCCCTTTTAGTAAAATTTCATATCATTCATTATATCAAAATACACCAAAATATGCTTGGTTGCATCAAAATACATAAGCTAGAGTAATCACTAAAAGGGCCTATTTGTTACAAAAAAAACTTAAAGGGCCAACTTGTTATAAATAAATAACTTAAAGGTCCTCTGGTGTAATTTTGCCTATATATATATATATATGAATAAATGAGTTTAGAGACAACAAGAACAATAATGATAAACGAAATGTGATATATATTAATAATTAAATTTAAAGACAACAAAAACAACAATATGATAAGTCACTAATAAGACAATCTAAAAGTATTTTCATCTAAAAGTCAGCAACTAATCTAATTGCTTCCAATTGATATAACCGATCATACACCCAACCGCAACTCATTGTTTCCAATTCATCTAGAGTAATTTTAAAAAACACATTAGATTTCCTTAACATTCCCAATAACCTGTCAAGTTAGTGGCATCGATATGGTCTCAGTGGAGGTAATTTCAAGCCGAATATGGGGGTCAAGGATTGCACAAAGCCCTTTTCGATCCAAGTAATGAAGAAATTAAGTTATAACCTTACCATTGTTAGTGTCGTCTCGCAATTATTTAAATGGAGATGATTTGAAGCAAAATATAGGGTTCATCAAACATCTAAACAACAATATAACACAATTTCAGTTATCATCCTTAATAAAAATTTAACATAATTTCAATTAACAGCAACATCAATCGTCTCGCAATTTCAAATTAACAACAACATTTAATTTCTACAGTACATTTTTTTTTGGCAAAAAGAAGGAAAAAATCCTCGTTAAAACATTTTGATGTTAGAAAAACATCAAGAAGGAAAAAGAGTACTTCACCCTGATTTTATTAAAACAAGAGAGAAAAGAAGAAGACAGAAGAGAGGCTAAGGGGGGACTAGACCAATACCCTTGCAAAGAAAACAAACTAAAACAAATCAATAAAAAGGAGCCCCAAGCTAAAGGCCCCCTAAAACAACTCATCCTAACGAAAAGGTAAACAGTCTAAAGAACTACGATACAGAACCAAATCAAAAGGAGACAGATGGAGAATTTGCCTTGTAATGAGTATTGTATCCGACAACCAATTTTTTTTGCCTCAATTTCTTCTTTTGAGTTTTGTACACAACCGACTCAAAATAATCAAGCTGAGAAGTATCGGTAGCCACCGGATCACCAACATCATCTGACATCGCACCCCAAAGATTTCCTAAAATTCTCATGTTAGAAGCTACTACTGGATTAGAAGTAGCAACTGATTCTGAGGCAGTAAGCAAATTTTGGGTCTTGGACACAGCCGCAAATGCTTGAGAATCAACTACAACATCATCATATGAGACATCCCCCCATACCTTCCCTAATATTCTAATGTCAGGTGCAACCATTTGGTTAGAATTAGCATCGGACATTGAGACGTTTAGCGAATCGAACCTTGTCCTTGGAAATTGTGTGGAGGATAAATCCACATCCTGCAAATTCTGAGGCGAATATTTGTCTGATGAAGAAGGAACCACCACCACCCCTAAAGTGTTGGTATTCATAGGAGAACTTCAAGGAAAAGTAGATTTCTCAGAAGAGATATCACATTTAGGATCCGAAACAGGCAAAGAATCCTTTTGCATATCGATACATTTAGTGAGAATATTCTTAGCAACACCAAGAAGCGATTAGGATCATTATCATTCTCTACTGATATAACTAAACTAGTACCTGACACAACTTGGAATTTGGAATGCTCAACATTTGTCTCCAAGACAATAGACTTCCCTTTATCCTTCTTAAGAACATACTGCATAGTAGGTTTAAGAGGGACATGATTCCCCTTTCGAGGCTTCTCCTTATTTTCTTTAGTCTTGTCTCCATCGTTGCAAAGCTTACAGTTTTAGAGTGGGTGTCCAATACATTGACAAAAATCGCAAAACGAAGGCACACGCTCATATTCCACTCCGATGAGAAAAGCGTATCCCTCTCTTTCTATTAAAAATTGATCACGCAACTTATTTGTTAAATCAACATCAATAAGGACTCCAACGAAGTAACCAAAAGTCCTCTTCATAGTGGCTTCATCCAAAGCAATAGCTATAGTACATTAATTTCAAATTTCTATCACTTCTAATTCACAATCCTAAACACTAACAACAAAATTTCTAAAAACAACCTTTGTAACAACAACAACAACAACGTCAACAATTTTATCCTACAATATACACATTTCAAATTAACATCTCAAACTCACATTTTTTAAGCAAAAAAACGTAAGGAGACCTCGCTAAAACCTTCTAACGTAAAACATCACCAAGAAGAGAAAAATGAGAACTTCCCCTGATTATATTAAAAAAGAGAAAAATGATAGAAAAGAGCCAAGAGGGGAGTAGACCAATACCCTTGGCAAAAAAAATAATAAAGTCAAGGAATAATAGGGAGCTTTTGATTTTATTCAGACTCACATTTCACATTTTACATTTCAATAATAAACCATAAAAACATCAAAACTAAAATATTACCTAAAAACAAAAATAAATAAAAAACTAACTCTTATGAACCAAGAGAAGAAGAATCCAATTGTCTCGTGGCGGTCCGGTGACGGTGCGCACTCTGGTGCGGTGGTGAGAGCACTACAATAAAAAGACGTTTTTTCATCGGAAATTTCGCATTTCCGGCGGGAAAAATAGTATTTCAAGCGGATTTTTTTTTTCTGTCTGTACGTTTTCGGCGAATTTTAAGATTTTTTTTAAAAAAAAAAACGCCGGAAACATTTCCGGCGGTTTTTTTTGTAAATATAAATTAATTTTTTTAAAATTAAATCTACTGGTAATTTTAAAAACCTGTCGGAAATGCCTATAAATAAAACTTTCTCCTGCACTCTTTATTTCCTTCTCATTCTCTTCTACATTTTCTCTATGTCATCTTTCTTCTTCTTTCTCTTACTCTTCAATCTCCATAAATTTCTCTAGATATCTCTCTTCTATATTTCCCCTTTCTTCTTTATTCTCACTCCTTCATTCATATTCCTTCTTACTTCTTTATTCTGATTCTCTCCTATATTATTACTCCTCATGCTCTCGTTCATTTTTATTCCTTATTACTACTTCATACTTATTCTATCCTATATTATTTCTTCTTATGCTCTCTTTCATTCTTATTCCTTCCTAAATCTACATTCTCATTCCTTCTCATTCTCTTCTATATAATTTTTTTCTCATATTCTACTTCATTTTCATTTTTTCATACTTTTTAATAAACTACATACTAAAATTTAAAATTCGAAAAAATTGATTTTTTTTTAAAAAAATCCGCCGGTAATGTGCATTTTCAGCGGATTTTTCAATTTTTTCTTAATAATAAATCCGCCGAAAATGTCCATTACCGGCAGAAAAAATCCTTCGAAAATTACTAGCGGAAAAATCTGTCAACAATGTGTGTTTCGGGTGGATTATAAATTTTTTTATTAAAAAAATCCACCGAAAACGCCCATTACCGTCGGAAATTACCGTCGAAAGACATTACCTACGAGCATTTTACCGACGGATTTGGTGCATTTTTGACAGATTTTTTCCACCGGAAAAATGCGTTTTTCTTGTAGTGGAGAGCGAGGTTGTGGTTTTGGTTGAGGAGTGAGAGGGATACTGTTAGAGAGAGATAGAGAGAGCTGGTTCGTGATATTTATATATATATATATAGAGAGAGAGAGAGAGAGAGAGAGAGAGAGAGAGAGAGAGAGAGAGAGAGAGAGAGAGAGAGAAGAGTGAGGAAGAAATGGGAGCGTGTGGTGGTGGTGTTGGCGGTGAAAGGGGAGGGTTTCATGTAGACACAGAGAGAGAGAGAGAAAATAATGGGGGAGAAACGAGAGAAATGAGAGAAAAAGGGATACAACGAGAATGTTTATGTGATTATTAGCGACTGCTTATTTCGCCACTAACTTTAACAGTCCGATCTAGTTTAATCGTCACAGCCAGGTCTGTCGTAAATGCCAACGTTCAATTTTTTTAATTAGCGACGATTTGGTCTATCGCAAACACCAACGTTCAAATTTCAGATTCCTTTTCTTAATAGTGATAATTTGGGCCGCCACTAAGGTAGATTTACCTACAGACACAAGTCTGTCTCTAGTATTCCATCGCTAATAAGTTGTGTTTTTGTAGTGGGGAATAGGCTAGGCATGTGCCAAACTTTTAGGCCTGGTCTGGGAAGGCTTGAAAACATGTTTAAAAGCCTATTTCACCATTTTTTTTTACAAAAGCCTACAATCTTTATGTGATGTATGCTTTTGTAAATAAACTAAGAAGCTAATAGATCAGTGAGATTAAGTTATATTTTATATGACATTCAATTTAAATTCTATTTTATAATAATAACTTTAAACATGTCAAAATTGATTTTGGTCGATATGTTTAAATTAACAGAAAATATTAGCAAATTTAAACAATTCTATTGATTCTCACCGGTTCTATGTCCCGTTCAATTTTCAAACTATTGAATCAAATACAATTCTACATCCTTAATTTCATTATCAACACAACTACATACATAGATTTTAAATACCTTCTGCTGAACTAATATCTAGACATCCGACATTTTAAACTTCATACATATGGCAATGGAAAATAGCCTAAAATATCACATATTCCAACTTAAAAATTTATGAATTGTGAATTCAACATATTTAATAAGGTGCTTACTAAAAGAGGGAATTGGTGTCCCACATCGGTTGTTGTAACTTATATTAGATGGCGACAATTAATTTATTTTTGTCAATGAGAGTTTGAATAGCTTATATATCATCCATTTTAAGCGTCGGCATTTTCTTCCCACACATCTGCGTGTGGCATCCCTTGTAGCTTTGACTCAAAAAGATAAGGTATATAAATAATTAATGGTATCTTTGACACTAAGTTGGCTAGCTGGATAAATTAATGCATATGTTCCTCTATCTTCAATTCAACTGCAAGAATAAGCTTCTATCTATGTTCTTTTAAAGATTAAAATGACGTTAATCTAGTATTTCAAGTTTTGTGAAATTTAATTGTTTAAATCTCTTTGGTCAAAAAAAATTGTTTAAATCTCACTATCAATTCACTTCTCAAAGAGAGAAGACATTACTATTATGAAGATATAAATAAACTAGGTAGACATTTGTTTATTTAGTATGATCTGAGACCACTACAACGTACGTGTTTATTACTTATCCATGGAACCAATGTGAGAGACAAAGACAAAATAGAATTTTGACTTTCAGGCGCCTATTTACACAAGAGAACCATTGTGAGAGACAAAGACAAAATAGAATTTGATTTGTTTTATACAAGAGAACTGTACAATGTAGCTATCGAAAAAATCGGAAACTCCCTCTGATCCTTTAGTATAGGATTTCTTTTAAGCTATTATGAATTTTGAGTTGTATAACATTAGATATTTCCCTAACAAATGTTTCTTTGAAATGCATTTACAGTGAATTTTAATAAAAATTTCAGTTTTTTGATTAAGTTTAATAAATGTTCAGTAAGATATATGATGTATAGATTTTTTTTTGTTACCATATTTTTAGTGCAGAGTTTTTGTCACACCCAAGATTCGAACCCGAGACCTTGGGGTGGGATCCAAGTCCAGTTACCACTTGGACCAACCCTTGTTGGTATATACGATGTATAGATGCGAATAATAAAAATGTGATAATGAGATAAGGCAAAAAAATATAAAATTGCAAAAGGAATATTTTGACTTTAACCACACAAAAATCTCCACAAAACCTCCACAAAAAATGTGATAATGTAGCTATCAACTGTTGCAGTTAAAAAACCTCCACAAAAAAAACTTTTGCAAAATCACTCAAGGTCTCAGGAGGGTTTTAACCCCCCAAAAAAACATGCATCCACTAGTCGTAGGGATTAAAAACCTTCGCAGTTAAACTCCCTGCAAAAATTATCGAAAAAAATAAATTAAAACTCCTGCAAATACATTCGGTACTAGCATTTTGTAAAAAAACGCGTTAATTAATCTGCAAGGGTTTAAAAAATCTCCACTATTTGATTCATTTTTTGCAATGTTTATTATAAAAAAATATAAAATTATTTGTTTTTGCACTTGACAGTGGTAGCTAGGCTCTTGCTCTTACATATCTCTAGGTGCAATGGATAAGTCAAATTAAAAAATATATAGTTTTTGAGTAGAAAATATTTGTGTATCGTAAATTAAGATATAACTTTTAGTGTTTGCATAGTGACTATCAATACCAAATAACATTGCATTATAATCATTACTAATATTTTAGGTTAATATCTTTATTTTAAAACATTAGTGATGACCAAACCAACAGCCAGTTTGATGTAATCATCCATTTTACGACATACTAGCGACTAGATTAAAGTTGAATATTATCACTACTAATTTTATTAAAAGGATTGAAATATTTAAAATGTTATTAATCAAAAATAAAATTGAATATTTCCACATGAATTGGTTAAAATTGATGGAATTAGCAAAGAACTGGGCTATAGTCCACTTCGTGAGTGGGTATCAAAAGTAAAAAGGGTGATAATAGTAACATCTATAAATATTATTGATTTATATTAAAATAAAGTGGAATTAAGTAAACTAAATAAAAATCGATGCGTTAAAAGGCAGAAGGTGAAGGTGTTCATAAGTATTTGATTAAGTTGGTGTTTAAAAAGAGGTCAAAAAAAAAAGTTGGTGTTTAAATGCATCAAAATCCACTCAACCTGACCCACGTCCATCATCCTTACTAGGGAGAGATAAGGAATTCACAGCATACAAACAAATGGGACTTTAGTCTCCTAAGATTACCACACAAAATACAAGAAATCTCATCAAAATCTGTTTTCCCTGGGGGGAGGGTGTCCTACTCCTAAGAAGCTTCCAAGTAAAAATGATTGACGTTGAAGGGGCATAACTCCTCCATTGCTTATTCATATATTACTGTGCATTCAAATAGTGCAGTTGATTCCTTGTATAACCACAATGTGACCCAACCACCTTTAGATAGTAAACCGAACAGAGGTAGTGAATTCACAATATACAAACAAGTGGGGCTCAGTCTCTCTAGGGTTACAACACAAAACACAAGAAATATTATATAAGAATTTCCAATCTCATCTCTTGAGAATATGTTTTTCTTTTTCCGAGAGGGGGAACTATTACTAAGAAGCTCCCAAAGAAAAACGATTAACTCTGAAGGAAGAAAACTCCTCTTGTTTATTCATTACTGAGATCCCTAAATCAAAATCACCATCTTGCAATACGTTCTCGATAGACAATTAGCTAAAAGATACACCCATTATCCGCCTCCCAAATCTATCGATCAAGTGATTGAGAGAGAGAAACTGGGGAAAATTATTGAGATGAGCCACCAAGAAGATCCTCCTCTAAAGAAAACAATTTCTCCTTTATCTGTGATTCCATACTCATCATCGTCCTACCTCCCTTGTTCACCACCCAAATTCTTTTGCATCGAATGGAAAAAAGTCTCAGTAAAGATATGGGTCTATCATCCTCAAGGGAGAGTGGACGCTCAATTTGGATCAAGGTAATGAAATAAGAGGAGAAGCATTGTGGAAGCTTTCTAGAGGAGTGGAATTTGTTAAATAGGACCTCTATTTCCTCTTGAACCAATGGACAGAAGACCATTAAGAAAGCAAAATTAAAAATTGCATCATCACAAGAAGAATCAACCTCTTCGACTTCATCTAAAGCAATACAAGAATAATTGGATTTAGTGGTCATACCTTTCCGGCGGATTTTAATCCGTCGGAAAGTTTCCGGCGGATTTTAGCAATTTCCGGCGAATTCATTCCCATGAAAATTTTCCGGCGGATTTTAGGGAATTTCCGGCGGATTTTTATTCCTCGGTAAATTTGCGGAGGATCGTATGTAATTTCCGACGGATATATTCAGCAAAAAAATAATTAAAAAAAAATTTGAAAAATCCACCGGTACCTTCATTTCCGGCGGATTAGCAAAGAAGCAGGAAAATTTAAATTCGAAATCCGCCGGAAATTTCCTTGGATCCGCCGGAAAGTCAACCACCAATCATATCCGCCGGAAACGCGGATTTGCGTGGGATCCCGATCCGCCGGAAACCACCAAATCCGCCGGTAATACGCATTTGCGGCGGATACCTTCTTTTGACCGTTCAACCGACACAATCCGCCGGCAATACCCTAAGATCTGCCGAAAATTCTCATACCAATAAAATCTGTCGGAAATCCGGATTTTGGGGGGATCCTTATCCGCCGGAAATACCATTATATCCGTCGGAAATCCTCCTACCAATTGGATCCGCCGGAAATCCGCATTTGTGGGGGATTCATATCCGTCGGAAAGCACACAATCCGCCGGTAATTAATTTTTGCGGCGGATTTGAATTTTTGACCGTTACCCGTCAGATCTATATATATTCACATCTTCACTTCACAACTTCTTCACATATTCATTTCACAACTTCTTCACATCTTCACTTCACAACTTCTTCAAATCCAAAATTTCTCTCTACAAAATCTCTTGCTCTCTTTGACACATTTCTTCAATCTAAGGTGTGTTTATAACATGATGATTTGATAGTTTTAGTTTATGTATTGTTTAGTCACTAACTGTGGTGTTGTTTGTTTAGGTAGTTGTTTGGGTTTTCTTCCTTGTATGTTCTGTTCGAAGGAGGGTGGGATTAGCATCAAGCCAGAGTCTTCTCTTCACTCCAGGTTAGTTATCGAAGTTACTAATCGTTATATTTTGTTTTTTTGATTGGGACCATCGCTGGGTACCCATGCAGCGTCCCAACGCTTTCAACGAAGAACTAATCTGCGCTCGCGCGTAGAGACTCTTAACCATTGCGCTGACCAACACCCTATTTGACGTGGGCGAGAATCAAACCCGGGAGCAAACCGGATCGGCCCCACTACATCCCAGAGGGAGCCCTGGAATCGTTATATTTTTTTTGATACAACGTTGTTATATTTGATGTTATTTGTTATTTGTTATAATATATTAGTTAATATTAATTAGCAAACACGAAATAATATATTTATTAATATTAGTTAGTAAATACGAAATTAATGTATTTGGTAATTTATTTTTAATTTTTAATTTTTTATAATAAATTTAATTAAATAAATACAAAAAAAATTAAAGTTCATGTATTTATTAATTTAAATTTCTGTTTATATTTTTAATTTATGTTATTATTTTAATACGAAATAAAAATAAAACTAATTTTTAATTTATTTTAATACGAAAAAAATAAAACTAATTTTTAATTTATAATAAATTTTAGTTTCTATTTATATTTTTAATTTATTTTAATACGAAAAAAATAAAACTAATTTTTAATTTATTTGAATGTTTTCTTTTATATAAATGCGAAATAAAAATAAAAACGAATTAAAAATAAAATAAAATTTTAATTACTGTTATTAATTTTTGTATAAATGCGAATTATTATTATTTTCAATTTTTTATTAAATTTTAGATAAATAGGAAATATATGTATTATTCACTTAATGTATCAAATATATCAATACAACATATATTTGAAAATAAATGTATTTCCGGCGGATTTTTTATTTTTATTTTTTAAAAAATTCCGGCAGATTTCTTTATTTATTTTTTAAAAAAAATTAATTTCCGGCGGACTTCTTGAATTTCTGGCGGATTTTTTCATTTTCTTGAAATTTTTTTTTAATTTCCAGCGGATTTTTTCGAATTTCGTTTTTTGGACTTTTGTATTTCCGGCGGATTTAGGTGCTTTTCCGGCGGATTTGGCTTACTTTTCCAGCGGATTATCCCTCGGATAATGGAGGGATATTACCTTATTTTTGTTGATCATTTTACTAAATATATTTGGTTGTACCCACTCAAAAATAAATCTGATGTCTCAATTATCTTTCCTCAGTTCAAGGCTATTGTTGAAAAGTTTTTTAATTTACTTATTCTTGTGTTATACTCAGATAATGGAGGAGAGTTTATAAAATTAAAAACATTCTTATCCTCCAATGGTATATCACATTACACCACTCCACCAACTACATTATGGTCCTTTGCTTTTCGTACTACAGAATACTTAATAAATAGATTACCCACCCCAAATCTCAATATAGACACTCCATATCAACAACTCCACCATACCACACAAAACCCTCACCACCTCCACTCATTTGGATGCCTCTGTTTCCCTTGGCTACTCCCTATACTAGCAGCAAACTCCAACCCAGATATGCACCGTGTATATTCATCGGTTATTCACCTTCACAATATGCCTACCAATGCCTTGATCCTATCACAAATCGGATATATACCTCTAGACATATCACCTTCTATGACAACCATTTCCCATATAAGTCCCTACTCAAACCAGCACTAACTCCTATAAATCCTCCAACTATAAACCAAACTCCTCCACACTATATAATACCCATCCCACCTACAGACACTACCAATTCAAGTCCACCACAACAGCAACCACCAGCAATCCTTCAAGAGGCTTCCTTGATTTCAGATACTTCATCAGGTAATGATGTCCAAACTCAACATTCTCCTCATAATAGCAATTGTGTCACTAACCAAATTGCAGCAGCTACTAGTGAGTATCATGTGGTAACCAGATCCAAAAACAATATCTTCAAGCCGAAACGTGTGTTCGATGTTACAAACTATCCTTTACCAGAGAATCTTGAGCCATCCAATGTGAGGCATGCAACAACCACATTGGAGACAAGCAATATCTGAAGAGATTGATGCATTAATACGCAATGGAACTTGGTCCTAGTTCCACTGCCAAAAGGCCACAACATCGTTGATTGTAAATGGTTGTTTCGCATTAAAAGAAATCCAGATGGTTCTATCTCAAGATATAAGGCTAGACTAGTTGCAAAGGGGTTCACACAATGCCGGGGAGTTGATTTCAAATAAACATTTTCACCAGTGATGAGACCTCAAACGGTTAAACTCATCCTCACTATTGCACTGTGTAATGCTTGGCCCATGCACCAACTTGATGTTAACAATGCCTTTCTCCAAGGAGCTCTCAACGAAGAAGTTTTTATGGCTGATCCACCTGGTATGAAAGATCAACTACACCCTCAATATGTGTGCAAACTTCACAAGGCAATTTATGGCTTGAGACAAGCACCAAGAGCATGACATGATGCACTTAAATCATTCACCATCTCACATGGTTTTCAAATGAGTCAAAATGATCCTTCATTGTTCATTTATGCTTCAGGATCAATTCTAGCTTATTTTCTTGTGTATGTTGATGATTTACTACTTACAGGAGCTTCATTACGTCTTTCTCAAACCGGTTCTCACTCAAGAACATGGGAACACCTCACTATTTCTTGGGAGTTGAATTCATCCCCACGGCTACGGGCCTGTTCCTATCTCGGCACAAATTTATTCGAGACATTCTTGAAAAGTTTGAAATGGAAGGAGCCAAACCGTCCCCGACACCTCTATCTCAACCAGCCACTCTAAGCTTGCATGATGGAACCCCGGCAACAGATTCCACACACTACAGAAAAGTCCTAACAAGGCCAGATCTTTCACTTGCCATCAACAAACTCTCACAATTTATGCACAAGCCAACCACATTACATCTTTAACATCTTAAGAGGCTGTTTCGTTACTTGAAATTCACAATGAATTATGGTATTATGCTGCGTAAACCAACTTCTCTCAACTTACTTGTCTACACTGATGCAGATTGGGGTGGTAATGCTGATGATAAAACCTCCACCTCGGCATACTTAATATTTTTTGGTGGCAATTCTATCTCGTGGACATCAAAAAAGCAAAGGTCAGAAGCTCGATCGTCCACTGAAGCAGAATATCGAGCAGTCGCAACAAAAACAACTGAGCTTATGTGGCTCCTCAAATTAATCAAAGAATTACGGGTACCAGTTCAGCAGCCTCCAAGGATTTTATGTGATAATATAGGAGCAACCTATCTATGCTCAAATCCTATTTTTCATACTAGGATGAAGCATATGATCTCAATGGACTACCATTTTGTTCGAGAACAAGTTCAGGCTGGCACTCTACAAGTCTCTCATGCCTCTACAAAGGATCAATTAGCTGACATCCTCACAAAACCGCTTGTCACACAACAATTCAAAGATCTCACATCCAAGATGCAAGTTATCGATGGAAACTTGCTCTTGAGGGGGCGTATAGGAGCATCATGACAAGGCAATGACAAGGCTGCATAACTTGGTCAAATACGATACCTTATTCTTAGGCTAACTTAGAGCAACAAATCAATTAGTATTAGTTGTCATTTGTTGTAAATTCGTTGACTTTGATTTGTTGTTAATTGCTATTAATATTTGCATTCTATTTCCATTTATTACATTTGTATCTAAAGAGAATATTACTCTATATATGTACAGCATCATCTATCAATTAAATCATCACAGCAATTTTGTGTTTCTTTATTCTTAACCCTACTCAAAATTGTATCGTTGCTCTTTACTTCTTTTATGTTATTCAGCATAAAAATTGATATGCAGTTTACTGGATATTGATTTTTTCTTAAGCTCAGTAGGTAGTAGCTTGTTGCATATTAATTGACTAGCTTCTTATAATTAATAATGTGTTTAAGTATAAAGTCAAAGAGATGAGAGTTTTAAGAAAATAGCACAAGTGAAGGTGGTGTATATATATATCTTTACATAAAATAAGTGGCTCACAACAAGACACGACTACGATTTTGAATGGTTATATTAAAAAAAGAAAGACTATCATTTTGAATGCTTTAATTACCACGTGACAAAGTGTATTACCAAAGTAACTGTAGAATTTCCCTATTAATATGACAACTTATTCCACAAACAAATAATCACAATCCATGTCAGGAAACATTTGAGATAACACTCCATATCAGAGGATTAGGTGTCAAGAGCTTGTAACTTGCGATAATGTAAATAAATTGGACAAAGATAATAAAGATATTGAACAGAAAACACAGACGCCACCAATTTCAGAATATATATGAATCATATTCTCAGCATTATTATTAACCAACATAAATATAAACGCGCGCGACCAAAATCTGTGAGTGAAAGCACATATACGTTTTATGTTCACAACCAACTATTACAACAACCAACATAAATTCTTATTCTATGGTACGTAGAAATCAAATGGCATCTTAGATTAGGAGAATCCGATGACACCTTTATTATTATTATAAAAATTGCTTATCTGTTTATATTTATCCGGCCCCTCTCCCTGCTCCCCCTTCTTGATCTCCAGTCATTATTCTCCACTGAAAAAGAAACAGTTACGAAAGCTCAGTTTATTAGATTCATCTATATTCCATTTGATTATGTTACCCACCGATATTGATACTTGCAATTGAAGACATTGATGATAATTAATCAGTATTTTCTTTGTCAAAAAAAAATCAGTATTTTCATCATGCACATTTGAAGTGGAGTTCTCTTGAAAGTAAAGATCATGAAAGAAAATGAGTGGATGGTAAATTGGTAATCGACTCCATACGGATATTTAATATGTTTTTTGAATAGATGCACTCATTTTTTAACTATATATTTGCTGTAATTTTTTAAATAAACCATTTTAAATGGGCCAAGAGCAAATGCATAAGTGAGTTGAACACCACATCTTAACCCAAAACCTTAAGGCATTGAGTTTATGCGTCCTATTACTTGTATAGTGTCTCAATATCCACTTTTCCGTTCAATGTGAGACTCTTACTCACACTTGAATACCAACAAAATTGAAATATTTTCACTTTAATTTTAAATATACTTTCAATTGGAGTGAACAGAATTTTGATTAATCATTATTTTGTTTGATTTAAAAGTAGGGAATTTTGATTTGAGCAATGGTCGATGTAGATTTTGTGTGGCTTAATCAAAGCCATAAACCATTATCGGCTTAAAGAGTCATTGGTAAAAAAAGTAGTAGATAAACTAGTTTATAGCGGATAAGATAGTAGAGAGTCAGTGGCTGATCCAGACTCCGGGTTAGTGGGTGGAAAAAATTCATTATAAAAAATGTTGGTTGCTAGAATTGTTTAATTTTTTTTCAATTAACTTCGGTTAATTTACTAAAATTAAGGAATCAAGTTATTTAACTCTAAGTTTATTTAAGGGCAAATCACCAAATTAGTCTTAAGTTTACACGGTCTCTCCTATTTAGATCCTAAAATACATGAAAATAAAAATAGTACGTATGTATGTGATATCGGTAAAATTACTTCCTAAAGTTTTATAAATAGTTCATTACGGAACCTAAAAAGAAAGTTTTATTAAAATTTGCGTGCAAATTTTAGGATACCAATACAAATTTAAAATTTCAGGGGTTTTGATAAAAATTATATAAAGGAGTCAGTAGAATATTTTTTCAGGGGGTTCAAGTGAACTCCCCGAAGACCATGTAGTCCACCACTGCTGATAGTAGATAAATAGCGAATTGAATTTGAAGTGTTTGGTAAAATTAACGCCAGAACTAACTTTTATATATATATATATATATATATATATATATAATGATATAAATGAACCATTGTTAGAATATTCATTTAATTGAGGACGAAATGAGGGTATAAGCTATAAGCTATACTTAAAAACTACTTTAAGTAGCATTTCAAAAATTAATATAAGCTATTAATAAATATTATAACTTAGTCGTGTCAAACATTGGCAAAGAGCTTATCCACTATGATATATTTACTTTAAGCTACCAGATTTACATTTTCAAACAAGGTGCGTTTGATTTGCTAAAAACCAGGGGATTGAACTGGACAACTCCTCTCTCCTCTCTCTCTCTACAACCCATCTCTCTTATATATATATATATATATATATATATATATATATATATATATATATTCTCATATCATTACCCCTCTCCCTCTCTCTGTCTCTCTCTCCTCAATCCTACCCCTCCCTCTCCGGCCTCTCTCTTATCTCATTATTATCTCTTCTTTCTCTCTCCCTCCCGATCTACCTCCACTCTTTCTTCTATATATCTTCTCATATCATGGTCTCTCTTTCCCTCTGTCTCTCTCTCCCATCTTCTCTCATATTATATTCACTATAACGTTCTAATTATATTATAATATATATATATATATATATATATATATATATATATTATAATATAATATAAAATTATTATAAACCACAAAAAGAGAATTGTAGTAAGCTTTACATTCTTTTACTTGTACTGTCCAGTATTCACCAAACAGTATACTAGATAACATGTTGTACAATACATATTGTCCAATTCTGTACTCTCAAGTAAGTATAAATAAATTTTAATTACTATAAATCCAATTGCAATATCAAAGTGAATAAGCTCTGCCTTCTTTCCATAAAATGTTGCATAAAGCTGACAACCAAAAGCCAAATTAGACACTTCCTATTGATCGAATGAAGATATAATGGCAATGCTTATGAAAGTAGCACGTAGAGTCATATTCTCTTTATTTGACCACAACATGTTGCAGTGTGAACTTCATGAAAGTACCATGTAGTAGAATATATAAAGAACAGTTTGCTGGTTATATATTCCTATCTCCTTTGGTAAAAGCGGTGGACGGTTTTCATTTCTTGTTCCCTTTTTGCATATTATTAATATTAGGCTTAAATAGTTTTTACCCCTGCAAATATCACAAGAAATGTTTTAAATTTTGCAAGGTTCATTTTAAAACTTTTTATTTTACAGGGGGTATATAGATTCTTGTGATATTTGCAGGGGGGTAAAAGCTATTTAAGCCTTAATATTAGGTTTAAATATGTTTTTCGTCCCTGCAAATATACCTGTTTTTCAAATATGCCCTTGCAAAATTATTTTTTTTCAACACATCCCTGCAAAATCACCTCGTTTTTAAAAATGCTCTTCTGTTAGTCAAACGTTAAAAAATGCTGATGTTGCAAATTTCAGCCCACATGGGTTTGACACATAATTTTTTTTATTTTCATTTAATTTTAAATATTTTATCATCTTCCTCCTTCCTCCATCTCTCCTCTCGCATATGCTGTCTCTCTTTCTCTCACTCTCTTTACCACACCCCCCTCACCACCTTACCACCTCCATAACCATATCTTGAGAATAATAAGAAGAAGGTTGAAGAACAGAACCGGTAATGACAACGTATCAAAAAAAAGAAATGAAAAATTGAAACAATTACGAATCTAGAAACATATCAAAAAAAGGAGCAAGCCACGATTTCAAAATCCTTTAAAATCAGATACATAAATCATTTCTTAAATAACAGATCTTCAAAATTCCAAATCCATATATCTCTCTCAACAGAAACGCAACATCGTTTCAACGAGAAGGAGAAAAACACAACATGTTTCCAACCAAATCCCAATCCTTCTACACTTTCTCTCTCTTCCTCGCTTTTTTGTGATTTTCATCTCTGATTTTTCCCATTTTCGTTGATATTAGCCGTTTTGATTTGTTTAATTTCTAGTGTTTATGGAGAAGAAGAAATATTAGGGTTAGTGAAGAAGGATTTGGGGATAAAAGGATTTTGTGTGAGATAAGAAGGTCAGAAGCTAATGAGAGAGAGAGAGAGAGTTTATTTTCTGGGTTGCAGAGAAAGGGAGATGATCTGAGAGAGAGAGAGAGAGGCGGGAGGAGAGATGGTGATGGTGATGGTGAGGAAAGAAGATGATGAAGTGTCCCTCTACACAAGCATTTAAAAAAATTAGAACTGAATATTAATGACACCTCAGCACTCCGTTAGCCATGTCAGCATTTTTGTAACGTCTGACTAACAGAATGACATTTTTAAAAACAAATTGATTTTACAGGGACGTATTTAAAAAAAAATATTGCAGAGACATATTTGAAAAATAGGTATATTTGCATGAACGAAAAACATATTTAAACCTTAATATTATTAGTTTATAATAATCAACGGAGAAATGTTTGGCTAGCATTGACTCAAGAAAAGAACATTTGAGTTTAAAAAAGTTGTCTATAAAGTGACGTGTATATTAATATATATATATTTTTGAACAAACGTGTATATTAATATTAGTTAAAGTAAAAAGTAAGTTATACAGTGCAAATGTAATTCTTGATTTTGTCTTTTTTGGTGGATCTTGATGCTTCTCTTTGGTCCAAGATTCAATTTTAAATTTATTTTCTTTAAACGTTGATATTAAATTAGTTAAATTTCATAGCTGTGGTTTATCAAAAAGAAATTACTAGCTGTGATATTTAGAAAAGCGAAGGCTAGGGTTCTAATTAGAATTGTTATTCACAAGCCTACACATGTACAATATGGCAAAAGAGAATATAAATACGAAAAGTCTAAAGAGTAATCTGCCCTTAATATTAATTTATATATAATAATACTACTGACATGCTTTATATTTGCCGTATTAGTGTTACTTTTGAATAAATTATTTGTCTCATTCCTATAATACCCATTACTATTTACACTACTAGAAACAGACCAAATGTCAATGGAAATTTAGCGATGCAAAATGGTGAAATCGTCTCTAATTTCGTCTCTAAGTGTTAGAGACCCCAAATTTAGAGACCAATTTTAATTTTTTTGTCTCTAATATTTGTTGGTATTCAAGCTTTTTCTAGTAGTGTTATTATCTTATTTTACATATTTATCTATCTGCAATAAATGTTAGCAGTATTATTGACAAAACAATAGTTAATATTTCATTAAACTTTTAAATTGAAGAATAAAAAGAGACAAAATTCTTCTAAAAACTAAAACTTAAAAAGGAACAAATAGAGGTATACATTATCTAATATCCTCCTTAAATTAACTGTGCATTAAGAGGGAACATCGAGAATTTGTCCATCAGAAACAAAAACATATAATAGGATATAATTTTGTAAACAAGTTAGCAATCTACATGGAGGAAGAAATAAACTAGAGTAATAATAGTGTCATGTTGAAAATGGCTTGTGAGGTGAAAATCAATCTCAACGTGCTTGGTGTGTTTGTGAAAAGTTGAGTTATGAGTGACGCCTATATCATAAAGAAGCCAATGTAGCCAAACTATTCTTGAGGCGGTGGCCGTCATAGTACAATACTCTTCTTCTACATAGGGGCAGGAGACATTGCCTTACTTCTTAGAGTAATGTTATATAGACAAATTTTTCTAGACAAAAATAGTCAAAAACCAAATTACAATACCAATTCACCAAGTTTTTTAAACAAATAACCAACCTACTTTTTCACAGTTTTTAGTCAATGGCCTAGAAAACTGTGAAAAAGTAAGTTGGTTATTTGTTTAAAAAACTTGGTGAATTGGTATTGTAATTTGGTTTTTGGCTATTTTTGTCTAGAAAAATTTGTCTACATAACATTATTGTACTTGTTATACTCTTCCACAAAATAGGAGAATTCCTAGAAAAATACAAAAGTATGTGGGAGACTTTAAGATCAGTGGGGTTATTAGCTCATTCAACATCAGAGTAAGGATCCAAAGAAAAGGATGAAGGAAAAATAAGACTCTGAAATTGAGTTTGTCTCGTGCAAAGTAGAAAGTTTCTTAGTCATAGCTTGCTGCCAAAGAGGATCAAGAATAGCCTCTTTGGTGGAAGAGGGCTCAGACAAATTGTGAATAGATGCTAGAAAAGAAGAAAAAGAAGTAGAATAAGTGGAGTGCAAATCAAGTAATTGAGTGGAATTATGAACAAGAACAAGATACCAAGTAGGAGGATCAACAATCATATGAGGTTCTTGGGGGACTATGGGGACAAAAGAGACATTATGATTTGAAGTAGCATTCATATTAACCCTGCAACTCTCAAAATCAAAGTCACTAAGAAAATCAGCATCCCTGATAAAAGGATCAATATGGGTAAGGTCAGACTAGTAAAGACTATGAGAATCAAACGAAAGAGAGTAAAAAGGTATGTGCTGAAGAAACACAGCACGACATGAGACCTATAGTTTTTGGCTTGTAGGACCATAACAGTGCTAACCCTTTTGGCCATGCCCATAACCAAGAAAAAAAATATAGCACTACATGAAGACAACTTATTTCATTCTACTTGTGGACAAAGAACAAAACAAGTAGAACCAAAGACCTCCATAGAAGAATGATAAGAAACACGACCATACAAGTTTTCAAAGGGAGACAAACCTGAAGTGACCGGTGATGGAATTCTAATAATAACAAGGATTGTAGAAAGAATGGCTTCACCTAAAAACTCACTTGGAACTAAAGTAGACAGTTTTAGGGAACAAGCAGTTTCAACAATATGACAATGTTTTCTTTCAACAACGCAATTTTCTTTCAACAATATGATAAAGTGTTTTTGATGTGATCTAGGTGGTGAATATACTTCTAATAAATTCAAATTTACTTGCTTACGTTGGTCTTCACCACCAAACCTCTTCTCGATCACATCAAAAACACTTTATAGCAACATTATGTTGAGTCTTAACTAGAGCACGAAACATTGATAAATGGCAAAGAATTCATAAATAGAGGTGTTCAAAGGTCATTTTGGATGAAATTTGCCTAAATACGTTACTCATTCCGATTACAATTCCTTGGATTGGGTTGGTTCGGATTTTATTTTCTTGCGAAATACAACCCAAACGAACTTGGCAATGAACATGTTGGTTTGGATTAGAATCATGGGTGATGCACCAATGGTTTATGATCGAATACTGTTAATTACCTAATCCTAATTTCATAGGCAATAAAACCTTTACCCCTAACAAAATCCCTAATTCCTTAGGTGACCTTAATTAGAAAATAAGCATTACGAATAAGAATTCACATATGATTCTAAATATCAATGACTATTCCTAGACTAGAGATATAAAGATTTCAAAACTCAAGCATTTGCAATTCAAACTTCCATTCACAATCATAAACTGTAAATCATCCTAAGAGTGATCAATTCCTAGAAAGAATTAATTAAGAACAAAGATTGAAACATCAACGCATATGAGTCATTCAATTAAAAGGGATTTAAATCAAATACATAAAGGATCCATCAATATTTGCTCATTCCCAACAACGTAAAGTTTAGCTACACATAGCAATAAAAAATGCAATAGATAAACACACTAGAGGGAGAAGTTGACGACATTGATGCTCCAAACTTGTTCCCAAGTTTTTATCATCAATGAAGGTTCAATTGGATGTGAATCCTAGCCGTCACGAGCTCCACAACACATAGGGATGTCTCCAAACTCCTTGTTTCTGTTTAATTCCAAGATGACCTAATTTTTAGTGAATTTGGGCTTCAAAGCTGTCAAAGCTTTAGTCCATCATGAGGCAATGTGTCACGATGCTGGAAGAAGAAGAGGAGGTGCAAGAGAATTTAATGGATCAAGAGGAGGACTTAGACATCACTATACCAGTGGGCCGGCCAAAGAGGAACAAGACAAAGCCCAAATGGCTCAAGGATCATATTACATTCTGAAGTTGTACTGTTTTATTACCGTTGCTGCCTTACTTAGAAAATGTACTAGATTTTATCAATTCTCTTTGTAAAATGCTAGATCCTTCCTAGATATGGACAGCTGGTATATTCCTGCCATGATTGAATGACAGCTGTAGGTATTCCTAGTACTCATGATTGGCTATTTATGGCCCCATTGAATAATGAAAAGGCAAGCAAGAAAGTTATGAATGTTAGATGTTAGTGTAGTGTAGCTCATTGTCACTGTTACTGCGTTTTTGCTCTGTGATTCATTACTCTCTTCATTGATAATCTTTCTTAGAACTTACATTGGTGCTTTCATCATGACCTCATCCTCTGACGAACCTGATGTAGCCTCAGCCCTCAACCAAATCCTTCGAAACCAACAAAATTTACAACTTGACATCACCAACCTTACAGCTGAAATGAACCAGATTCGTTCACGCCTACCACCACCAGGTTTTGCCCACCTTACCACTGACCAACACCTCACACATCCACTATCATCCACCTCCATTAAACTTGACATCCCACGCTTCAATGGATCTGATGCATTAGGCTGGATCTTCAAGATAAACCAGTTCTTTGACTTCCACCTTACCCCTGAGGACCAAAGACTCCGTATAGCTTCATTCTACATGGAAGGTGAAGCTCTGGGTTGGTTTCAATGGATGCATTCCAACAACCAGCTACTCACTTGGTCGATGTTCCTACAAGCTCTAGAGGCTCGTTTTGCTCCATCTCAGTTCGAAGACCCTAAAGGCGCACTCTTCAAGTTATGTCAAACAACCACGGTAAGTGATTATCAAGCTGCCTTTGAAGCGTTAGCTAACAGAATCGTGGGTTTGCAACCACAATTTTACCTGAGTTGCTTCATTTCTGGCTTGAAACCGTCAATCCGAAGGGAAGTTCAAGCATTTCAACCCCAAAACCTTTCCCAAGCCATTAACCTTGCCAAACTCCAAGAGGACAAAATCAAAGACCGTTCCTCCGTTTTTACCCCTCCCCGTACCGAAAACACACCCCCAACAACCACTTCCACCACCATTGCCAACCCTAAACCCCCAAATCGACCTGCTTTGACAACCCCAAACACGTCCCACCCTAAACCTACCACACCAATCAAACGCTTATCACCTGCAGAACTCCAGGCAAGGCGCGACAAGGGCCTTTGCTACAACTGCGACGAGATGTATCACACCGGCCACCGTTGCCGTCGCAACTTCCACCTTTTGATCGCTGAAAATGACCCCACAGACCCCAACCCCAACCCCGACGCTTCTGCCCAAGCCCTTACCATCGAAGAAACCCAAAACACCGCAAACCCTACCCCACTTGAACTCAACCCTGCTCAAATCAGTTTTCACGCACTGATGGGCCACACCATCCCACAAACCCTGCGTGTCTTAGGACATGTGAAAAATCACCCAGTTTCCATTTTGGTGGATAGTGGGAGCACCCACAATTTCATCCAAGATCGCATTATCAAGCAATTAGGTTTGCACTGCAAACCCACTGAAAACTTTGAAGTATTAGTGGGAAATGGTGAAGAATTACTCTGTTCACACATGTGCCATCAGTTGATCCTATGCATCGGATCCCACACATTTGCAATTGACTTCTATGTGCTACCACTCAGTGGAGCTGAGATGGTGTTAGGGATACAATGGCTGAGAACTCTTGGTCCAATTTTGACAGATTATGAGAACCTTACAATGCAATTTCAAGTGAATGGTGAAAAGGTTCAACTGCAAGGAGAACCTAAAACCTTACCTCTGGAGGCTTCATTACATCAACTCAAAAGAATGGTTTCAACAAAAGCCATTGATACTGTTGTCCAATGTCACCTACTTAATCCTACTTCCCCAACCTCACCAAACAATCACATAATACCACAATGCCCCATCTCAGAAATAGCTAACCTTTTAGACCAATTTCATACCATCTTTGAACCACCTACACACTTACCTCCCTCTAGACCCAATGACCACAAAATACCTCTCCTAGCCAATTCTGACCCTGTCAATGTACGCCCATATAGATACCCCCACTTCCAAAAAAATGAGATTGAGTCCCAAATACAAGATATGCTGAAACAGGGTATCATCCGCCCTAGTTCCAGTGCTTTTTCATCACCAGTGTTGTTAGTTCGAAAGAAAGATGGATCATGGAGATTTTGTGTTGATTATAGGGCTCTGAACGCAATAACAGTGAAGGATCGCTTTCCCATTCCAGCAGTGGACGAGCTACTCGATGAGTTACACGGCACAACATTCTTCTCAAAGCTTGACTTGCGCTCAGGTTACCACCAAATACGTATGAACTCAGGTGATATCCTAAAAACTGCTTTTAGGACTCACTTAGGTCATTATGAATTTATGGTAATGCCCTTTGGTTTGTATAATGCACCATCCACCTTTCAAGCCACCATGAACACTTTATTTCAACCATATTTGCGACGTTTTGTGATTGTGTTTTTTGATGACATTCTAGTCTTTAGCAAATCCTTAACTGAACATATACATCATCTTGCTACTGTGTTTAATGTGCTGGTAGAAAACCAATTTTTTCTTAAAATGTCTAAATGTTCTTTTGCTCAGTCTTCCATTGATTATTTGGGTCACATTGTATCTGCCCATGGTGTAGCACCAGACCCAGAAAAAGTTCTGGCTATGACTAGTTGGCCTGTTCCCAAAAACTTGAAACAATTGCGTGGATTTTTAGGACTAACAGGTTTTTATCGCAAGTTTGTGCATCATTATGCCTCTATTGCAGCCCCTTTGACTCAACTGCTGAAAAAAGATTGCTTTAAGTGGTCCACTGAAGCTCAAACAGCCTTTGAAGCTTTGAAAGATGCAATGACCAGGGCCCCTGTATTACATCTTCCAGATTTCAATGCAAATTTTACTCTTGACACTGACGCTTCTGGCATTGGCATGGGTGCAGTCTTGTCTCAAAACGACCATCCTATCTGTTACTTCAGTAAAAAATTCTGTCCAAAACTGCTGAGAGCTTCAACTTATGTTCGCGAATTGTGTGCAATTACTTCTGCAGTCAAGAAATGGAGAACTTACCTTCTTGGCAGGAAATTCATCATCCACACGGACCAGAGAAGCTTGCGTGAATTGATGACTCAAGTCATTCAAACTCCTGAGCAGCAATTTTATCTTGCTAAATTGCTAGGATACTCTTATGAGATTGTGTATAAACCAGGGGTTAATAACAAAGTAGCTGATGCATTATCAAGGATTGAGGAACCTCAAGCACATTTCTTAGGCTTTACTGTCATTCACTGTGAGTTCCTTGACAAGGTAGCAGCTGTATGCAAACTTGATCCGGAATACATATTGCTGCGTGACAAGGTATTGCAACACCCAACTGACCTTCCTGACTATCAAGTGATCAACAACATGCTGTTTTTCAAAGGCAAGCTTTATATTCCTGCAAATTCTCCCCTCAAATTTACACTCATGGAAGAATTTCATTCTTCCTTAACTGGAGGCCACAGTGGGGTTACCAAGACGTTCGGGGGATTAAAAGACAATGTTTACTGGGAAGGTATGCACAAAGATGTCACAACATTTGTGAAGGCATGCCTCATTTGTCAACAAACCAAAATTCCTACTCATTTACCTTATGGTTTACTCCAGCCACTCCCTGTTCCTGAAAACATATGGGAAGATATCTCACTAGACTTCATTGTAGGGCTCCCTTCCTTCCAAAATTGCACAGTGATTTTAGTGGTTGTTGACAGATTGTCCAAAGCTTCACACTTTGGGATGCTGCCTACTGGTTATACTGCTGCAAAAGTAGCTGAACTGTTTGCTAAAATGGTAGCTTGTATTCATGGCATGCCTAAGAGTATGGTATCAGATAGAGATCCAGTGTTCTTGAGTAAATTTTGGCAAGAATTATTCAGATTAAGTGGTACTAAGCTGCGCATGTCAACTGCTTATCACCCTCAAAGTGAAGGGCAGACTGAGATTGTCAATAAAGCCTTGCAGCAGTACCTTCGCTGCTTTGTGCACCAGCAACCTAAACTTTGGGGAAAATACTTGCCATGGGCTGAATGGCACTACAACTCTACTACTCATAGTGCTACTGGCATATCTCCATATGAAGCTGTCTTTGGGAAACCTCCCCCCACATTGCTGAAGTATTTACCTGGCTCTTCCAATATAGAAGCTCTGCAAACAGAACTCACAACCAGGGATGACATTCTGAATGCTCTAAAGAAAAAGTTACTGAAGGCACAGGAAACAATGAAAATGTATGCAGATAAGAGAAGACTTCGTCATCCTTTTAAGGAAGGAGATTTAGTTATGGTTAAACTAAGACCTCATAGACAAGTTTCAGTGGCTGGATATAGGATTAACAAGTTTGCTAAAAGATTTTATGGCCCCTATAAGATACTGCGCACCATTGGTGAAGTTGCATTTGAACTTCAACTACCTACAACTAGTAGAATTCACCCTATTTTTCATGCTTCACAATTGAAACCATACTTTGGACCACCAGATGTTACATTAGAGATACCTCCACAGGCTATTGACAACCAACCTCTGTTACAACCTTTAGCTGTGATTGCTCAAAAAAATGAAAATGATCAACACTTAGTGCTCATTCAGTGGGAGGGTCTGCTACCAGAAGATGCTACTTGGGAAAATTATGGAGACATCCAGAAATCTTATCCACAATTGAACCTTGAGGACAAGGTTCTTGCCTATGGGGAGGGTAATGTCACGATGCTGGAAGAAGAAGAGGAGGTGCAAGAGAATTTAATGGATCAAGAGGAGGACTTAGACATCACTATACTAGTGGGCCGGCCAAAGAGGAACAAGACAAAGCCCAAATGGCTCAAGGATCATATTACATTCTGAAGTTGTACTGTTTTATTACCGTTGCTGCCTTACTTAGAAAATGTACTAGATTTTATCAATTCTCTTTGTAAAATGCTAGATCCTTCCTAGATATGGACAGCTGGTATATTCCTGCCATGATTGAATGACAGCTGTAGGTATTCCTAGTACTCATGATTGGCTATTTATGGCCCCATTGAATAATGAAAAGGCAAGCAAGAAAGTTATGAATGTTAGATGTTAGTGTAGTGTAGCTCATTGTCACTGTTACTGCGTTTTTGCTCTGTGATTCATTACTCTCTTCATTGATAATCTTTCTTAGAACTTACACAATGCAACCCCATTTTGATGCGATGGGTCACTAATTGATTTTATCGCGAGGCGATGCAGTCTAGCTGATGGAGACTAACCTTAAGGAAATTGGTATATGGATGTCTTCTCTTATATATCATTCATTTAGCTCATTCCTAGCCGATAAAGACTAACCACTCATACTTAAATTCTCAATAATATCACTGGTTTGAAATTTTCCTAAAACATCAGTAGAAGCTAAGTACTTTAATCTAGATGCAGAAACATGCTCAAGACAATCTCGCCAAAAAAATATTAGAAGATGATGAATTCAAGTGAAAATATGTTAAATTAACAGTGGAATTGCAAGTTGTAGTATCAAAAACTCTTAATTCTTTAAAAACATAAAGTCCCCCTACCTAGGACTTGTCCCATCCAGCCTCTTGGATTGTAGATTCTGCACATAACAATGAGTGTAAGAAAACATGAGTGAGTAAATAAAATTATTAATTTGTGTAAGGTAAATACTAAAATACTCTCCATTGTGGCACTAATTATTTACAAATTTCTATACCCTATATCTTGAGTCTTTAAAATCACTCATTATTATAAGAGGGTATATTTGGAAGATTTGATGAATTATATATGAGTACTAGTAGGATACCCGTGCATACGCACAGGTACCATCGCGTTTTTTATGAATGAACTTAGACATAGTTTAAATAGTCTGAACATTACCCCGTGAAAATAAAGACAAATTTTAAATAGATAAAAAAGGAGTCTCAAATAAAAAATAATAAATATTAAAATCTAAAAATGTAAAAGTATCATTTAAAAACAATATGTGCATTTATCCGGTGTATTTTATATACCAGTGAAGTGTTTTTATATATCAGTGTTTTTATCCCATGTTTTTTTATATATCGGTGCAACTATTCTATGTTTTTATATATATCATTGCAGTTATCCTGTATTTTCACTACAAGAAATATGCACTTTCGCAACCACATTTATTGATGAGAAATATATAAAGTCGTTGGAGAAGATATTTTTCGCAAGGAAAAAAAGTCGCTGCATGTTGTTGGCTTAAGTCCCGTTGCGAAAAGTTTTGCAACGATATTTGATGTCGCTGTCATCACTAATATTTTCGCAACAACAATTGTTGTTGCTATTTTAATAATTTATCGTTGTTATATGTCACTTGTGGCAACCAATAAAGTTGTTGCGTTATCTAAGCAATCGTGACAACTAAAGTCGCTGCGATATAACATTTTTAATCAACAACATTGTGAGTGTTTTTTTATTTGATGCTTTTTAAAGCAATCACACAAATGCTTTTTTTGTATTATTATATATGTTTTTTTTTAATTTATGTGGATCCTTTTTTGTATTAATATATAATTTTTATTAATTTCATTGGAATAATTCACATTGTTGGGGCTCAAAGGTCTTGTTGCAAATCATCATGTTCTTCTAACTTATTCCAGAGAAAATCCTGTATTGTTGTAGGTTCTCCTGTCTAAAACAAAGCAAGAAAAAAAGAACACAATATATAGTAAGTAAAATGAAAGGAAAAAAACTATAAATGTGTAAAACAATTGTAATCACTTCAAATAATTCCAATTACCTGTTAATAAAGGGAGAGATTTGTTGCATTGTCATGCCAACCAGAAAAGAGAAGAAGTAATCACCACGACGAAAGTTAAAACAACATCACAAGATTCACAACTAATAATTTATAATGATTAGCAAAGCCAAAGCCAAAACCTCGTTATTCTACAAAATAATTTATAATGATTAGCAAAAGTTGAAAAGTATTTTGTAGACTTTCAAATCTTCTAAGCATCATAAAGAACACAAATACTTACTCCTTCTGAATTTGAATTCAACGTAGCAATTGCTTTTCGGTCTTCTCTCCATCCAAGTCAACATTTCCATGTCCTACACCATTACCACCTTCTAATAGACTAATCTTATGATCAAAAGAACTGTGCGTATAAATCACTCATCAATTAGTTCATCAAAGGAGTAAAAAAGGAATAGTTCTATGAAGCCATTAGTGCTTCATCAGAGATGTTTTTCTACCATTTTTTATGAAATGAACTAGTTGGAATACGTGGGTTTAGGTAAAACTTCCATGGAGGGGGTTCAAAGTTTTATGTAGGAATACGTGGGTTCCAACTTCTTAGTACCACCATCTATTCATTTTATTTTTTTGAAAAACTACCATCCAATTTTTCTTGGTGAAAACTACCATCCAACTTTGTTAGTGCTACAATTAAATTTTAAATTTTTGCTACTTAAAACCTTCATAAATTCACTTTATTCCTGAAAAATTGATTCTTAACAATAATACTAAATAAGTTTTATAATGAAAATTAAATTTCTTAATTGCTCATGAATCTTTTTAATTGATATTATTATATAAAAATTAAATTTAAATTTTCAATTGGTATTTATTTTGCTAAATATTAATATATAATACTATCTAAAAATCCAACGATATGAATAACAATAAAGAGTTAGATTTTCGAACATTAAATAGAATCATCTATATAATTAAAAGAAAGTTGATATTTATTTCATAATAATTATTTTTGTTCTTTGTTTATTTGTTTTTAAAAAAGAACCGTTATATTTATAATAAATATATAAATAAAAGAGACTAAGTGATTATAAAAATATTTTATATATTGATAAAGCTCTAAAAATATGATTCTCTTTTGTAGTCACTGCCGTAGGCTGGTATATTATTTATCCCAACATTAGATAAAGTTGTTGACATATATATACAATTTTTCACGGCAACATAATGTGTTGTTGAAAAATATATATACATTTGCCAACAACTCAATGTGTTGTTGGCAAATAATTTTACTATCTCCAACAACTTTGACCATTGTTGGCGTACATATATTTTTGTTAGCAATAAAGACATTGTTGCGAAAAGAAATTCTTATCCCAACAACTAGCAAATGTTGTTGGCATACACAGTTTTTTACCAACACTTTCGTTATTGTTAAGAAAAAGTCGCTGCCTATTCTATTTATTCTTGTAGTGTTTTTTATATATCAGTGCAGTTATCCCGTGTTTTTTTATATGTCAGTGCAGTTATCTCATAGTTTCAATTGATTATTTTAGTTGATTAGTAGATTATAGTAGATAGTAAAAAATAGATAGTAGATTATCAATAAGAAATACTTATCCTGTGTTTTATTACATATCAATGACAATTATTTGTCCTTTTTTGAGTATCAGTGACAAATATTTGTCACGTGTGTTTTAAATATTAATCAGTAGTTTAAATAGTCGTTAAGTCTTCTTATATTTTTGGATATTAATCTCGTGTTTTTTATATATCAGTTCAGTTATACCGTGTCTTTTATATATATATATCAGTGCAGTTATCTCGTAGTTTCAATTGATTAGTTTAGTTGATTAGTAGATTATAGTAGATAGTAAAAGATAGATAGTAAATTATCAATAAAAAAGATTTATCCTGTGTTTTATTATATATGTGACAATTATTTGTCTTTTTTTAGGTATTAGTGACAAATATTTGTCACATGTGTTTTAAATATTAATCAATAGTTTAAATAGTCATTAAGTTTTCATTTTTTAGATATTAATCTCGTGTTTTTTTATATATCAGTGAAGTTATCCCGTGTTTTTTTTATATATATTATTGCAGTTATCTCGTAGTTTCAATTGATTATTTTAGTTGATTAGTAGATTATAGTAGATAGTAAAAGATAGATAGTAGATTATCAATAGAAAATATTTATCCCGTGTTTTATTATATATCTGTGACAATTATTTGTCCTTTTTTAGGTGTTAGTGACAAATATTTGTCACATGTATTTTAAATGTTAATCAATAGTTTAAATAGTCATTAAGTTTTCATTTTTTAGATATTAATCTCGTGTTTTTTTTTATATATCAATGAAGTTATCCCGTGTTTTTTTATATATTAGTGTAGTTATCTCGTAGTTCCAGTTGATTATTTTAGTTTTTTTAGATAAGCAAATTGATTATTTTAGTTGATTAGTAGATTATAGTAGATAATGGGAAAAGAAAGTGGGTGAGTTTGATGTGAATTTCGAAACTTGAAAAAAAAAGAAGGAGAAAGTTGAAAAAAAAGTGGGAATGAGAAGGTCACATGTGTTTTAAATATTAATCAGTAGTTTAAATAGTCATTAAGTTTTCGTTTTTTAGATATTAATCTCTTGTTTTTTTATATATCAGTGAAGTTATCCCGTGTTTTTTTATATAATAATGTAGTTATCTCGTAGTTTCAGTTGATTATTTTAGTTTTTTTAGATAAGCAAATTGATTATTTTAGTTGATCAGTAGATTATAGTAGATAGTGGGAAAGTGGGTTTGATTTGAATTTCGAAATTTGAAAAAAAAAAGGAGAAAGTTGAAAAAAGGGGGAATGAGAAGAAAGTGCATTGGAAGAAGAAATTTGAAAAAAAATGTGATAGTAAATTACAATGTTGCCCTTAGTTAGATGAGTTGTCAAGTAAATAGGGAGGCTTGTTTATGTAATAATTTAAGCGTGGTTTGTTTGTATAAATAGATATTAGATTAGATTAGATAAATAGATATTGGATAGATAGTAGATTATCAATAAGAAATATTTATCCTGTGTTTTACAATTTATCGTTACAATTATTTGTCCTTTTATAGGTATTAGTGAAAAATATTTGTCACATTGTGTTTTAAATATTAATCAGTAGTTTAAATAGTCATTAAGTCTTCTTATTTTTTTAGATATTAATTTCGTGTTTTCTTATATATCAGTACAGTTATCTTGTGTTTTTTTATATATCAGTGCAGTTATCTCGTAGTTTCAATTGATTATTTTAGTTAATTAGTAGATTATAGTAGATAGTGGAAAAATAAAGTGAGTGGTGTTTACCTTGGATTTTGGTAAACACCGCTAGTTTGAAATTGCTTTTGTTTGCAAGATCAACTAGTAAATCCTAAGACCATTTGTGTTAAAGTTTTTCCCAGAATTGTACGTGTTCTTGCAGTTTAAAAGTAAAAAGAAGAATATAACCGTCGATCTCGCGCGAAATCGTCGAGTTTCCTCAATGAGGGAGAATAAAACAAAGAAAAAATTGCAGAAAAGCAAAGAAGAAAACAAATTAAAATTGCATTAATTGTAAAGAGGGTTGGTGCACAGATCATACATTCTTCTTTTGGCTCGTTTTCTCTGTAATGTGTTGGAAGTTAGAGCGTGAGAATTCTGTAATGAGTTTGTGACCCGTTTTTCTATGAGAAACTACTATTTATACAAGGAGGGAAAACGCTAAAACTAACTAACTGTACGGAGAATTAAAAAAAGAAAATTGCTTCAGCCTTCGACTATGGTAACTGCCAGAACTTCGACGGCGAGCACTTGATTTTGACCTGCTATTGAATCCCAGCTTCTTCTCGTCGAAATATCACCCTTCAATTCTTGTCAAGTCTAAGGCTTTGTGGAATTTACCTTTTGATACAACTCTTCTGTGTTGAAACCAACACCTTTTTCTAAGAAAAAACAAAGTCAAACCCTGTTGACTGCATTTAATTTAGCCTGTCGAAATTACAGGCTAACAAGTGGGTTTGATTAGAATTTTGAAATTTGAAAAAAAAAGTATGAGAAAGTAGGAAAAAAGTAGGAGTGAGAAGAAAATTTGAAAAAAGGTGTGATAGTAAATTACAATGTTGTCCTTAGTTAGATGAGTTTAAGTAAATAGGGAGGCTTGTTTGAGTAATTTAAATGAGGTTTGTTTGTATAAATAGATATTAGATTAGATAGTAAATATGAGTTAATTGTAAATCATTTAATATTAATTCAATTATATTATACTATATAGTAGATTAAAAAAAATTGGGAAAAGAAATCATTTTAAATAAAGGATGTGGGGCCACAAATAGTAGCGTGTAAAAAGTGAGAAATATTGGGAAATGTGAGATTGAAAGAAAGAGAGAGAGTTAGAAAGGAAGAGAAAATAGAATTAAAAAAAATAAGAAATAGAGTGGTGATATGTCAAAAAATGAAGATGTCCAAAATGGTCTTTTAGTAAGTTGTTTGTTTGATTAAGTTGTTTGTTTGATTAAATAGATAGATAAATAGATTAGATTAGATTAGATTAGATTAGATTAGATAGATTAGAAGATATTAGATAGAAGATATTAGATTTGAAAGTATCATTGTTTTGAAATAAAAGTACCAAAATTTTGGAAAGAGTGAAGTATCAAGTAAAATTATATATAATTTTTTTTTTGACATACTTTACATCTCCTACTATATCATTTTGGGAACCACAATCCTTCTTCTTATCTAAGTACGTAGTTTTCACATATATCTTAATTAATCAAATGAATATCTAGTTCCATGATTCATCAACTGAGGGACCAACATCAGAACTGAAAAAACGTACTCCACTGAGTTTGAGGTCAAGTATATGAAGATTATATTATCTAGACTGGTTCAGAGCTGGTCATGCACTATGATTAACTAGATGTTAAACACCAATTTCAAGTGTGAAAGGAATATAAAAGATTTCGCATTTGCCTGGAAACAAAGCAAAAGCCCTGTGAATATCCTCCATGCAGTGTTGACCCTATCTGTTTCTTTGTTGTTCTTCTTCTTAGAGAAAGATGTACCATACGTTTTGTCACAAACTGAAAATAGATTTAGTTATGTAGTGGACCTCTCCCATATATATTTTTTGTTTGTATTGAAGACACGGACATTGTTTGACTGGACACTATTACAGGTTGGCCTACATATGTTGTAGGCACTGTTGACACTGAATTTTTGTAGCAATAAATAAATCAGTTCGAAAGAACAATCTAGGACTCGAACTTTTGTTCTTGAAAGTTGATTTAAGTTGACAGGCTTACAAAAAAAAGTCAAAATACAAAGCAAGTTTGGAATTCGAGAAGATAAATTCTAAGAATGTAGACGAATTCTAGATAAATTCAAATTTCTAAGCAAGTTTGGTATTGTCTACAACACCACTGCTCCCCTTTTTACATTTCTTCAACTAAATTGTTGGAAGTAAAAATGGCTTACGACTAATAAGAAAAATGGGGTTGGTATAGGCAAAACTAAGGGTGTCGGAAGCCAATCCATCCATATATAGGTAGTGTGGGCTGGCTTGGCTACTTGTGGGTTTTGACCAGCAGTCTTTTTTTATATAAAAATAAGGGTGTTTTTTTTTGTACCCCCACCTATTCACCCCATACCCTCACATAAAAGTGAAACCCAAAAATACCCCCCACCTAATTGTATTTTACAAAGCGGATGTATGGGGTGAATAGGTGGGGTACAAAAAAAAACCCTAAAAATAAATAAGGCTCATTCTTATCGCACACTCTCCACTACTCTTCCACACCCCTGCATTTTTTAAAATTCCTAAATTATCCCTACCTCTATCACTCCCTACTCCCCTCCCGCTTCACCTTCTCACTCCCTTTCACTCACTCTCTCTCTCATATATATATCCGTCCCTCCCTCCCTCTCTAACTCTCGCACATCCCTACTCTCAAGCTCTCTTCTCCCCTCCTCCCTCCTATGTGTAGCTCTCCGGTGAGTCCTCCTTATCTCCCTTTCTTCTGCATTTTTTGTGTGTTTAATTAGGTTGAGATCAGTACCTTAGTTTTGAACCCTTCCGGTATCATAATACTGCACCTATGATTCAAATTTTAAGCCCGATACTATGATACTGAACCCCTTATGTATCATAGTACTAAACCTGCGTTTTTTATTTTTTTTTATTTTAAAACGGGCACGGTACCATAGTATCGAACCCATACTGCACCTTGATATCGTACCCTTTTTTTCTTCTATTTTGTCTGTGCATTTGCTTCTGTGCTAATTTGTTTTGCGTTTTAACATTGTTTTTCACTACTTTAAGTATGACAAAGACTAGTGGTGGTGGATCTTACCAGCCACTGTAGTGCTTTATAGCTTATATATTTTGGATTATTTATTTTTATATTTTGTACATGAGTATGGATGATGTATGTGGCTTTATTATGGTTTCTTTATATATCTACTTATAATTATTTTTAGCTGGAGTTTTATTCATAAAAAGCGGAACTGTACATCACAAAACAATTGACAAGCACCCGATTACCGGCAATAGAAAAGTCAAAAAAGGAACATGATCTAGCGGAGAAATATTTGCCTACTGTGACAAAAGGAAAACTGTGTCTTTGGCACCCTGGATGGTATTGATATACAGCTCCATAAGACCAGGTGTTGAATATTAGGCATGGGTGTCCAACATTGCTCGTATGTTGTCGTTGTTCTGAATGGTGGATACGACCATCATTTCCAGGACTAGGTTTGCAATAACAAATAGTACTTAAAACATTGTTTATACAACTAAGCATTTCCCTGAAATAAATTAATGTAATGTTGTTTTTACAACTAAACAAGTAAAATGAAATATCCATACTGCGAAAAATATCTATAACCCATACCTAAAATATTGTTTATACAAAAAATTCAATTAATGTAATGTTGTGCTATCACACACCATATATTATATTATATTATATATATATATATATATATATATATATATATATATATGTATGTATGTATGACCCGTGCGCTGCACGGGTATACATATTCTTTTTCTAATTTAATTTGATATTATTATACTATTAAAATGTTATATATGTGCGTGTATGTATGTATTGTAGAACTTTACAATTATTTATTTATGCTTTGTGAAGGAAAAAAAGAATTTATATTTGTAGATTGACTTATTAGAATACAAAAAATAAAAACTAATTTGGTAATCCTTTATTTAATTACATCGCTAAAAAAATTGTTTATAAGGTTACAGTTTTATTTTTTAGTTAAAAAAATGTGTCTAATTAGATGGTAGTGGTATTTTATTTAAATAAAAATATTATGGTTGTATATAACGTATAACAATGTACAAAGTTACGCAAATCGTGTTCCAATGTGTGTGGATAAAGAGTGCTTGTATTATACTTGTTTTACTGTGAGGTTATTATATTGTTCGGTATGGACAAACTCAAAAGGGCTGTGCGTACTGTTTTTTTTTAAAAGATGACCCTATTGTAATATTATATATAAAAATAAAACTGATTACAAAATTACAAAATTATTTGAAAAAACACTGACAAATTAATTTATTTTTTGGTTGTACTAAATTATATCTCACACTCTTTTGGTAGTTCTACTAAATTATATATGAAAATATAAAATGTTACAATATCTTAAATGAATTTCTTTTATAATTATTATGTTATACAGATATTGATAAGGTTAATTGTGAATAAAAGTAGATACTAATCGGATTATATGAATTTTTCAATTTAGTAATCTATAATTATTGAACTGGTATATCACAATTATTAGACTGCTATTTTTTGTACAACGAATGAGTGAATCTGAACATATTATAAAGTAACGTGCATGCTGGTAATCGTGATTATAAGTATTATATAAAGTAAAAAAAAAGGAGAAACGTGCATGTTGGTAATCGTGATTTGACATTTATTGATAGGACTATATAGCGCCTGCTAGCGACTAAGATTACTTAAAGACATTGACATATATAACTGGAATATACGATGACAGACTACTTACTTAGAACCTAACCACAACAATTTAATGATAACAAAAATGGGAAATCTAAATTGAGTCGTAAAGAAGGAGCAACACAATATTTGATGCCGACAGCAACATCCATGTGAACAATAGTGGCAAATATATATGTAATAAGCAAATACTAAGTACACAACAAAGCTTGCATCTTCGATAATGCTAAAAAGATCCTTTATATTGACAGTATTATATTAGGAGAACACTAATCATCCTCCGCATATTATTATTGTCAAAAAAATAAGAATTGCCAGTAAAGAGATTCTATATGTCAATATGTATCTCAAACATGCGAAAGATTTCCTTATCCAATCAAGAAACTAAATGACATCAAGTGAAAGATTTCTATTTTCTGTCAACATACTAAATGGCAACAATCGAAGATAGAAAGCGAAGGTAGCATAAATCTTTTTTAACGCAAGACCCATCACTTCTTATTCTCCTTGAAGGAAACATCCAACCTAATTTTTTCAATGATCACCTCCTACTACAAAGGAATTAGACCCATAATATCTCAATGAATGAAATTACATAGAAAAATTTTAAAAACATTTTTCCACAATAATTAGAAAACGAAAATGTTCACCTATAATTCATAACCCACCCTCACCTGTTAGGCCAATGAAGATGAGTCAGAAGTATATTTTCCTCTGTATTGCACAACAACGAAAAGTATGTGCTCGATATTGACCAAGATCAACATCCTTGAGAACTACCTAATATTGATGCTACATCCGAATGATGGGAACATTTTGAAAGATAAAAAAAAGTATATTTTAATGCAAAATATTCAAAGATGGGAAGTTTCAATGCCATCATAGAAATTCTTGAAATATTTCGAAATAGGGAAAAGAACGCTTACATTTTCGCCATAAGTCGAATGACCGATTTACGATTTGTACGTAAGCTCCCTTTGGAAGAATACATGTTACTTCTTAGAGGGCAACCAAACTTGAAACTAAGAACAATTCAATAACCTATTCGTTAGAATCCTGACATGTGATTCTTCTGTGAAATGTCCAACTATAACACTTTGTGACATTTTTGCAAAAAACAATATCATCAAATGTAAACTGTTTGTTGCCCACATATTAGACACCAAAACAGATAGACTAAACATTGCTGGTCTACTGATTTTGGACGGAGATAGAAAACCAATAATAGAAAAATATTATACATCCCAATGTCATTGAATGTGCCAAAAACAAAATCTCTAGAAATGTTATAAATTCATCCAACTTGATGCAGAGAAACCAAATTCAATGTAGTAAGTAAAAACTTCGCCATTAATTTTAAATGCTTACAGGAAAATGTGTCAATTCTACATGTACATTGAGCAACATTGAATTGGGCATTCCACATATAGCTTTCACAACTTGGTGGTTTTTCAATCTGAAAAAAGAAACAGAAGAAAAATCAACTTTAAAATTTCTTGAAATAAATGACATTTTTATTAAACATATGCTATATTAGTCCCAAACACTTTTGATAAAGCATCTTCTATGATATCAATTGCAATAGACCCCTGTTATCTTTTTTCATTCTATTATGCCATTTCTTCAGATCTTTTGTTTAATTAGCTCATGTGCTGTAACTTTTAGACGATCTAATTTAATTTTGTTTTTGGATATAGATAATGCAAAACATAAGGATAACATCATATGCACTCAAATAAAACCTATTCACATCCACATACATAAGATGTATCCACCCACCAAACCATAAACCAAAGTAGGCTCCTACATCTCTCCACCCATCAGAAAAGTACATCTTTCCAACATTTTCCCAAATGTCCACAGCAAACCTCTTTTCAGCCTGATCAATCAACTCAACCACAGCACCAACCTCCTCATAGTAGCGCCTAGTGAAAATTTTGGGAAGCTTCACCATATCCTGTGTAAACATACATGCATTAACACAAAATAAGGCCAACCAAGTGACCACATAAATCTAACAAACAACAACCACATACTTACATCACCAGGGAAATACTCAAGATTGACAATATCATTCCTTGCCATAGCATCATTAAGGCCACCACCTCCACCATTTGTGCCATCACTTGCAAAGAGTGAACTATGCGTGTCATTGCTGCTGATGACCTCATGCGAACCATTCATGCTCTCAGTGTCAACGGAGTCATCAGAATTGCTTCCTAAGGAAATGCCATCACTTCCACTTTTTCCATTTTGAGTTCCAAACAATGACGATGAACTTCCAGTTTGACTCTACAACACAATGCTCAAATACATTCGCCCCAATAAGTATCTAATAAATTCTCATAAAATTCATATCACCACTTCAAGTCAAACTTAAAAAAAAACAAAAACAAAAACAAAATACCTTCGACTCCATTGCTTAAGGTGGCTTCAACTCTTACTTAAACCACCAAGCAAATGAGTTGCACTGAATTTAGTAATGTAGAACTTATCTATTTATAGTAGTGAACCATATGAAAGCAAGAACCATGATCACATCAGCAGCTACACGTGTACTTAGCTTCCTTGAACAGTCCATTTCTATTTGCATTGTCAATTCATGTAAATCACAAACCCATACCATCTACTTCTAATAGCTACCAAACCCCATTCACATTTATCCAGATTTTAACCCTACAACACCTACACTATTCACAACTCATTTACCTTCCCCATACATGTCTACATCACTCAATATCATTTGTCATTTTCCCCTTCCAACGATACCCACAATACTCTTTGGAATAATAAACTTGCAAAAAAGGTTGCGTACATCTTAATAGCAAATTCTAAAAATACAATTTCAATAACCGTTGACCTTTAATCCAACCCACAAAAAAGGCAAATTCCTCCATTCAACAAAAAAACACCAAATCCTTTCTAACCAATCACTTCAGTCTACGAACTGATTATCCAACCTGCCACTTCAGTGCAACAGTATACCCCAACAAAACATTTACATATCTATTAAAAAAGTCAACTATTCATCCATTCTATTTATTGTTAAATATATCCAACACTCAACCAAAAAGTTTGTGAATAATTAATATTGGGCCCAAACATAACTATTGGGACTCATTCACAGATATCACCACTATTCATTCAGCACTCAACACTATGCACAAATCGTGTTTTCCATAGGAATTACTATCAGTTTTTCTTGAAAACTTATAAATACTCATTTTTTCAAAGAAACATGTCTCCCACCTTAATTGTTTTTTTTTTTAACTTACAATTTATATGTTTAATTCAACCTTTTTTTAGATCCAAATTTGATGGCTGAAACACATTTTTATGTTAGGAGAATTCATGTTTTTTATGGAGTAATATAAACTTCAGCTCTTTATATTAACATGTTTTCCTGTTAAAGCTTCCATCAAATATATAACTCATGTTAAACACGATAATGTAAACTATATTAATATACAAACATGAATTCCATTTGTCATAAACATCATGCAAGTGATCAACTACAGTGTTTTTCTACTTTCATTCCCTTAAACTGTACACAAAATTTACGTTGCACCATACCTCTACTATTCCCCAAGTCACTCCCATTCTATCAAAATGAAAATCACACTCAAACCTTCATTCTCCTTTCCTCTTTTCCAAGACACGAAACATTCTCAACAACAATCATATTTGTCTCATCAACTGTTTACTAAAACCCACGGTTTCAGAATAGTGTCCATCCTAAAAAAGATAAAAATCCGCTGACAATATTATCACTTCCATAAAAAAACGACACAAACTCACTTCCAAATTATCACTTCATCAAATTCACACACTCACGCAACCAACAATAACTCCAACAGGAGGCAGCCAAAATGTTTTCCACATCAGTCCACTGTTTGCTCTATACCACACTCTACAATTTATTATGCTCCCAATTCTGCTTTATCCGCAAGTCATGATAAAGATATGACACCAAAAACAGCAACTGCGCATGGGCCAGACCTCATACTAATCGCTGCAAACACCATACCTTCAAAACACTTTCAAATTACACAGGCGGGAATGAAAAATAGCGACAAACATGGCTGAAATTTTCATGAAATAAACAGCGCAAATATGTCTCTTTACCTGTTAGATTTTAAGATATCATAATTTAATTTAATTTTGTTGGTTTGAATTACTATTATATAGATCCTATCTATAAGTTTTACACTAATCTTTAATCATTTTCTATATTATGAAGATATGTCAAGATTAACATTATATGAAATTACATGGTTGACATTAACACCTTTCTTTAAGTCAACAATAAGAACTCATTCCTATGTATCTATAATGATAAGAGTACACATTTAAGTGATATGAGCGAAAAGCAAAAAGATTTCCACATAATCAATGCCATATTTTTGAGACAAATAACCTTTGGATTCCAGTTAACCACGTGATCAATAGTATCATTAGAAAAATACAAGTCTAATGAACCAATTTGTATATACCCCAAGTACTAATGTATTTTGTATTATATAATTCTACTTACATAGTTATTTGCTATTTGGTAGAAAAGCATTGATTATCATGATATATTATTGTTAATGTGAATGAAACAAATGGTTGGAATTAGTTTGTTCAACTCTTTGAGTGCAAGGCTAAGGAAAAGAATATGACAAACTTTGGGAAATTGGTGGGACGCTAATAGAAAAAGTTGAAATAGCGACGAAAACTACATATAAAAAAAATGAAATGAATCTGCAAATTGTTGTTGTTAATACTTAATGGTGGAACAAGCTAATGGTGAAATCATTGAGGGACTAAACCGGCCTAAGACACAACATTTGATACATTATCCACAATTTACACATTTTTAACTCTTTACAAATGTTTCACATGACATATGGCATATTGGACATATATTTATAGTTTACATTGTAACATCCCAAAGTAATTATTTTAATTACTTTGATGTTTGAGTGATTATATTATTTTTGAAATGGTGTTTGGTTGATAATTTTATTAATTGATTGCCTAAAATTAAAATTTGTGTACATTAGTGTGCTAGTTAATAAATGATTTAATGGAATTTGGGATCAATTAGTCATTAAAGGAAATGGTAAGGGTATAGTTGGCATTTCAATTACCCATTACACTAAAACCCACAAAAAAACACCAGCTGAAACACACACACATTGATTTATCCCCAAATCAGTTTTTGAAAAACCACATAGAGAGAAGAGAGGGAGAGTTACGAGTTTGAGAGGGAGAAGAAGAGGGATTCACAAATTGGTTTGTATGTCATATTTGGAGGGTCCCAAAGGTGATTGAGATGCTACATTGCCATTTCTAATAGCCAAGTAGAAGTATTGAGGGCTAGGGTTCAAAATTTGAAGTTCTAGGAGCTGTTTTGGTGAAGACAACTTCATATCTTTGCTTACATTCTTGAAAATTCTGCACTACATGTGAGTTCCTTACTTCGATTCGTGTTTTACCGAAATGCATGTTGTTTGGTGTGTGTATTCTGAATTGAAATGTTAGGGTTTCATGTTAGGATACTGATTTAAGTTGATTCTTGGTGCTTTGATTGTCCATAACTTGAATTGAAAAGTGTTTATGTTGAGATGCTGAAAAACTGCATAAATTCGTACTGGTATAGGTTCAGGGTTTTGTGCCTAACGTTTTCCATAGAACTTCTCTTTGAATGATTTCTGTCTCATTGTAAACTAGACTTCTAGAGCTTCAATTTGGACACTTGGTTTGCTTCATTTGGTCGAGAGTTCAAAAAGAAAACTGTGTTACAAGTTGGACAATAGTTGTTGTCATGTCTCTGTACCCCTATATTTTTTATTTCATAAACTGTACTTTTTGGCTACATAAAAAAATAAAGGCTTAAATATGTTTTAGGCCCCTGTAAATATGGGGTATTTTGGTTTAAGCCCCTGCAAATTTTTTATTTATTTATAAGCCCTTACAAAATGACACGTTTTGTTTTAAGCCCTTCTGTTAGCAAACTGTTAGTGAGACGTTAAAAATCTCTTCTACGTGTATATTTGCAGGGGCTTAAACCAAAAAATATATATTTTCCAAGGGTCTAATAAATAAAATATATTTTTGCAGGGGCTTAAAATAAAATAAAAAACACACGTGGAAGAGATTTTTAACGTCTCACTAACAGTTTGCTAACAGAAGGGCTTAAAACAAAACGTGTCATTTTGCAAGGGTTTATAAATAAATAAAAAATATTTGCAGGGGCTTAAACCAAAACACCCCATATTTGCAGGGGCCTAAAACATATTTAAGCCAAAAATAAATAAAAATTATATTTAGAAACTAGACACTCTAAGCTTTCCAACTAATATGTGTTTGCTTAATTTCTACATTGTTTCATATGTTAAATAAATTGTCGAAGTTTACGTACAGTTGCTGAATAATAATGCACATTGTTTCATGTGTTTGCCTTTATTTTACTGTTATATTGTGGATTGGATTTGACTTGGACCGATCGTTAATGATATAGGTTTATCGAATGAGAATATTTGAATTGTCTAAGTAAACAAATGCATAATGCACCAAGAGGATGACGATCCCAAAACCATTGTAGCACACCTAGTGGAGGGAAGTCATGATCCCGAAGCTAGGGCTCTGGCATTATTCGGCAATGATTGTCGGATTGGGGTTTCCGTTGAGATTGAGTGATTTGGTCTCTCATCTTCCTTCTAAAGACAAGAGGTTCTTGTGTAGGCCGATCGTTCTGGCTAGATCTCGTGACGAGCTATTTGATGCTTTAGGTTTGTTGTCTTATTTATTTTACAACTTGGTTCCTGTATGGTCACCCACCATCTTTGCCCCGCAAGCGTGGTCGCCCATAATCTTTATTTCGCTTACCATTTTTTCTTTGTGTCTAATGTTTTCGTCTTCTTCTTTTGCAGATAAGATGGAGGGGAAAGGTTTGTCCTTCGCTCAGATGCTTTCACTGGCTGGGAAAGGACCTGTTGACGGTTCGACCTCTGCTCCTCCTTCTACCCCACAGAATCCAAACGACATCTCCCATGCTACTCCGGAGGATCCAAACCCTGGGGCCGATCTAGAGTGTCATCGTCCCAGGACTAAAAAAAGCGAGCTAAGTCTGATTCGATTGGCGGGGAAGCAGTCGATCTTCCTACAGGCGAGTCTGATCGGTCGAAGAAATCTAGGCACGGGAAGGAACATCAAGGCAAGTCCATTCCACATTGGATAGAGAAGCTAATCGATGCTGGTTATGAGGATCCCCATGAGGCCTCTGCTGACATCTGCAAGCAGGCCTCTAGGGAGCTGAAGCGGCTTCCAGGTAGTGTGTTCAATACTAGTTACTTTTTTTCGTTGTCTTTGATATGTTGTTGCTCATTTCCTTTTCTTTTTCAGGTCTAAAAAAGGAGAGGGATGAGGCTCTTGCCAATGCTAAGAGGGCGAGTGAGCTAGAGAAAGCTTTGGAGGAAGCTAAAGGGAAGATCAAGTCCTTGGATAGTAGCTTAAGGTCGTCCGAGGAGGAACTCAAATGGGCCAAGGAGACGGCCGATCGGAAGATTGAAGAGCTTGAGGGATCGGTCTCAAAGCTCTAGGGTGAGGTTGAATACTTGACTTTGGCGAAAGAGACTGTGGAGAAGGTGAAGGAAAAAGCGGAGAAGGAGGTCCAATCGATCGCTCAGGAGGCGGTCAATACCGCTACTGAGCAGTTTCAGAACGCTATTGAGCAGGTGCAGCTTTGCAATCCTGGGCTGTTGGTAAATAGGGCCATTGTGGACATTCGCCAAGTTGTTTTGGGTGATCAGATCATGAAGCCTAGTGGCCGGTAGGATGGGATGAGCTTGATGATCTACAGGCGACCTGCGCCATGAAGTTACTTTCATGTGATCTGAAGTTATTTTCTTGTTTTATTGCTTTGATGTACTTTTGTGTTTGTATTTGGTCTGACTTTTGTAGTAACCCAAACTACGATCGTTCGTGCTTTAGTACTTTGCTGCACGCTTTATTTGCCTAAGTTCATTTGCTCTTTTATTTTGCATGTTTGATACTCTGATCGCCCAATATCTATGGATCGCCCATGCTTTCTGGGTCGTCCAACATCTGGGGTCGCCTGGTAAGCATGGTCGTCCCATCTCCTTGAGCTGCTCATCTGGGGGGGAGGCTCGGGTCTAAACAATTAGATCGTTCGTTTTGCTTGTTACATCGTTTAAATCACTAAGTTCGCTCAATTTATCATTTTATCTTATTGCCTTACTCGTTTGACTTGTCGTTCGCGCATGCTATTTTATTCTTTCTACTCGTTTCGTTTGAGTAGGATCGTGAACGCCAGTGGACAGTTTACTAAGTTTCTACCCAGATTTAACTCGCCCTTGGGGGTGCGCCCGTCTGTTAGGTCGCTTCATTTTACTTAAATTCGTTTAAGTGTTTTAGCCTTACCCTGCAGTTTATCAAACTCGGTTTGATTTTAACTCGCGCGGTGGGGTGAACCTTTTCGGTTCGTTCGTGAGAGATCGCCTTTAATTAAAAAGACAAATAAACACATCTATAAGAAATGCCTCGTCTTTATTGACGGACGGGCGGGCCTCGATAAAAAACCAAGTGGGAAAAAGAGCGTCCCGCCCGTTAGTCTTTCATTCATTGAGTTCAACATGACATTCTTTCATTGTCTACAAAATGATTAATCAAATAAAGTATCTTCTAAGGTTTATAGCGATCCAAGACTTTGGAATCACTCCATCACTCATGGTCTGCAGCGTGTAAGCACCCTTGCCTGTTTTTGAGACGACACGGTATGGACCTTCCCAGTTTGGGGCGAGCTTGCCCTGGCCTGCATTCTTCTGCCCGATATCTGCCCTTCTCAACACCAACTATCCTACACTGAAGTCCCTGGGGACGACCTTGGCATTGTGCCTCGTGGTCATCCCTTGCTTAATCAATGTTAATTTCTCTTAGGGCGGCCTTGCTGCGGAGTTCTTCCATCAAATCCAGTTCTTCCCTGATAGCCTGGTCGTTCTCATGAGGTGGCTTGGGGTTGGCCGTCCTCCATCTTAATTCCCCGATTTCAACAGGAATAAGGGCGTTTGTTCTGTAGATCATTTTGAAAGGAGATTCCCTAGTGGTGGAATGTGGAGTCGTTCTATACGCCCACAGCACGTATGGGAGTTCTTCAGCCCATTTTCCTTTCGCCTCATCCAATCGCCTTGTGAGACCATGCAGGATCACTTGGTTCGCTTCCTCTGCTTGTCCGTTTGTCTGGGGATGTTCTACTGAAGAGAAGCGTTGCTTCACTCCAAGTTCGACCAAAGCCTCTTGAAATTTCTTGTCAGTGAACTGAGTGCCATTGTCGGACACAACCACTTATGGGATTCCAAAACGGACCAGAATATTCTTTTTGAAGAACCTGAGGCAATTCTTTGATGTTATTGTTTCTAAGGGCTCAGCCTCAATCCATTTGGAGAAGTAATCTACTACCACTACAAGGTATTTCAGCTGTCCAGGAGCGACAGGGAAGGGTCCCAGGAGGTCGATCCCCCACCAGGTGAACGGCCATGGTGCTCAAGTCGCACACTAGGTTGTGAGAGAACTTTCTGTATCACGCTCTTGTGATTCCCTGGATTCTTTGTGCTTGCAAGTTTTGATAGTATATCTGCCCTTGTGTTCTCCGTCCTCGGAACATGCTTGACTTCTGCGTATTAGAACCGTTCCAATAACTCTCTTACTCTTGTCAAATATCTTTGCAGGATCTCATCCTTTGCAGTGAAAGCTTCCTTGATCTGGGACACTACTAGAAGAGAGTCTGAGTGTAGCTCAACTCGTTTCACATTAAACTCAAGGGCGAGCAGCAGCCTAACAATACAAGCCTCGTACTCTGCTTAGTTGTTGGAGGTAGAGAACGAGAATGTTAATGAGACCTCAATCGTCATCCCCTCATCATTTTCCAGGATCAGGCACGCCCCACTGCCCTTGCTGTTGGACGAGCCATCCATATGTAAAGTCCAAAGAGGATGCATGGGATTCTCTGGAATGGGAGTCATCTCAGCTACGAAGTCGGCCAATACTTGGGCTTTCGTGGCCGACCTTGCTTCATACTTGATCCCAAATTCTGACAGTTCGACCGCCGATTTGATCATCCTGCCTGCTAAGTCTGGTCTGTGCAAGATCTGTCTGATAGGTTGGTCAGTCCTAGGACGACCTGATGCGCCACAAAGTACGGTCTTAGTCTTCGGGCGACCACAATGAGTGCTAATGCCAACTTCTCGATCTTCTGATATCTGAGCTCAGATCCTTGGAGTGCCTTGCTAACAAAGTAGACAGGATTCTGGTTGGATCCTGCTTCTCGTACCAGCACTGCTGACAAAGCCTTGTCAGTGATGGAGAGGTATAGATAGAGTGTTTCTCCCGGCTCTGGGGTGGTCAGTATTGGAGGTTGTAACAGAGCAGTTTTCAGCTGATCGAGTGCCTGCTCGCACTCAGACGTCCACTGGAACTTAACTTCTTTCTTCAGTAACTTGAACAAGGGTAGGGACTTGTTTGCTGCTTTGGCTATAAAACGCGAGAGAGCGGCCACAATCCCGTTTAGCCTTTGGATCTCTCTTTTGGTGGGGGGCGACCTCATCTCTGTTACTGCCCTACATTTATCTGGGTTGGCCTCGATCCCCTTCTCTGTGAGATAGAAACCTAGGAACTTGCCTGCTCTTACTCCAACGGTGCATTTCTCAGGATTGAACCTGAGGGAATTTTTCCGAGCTTCAGCGAACACTTCTTTGAGGTCATTCACATGTCCTGAATCCTCTCTGATTTTGACTATCATATCGTCTAAATAGACTTCAACCGCTTGTGGCGTAAAAAACGTGATAGTGCAAGTATACACTGTCAACAAGTAATAAAGTGAAAGTAAAGTTCGTTCCCACGAGGATTAGCACTTAAACAAAGCTTAATTTAATCAACAAATTAGTGATGGTAAAAATAAAGTAAATGACACAAATATTTGGTAACATGCAACAATATTAAAAAGTATCAGAGGAATGAAGATCAGATATTTGGAACAAGTTGAGATGCATTCACTTTCAGTAATTTCATTAAAGTGTACAAAAATGCTATGTTAAGTGCTGCAACACTAGGTGCTGCCGCAATTGCGTATTTTCTCAAATACTAGACACTAGGTTTTTTTCCTACTAGTTTATCTCTAGACCAGAAAGGAGTATTATCCTAGGCTGCTGAAGCACCCGCAATGTTCACCTCATGGCTTATGCCTCCCCTATCTCTAGGGTTAAGACAAGGAACAACAATATCTCTATTATGCAACATACCATGTTATCTTGTGGGGTAAATTTACAAACCATCTCTGTGAATATAAATGCTACTTAGATTAGACGGCCAATCCTAATCTAAGATGAAAATATTAAAAGCACACAAGATAAAGTACTCAACACTTAAACATAAACATTAATAGCACAATAAATCCATTACATTCAGTTAAGCATCCCAACTACAAAGATTTAGCTCATGTTGAGCTTTGACAACAAAGAAACTAACTTAAACATTAAGATAAATGAAGAAGTCATACTAAATCCCGAGGAGAGAGTTTACACTACACTCTTGAACGAAGGAATAGCTTCAGTGAATATCAACGAAGCAAACCCAGCTCTCCAATGCAGCTTCTTCAACGAAATGAAGCTTCAGTGTTGCTGCAGGAATCGGAATCCAGCAATTGATCTTTTGGTAACTTGGAGAAGGCACGAAGCTTGAGGCTATCTCTATACCTCAATTCCGGCTTAACCTAATTCTGGGAATGTGGTCCTTTATATAGAGGAGGCTAGGGATGAGAGGCAACCCTAATTTGGGAGGCGCCTTTTGTCCTTTAATGAGGGCAAAAGGTCCTTTTTGCCCAAATCGCTAGGTCATTAGCGAATATTCCATGATTGGCACGCACACCCACGCCTGATGATCACTGACAGCTGTCCTTTCCTCAATTTCCGTGTTTCTTATTACTTTCTCTCTCATGTTGTGTAATTTGGCATTGCTGCCACAATAAGTGCTGCAGCAATTAAACAAACACATTAAACCACAATTGGGCACCAAAGTGCCAATTATCACAACTTCAAGCTTACACCTTAAGCTACTCTAAACTAACATATTTACAACATTAATCACTATATTGCTTGAGAATTAACAATGATTTAAGCTTGAAATAAGAGGTAATAACAATCATATTTGATTGTTATCACACCCCCAAACTTGAACCATTGCTTGTCCTCAAGCAATGACACTTGACAGAGACAAGCACTATACCAGCAAGCAAACCAGATAGTTGAATTACTCACAAATGCACACAATCAGAATATTAAGCTGAGCATAAAACTTTCAGATTAGTTACTCAATTGCAAACCCACTGAATAGTAAGTTCCCTAAATTACTCCTGCTCAAAAGTGCGTGTGTGACACTTAACTTAGTTCAGAACATAGCAAGGTTCAAAATTTCACTTAACTAAAACTAGAGAGGCTTTTTTTTGAGACTGCCAAAGATGTTTCAAAACTAAGGGTAGACTAACAATTCAAGCATAGAAAGGGGGGATAAGCATGACAAAGGGCTTTGATTTAGCAATTCAGAACTTCTAGGCAAGTGCACTCATTACAACTTGACTGAAGTGCTGCAGCAACAGTTGCTGCAGCAATACAACTAAAACAGAATTCAAAAACAAACAATACTTGACACATGTGTTGCATTGCCCTTATTCTTTACATTTCTTTTTCTCAGCATTTTGCTTACTTTTTTCTTCTTCTTTTTTCAACGGGCAATGACAACAATTACACATATTTACAACATTGGTGCTTTATAACACAGCACAATACACAATTCACTAAATTTGATTACTTTCTAAACTATGTGCACTTGGCCTAATCCCATTCTTTCATGCTTTGCCTTAATATAGCTCAAAGAACCCCCAAACTTAGTTTCTTATGCTACCCTAAGTTTTTAGTAAAAATTTGGCAAGTCTCTAGGTCTACCAACACTAGCCTAGCTTCAGATCATTTCTAATTCACTAAGTCTTTCCTAAGTTTCATGCAAAAGTGTGGGAACAGGAGCAATAGAGTTCACTCACAAACAGGGGCACTAATCACTCAATTCTCACCATTTCATCACTAAGTTTTGCTCAACTGAACTTCTAAAATTTTAAAATTTTCATTCAACTAACTAGTAAACATGCTAGTACAATACATAGACCATAGGTCCTCCCCCCTACTTAAGACCTTGCAGTGTCCTCACTGCTCATGCATAATAAAGGAGAGACCTATTTATAAGCAAAACAGAAGCAAAACAAACAACTAACACAACTGTTGAGTGCTTCACAACTGTTGAGTGCTATCACAGAACAAAAGCACTCAACAGGTTTATTCAAATAAAACATTGAAAACAGAATATTTAAAAGGACATGAACTAAAAGATTAAGGTGCAGAGGCCCCTGGTTTTGCCCTTGGTCTTTGTCTTGTGGCTGTTCCTCTTCTGGTCCTTGGAGTATAAGGCTTCTGTCTTTTGGCTTTTGGGCTTATAACAGCATCAGAAGTTTCTGTTGCTGCAGCATCAGATTGCTGCAGCACTGGTGGTGTATCTGCAACAACACCACCAACATCAGAAACACCTGCCTTCTTTTGGGCAGTCACTGATGCGGCCACAAGCTCAAGAGCTTCTTTTGCTCTGGTCCCTCATCAAGCTTCCTCTTTCTTGCCATTCTCTTTGATCTTTGCTTCTTGGAAGGTGTAACAGCAACTCCTTCTTCACTATTAGCAGCATCAGCTGCTGCAGCAGGTGAATTGGCAGCAATGCTGCAACAACAACTGCTGTCACACCCTCAAACTTCAAATTGCCTCGAATTAATTCCTGCAAAACAAACACCAAACAAACAAAAAAAAACTAATTTATTAGATAAAAAAAACCCTGGGCTGCCTCCCAATAGCGCTTAGTTTAAGAGTCCTTAGCCTGACTTCCTTCAAAGATCATGGGTTCTTGAATTTGGTGGTGAATTTGCCTCTCACCACTGATTTGACCATTAACCTTGAAGGTTTGATTTCTTGCATCATCATACAAGTCCACAGCTCCATGAGGGTACACCTTCACCAATTTAAATGGCCCAGACCACCTAGACTTGAGCTTTCCAGGGAATAGTTTAAGTCTTGAATTGAACAATAAGACTTGATCACCTTCCACTAATTTCCTCTTTTGAATCTTCTTATCATGCCAAGCTTTGGTCTTGGCCTTGTACAACTCTGAGCTCTCATAAGCAAAGTGCCTCATTTCTTCCAATTCATTCAGTTGTAATAGCCTAGCTTCCCCTACCTTAGCATGATCAAAATTAAGCTTTTTGATTGCCCAAAGAGATTTATATTGAAGCTCCAAAGGCAGGTGGCAAGCTTTGCCATAAACAAGTCTATAGGGGAACATTCCCAAAGGAGTCTTGTAAGCAGTTCTATAAGCCCATAAGGCATCATCAAGATGATTTGACCACTCCTTTCTGGTAGGCCCTACCATTTTCTCCAACATTCTTTTGATCTCTCTATTGGACAACTCAGCTTGACCACTAGTTTGAGGATGATATGTTGTTGCAATCTTGTGCTTAACCCCATACTTGGCCAAGAGATTTTCAGTCAATTTGTTGCAAAAATGAGATCCTTCATCACAGATTATTGCTCTTGGAGTCCCAAACCTTGTAAAGATGTTTCTTAGCAAGAACTTGCTAACAGATTTTGCATCATTGTTAGGTAAAGCCACTGCTTCAACCCACTTTGATACATAATCTACAGCAACTAGGATGTAAGTAGTTGCCAAAAGAAGGAGGAAAGGGTCCCATGAAGTCCATACCCCAAACATCAAAGAGTTCAACCTCTAAGATGTTTGACAATGGCATTTCATTTCTATTTGATATATTTCCGCTCCTTTGGCAACTATCACATTTCTTAACCAACTCCTGAGCATCTTTGAAAATTGTAGGCGAGGAATACCCGGATTGAAACACTTTTGCTACTGTCCTCATTCCCTCAAAGTGTCCTCCATATGCTGCAGCATGGCATTGCTGCAGCACCTCTTGTTGTTCTTCATCAGCCACACATCTTCTTAGTAACTGATCAGGGCACTTTTTGTATAAGAAGGGCTCATCCCAAAAATATTGCTTGACATTGTGGAAAAACCTCTTCTTTTGCTGATAATTCAAATCACAGAGCACCACTTTGCTAACTAGGAAGTTGACAATGTCTGCATACCAAGGTGCTGCAGCATCAGATGCTGCAACATCAACAGCTAACAACTGCTCATCAGGGAAGCTTTCCTTGATTTCTCCAAAATGATTACTTCCATTATCTCCTTCCAATCTAGACAAATGATCAGCAACTTGGTTCTCCACCCCCTTTTTATCTTTAATTTCAAGATCAAATTCTTGGAGGAGGAGAACCCATCTTATTAGCCTAGGTTTTGCATCTTTCTTAGCAATCAAATACTTAATGGCAGAGTGATCAGTGTAAACAATTACTTTTGTGCCAACTAAGTATGATCTAAATTTATCAAATGCAAAAACCACAGCTAATAATTCTTTTTCAGTGGTAGTGTAATTTAATTGAGGTTCAACATGTGTCTTGCTAGCATAATAAATAGAATGAAAAACTTTATCCTACCTCTGGCCAAGGACAGCACCTATGACATAGTCACTAGCATCACACATGAGCTCAAAAGGCTTGCTCCAATCAGGTGTCACTATCACAGGGGCAGTAACTAGAGCACTTTGTAGTTTCTGGAATGCTGCAGCACACGATTCATCAAACACAAATGGAGTGTCATGCTGCAGCAATTGACACAATGGCTTTGAAATTTTGGAGAAGTCCTTGATGAACCTTTTGTAAACTCCAGCATGTCCCAAGAAACTTCTAACACCTTTGACATTTGTTGGAGGGTGCATCTTCTCAATCACCTCAACCTTGGCCTTGTCAACCTCAATTCCCTTCTTTGAAATCTTGTCTCCCAACACAATACCCTCTTGGACCATGAAGTGGCATTTCTCCCAATTCAAGACCAAGTTGGTTTCTTCACATCTATCCAAAATCTCTTCTAAGTTGTCAAGGCATATTTGGAATGTTTCTCCAAAGACAAAGAAATCATCCATAAATACCTCCATGGATTTTTCAATAAATTCAGAAAAGATTGACATCATACACCTTTGAAATGTTGCTGGTGCATTACACAACCCAAATGGCATTCTCCTGAAAGAAAAAGTACCATAAGCACAAGTGAAAGTAGTCTTTTGTTGATCTTCAGGTACTATGGCTATTTGATTATAACCAGAGTATCCATCCAAGAAACAATATAACTCTTTGCCAGCAAGTCTATCAAGCATCTGGTCTATGAATGGTAAGGGAAAGTGATCTTTTCTTGTAGCCTTGTTGAGTTTTCTATAATCCATGCAAATCCTCCAACCAATGACTGTTCTTGTGGGAATAAGCTCATTCTTCTCATTAGCTACCACTGTGACCCCTCCTTTCTTTGGAACACATTGCACAGGGCTCACCCATGCACTATCAGATATAGGATACACAATGCCAGCATCAAGCCATTTGATAATCTCCTTTTTAACCACTTATTTCATGATAGGATTTAGTCTCCTCTGCCCTTCAATGCTATTCCTAGCATTTTCATCAAGAATGATCCTATGCATGCAGATGGTGGGACTAATCCCCTTTATATCAGCCATTTGCCACCCAATTGCCTTCTTATGGCTCTTTAGGGTAGTAATGAGATCATGCTCTAGTCTTTTGGATAGGTCAGAAGCAATGATCACATGCAATGTATCATTTTCCCCTAAATAAGCATATTTCAGGTGCTTGGGTAACTCTTTAAGTTCAAGCACAAGAGGTTTTTCAATAGAAGGCACATTCTGTTTGAGATTGGAATCCTCTAGATCAAGGGATTCATATTGCCTACTCCATAGTTCTTTCACCTTAGCCTCCTTGTGCACAATGCCTTCTTTCACAAGTTCACTTTTATCAATCTCAGCAAGAGCCTTCACCAGATGATCATTCTGCTTGTGGAAGTGTTTCTGAACCATAGAATCTAGAGAAATAACAAAGGAACACTCCTCAGTTCCTTGATTAGGAAACTTGAGAGCATTCATCACATTGAACTTGATTTCTTGATCATTGACTCTCATAGTCAATTCTCCCTTTTGCACATCAATTAGAGTCTTTCCAGTAGCCAAGAAAGGTCTTCCAAGAATTATAGGCACTTCCTTATCTGCATCAAAATCTAAAATCACAAAGTCAGCAGGAAATACAAATTTATCTACCTTTATCAAGACATCTTCAATGATTCCTTCTGGGTATGCAATGGATCTATCTGCAAGTTGGAGAGTAACAGTTGTAGGTCTGGCAACACCTATACCCAACTGAGTGAACACAGACTTAGGCATCAAATTGATGCTTGCACCTAAGTCACAAAGAGCTCTGCCAGTATAGGTTTCACCAATTGAACAAGGAATAGTGAAACTGCCTGGATCCTTCAACTTGCTTGGAAGCTTGCTTTGCATGATCATACTACATTCCTCTGTCATAGCTACTGTTTCAAATTCTCCCAACCTCTTCCTCTTGGAAAGCACATCCTTCATGAATTTTGCATAGTTGGGCATTTGTTGAAGTGCCTCAACCAAAGGAACATTAATGTGAAGCTGTTTTAGCACCTCTAGAAATTTACCAAATTGCTTATCTTGCTGGGCCTTCTTCAACCTTTGAGGAAAAGGTGGAGCAAGCACAGCCTGATCAGTAACTGTTGGTGGAATTGCTGCAGCATGAGATGCTGCAGCATCAGCTGTGACAGCATCTGTTGCCTTCTTTTTTTCATTTTTCTGATTTTTTTGGTTTTTGTTGGTGCCATCACTAGGATCAGTAGATGGTCCATTCAAGTCCTTCCCACTCCTTAGAGATATAGCCTTGACTTGTTCCTTCCCCTTAGAAGATGATGGTTCAGAAGCGGATGGTAATGCTCCACTAGGTCTTTGGGTAAGAGTAGTGGCTATTTGACCAATTTGATTCTCCAAGTTCTTGATTGCAGCCCCTTGAGTTTGATACTGAGTTTTTGTTTCATTCATGAAGGCCTTGAGCATGGTCTCCATAGAGTTTTCAACTGCTGGTGTTGCTGCCTTGGGTTGAGCAGGGAATCCTGGTGGTGTTGCAGGAGCTGTAGCAGGTGTTGCATTGTTGCTCCATTTGAAATTAGGATGGTTCTTCCACCCAGGATTGTAGGTACGAGAATATGGATTATTGTTCTTGTCATATCCCACATAGTTGACTGAAATAGGGTTTGCAAGGTATTCTTCATACGAGTGGCCTCCTCCACAATACACACAACTAGCAGAACCCACTGGTACTTGTTCAATTGTTGCCACTTTAGTTTCTGGTGCAGTTTCAGTTGCTGCATCAGGTGTTGCACTCATGTTTTTGATCATGTTGGACAAAGATGCAACCTGAGCAGATAAAGCAGTAACTTCACTCACTTCATGCATACCAGCAACTTTCTTTTGAGCACTAACCCTGGCTGTTGGCCATTGATAACTATTTGCAGCAATGGTTTCAATAAGATCATAAGCATCTTGGTAAGAGCCATTCAGCAAGACTCCTCCAGAGGAAGCATCAAGCATCAGTCTAGTCTGAGGTTCCAAACCATTGTAAAAAGTTTCCATTTGAACAACCACAGGCAACCTATTATGTGGACATTTTCTTAACAACTCTTTGAATCTTTCCCATGCTTCAAACAAAGTTTCAAATTGAGTTTGTCTAAAAGATGTAATTTCAGTTCTCATCTTGGCATTCTTGATAGGTGGAAAGTATTTTGTCATAAATTTCTCAGCCATCTCATTCCATGTAGTGATAGAGTTAGGTTCCAAGGAATTTAACCAAACCTTAGCTCTATCCTTCAAGGAATAAGGGAAAAGTTTAAGTTTAAGTTTAAAAGCATCATCACTTACACCAGGGAGAATGAAATTACTACAAACTTCTACAAATTGTTTTAAATGCAAATGTGGGTCCTCAGTAGGTCCTCCACCAAATTGACCTATTGTTTGAAGCATTTGAAACATCATAGGCTTAAATTCAAAATGAGCTGTGGCAAGTTTAGGCCTTACTATGCTAGTTTGCATAGTATGAGGCTCAAAAATTGCATAATCTCTCATAGGTCTGTCCCTGTCATTAGCCATACCTATGACTGTTTCATTCAAAACTTGTCTCACATGTTCAGGGTCCTCACGGTGTTCAGTGGCAACTATAGTATGTCTGTCAGAACCATGGTTGCTAGGAAGTGGTGTTCCCCCATGATTAGAAGGTGGTGGTGTAGCCATATTGACAGCTCTGCCCAATGAAATAAGTCCTGAGTGATCTTGATCCCTTCTCAAAGCCCTAAACAATCTTTCTATTTCAGGATGAAGTCGAAATTCTAGTGAACTGCGTCTGTGCATATGCTGCAGCAACTCTTGCTGCAACAATTAACTACTGTAACAACACAAACAAAGTACCAAAATTAGCAACAAAAATCACTAGTTCGCCAATTAATTAAACAGTGTTTAAGCTATTTAATCTCCGGCAATGGCGCCAAAATCTTGTTGCGTAAAAAACGGGATAGTGCAAGTATACACTGTCAACAAGTAATAAAGTGAAAGTAAAGTTCGTTCCCACGAGGATTAGCACTTAATCAAAGCTTAATTTAATCAACAAATTAGTGATGGTAAAAATAAAGTAAAAGACACAAATATTTGGTAACATGCAACAATATTAAAAAGTATCAGAGGAATGAAGATCAGATATTTGGAACAAGTTGAGATGCATTCCCTTTCAGTAATTTCATTAAAGTGTACCAAAATGCTATGTTAAGTGCTACAGCACTAGGTGCTGCCGCAATTGCGTAGTTTCTCAAATACTAGACACTAGGTTTTTCCCCGACTAGTTTATCTCTAGACCAGAAAGGAGTATTATCCTAGGCTGCTGAAGCACCCGCAGTGTTCACCTCATGGCTTATGCCTCCCCTATCTCTAGGGTTAAGACAAGGAACAACAATATCTCTATTATGCAACATACCACGTTATCTTGTGGGGTAAATTTACAAACCATCTCTGTGAATATAAATACTACTTAGATTAGATGGCCAATCCTAATCTAAGATGGAAATATTAAAAGCACACAAGATAAAGTACTCAACACTTAAACATAAACATTAATAGCACAATAAATCCATTACATTCAGTTAAGCATCCCAACTACAAAGATTTAGCTCATGTTGAGCTTTGACAACAAAGAAACTAACTTAAACATTAAGATAAATGAAAAAGTCATACTAAATCCCGAGGAGAGAGTTTACACTACACTCTTGAACGAAGGAATAGCTTCAGTGAATATCAACGAAGCAAACCCAGCTCTCCAATGCAGCTTCTTCCACGAAATGAAGCTTCAGTGTTGCTACAGGAATCGGAATCCAGCAATTGATCTTTTGGTAACTTGGAGAAGGCACGAAGCTTGAGGCGATCTCTATACCTCAATTCCGGCTTAACCTAATTCTGGGAATGTGGTCCTTTATATAGAGGAGGCTAGGGATGAGAGGCAACCCTAATTTGGGAGGCGCCTTTTGTCCTTTAATGAGGGCAAAAGGTCCTTTTTGCCCAAATCCCTAGGTCATCAGCGAATATTCCATGATTGGCACGCACACCCACGCCTGATGATCACTGACAGCTGTCCTTTCCTCAATTTCCGTGTTTCTTATTGCTTTCTCTCTCATGTTGTGTAATTTTGCATTGCTGCCACAATAAGTGCTGCAGCAATTAAACAAACACATTAAACCATAATTGGGCACCAAAGTGCCAATTATCACAAGTTCAAGCTTACACCTTAAGCTACTCTAAACTAACATATTTACAACATTAATCACTATATTGCTTGAGAATTAACAATGATTTAAACTTGAAATAAGAGGTAATAACAATCATATTTGATTGCTATCACCGCTCTGCCTATCTGTTCATGAAAGACTTTGTTGATCATTCTCTGGTAGGTAGCAGTAATTGCATTTCTCTATCATGAAAGCTGTCTTCTCCCAGTCAGGTGGGTGCATAGCGATCTGGTTGTACCCTGAGTACGCATCTAGAAATGATAACAATCTGAACCAGCTTGCACTGTCGACCAGTCTGTCCACCATGGGTATTGGGAACGTATCCTTTGGGCATGCCCTGTTGAGGTCTGCGTAATCTACACACATTCGCCACTTGTTATTTGCTTTCTTCACTAAGACCACATTGGATAGCCTGGTCGTGTACTTTATTTCTTTAATGAAGCCGGCTTCAATGAGATCCTCCACTGCTTTAACTGCTGCATGCGCCTTCTCTTCCTTCTGCACCCGTTTTCGCTGGACGACCCATCTAGCTTTAGGGTCTACAGTTAAGTGGTGACAAGCTACCTCTGGTGGAATTCCAGGCATGTATGTTGCACTCCATGCGAACAAGTCGGCATGTTCTTTTAGGCATTGTACTAGTTGATCTTGTACCTTGGTAGGGAGGTCGCTCCCAATCTTGACTGTCTTTTCTGGGTCGTCCCCCAACTGCACTTGTATAAATTCTCCATCAGGCTCTGGCCTTTTAATCCTCTTCTTGAGTTCCCTAGTTAGGAGGTCGTCCCCCTCCTCTTCTTCACTGTCAGGGTCGTATCGTGCATCAAGATCGACCACATTGACTTGCTCTCCTCCTTTCATCACATCCTCTATTTCCTTTTTGACATGGTCCCCTTGTTCTTTGAGACTTAAGAAGAATGCCCGTTTCGCGGAAAGCAGGTTGGCCTGGACTGTTGCTATCTTCCCATCTTTCGTAAAAATTTAATTTTGAGGTGGACGGTAGATGGAACTGCTTCTAGACGTGCTAGGGTAGGGCGACCGATGAGGCATTGGTAGATCGACTTACACGGGAGTACTATGAAGTCTGTCCTGACCGTTCTGCACAAGGGTTTCTCCACGATGTTGTCCCCGAAAGTGACCATTAGCTCGATACGTCCGATCGGGGTGGTGGTCAATCCATTAAATCCGGTTAGGACCGTTCCCCTGTAAGGTCTCAAATCTCTTGATATTTTTTATACATCCAGGAGGTCTTCGAAAATGATGTCTGCAGAGCTACCTTGATCGATCAGTATTCTTTTGACGTCCATGTTGGCCATGACTGCGGATACTACTAGTGGTACTTCATGGTTGGGCGTTCCGTCGAGGAGGTCCTCGTCCCCAAATGAGATGGATGGCCTCTTCGAGAGGACCCTTGGGGCGGACGTTGAGGCGATGCTCATGATTTGATCCCATCTTCTTTTCATGGACTTGTTTGTAACTCTTATCAGTGGGAATACCTCCCATGACTACCATTGCAACTGGTCTTCCCTTAGACTTTCTGGTATCTGGGATTTCATCATCTTCATCCTCGTCCTCTTCTCTAACTTTGGCCACTTCATTGGCTGGTGCCTTTCCCTTTCTAGGTGACCGCCCTTCTTTCCTGTCATCCCTCCCGTCGGCTTGGCCCCTCTTTACATATTGGGTCAGTTTCCCCTTTCTGATCAGTTCTTCGATGTCGTCTTTGAGGACCATGCAGTTGTTGGTATCATGTCTGTTGCTCTTATGATAACGACAGTACTTCTTGGATGGGCGCTGCCCTTCCTTGAGGACGAGAGGGTCCGGTCTTTTCATATCTCTGAACTCTGCGTTCGCACACTCCGATAGGATCTGTGCATACGAGGTATTTAGTTTTGCTCGTTCTGCAAAGTTTCTGATTTTAGAGTCTCTTGGCGGTCCACCCCGATCTCTTCTTGGTTTTTGGTTGTGTTCTTCACGAGGTCGCCGATTCATTCCTGCCTCAGCGGCTTCAATGGCCATCGCCTTTCTTCATAGTTCATGAATCTCTGAGATCTGCAGAGGAAAGTTTCTAAGTCTTTTGGCAAGTGAAGGCCGACTTCGACTTCAAATCGGCTTCCCCGGAGGAGTCCGGTCCTCAAGAACCACAATCTTTGGTTATCATCCAGATTTCTCACCTGGTCAGCCTCCTGATTGAACCGCTCCACGTAGCTTCGAAGGGACTCATCGGGTCCTTGTCTGATCGCAATTAAAACATCCTGGGACTTAGGTTTCACCCTTGAAGTTGTGAAACGGGCAGAAAACACTTTGGCCATCTGCAAGGCTGTAACTCAGTTAACCACTCCAAGGCTGTAACTCAGTTAGCCACTCCAAGGCTGATCCTTCCAAGGTCAAAGGGAAAATTTTGCACTTCATAGGCCCGGGCGCCCCATGTACTTCATCATAAGGTCGAAGTGTTTCAGATGGAAGTCAGGATCTTTTACGCCATTGTACATTTTTAGGTCGGAGGGGGGTTTCTCTAGCGAGCGTGGAATGCGGAACTCGTCTATCTCTCTGGTGAACGACCCCAAGCTCATGTCAACTCTATCCCTACGAGGTGGTCGGTCCTCGAAGTGTCGACCTCGATGACCACGTCGTTCTTCTTCGAAATTGTCCCTTGGATGGTTGCCTGGATATCTCATATGAGGATTCCTGGTGTGAAGACTCTTCCGGCCAGTAGGTGTAGTCTGAAGTGGAGGGTGTGGTCCTAGGTGGGGTTAGTCCTCCTCCTCGTCCCCTTTGGCAGGGTGGACATCTGTGGACGAGCTGTCTTCGGGGAGGCGAACGATGTCTCCTAGACGGGTTGGCCCGTGGAATGGGTGACCCGTTGTTGCGGCAGCGTGGTTTGGGTGCTGTGTTCGCCCGTCTGGACGCCACCTGCTCCTCTATCTGGGTGAGGCGATCGTCTTGCCGAGCGATGTGTTGGTCTCGGTCACAAAGTAAATCCCGGAGCTCTTGGACAAGGTTCGCAGGCAAAGTGACATCGACCTGCTGAGTCCCGCCTGGCTTGGAACCAGGGGCGACGACATCAACGCAGTCTGCCTCGAGGTTTCAGAGGCATGAGAGGTGTGGTGGGAAAGTGTGTGCTCTCCCACTGTGGTCACCAATGAACTGTACATGGAGGTAGTCTCTAGAGTTGGTCAAGGGACAGGTCGTCTGATACTGTTGAGTGAGGTCGACCTGAACACGCGGGCGGGTGTACGTGCAAGAACACTCCGACGCCCAAGTCAGCTAGGTCGAGCTACAATAATATCTAGTGAATATTAGAGGGTATTGCGTACCTGACACTTGGTGATTGATTCTATTTATAGTGATGGGGAGGCTCAGGAGAGCCGTCGAAATCGAGTGGGTTGATCTGGATCGTTGATGCTGTCAGCCCAATGATCAGTTGGACTGGGCTGACACTATTGGGCTGGACGACCACAAGCGGATTGGGCCTGATGACTGGCCCAGTCCTGAACAACTTCATACAATAGATGTCCCCACTGTTGGTTGTATTAGTAATTTCAGCGATATGAGACGCCGACTCCTGAGTTCGAGTTCGGGTGTGGGTAGTGGTAGTGTGTGTGTGTGTGTGTGGTGTTTATTTGTCATTTTGTCTAAATTGACCAAAAAGTAGTATATATTACAATTCTCGATAGAACTCCTATGAAAGAAAAGTAGAGAAAGTTAATGAACAAATATTATTGATAGTTGATGTTGCAATTTGAAGGTTTGATTCAAGGAGGGAACTTTGTGTTGACAAATTGAGGAATATCTTTAATCTTTTAGGTGTTGATATCTTGCAATTCTGTGATGTCAAAGGGTTCTTATTGATATTATAGTTGCTTGAAGAATAGATAGAGATGATATTCCAGTTTTTAGTAATTCAATTTCAATTCATTCGTCTTAGAATTTCCTTTTTTGGGGTAAGAATTTTTTTAACACAACAAGCATAGAATTCAAGTCATACACAAACCAATTGCATGCAAATAAAGTCAGACTCATAGAATTCAAATTTAGCAATTTGCTCACAATCATCATCAATCACATTTCAACACAACAAGCATGCAATTACTAAGCATTTTAGCTACGACTTAAAATCTTTAAACAACATGCTTTCACACAAATAGAACACAACAATATTTAGGATTAAATTTGAAATAGGGGAAACAAAAATGTGAAGAACTCACTTGTTGTTTGAGACTAATTTATGAACTACCAAAACAATCTCTTAAACACACATGCAATGTGAGCTACAAACCCTCCACTTCCAAAATGTAAGCTCCAAAACTTCATCTTTAATGCTCCTAGCTTCAATGCAACTCCCCTAGTTCCTAGTTCATGCATCTAATCATACATGCGAGCACTCAAGACTTCCATTTCAGCTCCCCACACTCTCATGCAACTCTAAAGTAAGATTATTGAGGAGTGTGGTGACAAAGTTCTGGTTTGGTGTTTAAAGATGAGTGAGTCAATAACTTGTGATTTCAATGGAAGCAACAATGGAAGAAGAGTTCCCATTCCTTTTTTTTTTTCTCACACTCTCCCGGCTCAACTCTCCCTCCCACTATGTGTTTGTTTTCCCTCTCTCCACAATGTGAAGTTGCCACAAGAAAGAAGAAGAGGGAAAGTTTATATTTTGGGTTTTTTTTTACCCCCACCATCTTTCCATATACCCCCACAAGAATTTTTTAGACGAAAATACCCCTGCCTAAAATAAACTCGCTCGGATTTACCTAGGGGAGATAAATCCGATTTGTTGTTTTTTAAAGTCGGATGTATCATTTTGTACCCCGACCAATAGGTAAATCCGACTTTAAAAATAACAAATCGGATTTACCTTTGGGGGATAAATCTGATTTATTATTTTTAAAGTCGGATTTACCTAGTGGGTATATAAATCTGAATTCCCTAAAAAAGAAAATCGGATTTACCACCCCCCCACCCCCCTCTCCTCTTCTGATTTTGTTATTAAAAAAAATTGTTTTTTATTTAAATTTTTAAAAAAGATTATAAAAATGCTACTAAAAATTTGTTAAAGAGTCAAAACTAATCAAAAAATTATAAAAACACCACTAAAAACCTAATAAAACTAAAATAAGGCTATGCAAATTTTTTTTAGATTTTTTGGAGACTGTGAAAAATTACAAAAATTAATAAAAAATAGTAAACGAGGGAATTTGAGATTTTGAGCCCCCTGTCCTGAACGAAGTTTCTTCTTCAGGAGTATTGATCCTTGATTTTTTTCGGATTTAATGGCTGTGGTTTCATTACAATCAGAGTGGGTTGCCATAAAACCGATTTTTTAGCCTAAATTATTCGCTCGACGTATAACATCGTCACGTGTTAACGAACTACACCTTAAACAGAACCAAAAAACGTCCGATATTCATATTATTCATATCTAATTTATTTTTCTAAAAAAAATATAATTTAAATTTTTTAAATGATTTATTTATTTATTATTTGGATACAAAATCGGATTTATCTATGGGTGGGGGTACATCCGATTTCCAAATCGGATTTACCCCCACCTTAGATAAATACGATTTTAATTTTTTAAAATTTTTAGGAGAAAATCGGATTTACCTAAATCGGATTTCTAATTTTTTTTAATTTATTTTGAGCTGGGGATATGTTGGGCTTTTTTAAATTTTGAAGGGTATTTTGGTCTTTTTACAGGGTACGTGGGGGTATATGAGAAGATGGTGGGGGTAAAAAAAACTCTTATATTTTAAGTGTTTCAGCTGATTTCACTTGTAGGAATGGACTGGCTTAGAGATTTGGGCCCTATGTAATAGATTCTAATTACTAGCTGCACCTCCCTTCTTACTAGTATGTAAATAACTCTATTATGTATTGAGTCACACAAAATGTCTTACTAAATACCAAATTCAATCAAGTTATTCAATGACATGTAAAGGAACTAATTAACAATCAAGAATATCCAAAGTAAATAAAAATTTTACTTTGGGTATTACATTTATGATGTATTAAACTTTAATATCATGAAATACAGGTTATTTTCAATTTATATTCAATAATTATGAAGTACGAGATGTCAAATACGAGATCTTATGAGACTCCACTGAATCAACCATTTGAAGTTTGCAAATTTAATATTTTAAGTTACTAATATAATAAATATGAGACTTTGAGTCACATAATATTTTTATTAAATTATATATGAATTTAATTTGTTTATACTGTCGTTGTATAAATTTTTTACAACTCAGACAATCACGAAACAATACATCATAATAAAGATTTAATTTTATCTCAACTACCTTAAAAGCCACTCGCATCGTGATTTTTTTATTGATAGGATAAGACTTTTTACAGATAATGCTCACCAATTAAACCGGATATCTTCTGCACGCAATTGTAGAGACTAATCCCTCAAACTAGGTAGGACTACAATGGGCAATTAAGCCCTCCCTCAAAAGATTTAACGCTGCTACATTCCCAAAGCTGGAAATCCATATCTAGAAATACATTTAAGATAACACGAATCCAAGTTGTTTCTTAATTTTGATGTTAAAGTAGTTAAGTTATGTATGCCGAATATTTTTAAATATTATAAAATATCCAAATAAATATTCAAACTATTCAAAAGCATTAATGAGTAAATGAAAAATTACTTTTTTAATATAATTATCAATAATTTATTGATAGTAAATATTCACTTCAAATTTAAATAAAAGGAAGTTGATCTTTTTAATTTTATAAACCATTAAACTGTTTTTTAATTAAATTGATCTTTATTATTAATATATATAAAATATCTATATATATGCCCAAGTATTTTTAAATATTATAAAACATAGAAATAAATTCAATCGCGGAAACTTTAAAAAAAATGGAAAAGATTTGTGGTGTGCACGCTTGCACGCTATTTTTCGTATATTAGGACTTCAGAAAAGGCATTCAAATAATAGTAGTGTGTGATCTGTGATGTTAGAAGGGACTGACAACGGCAATGATAGACTTCACCCTCCATTGAGTACGTATCAGTACTAAAAAAAGACGTATTTTCGCTTTGTCGATATATCACATGTACACATTTTGTCATAAGTAATGGCAAGACATTACTACGTTCATACCTACATGTACTAAATCATGAGAAGGTCCTTTGATCAATTATTACAACTCTGAAAAAAATTTGGTAAAAATTTCTAATCTTATATTTTACCTTTGAAATTTATTCAACTAAATCCATCATTCTAATATTTTAACATGTTAATTTGTGTGCCATTTTTTATTTTTATGTTAAAATTGTCTTGAACATAAAGTGGTAGTGTGTAAGTGAAAGGTAGTAAAATCTTCAATACATGGTACTCACTGTGAACCAAATCAACCCATAATTGGAAAAATGTATATTATGTTAACAATATACGTAAGATATTTTTCATTAATTAAATGGGACTGAACATCGTACATCTGCTCATTTTACAAAAGTGCTTGATATCAATATAAAAAGCATAAAATGAGATAAATACAAATCAGAGAAAATAAGGGATAAATTCTTGTCATAGATACGCTCAAAAGCCCCTCTACTTTTCTTACTCTCTCTCAACTTAAAGAACTGATCGAAGTAACACATGTAGACACTCGTTAATCCCATAAATTCTCTTTATAAATTCTTAAAGTTTGTACACTTTGTTAGAGTGATCGATTTTCTTGAAAGATCTAGAGAAAATGGATCAAAGTGTTGGGTTTTCTGTGTTGGTTGTCGACAATGATGAAAGATCTTTGGCTAATCTTGTTAAGATACTCATCGGTTGGAAGTATAAAGGTATGTGTTTCTTTTTTGTTTTTTGTTGATTATCAAAAAATATGTGGGTCATTTTGTTTATTTCATTTCAAATAGTGCATACATGAAGTATTTTTGTCTCCGTATCATGGGATTTGGTGGATTTGGATTTTAATCCTTTTCAAATCTATGAAGATCCGGCTGAAATTTTTAAAAACTTAGTCCAATTATGGGTCCTTACAAACAATTATTCTATATTTTTAACATCAACACTATTCTTAGACACTAGCTCTCTTGGGGTGAGGTAAATGTAGTTCACTTCAGAAGTGCATGAGCCCGAAAGTTTTCTCTACCTTATTTAAATTGGGTCACCATTCTCTCACCCTAATATTTTGTAACTGATAAAACATGAATATAGAGGCAAATTAACACCTTGTGTATGTGTAGAGAATCTCAAATGATATTAATTATGCATGGTTGTGGAGTAAATGTAGTTATATTGATGAATTTTGATGCACATACAATTGTTGTTGCAGATGTTGAACATGTATATATATATATTTTTTAAATAAATCTTTCAATAATAATATGACTTTATAGCCGTATTATGTGGTATGAATATATCCACGCGTTTGAATGTTCCTTTTAATTATATACTAGAATAGTTGACCCGTGCCATGCACGGGTATAGTTATGTGATTGAAAAATTATTATAGTAATTTACATTTTGCAATTTAATATTATATTGAATATTAAGTAACTTTTTTTTATTGCCCAAGTAACTTTTTTTTAAATAAGTAACTAATGATTAGTAATTTGTATAATTTTGAATATTAAATTTTAAACTATTGAAACTTTGTATTGATTTATTATCTTTATGCATAAACTACATCATCCTCTGGTGGTTAAGATTCTCCACTGAAATTTTTCTACTGAACGGTGATGACAAAATGAGTATACCACAATTGTTTCATAAAATATAGAAGTTATATATTTGATATAGAAAAGGGACAATGTGTGTTTAAAGATTTATATTTTATGTTAAAATATTATATTATTAAATAAAATATGCATTTATAGAAATTTATTTATTTGTGTTTTTTCTTGTGAAAAAGTCATTCTCCTTATAACATATTTTTACTCAAAATTTAAATACAAATAGGTTTTTATTTAGATATAATATACTTTTCATGCAACCTATGAAAAAATATGTGTTCATACAAAATTATGATTAATTTGTGGTAATTTTTCATGTGTTCTATCTTTTGTTGATGCAACTCGTGAATAACATATATATTTAAGAAATATTATATAACTTTTTTACAAAGGGTTATGAAAATTCAGTTTTTTAAATATTACTCAAGCTACATGTAGACATAAATATATTGAATGCCACTGAAATATTAACAAATAATTGTTTAATAAATTATTTAGGTGAGAATATATTAAATTATAGGAAAATAACAATGATTTGTCTAAAAGTCGTAACAATTTTAATATTAATTTAGTTGACATTCCTATAGATATAAAAATGCTAAAAATAATTGGAGAATCGAAGAAAACAAAGAATTTCCTTAATTAAAAAGGTAATTGAATGTCAGTTAAATATTAAAATTCACGACACTCAATAATGTTAAACTATTCTGTTTAAAAATAATATTAAGCTATATAAATATTGAACTATCAATAATGTGGCGCTATTTATTTCAAAATGATATCCACGCATAGTAATAGTAATTTAGACACAAATGTTTCTTTATGCCAAATGTTTATAGTCTCGCTATAATATACTTTTACCAAATAATTTAGATTTTAATAGATTTTCTTACAAATATATGTTTATACAAAATGTGCATTCCCCGTCGGCAAAGCCAGAAACATGTGGCCAATTAGGTTTCTCGACGTGTGCGCACCAATAACATGGTAACAAAAAATGTTCATTCCCCGTGTGGTGTCTTATTACTCCTAGAATTTTATCAAAAAATTGAAACATTATCATATTTAACTTGTATGGTTGTTTCTTTCTCACTGACTTAAGTATGTTCTTTTAACTTCATATCTCAAAATAAGTACCTTTTTCAACTTATTGACTATATTGTTAACCTTGGCCCTTTAATGTAAAAGAATATTGATGGTAATGAGAGAGATAAACATTAATTCGATCTAAGTTGTTCCGTAAGGTAGTATAGAGTTTTGTGTGTTTCATCTTGTAATATCTGATATTTTTTATATCTAATTTTAGCATAATTGTATTATAACTGTCATCCAATTTTTTTTTAAATTTCAATTAGGTTTCTACGATTCAAATTTGTGGTGTAAATGTCATAATAACAACATAACTGAAATTATGCAAATTACGGTATTAGAGGGTTAATCACCAAGTACGTTTATTTTGTAACTTATGCTTAATTACAACTAAATTAGCGTATTAGAAGGTAAATCACCAAGCACGTTTATTTTTGTAACTTATGCTTAATAAGTTGCCCGTAAAAGTAAATTGAATTTAAAATATAATAAACCTCTTAATTTGAATCAAACAAACTGCAATTTAATAAATGTGAATACATGCAGTGAGTTTCGATTGAACCATACAAAAATGAACTAATTGAAATAACATTCCAAACCAAAAATCGGTACTTCATATAGTGATGACTGAAAAATACAAATTTGCATCAATAAAACATCAAAAGAATAGCATTACATAAGGATAGCTAAATTATTATAAAATATTTTATTTGGACATCAAAAGAATATTTTATTCTTGGGATGAAAAGAATAAAGAAATGTTTATAATTTAAAATAAGTATTCAATAATTAAAAAGATAAAAACAGGTGTTATTAATCAGAAAAAAAGTATCATATTAGAAATATATATTACGATGATATGATGATGAGAACCTATAGACACGAAGTGAATGTATATAGTGGTAAATAAACAAATTACCCTTTATACTCATCAGCTGAATGTGATCCCTATATAAAGTAAAAACTATGTTTATAGAATTTTGATTAATGAGCATGAAAGATGAGCAAAATGTTCGTACGCATGCAGTGCGTGTACCACCATTGATGAGCAATGATTTTACCAATTCGTGCAATAACAACGAAATTAGATCTGTAAAAAATTATTGAACAAAATTAAGAGATAAATGAATTTGTAAACATTCTTTGCAAATATAATTTATATAAAATTATTATTATTATTATTATTATTATTATGGGACCATATATCATTTTTCTATTTTGGAGACCTCTTGTTCACAATCGGATTTCATTGATGTGGGGCTAGAAAATAGAATTAAATAGAAAAATCATGACATGTGAAATAACATTTATTGAGATGAATTCACAAATGTTTAATAAATAGAATATAGAATTAAATAGAAAACTCAGGAGAAAATGACATGTGGAATAGCATTTATTGAGATGCATTCTCAAATGTTTAATATTCCGACTCTACAGTGCGTGTACCACCATTGATGAGCAATGATTTTACCAATTCGTGCAATAACAACGAAATTCGATCTGTAAAAAATTATTGAACAAAATTAAGAGATAAATGAATTTGTAAACATTTTTTACAAAGATAATTTGTATAAAATTATTATTATTATTATTATTATTATTATTATTATGGGACCGTATATCATTTTTCTATTTTGGAGACCTATTGTTCAAAATCTGATTTCATTGATGTGGGGCTAGCAAATAGAATTAAATAGAAAAATTATGACATGTGAAATAGCATTTATTGAGATGAATTCACAAATGTTTAATAAATAGAATATAGAATTAAATAGAAAACTCATGAGAAAATGACATGTGGAATAGCATTTATTGAGATGCATTCTCAAATGTTTAATATATAGATGAGACTTGACTCTAGTCAAATTATTCGTTAATTATTTAATATGACTTCTGGTTTTTGAGGTCAAGCGAAAAAACATGAATTAGTTATATTTTCGAAGAATAAATATCAACTAAAATACACACGTGATAGAAATAATCAGTGTAACTTTTCACATAATAAGGTTTTAAGTTCGAGTCTTGTGAATAAAAAGTAGATGCAAAGAAATCTTTAGTGCCTTATATTGTCCATCCAACTCGACTTGGATTGTTTATTATTATTATTATTATTATTATTATTATTATTATTATTGTTCCAAACTCCATTTCTGTACTTTCCTTTTAATTTTAACTATTTATTATCTAATTTCTAACTAGTTATCTAAGTGCAATTGGATGTGATGATTCGGGTCTCTTTCAACTTATCAATATCCTAGGTTCGAATCAAGCCTTAGCAATGCAACAACATTAAAGATATTTGACACAATGGAACTCATTAGCTCATTTTCTTATTCTCCCCATATGTTCGCGAATTTTACTTAGGGAAACTTGAGGTTGGTGGTATCACACCTTTAGAATGAAAATGATACACTTTTGATTAGAGAGACGTATGTGGATAAACTTTGGATCAAGAAGGTGATCCTAAAGGGTAACTATTCTAAGGATACAAATTCTTTCTTTCTTTAATTGGGATACAAATTCTTTCTTTAATTGGGTAGAAGAGGAGTTTCTGAAGTGTAAATTTGAGATTGTGTCGTTGAATTCTGATTCTCCATGGTGTGGAACTATTAAGTTGGTTTGGAGCGGTAGTTGTTTATCTCTATTTTTATGGTCTGGTCCTAATTGTGGCTATCTCACTTTGCATATGTACATAGGTTTTTGTTCCTCAAAAACACATTTCATATATAATACTATACTTTGTTGTTTCAAAAAAATAGTATCTTTCCCATCTAATTAGTACAAATTCGAGCGTATGAGTACTTAGGAACCTATATTGGAGATCTTACACCATATATAACTAAGCTTATTTTCATTTCATTAAACAACTAATATAAAATATGCACACTAAAAAAAATCTACAACTCATTCCTAAAATCTTGTTCATACAAAAAGTTCAACCAATTAAATGTTGTTCGGTCACACACCACTATTTTTTTTATCCATAATCTTTATGTATACTATTCAAATCTCCAACCACTATAGTGGCTTGTGTAATCTAGATATGTTCCTAATGCATTATTGGCTTCCTGTTTTTCAGTAACATTAAAAATCAATTTCTTAGTACCTTAAGTTGATTTTCACTTAACCTCAATTCTTTGGTTTTCTATTTCAGTCCTCACTGCCAACAGTGCCCATAGTGCTTTGGAGACTCTTCGAGAGTTTGAAGGCTTTTTCGATCTCATCATTACAGAGTTACACATACGTGGAATGGATGCCTATGAGTTTCAGAAGTGTATTAAAGATGAATTTCATCTACCTATTATATGTAAGTGTTACTTTGGACATTAGACTATTTCACTCACCAATTTTATTTTTTTTATATATAAACTAGCATGTATGTATATATAAGTATTCTAACCATTTCTAGTGAACCCAATCAGGTATACAAGTTTAAAGAGTTGAGTTTATTTTAGAGAGAAAATTAAGTCACTACTAGCTAGAAATAGTTAAATTAGTGACCAAAATTAATAACGGAAAAATTGAAATTTATCACTAATTATGGTTCACAAAATTTAGTGACGGAAATAGGGACGATTTTTCATTTTCCGTCACAAATTTTCCCTCTCTAATTTTCCTTTTTTAATAGTGATATACTTATACTTGGTACAACTTGTGGTGTGCCTAATTTTCACATGATGACGGTGCATTCAATTTTACAAGAGGGAGCCTCATATCATAGATACATATTTCTTCAAACTAAATCTTGTGAAGTATTTAGAGATATTAGAATATGATCTATTTGCAATTGACTTTTCTCTCTTGTTTAATGCAGTGATGTCAAACCATAATAGAAAGGACATCATCTCTAAAAGTTTAGAAAATGGTGTTGCATTTTATATTTTAAAACCATTTTGTGCAAATGATTTCAAAGACATTTGGAAGTATGCTTCAACTTCATGCAATGAAAAACCAATACTTGCAAAAGATTTGACAAGTGGGGAAGGAGAGTCAACGTGCGGGAATGTTGTTATTCAAGATGTTAACTCCCTTACAACATCATCACAAAATGAGTCCGTGAGTAATAGAAGATATTGTAAGAGAAAGACTCTAGATGAAGACAACAATGAAGGAAGGTTTCAAGTTCCAAAGAAGCCAAAGGTTTACTGGAACACCCATCTCCACAATCTCTTCCTGCATGCCATAAGACAAATTGGAGTTGAGAGTAAGTAATTTTTTCAAGTTTGTGATTGATTTGGTTTATATGTATCATATAATATAATTTAATTTCGCTGGATTGAAAGTTACTATCATGTAGAACCTATCATAAGTTTTTACACAAATCTTTATTCATTTTCTATGTTATCAAGATATGTTAAAATTAACGGGGCGTTAACTCGTTTTGGCATGATGTATGGGTTGGGGAACAACCCTTAAGGTGGTCTTCCCAAGTCTATACGCCATCTCTGCCCAAAAGGATTGTATAATACTAGAAGCTAGGGGCTCGGGAGTGGGTGGGGAGGACTAGAGCCTTACTTGGAAGAGATATTTTATTGTTTGGGTAGAAGGGCTTCTAAGGAATCTGATGGGTTTAATTTCACTGGTGGCCTTTTCTACTTTTGAGGATCGGTGGGTCTGGGAGGCTGAGAATGATGGGGTCTATATGGTAAAATTAACATATGACTTACTTCTAGACTACACTTTCTTGGCAGTTCTTAGGGCACCCTTGGTAGCTTTTGCTTTAGACAATCAGTGGAAGAGTCTTGCGCTTACTAAAGTTATTGCTAATTCGTGGTGCCTCCTTTTGAATAAACTACCAACCCAGGAAAACTTATTCCGTAGACAAGTTATTCCTGATGTGAGTACCATAAGTTGTGTTCTTTATAGGGGTGAATTGGAAATGGAGATGTAATTATTTCTGTTGTGTGAGTTTGCAAAATGGTTGTGGTTCCTTTTTTTTAAGTGGATAGATGTGGTGGTTGTACTGTCGAACGATCTCCCTAGCCTATTCTCTATATTTTACTCGGGGGTTAGCCTTAGGAAAGGAAGAAGGGGCATAATGATGATTTGACATGTTGTGCTCTGGGGGATTTGAGAAAGTGGAAATGGGATGATTTTTTCAAAAAAGACATTTGACCTCGCCGAGACCTTGTCTTTGGTTCAGACATATTCATGGAATTGGTTTCAGGCTAAGACTAAGTGGAAACATTTCATTTTCTATGAATGGTGTGTGAACCCTTTGGAATGCATTTCCAGGAGATAGGAGTATTATTGTGTGGGTATACTTTCTCTAGATGAGGTGAGCCGATTGTTTTTCGTAGGTGGTGGTTTCGTTGCTCCTATGATTTTTTTTTGTTTTGGGTTATGTGCTCTGGTTCTCCTGTATGCTTTTTGTTATATTGTATTCATGTGTTGTTTTGGTGCTTCTTTCCCTCTTTGAGTGACAAAAGTTATTTTGTATACAGGTTCTTCTGTTATTTTGATGTTAAAATAACATTATATACAATTACATCGTTGACGTTAACTCTTTGCTTTAAGTCACCGATACGAACCCATTTCTAAGTAACTATGACGACAAGAGTGCACATTTAAGTGATATGAGCAATGCCACATTTTTAAGAACCCGTGTGATCCAATCAGAAAAACTAGCCGCCTGACCCGTGCTACGCATGGGGTGGACTAATTTTTAGTTAGCAAAATTAAAGTAAAACCAGAAGGGGAAAACCTCTTTAATAAACCAATCATTCAAGACAACAATTTTCTGTCCACTGCAGGAATCAAACTCGGGAGCACTAAGTCGACCCCGTGTCCCAGAGCAGCTTATGTCAGTGGACCAATGATGTTGGTTTTTAAAATATATAGTCAAATAATTGTGGATTGAAATTAAATTATAGCTATAAATTAAATAAGAAGATTATAAAATTTAAAAACAATATTGACTAAAAACGTTGAAATTAAACATCCATAGATAATGGGAAGAAAATGTCTAAAACTTTTAATAGTATAATCCATATTTATCAAATGTAAATATAAAAACTTAGCCCATAATAAGAAAGAAAAGAAGACAACACAATTAAAAACTAAAACACGTCGGTATCATGCATGGTTGTATGAAAACTCATGATAAAATAGGAGCAATTATACAAAGTTGAAAGAAGATGGTGGAGGTTATATTATAAATGTGGCTGAAGTTCCCGTTGAAAGAATATAAAAATTTAAACACCAGTTAAAGTATGTTTTTAATACCGTTTGATGCGAAATGACAAAAATAAAGAAGACAACACAAATAGAAAGTGAAACACGTGGGTATCGTGCAGAGTTAGATGAAAACCACCAATAAAATAGAATCACCTATAGAAAGTTGAAAGAGGGCAAAGAGGGGATCTATTGTAAACATGGCTGAAATTCCCGTAAATAAAAATTAAATTAAAAAACTATAAATTAAATAAAAATATTATAAAATTAAAAAGAAACATTAACAAAGACATTGAAATTCAACATCCATAGATAATAAGAAAAAAAACGTAAAGCATATTAATAACAACAAATACATTGAAATTGAACATCCATAGACAATTATAAGAAAAAGTTTAAAAAACTGTAATAACGTTATCTATATTTATCAAATGTAAATATAAAAACTTAACACATAATTAAAGAGAAAATAAGACAACATAATTAGAAAGTGAAACACGTACGTATAGGTATCATGCAGAGTTTGATTTAAAACCACCAATAAAATAGAAGCACATATACAAAGTTGAAACTATTTTTGAAGAAAGAAGTTCGCATATTTGAATAAAATAGAAGAACATAGAAACCAAGTTTGTCCATTGCGCAAATTTTGACCCCGTGTCCCAAGGTAACTTATGTCAATGTGCCAATGGTGTTGGTTATTAATGTTATAATTATAAATTAAATTAAATTATAACTATAAATTAAATAAGTTTGGATTTAAGTTGAACCATAGGATTTCAACAAACAGAACAAAAGAAACCAATATTTGTCCTCTTCTATATACTCATCTAATACTATTTAAAATCAAATACTAAAAGCGAGACTAATTAGAACAACTTCCATTGAGTCTCTGAACTTATCCTTTTTTGTTTAATTTGAACTTTATGACGATTTTTCTTTAACCAAACCGGTTATTAAGGAACAAATTTTGTGTATTTGAACAATTAAAATTTGTTCTAAATCATAAAGTACACCAAATTACACTCTTTAGGATATCACTTTAAGTACTTTGTCATAAAATGAAGTTTTTTTATCCAATCGATTATTGAATAATAAACTCCACATAGGTAAACATATTAAAATTTTCATGACGGTAAAGTACTCCTTAGCCCAAAACCTTAATATATAAAAGAAAAAAAGAAAGAAGGAATTGAAAGAAAAAAAAGGAAAACAAAAAAGAAAACAAAAACAAAGCAAAAAAAAAGCAATTTGGGGCCAACATGCCAAGCTGAAAGACTAATATCCCATCGTGCTTGAAAGCAAATTTCGCACTGGCCAACACAGAGTTTGTCAACGGTGAGAATCAAACTCAGGAGCACGGGATCGACTCCCGTGCCCTAGGATAGCCTATCCCATTGGGCAAATTGTGTTAGTTAGCAAAATATAAAATCTAATAACTGTGAATAAAACTTAAATATAAATATAAATTAAATAAAAAGATTATCAATTTTAAAAGGAACATTAACAAAGACACACATCCTCCATAGATAAAATAAGAAGAAAATTTTAATAACATAATTCACACTCATCAAATGCAAATATAAAAAATTAACCCATAAATAGAAAAATAAGACAACACAATTAAAAAGTGAAACACGATGGGTATCATGCATGGTTGAAGGAAAACCCATGATAAAATAGAATAGTTTTAATACCCGTTGGGGCGAAATGACCAATATAAAAAAGAAAACACAAATAGAAAATGAAACACGTGGTATCGTGTTGGGTTGGATAGAAATTACCAATAAAATAAAAGCATCTATAGAAAGTCGAAAGTGTGCGATTGAGGGATCTATTGTAAATGTAACTGAAGCTTCCGAAAATAAAAATTAAATTAAAACTATAAATTAAATAAGAAGATTATTATTTTTTCACAAACGTATTTTTTCACAAACTTATTATTTTTTACCAAACCGGTTTATATATGAAAAAACTTCTGATATTTGAAAAGTTAGTTTTTTTTTTCGAATCCCAAAGTATCTTAAAACACACTGCTTAACATTTCACTTTACGTATTTTGTTACAAAATAATTTTTTTCACCATCAAGTACACCAAAGCATACTTTTTAGCATATCACTTTACGTATTTTTTTATGAAATTAAATTTTTTTCCATCTAATTGATTACTGGAGAACAAAATTTGCATATTTAAACATTTAAAATTTTTCGACACCGTAAAGTACTTCTTAAAATACAAAAGAAAGAAAAAAAACTAAAGCAAAAACAAAAAGTAACAAAAAAAAACTGAAAAAAAGAAGAGAAAAAAAAGAAACAAAAAACAAAATAAAAAATCTGAAATAAAAAAAAAACAAAAAACTTGTCACTTGCGCGCGCAAGTGACAAGCCGCGTTAGATAATAGATACTGGTCTAGTGAACCAATTTGTATATACCCTAAGTACTATTATTGACTGTATTATGTAATTCCTCCTACATAGTTATTGGACACATGATAAAATAAAACTAAGATTCATTACCTATATAGTTTACATAGAGGACACATTTTTATAGTTTACATAATGGTCATGAGAAAAAAACAGGACATGTATCAAAAGAAAAAATATATATTCACAATATATATAATATTAGTAATCATATGTTAAATTTTAGCTTTGCAACTATATTTTCTAGCTAACATCAGGGTATTTAATGTGCTTGTCTTTCTGTTTATTTAGAGGCAGTGCCAAAAAAAATTCTCGAGGTGATGAATATACCATACTTGACAAGAGAAAATGTTGCAAGTCACTTACAGGTTTTTCTTCTAAACTTGATTACTATATATTCCTTTAACATGATAATCTTTTTAAAATGATTTATTCACTTGGTTTTCCTTTTTCTATAAAAATATTAATGTGAGTTTGCTTATGGGAACCCATAAATTTGTATCAAGCAAAAATACAGCTTCTAATTAACCATTAATTTGCAAGTCTAAGACTCCATAAAAAGATTAGTTTGTGGGTCTAGCTTAATAATTCTATTCAAATGTAATTAGTATTGTATTTTTTGGTTTTTATTTTATTTCATTTTGTCTCTCTATATATTCTCATAAAATTACATAGGATAACATTAATTAGTTAGTGTATTCAGGGCCATAGAGATATTATGTGGATGTCTCCGAATCTCCAAAATTTCAACTTGTCAATTCAACCTTAGTGAGTTTATCTTCAAAATTGGTTGTTAAACTTTATACTTGGTGATTAAATTTTGTTGCATCTAACTTCATGTTCATGAAATGTGAGTCTATCACAAATTGAGATAATTCATGGAAATGGGATAAGTTGATGCAAGTGATTTTTAGGTCTGAAAAATTTAATTACCAAGTATGATTGTCACCATGAATCCTTATTTGGATTGTGCATGAGTGACTAACAATACTTTGAAATGACCACATAGAGGTAGTGACATATACAGAAATCTTCCTTAGGGGAGGCAAACATGATTTATAATATTTTCACCTAAAACAAGTCATAAATATTTATAAGATAATTATTGTATAACAAAAAAAATTCAAATCCCATAATCTAATGTGCTTTGTGTTATTGTTTGTGTTTAATGTTAGGAGAATAAAAAAAAATTAGAATAACAAAATCATAAAATCATTATCAATTTATTCTCTCTCTTCTATATGCAATAACAATTATACATTCGTATAAAGAAGTTCTTGATGGGACAACACATATTTTTTTAATAATGGGGACAAATTTTTGTATCGAGTATATTTAAATCAAAATATTTTTTTTATGGTAGCAATTTGCCCCATAACCCTCAACATGTATCCGCACCATGCTCATTGTCTAGAGTAAAGCTGTAAAGGTACAAGGTTGAAACTAAGTTACCTGAATTTGAGTGAACATTCTTTATATTAAATGATAACATTCTTTTTTAAGTATATATATTATTTAGAGAAGACTATTGACAATACATGTTCTAATTGATCACAAGAAGCTTTCATAATATAAGATAATCCAAATTAAATTTGTATTACTTTCATGAACGATAGATATCTTACAAGTTCTAAAACTTAATTATGTACATTACACTTGCAGAAATATCGCCTATTCCTGAAAAAGGTTGCAGAGAAGGGAATGGTTGAGGGTCTATCTCATAGAGCATTAAAATCAAAATTTGCTGAAAGTATATCGATCTCAATGATACATGACATACAAGCAAGATATGAGAAACAACTTGATAGGGGAATGGTTGAATTGCCCGTTAGGATGTTTACTCTCAGTGTAATTATGTTGTACCCGGGGCACTCTTTTTCCTCTTTGAGTCTTTTTTCCCACTCGGGTTTTGGCTCTTAGAGGTTTTAATGAGGCCCCCTCCCTCCCCTTGTTTTGGGTTGAAGTACCCCTTGTACTCCTTCAATAAAGTGCTTATCTAAAAAAAAACTTGATCCTTTACAGCAAAAGTATTCATATTATATTAACCCTTTCAAGAATGTTGTAACATCCCTTATTGATCAAAAAGTTTCAACCAACAACTCTTATGTTACTACTCATCATGGAAGAACTCAATTCCCTTACTATGATAATCTTTTGATTCAAGTTCTACAAAAAAAAGGCAAGTCTTGGAAGCAACATCGGGATTAATAATGTCCTGCAAAATAATAATATTGTAGCAAATAGTGCTATGCATGCTTTCAACATATGGAGGAGGGGGACTTGTTTTGATGACTTCTCAAAAATGCCTAAATGAGGGTTTGAATTTAAATTATGGTGACCCTTTGTACCAAAACTATTGTTCAATGGGAAATCATAACTTCAGCTATGGTCTAGGAAATTGCAACATGGGATCTTTGAGCAACTCTAAGATTTTGTCTCAGACTAGTTCATATCATCCCAACAAAAACTCTTCTGGAATTCAAATGAATGATGGATCACTAATGGTCTCTAGTGCAAATAACAATAGTTCTAGATTCATTAATGGGACTCAAAATGAAAATATTAATCTGACATCCTTGGGGAATGAAAACTTTGGTTTATTACAAGGAGGATTTGGTTCTCAGTTTGTTTTTAATGATGGAGGTGGGAGTGAAAATGAGCTTTCAACAACATTAATCACTACAGGAAACCATTTCGGGGATATGCCTCAACGGAAACTAGACGACAATGTTGTAGGAAATGACCAACAATTTATCAATGCAAGTTCTACCAGTGAGAGTGAGGTCAACCAAATGGAAGAGGACTCTTCTGAGCTATTCTTGACGTTAGATGACATGAGTCTTTTTAATGATCTGGTATGCTTGCTTTCGATAAACTTATTGAATGAACATGAGACACTACTAGAAAAAGTTAATATATTGATTAAAATTAGTGACGGAAAAATTGAAATCCATCGCTAATTTTAACCTCATAAAATTTAATGAGAGAATTAGGGTACAGTTTCCCATTTTTTATCACTGATTTTCTTATCCAACTTCAGCAATGACACACACACACACACAAAGTAATATACAATGTTTTCAAAGTGTTATCTTATATTTCCAGGTGAGAGTGTTGACATTTTTCCTGTCTTATTTCAGATGGAAGATAATACCCTTACTGCAAGTGATTTTTCAAATGTTGAGCTCTCGGACTCATCTAACATTGTGGAACCTCTTTATCAGGTACATTCCTTGTGTATGTTATTTCAGACATTCCTTTTTGATGGTATAGTGAGTTATGGAAAGTATATATATATCAAATATCACACAGGTGATTCCATTATTTGATGCAATATATAAGATTTAAACCTTCTCATGTTACTGATTAACGTGATGTTACAATAACATACGAGATAGAATCATATAAGTAAAATTACTAATTTAGAAATAGAACAAAAAGAAAATCTATCTCTAATTCTTTTATAAGTATCAGACTAATTCTTTTTCATTTCTAATTTACGTCACTATTCAACGTTTTCTAATTTGTTAAAGAATGTTTGTTATTGAAATGAACATGGAAATGATTCTAATATGAAATTATTACACTTTAATAATAATGCAGGAGTTGGATATGGAAAAACTTGAGGCCCTGTTTGGTACTGTTGACGGCTAGAGGGAATGACAATGTTACTTTAAGAATCATTAAGTTAGATACCCCTCTTTTGATAGTTATCTATATACTCTTTGAAGAACATATTGTTGATATATATACAAAAAATAAAGATTTGTTATGAATATTATTATATTGGATGTCCACGGCTTTCCTTCGATCTACTCATAATTAGTGGATTTTTATAATTGACTATACACTTGCCCTTCTCTCACCCTATAAATAGGTTTATCTCCTATGTCTATTGTGACACTAGTGTGAATAGAATAATGCAAAGGCTTTCATTTTCGCTCATTCTCTTGTTCTTCCTCTTTCTCTACTTTGGTTTATTTTCATCCATGAAGGATTGCACAAATAATTGTTTCTATGTATCATTGTATAGTTCCTAACGAACTTAAAAAAAAAATTATCCCTGAAGGATTGTGGTATAGTTCCTGAAGAACTAATGATGTGGTAATCGATTATCTTTGTAGGATTGCACAAATAATAGTTTTTTTTATCATTGTCTGTGAAGATTTGTGATAGTTCTTTAAGAACTCAAAGAAATTAAGAAAATATTCAAGCATCCTTGTAGGAATGCTCAAGCATGATTTTTCCGTCAATGTCTAGATTTTGTGGTATATTTCTTGAAGAACAATTGATTAGAAAATATATTTTTCTTTGATCACCATATATGAAAGATTTGTGATCGCGTTCCTGAAGACCTTGACTTTTACACAATGATTGCAATCTATAAGGTCTATTTGATCTTAGTATGTTTTGAAGCAATGGAAATCAAGAGAAATGACATATGATTAATGTCTCAAATATTCTCATGAATTAGCAAAATGAGAAAATATTTCCACAAATATTATGATTCAAGATTATGTGATATGGTGATTGGAAAGAATACTCACAAACCACTCAATGAGTTGAAGTTCATTCCTAGAAATGTCTCTTATTTTGGTACATGAAAAATTGTGGTGATGAGCATCGATGTGGTAAATGTTATCATTATCTTTTTTTATAAGTTATCATTATCTTATTTAAATGTCATTTGTATCAATTGTGATTGTGACCTTTTTTATTCCTAATAATGGTGTAATATCTTATAAAAAATGTAAATTTCCTTCTTTCTTATGCTTAGAATTCCAAACAAAAATGTTGCATGAAAAAAAAAAGGAATAAGAAGAATTGATTGTAAGACTGCATCCTACAAACCTAGACACTCTTATGTTCTTATTTTCCATTCTACCCTTTTATTATCTTTTTGTAATTTACTGATACCATAATAATATAACATTTCTATGATTTGCAAATAGGGTATTTGAATCGAGGTTAAAATAGTATGTATAGTTTCTAAAGTTTTGTTTATAGAAGAAAATTATGTCTCGAATTCTTTATGTATAAATGAAAAAGAAATTATGTTAAACTAGTATGTGTGGTTTTTAATTACATTTTTGTTTATTGAAGAAATTTATGTGTCCCCAATTTTTGTATATAGATGGTAATATTTGTTATACGCATACAAAGTAGCTTTATATTTTGATATTTGAATATCAAATTTTATTACATTATTTTTGTTTAAAAATCCTCGAACAATAAAAGGAGCTAAAACAAAGATGGTCCTAGCGAGGATAAAACTCTACAATAGTCTTCAGACATAATTGATATTTCAGTTCCAGAAGAACTGACCTAAAAAATTCCTGAAATTAAATATATCTCAATAATTTATGTCAAGAATGAAATACAATGGAACCGAAGTGAAATCAACGTTGAAGATTTTTACATATAATATAGCACTAAATATGGTAAATGATAGTGAGTATCATGAACCAAAGTCTATTAAAGATTGTAGACAAAATAAGAATTGGTCAGATTGAAAGATGAAATTGAAGCAGAATTAAACTCGTTTTACAAAAGTTTTTTGGATCTGTAGTGCAAACACCTGAAGGTGTGAAATCAGACGGATACATATGGGTTTTTGTGCAAAAAAAATTAGAATGACAATGCTAAAAATTGTGAGATTCCAAGCTCGACATGTTGCTCAAGGGTGGATGCAAGTACTTTTCAGTACATATATAATTAGCCTTGTAGCACATGAAAAACTCAATATTCGGAAGATGAATGTTGCTACAACTTATTTGTATGACTCATTTGATAGTCATAATTATTTGAAGACCCCTGAAGGATTAATATTCCAATACACACTTTTCGGATTCTCCAGATGATTACTCTAATTGAATCAATCTCTTCATGAGATAATATAATTTGAAGACATGTTGTATAATCGTCTCAATTCACATTCTAAAGGAGGATATAAAAATGACATCACTTAACCATATAGTTTTATGAAAAGATCAAGAAATGAATTTGCTATAATTTGAGGCCATCACTTGTCCATATAGTTTTATGAAAAGATCAATAAATGAATTTGCTATAGTTTTAAAAATCCATCAAGAAATGGTGTCAAATTATATATGATGGATTTTTAAGGTTGAACCTGTGATTGATCTCTACATGAAAAATCCCAGAAGAATTCAAGATAAAAATAAATGTCTTCATATAAAATCTTTTGAAAAACAAAGTCTCGTCTTGATCGGAAGATCGAACAACTAGCAAGTTAAGTTTTCTTATAGTGTTATGAATATTATTATAGTGTCCACTACTCTCCTTCCATTTACTCGTTAGTGGAATATTATAATTGACCATACACTTGCCCTTCTCTCACCCTATAAATAGAGCTATCTCCTATGTCTATTGTGACACTAGCTAGTGTGAATAGAATAATGCAAAGGCTTTCATCTTCTCTCATCCTCTTTTTCTTCCTCTTTCTCTATTTTGGTTTATATATTTTCATAACAAGATTAAGTTTGTTAAAAACATTTGTTGTTTCCTTCCTGTCAACACAAATTTTTCCCTTTTTCACTAATATCGAAATCTGAAAATAAGTTAAGGGACACCGAGAGCAATTTTTCCATTTTTTTACTAAGCACTTTGGAGATTTCATGTATTTTAGGGCACCCTTCAAGATGGGTGACTTTAATATTAGTTTTTCTTGAATACTCCATGTGACTTGTGAGCGACTTTTTTGGCACACTAATGTGTCGTGTATCTTTCACCTTGTGAGTGACTTTTCTTGAATACTCCTTATTGTATTTTGTTTTTACAATAAGGATCTTGTTATTGTTTTTACCATTATTATTATTATGCTTAATTATATTTTTGTCACTTTAATTTATTTAAAACTCACAAATTCTCATAATCAAGCAAAAAAAATTTAGAAATTGAATTGATTCAATTGCTTAAACACTACTAAGCTCACCAATTGAGTAGTCCTTCTACATAACAATTCTAGAAGAACAAAAGTGTTATTATTATTTTTTTTGAAGCAAAAAGTGTTATTATTATTATTATTATTATTTCCAATTGCCTTGTGGTATTTAGTGGGCTCTCTCATTTAGTGTAAGTCCAAAGTTGTGTGATTCCCATGGGACAATGAGATGCTGCACCATATATAATTCCCTAATGGATGAGACGCTCTATAAAATAATCGAGTAAAGAATAAAATGATTAAACTAATTATTATTATTTTTGTTGATAATTAAGCTAATTATTTGATAAAACCAAGGATCGATTTGTTATGCAAATATTTGAACTATTAATTTTTAATTTTCTAATCAATAATTGAAATTACTTACTTTATGATCTAAAGTGAATAGTTCACTTTCTTGGCTCCAAATCCGCTACTATGAATCCCTCACATGAATTGTGAAATACTGAAAGCCTTTCAAGAAAAGAAAAATGAGATTGCAAAGGTTTAGGGTTTAGGGGAATTACAAATGCAACTAGCTAGGAGGAGCAAGTCATGTGGCAGGCAAGCCAAAAAAGTTTGCCTGGATGGAATCAATGACAAAAAAGTTCAACATATACATAACCCATGTCTTGGCTATTCTTGGTGTGTTGCAATCCACATTTACGAAAATGTATCCATAGCCACAGAAATTCATTCTATACTCATCTGTGATATGGTAGTATATTAGAATTTTTGTTTTGTGTCGTTCTAGCTACTATGCTTTCCACTGTCCGCCATTAAACAAATTATTCTTGACTTTCCAGCTCACATAACTCATTCTAAACTTTACATTCAGGAAAATATTTGATAACAATTGACTGTTAATCAAATATTACCACAAACAATTTTCATCTTCCAATCCTCTAAACGTTATGGTAATTGTGTTTGATTCTACTTAAGACTTATACTTTATTTACTATTGAACAACTCACATGGTTTTTTTTAATAGCAAACATAGATATGTAAATATATAATGGGAGCACAAGGGCAAATCAACCCTAATACATAAAAAGTCCAATGAACCACAACCTGTTTAACACCAACCCCTCGCCAGGGAAAAACGGAGAGAGTGAAACCAATTATGCCCTAGAAATATAATCAATAGGGTCAATAAATCATTTGTAAAATATGCAAGCAGACGTGTTACCCCTGGCCAAAAACCACTTCCATGATAGAGACTTAATGTGTTCGATCAAACGACCCAGCTGAGGCGAGGCACCAGAGAAAATACAATCATTTCTAAGGACCCAAATGACCAAAATAACATTATGCCAGATCAAGACCAAACTTCTCTTGCAGCAAACCAGGCCTCCAATTAGGGAGAACTGCATGAACAAAGAAGTTAGGTCCCTTGGCATGACAAAATCAAAAACTAACCAACTAACAAATACCAAATATGTGAACAAAACATATAGTTGCAAAAGCGGATTTTCTCTTGCGCATAACAAACCTCTCTATAATCACAACGGAGTTGGATTCTATATAATTGTGCAGTCGTGGAGTTCGGGTCGAAGATGAAGAAGGGACAACTCGTATTTTGATATCTATTTTAAAATTCAATTGTTGAAAACAAAATATGAGTCGATCCTCATCGAATATTCGAGATTTCTTGACAAGATTCCTTAAGTGACTGTGCGCTCCATTACATGTAATCATGTTAGAGCACCAAAATTTATACAAATGGTGAAATTATTAAGTGCAACTAGCTTTAAGGAACATCTTCAAGATTAAACTTACCTTCAAGTAAACAATTTAATTTATATTTTAGTCTAATCTATGAACTGTTAACACAGTTTCCACTTCAAGGGAGGTACAATAAAGAGACTCCTAGTTGATGGGCCGTTTTCACAACAAAAGAAGAGTGTACGTATATGAAGCTTTTAACCCCCATGATCCTAGCTAGTCCTACAACTCCTTCAATTCTATTGATTCAATAGGTGTACCTTTGTTCATGTGACCAATACTTCAATATGCTTTAAGTATAAGCTAGCCGACGGAATCAAGTGAACAAGAGAACAAAAATGATGACATCCTGTATTTTTGTGTCTTAGCAGTTTCTTCAACAATGACTACTCCATTCATGTATCTGTCTTATTTTCACCACATTAGGTGTCTTATACCTGCATTTTATTCCTTGAAACTAATGAAACAAAACATGTGCAATATCTCATAGGCTTTACTAGTCGATTATAAGCACATTTACATGTTTTGTCTAAAATCAATCTAAGCGCTCACACGTTAGGGAGCAAATTACAAAGATAGGACCAAACATATAACTCAAGCTAAGTCTAAGTACTTGGGGAATCTCTCCTAATCAAAAGCTAGTAAATTCTGGGTCCTACTTTGGATATCGACAAACATTTCAATAGTGATTATTCTCTCGGAAAGAGAAAACACAGCTCTGCATGCATGTGTTGTACATTTATATAATCCTTGATGTTAATTTCTCTTTCATGGCTAGTTTTCTCTGTAGGATGATTGCTAGCTAGAGGAAAGGATCAATTAATTCTGAACCAGATATAGAGGAGTTTCAATCTGTTTCATTGTTTTCATGTTCGACTTAGCTACCCACGTCGTTTGTCTTGAATTTCTTCTGAATTTTGCCGGAGTATAATTATCTTGAATGCAATGTATTGATTCACTCGATTTAACCATGATTGAACACCGTCAATTGATTTAAGTTGAACTGGGGTTCAATTCGGTCCAACTCGATTCTAGGCAATTCTATCGAGTTGCGGTCTAATTGGGGTTAAAACAACCACTGGACTAACAGTTACCTGGTTGAACCGGCCAGTTCGATTTGATTCTTACAATATTGCTTGAATGAGTGAAAATTATATAAGTACTTTCTTAGGAGGCCTTAAATTATCGCTTTCTTTTGAAACTGTCATAATCATTAAATAAAAGAATTTTAAAATGCGACCAACAAGAATGGGTGGAGAAAGGGAGAATTAGCCCTACCCTTGTTTAGATGTCATAAAGGGTGTAGAGAAGTGGGATAAAAAGGCTAAAATGTACGGCATCTTTACCTCAGCCACCATCCACACGCCACTTGTACGGCATTTGAATAACTTTGGTAAGGATACTTTACTAGCTCCAATTTTTGAAGGAAGAGGTTAGATCAACTGTGTTTAGTATGTGTTGTGTGAAAAGGTGTGCAAGTATACGCAGTCTAAAAACAAGTAATACAATGATAAAAGAGATCGTACCAACAGGAATTAGATTAATTTTTGAAAGTTTAAAGTGGTAGTAATACTAGTGATAATAAGAATAAAAAATAAACGAAGGTATGAGTGATGTGTGTGTATAAACAGAATTTTAAATTAAACAAAGTAAAATTTGTCGTGAATCAATTGAGAGAAATGGTTGGAATGCTTTCTTCTAAGTAATTCACTTTGAAAGCATTATGCTATATGTGATGCTCCTGCAATGGATGCTGTAGCAATGGATATGTGCTTTTCAGCAACTATCTTCAGGGTTTCATTACAAGTCTTATGTCTAAGCCCTAAATAAGTTCACCCTTGTATATTTAAGCTCCCACAGTATCACCCTATGGACTATGCTATCCTATGTCTAGGTCCTAGCATGGAATTAACAAAGTTTCCTTTTATTAAAACTCTTATCCATATTAGTTCTTGATTTCAAATCATAAACCATGTCTGTATTTATGACCCTACTTATTCTAAGTGATCAACCTTAAAATAAGTTTGAAAGAATTATAGCACAAAAACTAAATTGCTTTAATCAATATAACATAATAACTATTCAAAGATTCATTACAAAGTTAAGGCATTCTAACCAAAGATGTTTAGCTCATGCTTGACAAAACTAAGCACATATAAACATAAGAACTCATGTTCATATGAAAGAAAATACAAAGGAAGGAAGATAGAATAGAAATTGCACAAGTGAAGATCCTTTGCATAATCTGCTTAGTAGTCCTGGGGTTATTATCTCACAGTAATGAATTCAGCAACAAGAAAATGATAAAACAGTAGAGAGAAGTTGTCACTTTCTCCCTTTCCTTCACACCAAACAATCTATTTTCTACTTAAAACTAAACTTGAGACGGAAATTGTAAGATGATTTTGAATGAGGAAGAGGGGATGTACTTAGGCTCCATAAAGTGAAGTTGTATTGGTCACCAAGGTGGTTTTTAGGGTTTCTTCTTCCACTTGTCTTCAAAAGTGTGATTTGATCATCCACCAACTAAGAAGAAGGGGTCCAATGGTGTATGGACAAGTGTCCCTAAAAAGTTCCCATTTGTTGCCTATGATGACTTGAACTTGGCGCCGCATCTTTTTACTTGGGCAACTTGCACTTGCAACTTGACATGCTGACATCATCATCAAAATGCTGGGGCATTCTGTGTTGTGAACATTGCAGGTGCAATGATTGCTGGTGCAATTGATGCTCTTTTATTGTTGGTGCAATGCTTCTGTTTTCTGCTAGAATGATCATTGCTGGGGCAATGATTGTTGTTCCTATTGCAGGGGCAACGATTGCTGCAGTAATTGAACAAACACATCAAAAAATACTACAAGTCCAAACTCTTCTTCATCATAAATTCATGCTTTTCTCTTGTAATTCCTTATTTAACACAACTTAATTACTGAGTTTCTTACACCAATTTGTATTTAGGAACGTAAATAACTCTATATAAAATAGAGTTATCAGTATGACATCCTACAAATCTCCTAGTCGACTGGTCTAGATGGATTACAATCTTTCTTCTTCAAGCACTTATGGGAGATGGTTGGTGATGACATTTGGGATTTGGTAAAATATGCTTTTAGTAGAGGTCTGTTGAATGAAGCGATCCCTCACACTTTGATCTACACAGTTGGGATCATAGCGAGAAATGGAACTAGATATAGAAGCTCTGTATGCCATATAAAGGTAAACACATGGTTTGGTCTGCCTTCAGTAAGAAATTCCATCCAATCAGCTCTCATTTGCTTCTTCGTCTTGACCAAACAATATTTAGTGTCGTCATTAAATCCCAGCTAAATTATATTCTATGCTATCCTTTGTGAGAATTTATTTAATAAACAGAAAATATTAAATCGAATATAAAAAAACTAGAAAAAAAATGAGCTGAAAACTACAGGTGAGAGGAAATTGAAAGGATGGGTGGGCCTGGGGGTAGTGAGTGACTCATGATCCTTCTTCCCTAAATTCCGAGCGCCACTCTGATAGGGACTTATCAGACAGATTCGTCTTGTCTTTTTCCTCCCACACACTGCGCTCTCTCCCTGGTTCTCATCCACCCCCTATCCCTTTATTTTTGCTCTACCACATCTATCCTTGTCTCTCTTTTTTTCGAAAATTTTTAATTCTTCAAATTCCTTTTTTAAGGTGTGGGAGTAAATTAAATTCGTCTATGATGAACCACTAAAATTGATCGGATGTTGTATAAAATGTTATGAGTGATTAAGATTTAATTAATAAATATTAAATCTCGATTGTTGATGAGTTTTTATACTATATCCTACGGTCATATTTAATGGTTTACCGGTGAGAGATTTGATTTGTTCTCTCACCCTAGAAGCACATTTTTTTAGATAGCACTTGTTATTTTATTTTTAGGCTAAATTATAGTTTTGGCCCTTTATTTTTAGGGCTGATGTCACTTTGGCCATTTATCTTTTTTCTCTCGTTTTTGACCCTCTTGTTTTTTTGTGTGTCATTTTGGTCCCTTCTGTTAATTTTTCTAACGCACGCCACGCTGGCAGTTAACTGCTGACGTGACGTCTTAAATGTCGGTGCTGACTTGGAACTGATTTAGTGATGTGGCACATAAGGGACCAATTTGAAACTTAAAAAGAACATAGGGGACCAAATTGAAACTGAAAAATAAAATTAACAAAAACAAAAAAACACATTCATCTTCTTCTTCCAAACACCACCTCCATCACCACCACCACTAAAAATCAATAACTCTCCCACTCTTAATCCCTAACATCTCTCCTTCAAACCCAAAAACCCCAATTTCTCAAACTCCTTAGGGATTAAAAGTGGAAGAGTTATTGATTTTTAGTGAGAAAGAAAGAAATAACTCTACCAATTCACTAAGAAATCGCAGACACTTTAAAAGGAAGCACTACTCATTCTTTCATTTTAGGCAGCGCTTTCTTTGAAAAGTGCTACTTAGCGAGGGAATTAGCGAGAGAAATGGGACATGTGGAAGTCAGAATTGGGACACGTGGCAGTCAAAAATAGCGAGGGAATTTGAGTCCCTCGCTGATTAGCGAAGGAAATGTCCCTCACTTATAACCTTTTTTTGTAGTGGACAGTGCTTCAGAAATATTGAAAGAAAGCCCAAGTCCCATATCGACTAATGATAAGGTCTCAAGAGGGTTTATAATGAAGAGGCCACCCTCACCTTACAAGTCAATTTTATGAGGTTAAATTAGGCCGAAACCACATTCTAAGATGGTATCATTCAGAGCCTATCATAGATATGTCGGGCCACCTACCATTAAACACACATCAAGTCCAATAATGTTGCGCGTGAGGGAATGTATTGGGAGAAATACTAAGTCCCACATCAACTAATGATAAGGGCTCAAGAGGGTTTATAATGAAGAGGCAACCCTCACATTACAAATCGGTTTTGTGGGATTGAGTTAGGCCTAAACCACATTCTAAAAATGATGGATGCACTAATCCCCCCTCTTTTTAGTTTTGTATGTTTGGCAGCGCTTTCATAAAAAGCACTACTAATTCTCTTTTTCATAAATAAAAAAAATTGAACCTCCTTTCCCTGTTTACTCAACGAGGCCAATATTCACATATTTAACATACATACCTGTAACACAACCAAACCAATAAAGAATATAGAAATGCGTAAAGTTCTAATGATCAAAATTACATACACAAATATTAAATTTTACATCAAATTCTGTAGAATTTAAATAACCATACACACGAATTTCTATTAACGAAAAAATAACAACAAGCAAGTACATATTATCTCTTAGCATCCACACAAAAAAAAAACATAATATCTATTAGTTTTCTCCAAACCACTAGTGAATAAAACTGGCAACATACTGACACGACTCTTCCTTAAGGTCAGTAAGTTGATCATCAGAGTATAATTAGAATCGACATTCAGAAAATGCTGTAAAAATTAAATTAAATCAAGTTAGAATTAAAACGGTGAAATGTATGAGTAATTTTTAAATACATAAAATAGAATTACATACGTTATTTAGGAATTTGCATTTTGTTTTGAATTAAAGTGGTCCTTTTTTGTATTAGCAAGCGCTTTTAAACAAAGCGCTACTAAAGGGGCTCCGTGTTTCATCTTAAGTAGCTCTTTACGGGAAGTGCTTCTGAAAGGTGCATTGTTTATTTGTGTTTCTGTTGTAGTGTTAAACCGTAAATTAAATTGAGTTGAACATAATTAGAAATAATTTTTATTATTATTTTTAGAAAAAGTTTCCAAATATATTTTAACTTATTTACTTTGTTTTGTGAAAATTTAATTTTATTTACTTAGAGCATGTTTGGTTTGGCGGTGGGAGGTGCTAAAAGTGCTTTTGACATTCACATTCGTGATTTCAGGCTAAAATTAAATAGTTGTTTGGCTGCTAAATGCAAAAGCAATTCTTTCTCCTAGAATTGATTCTAGCAGATACAACTCCTTGTAGCTTTTCATTCAAGCTAGAATCAATTCTAGTTAAATTCTCATGGTCACTATATTGATTCTAGTTGAATTTACACCCAAAATCAATTTTGATCAAAACTATCCAAATAACACATATTCGTAAGAATCGCTTTTTCGTTAAATTATCCAAACAAAAAACACGTTACATTAAACTCACTTTTAAAGAAAATTAATTCTACAAAATCAATTCTGTTAAAATCAATTCTCGTCACCGCAGAACCAAACATACAATTATTTTAATAATCATCCCATTCCACCGAAATTGAATTGAATAAATCAATTTAACTGTGACTCAAAAACAATTGGGTTTTGATAAGATTGTTTGTAACTTTGTTTCGTTCATATCTTTTGACGATTTAACAAATGACACATAGAATAAAGAAAACATTAGTTAGACCAATATGTAGACAGTTTAATACTTTGTGCTCCACAATATTACTTTGATAAATGCATTTCCACAATTAATATACCTAAAATTATCATAAATACTTTGGTCACGCTAAATAGATTTACACGTTTCAAGTATATGTATATGTATATGGAAGTTGTATGAATCAATACTAAGAATTGTCACTCTTAGAAGCTCAAAAATCCATCAATATTTTTTTAGATAATGAGAATTCACTTTTATAAGTGGTGATATATTAGTTTGGTATTGGTGCCATGTAGAGGCTAAATTATAGTAATATAGTTTCTTGATTTATTTAGAGTATAGTTAGAAGCAAATGATTAAATTAACATTTATTTTGTAAAACACAAAATTTTAGATAAAATTAGAATGCTAAAACATCAATGTTATTATCTAAAATAAAAATATATCAATTGGATAGATGGTTGGAGTAGTAATTACTGATAGTAGATACAACCAACCATAGTTTTTCTTTTTAAATCATTTTTTAAGCTAAGCAAAATGAGGGCCCCCTCTTCCTGTAATTTAGGAGGTTCATAAATTCCAGTGATAACGTGGTTTTGGCAGTGCATACCGACTTTGAAACAATAACAAATCTTGTCGAAAAAAAAAAGTGATCTGTAAAAAATGATAAAAACTCAGTAAAATATGACATGCAAAGGTATTATTGTGGGAAAAATATAAAGACTAAAATTACGGATCTTATAAAATAGAGGAACAAAAATTCCAATTAACCATTTTTTTATAAATGAATGAGTACAATTAGGTAACAGTGAGGTACAGACACCTCTAGCATCAACAGATAACTATGATTCTAGAAAAAGGAAAATTAAATGCATAGTAATACAACTAAGTAACGGTCTTTTAACTCCAATGACTCATATTTTTTTGCCCAAATATCTTTCACAGTAGTTTCTTCTTGTAGTACCCATTCATCCACAAGCTATTATTTTTCATTTTCTGCAAGATTCATGACTAAGTAGTCACTTTGCTTGTAGAAGTATTTCTGAACCAATGAATCAAGAAGCACCACAAAGGAACACTCATCAGTTCCCTCATTGAGATACTTGAGAGCATTCGTCACATTAAACTTGATCTCTTGAACATTGACTCTCATGGTCAATTCTCCTTTCTGCACATCAATGAAAGTCTTTATAATGGCTAGCAATGTTCTTCCTAGAATGATTGGCACTTCTGTATCTACATCAAAATCAAGAATTACAAAGTCCATAGGGAAAACAAAAGTGTCAACTTTAGTAAGCATATCCTCAATTATCCCTTCATGATAGGCTATAGACCTAGCATTACCAATACCAAGCTGTGTAAATATGGATTTGGACATCAAGTTGATGTTTGCCCCCAAATCACATAATGCACGTCCAGAATATGAGTCACCAATATGGGGAAACTATCAGGATCCTCAAGTTTCCCTGGGATCTTTTTTTGCATCAACATGTTGCACTCTACTGTGATTGCCACTCAAACTCTCATAACCTCTTCTTCTTTGTGAGAACAACTTTGATGAATTTTGTATAATTAGACATTTGTTGAAGTGTGTCAAACAAAGCAATATTGATGTGCAATTGTTTCAGCACCTTTAAGAATTTAACAAATTGTTTGTATTGATGAGACTTCTTGTGCCTTTAAGGAATGGGAGGGGTGGCACATACTGAACAAGCTTAGGTGACGACACAAGTGCAATATCAGATGTTGTAGCATCAGAAGGGAGAGCATTTGTTTTATTTTTCATTTTTTCTTTTTCTTTTTATGTTTTTGTTTCTTTTTCGTTTCTACCACCACCTTTTACAGTTGATGGTTGAGTCAAATCCTTCCCACCCCTCAAAGATATAGCTTTAACATGTTCCTTCTCAAGAGGTTTTGAAGTTTTTGTAGTGGAAGACAATGATCCACTTGGTTTTTGGCAAAGAGCAGTAGCTATTTGAGTAATTTGGTTCTACATGTTCTTGATAGCAACCCCTTGAGTTTGATATTGAGTTTTAGTCTCATTCATGAAAGCTTTAAGCATAGCTTCCACCGAATTGTTTATCGTTGGAGTTGCTTGTTTTTGAACGGGTTGAGATGGGAATCCTGGTGGCATAGCAGGTGTTGCAGCTAGTGTTGTAGATAGAGTTGTCACTTAGTGTACTTCAACCACTCCAGCTACCTTCTTTTGAACACTCTAGCTACCTTCTTTTGAACACTCTATAAGCTCATAAGCATCATTATATGATGAATTTAACAGCACTCCCTCAGACGAATCATCAAACATATGTCTGGTTTGAGGCTTTAACCCATTATAAAAGGTTTCCATCTGGGTGGAAAGGGTATTCCATGGTGTGGGCATTTTATTAGCAATTCTTTGTATCTTTCTCATATGCTTCAAACAGTGATTCACTTTGTTTGTCTAAAAGATGTAATTTCATTACTCATCCTATCATTTTTAATTGGTGGAAAATATTTTGACAAAAATTTTTGTGCCATTCCATTCTAATCAATGGTAGAGTTAGCTTCCAATGAATTAAGCCAAGCCTTAGCTCCATCATTCAATGAATAAGGAAATAGACTAAGTCTAAAAGTATCATCTGTAACACCAGAAATTTTGAAATTAATACACATCTCAGCAAACTGTTTAAAATGTAAATGTGGATCCTCAGTTGGAGGACCACCAAATTGACCAACACTTTGAAGCATTTGGAACATCATAGGTTTGAACTCAAAATGGTTTGTAGCGAGCTAAAGCCTTACTATGCCAGTTTGCACAGTTTGAGAGTCAAAAGTAACATAATCCCTCAAAGGTCTGTCTTTATCATTAGCCATACTTATGATATTCATATTAATAAGATGATGTCTATGAAAAGTACCCTCGGTACCTGTTAGCCTATAATTTTGACAGACTAAATTAAATGCAGTCAACGCGGTTTGACTTTGGTTTTCTTAGAAGAAGGTGTTGATTTCAACACAGAAGAGTTGTATCAGAAGGCAAATTTGACAAAGCTTCAGACTTAACTAGATTTGAAAGGTGATATTTCGACGAGAAGAAAATTGAATTCAATAGCAAGTCAAAAGCAAGTGCTCACTGTCGAAGCTTTGGTAGTTATCCTAGTCGAAGGCTGTAGCAGTTTCCTTTTTAAATTCTCTGTACAGTTAGTTAGTTTTAGCGTTTTCCCTCCTCATATAAATAGGAGTTTCTCATAGGAAAAAGGGGTCACAATCTCATTACAGAATTCTCACACTCTAACTTCTAACACATTACAGAGAAAACGAGCCAAGAGAAGAATGTATGATCTGTGCACCAACTCTCTTTACAATTAATGCAACTTTAATTTGTTTTTACTTTTAAACTGCAAGAACACATATAATTCTGGGAAAAATTTTACCACAAATGGTCTTAGGATTTACTAGTTGATCCTGCAAATAGAAGCAATTTCAAACTAGCGGTGTTTACCAAAATCCAAGGTAAACAGTACCATGGTCACTCCCATCACCCAGACTACCAAAATAATTAGTTAATGGGGCTTGGCCACTTCCAAGGTTCACCTCCTTCCGCCATGGCAGCAGCTCTACCAAGTTCTATGAGGCCTTGTTGATTGTAGATCCAACTCAACCTCCTAAATGTTCTTTATATTTTGGGATTCAACTGAAATTCTGGTGAACTGCATCTGTGCATGTGCTATAGCACTTAGATGTTGTAGCAACAAAAAACAGAACACCAAGATAAGAAATGTCACTAACTTGCTAACTAATTAAACAACATATTTAAACTAATCAATTCCCGACAACGGCGGAAAAAACTTGTTATGGAAAAATAACCGTGTAAGTGTATACAATCCGACAAGTAGTAGTAACTAGAAATCGTTCCTCGAGGGACTGTAGCTCTATCAATACTTAACTTGACTTGCAAATTTGTGAGTAAAAATAAAATAAAACAAGTTTGAGAACCCATATATTATCATCAACAGCAAATAAAATACATGGTTGTGGAAATTCAAAGTGAGAACAAGTTGGATTTCCGCCATGGCAGCAGCTCTACTGAGTTCTAGAGTGGAAATTCAGTAGTATGATCAGCTAAAATGAGTACATGAAAGAAAGCGTAGATACTAGACCTAAAGTCATACTACTGAAATTACAAAGAGTGGAAATGCTACAAAGGAATATACTGTCAAGTCTCCAACTTTGATGAGCTAGAGAGATGAAAATAAACTCCGCAAATTCACAAAACAGCAACTCTCCATGAAAAGTCAGCTTCAGTGATGCTGCAGCACTTCTCTCAGCATTGTAATGTAGAATGTCCTATTTTGTGAACAAAGGTGGCTGGAACACAAAAGTAGAGCAAGAAAACTATGTCTAAACTTTCATTCTTTGAACCAGCTTCCTTAATGAGGAAGAACGACTGCATTCAATAGTGCTAAGGTTGAGGATTCCAAGAAAAACCCTAAAGGTGTCACCCTTTGTACTGTAGCATGCCCATAAGGACAAGTGCTCAAACCAAAAAGGAATATTCGGATATCATAGTATTGGTTCCCACAAGGAACGTGTCTGTCCTTTTTGACACGCAGCAGGGCACTGAAATAGGTGCAGAATTGTCAGGCACTTTCTCTCTCATTTGTCGCAAAAAGACCAATGATATAGCATCCAAAAAGCTGCAGCACACTAGCAAACACATTAAAGCACAAAAACAGAGCATCTAAGTGCCCATTCAATACAAACCAGAAATTACCCCTAGCTAACATTAAACAGTTGATTCTAATGAATTTAATAACTTTTTTAAAAAAATGAATTTAATAATAGAATTACTCTAGGACAAACAATAATTTAAGCCATTAAGATATAAATAACTCTTATAAATAAGAGTTATCAGTATTACTTGAAGACTTTTACTCCGAATTATTACGCTGAAATATGAATTTAGATTATTACAATAATTTATTTTTTTGAATGAGAATTTTCTGAAAGTAAAAGATTATTACATGACTTTAGTTTTGGAGTAACAATTTTCTAAAAGTATACACAAATTTACAACATTCACAACCAAATTAAAATTATGTAATGTAATGGTCAAAATTCTTATAGAAATGCCGATTTAAAGTGACTGCTTTTTTTTAGAACTCTGATTGATGTTTTCATAAAATTTTAAGGACACAATTTGTCACTATTCATTAAAAAGTTAAGCAAATAAATAGATGTAACAGAAAACAAAACTATTGGACCTAAAATGATTTTATCGATGCCTTATATGATAAAAAATAGCAAATAACGAATAAAAAGATAAGATAGCTTATAGCGGATGAGCTGATAACAAATAGTGGATAAGCTAGCAAACTGAATTCAAAATGTTTGATAAAATAAGCGGCTGAACTAACTATAAATATAAAATGACATAAATGTACATTTGTAATTATTGCTTAAAAATGAGAGAGAATATTCATTTAATGGGACAAATGGAGAATTTAGTTAAAATTATAAGGGTAAAAATAGGAGAAAAAATAAAATACTATAAGTTATAAGCTAAAAGGCTACTTCAAGTAGCATTCCAAAAAATGCTATAAGTGAAAAAATATTATGAGCTAGACATGTCAAACAACTACAATGAGTTTATCTGCTATAAGATATCCTCTATAAGTTATCTGCTATAAGCTAGCAAATTGGTCTTGTCAAAAAGAGCCCTAGTGAAAGCATGTTGGCTTCATAAGTTATCTGCTATATTATTGAATACTTCATAAAGTAGGGGTTCTCGGTCTTAAATAATTGTATTAAATATCCTCTTCGAGAGGAGATATACCTATATTACTCGATGATGGATCTCCCTCGATGACTTTATTGTGTAGTGAAATCTCAATAACCTACTGAATAATAGAGAACTAACATCTTACCGTGTAGTGAATAGTCCACCGGGGAGAATATCCCCTTCTCGTATTACTCTAACTTTAGGCTGCCCAAGTTACTTCTTCACATCAAAACAAAAACAAAGGGTAATCACCATTTTTGTCCCTGATTGTGTGAGACACTGTCATTATAGTCCCTGAATGTACCGAAATGCCCAAGTATCTCTTTAGTAAGTCATTATGGTCCTCGAATGTGTCTTTTATTAGTCACTTTGGTCCTTAAAAGTGTTTTCTGTTGGCCAATTTAGTCCTTGAAATTATGAACAAAATCACACTTAGAGCTGTGTTTGCAACTTTTCTACTTTTAAGGACTATAATGACCGCGTTTAACAATTTGGATAACCAAAATCACTATCTATCCAAAACAAAAAAGAATGGATTGAATGGGGGCGATATGGTAAATTGGCACCTATTGTGTAGGCTTCCTCCCCTATCCCAAAATCAGACCAAGAGTCCCAATATAACCCCATCAAAGTTCCCCACCACACAGAAGAATCTCTCTCTTTATTTCTCAAAACAAATAGTTCCAACTCTCTCAAAACTCTCTCCCTCTACCTTCTCTCTGGTCTTCTGTCCTCTTTCAAAACTCACAAGATACATACATACATACATACACCTATACCCTGCAATTTATTCACCTCTGACACCCCCTTTTAATTTTTCCCCAGTAGTACTGATGATGGTTATGATCACTCCTCACTCTCACAATTCCCACATTATAGTAATCCTCATCACCTGCTTCTTTCGTCATAAATTCTAGATCAAACTACTCCACTCTTAATCTCATCTAAACTTTTAACTTCTTATGTTAAAGGGTATTTATGAGTTTGACTCTTGGTGTTGACCCTTTAATCTAAAAACTCTCCCACACTTCCAAGGCTTTCACCCACCAAAAAGCTTTTCCCATAAGGCTGTTCTGTTTCTATGGCAGGTGGAAAACTTTTTGGAGGTTCTTCAAACATGTCAATTCTCCTTCAAAATGAAAGACTCCCTTGCTCCTCTGAAGTCCTTGACTCTCTTTGGCTTCACTCTTCTAACCCTCCTTCTTTCCAAGGTAATCTTTAATAACACTTCCCCAATTCTTCTCTCAACACACACATACTCCCTCTATAAATCATAAACAAAAAACTTGTTCTAAATAATTATTTAGACTAAATACATGTACTTTTTTTTTGCTTATATTTTGTTACGTAGTCTATATATCTGGTCTTCAGACCAGATACGTGTACCTCTTGTATATGACAAAGTCATTAGTTTTTTTTTTTGGGAATCATGAAAGTGGGTCTTTTTAAGAGACTTGTTTGCTTGTGATGGTTATGCTTTCTCATGAAGAAACCATAAAAAAAATACTTTTTTTCTCTTTTTGTTGTTGCTAATTTCTTATAGGAGAAGGTGCATAAATATGTTTCAATTTTAACAAAGTCAATGGTTGATTTTGGGGTTATGGTTTTTCAGGTTCAAAGTCAATGGTTGATTTTGAGAATGTTGGTGGAGGAAGTAGCAGGGTAATAGACAGGCCTTTCTTTCAACAACTTGAGAAGGAAGAGAATTGTGATGAGGATTATGAAGCTTGTTTCCATCAACAAGGGAAGAAGAGAAGACTCACAAGTGAACAAGTTCAATTCCTTGAAAGGAATTTTGAGGTTGAGAACAAACTTGAACCTGAAAGGAAGGTTCAACTAGCAAAAGAACTTGGCTTGCAACCAAGACAAGTTGCTATATGGTTTCAAAATAGAAGAGCAAGGTTCAAGACTAAACAGCTTGAAAAAGATTATGGTACATTGAAAGCTAGCTTTGATAAACTCAAAGGTGAATATGATAATCTACTTCAAGAGAATGACAAGTTAAAAAATGAGGTAAAAACAAAAAGTTACACACACTGATTCAACTTTCCTACTTTATGTTTTTGTTTTTGTTCGTTGTTTTAAATTGTGGTCGTGGTCGCATTGCAATCCTTGATATTGTAGAGGCTCGCACTTAAATGTGACTGATAAGGCCTCAATTGTGGGATTTGGATCTTCTCCTTCGCACTGAGATCCTTATCCTTGATATTGCAGAGAATCGCAGTTAAATTGATGTGGTCTCAATTGTAGTCGCAAAGACATCAAAAATCTTGATGTCGCCTGCGGCTATGATCTCTTTTTTACTGTTATTACTTTAATAAAGTTTGATTTTTATCCCACTAATTGGTAAATGATTGAATGGGGTACAATTTTTTGTTGATTATTAAAAGCAGGTGAAATCTTTGAAGAACAAATTGATTCCAAGAGATAAAGAGGAAGAGAAATCAGAAGACAAGTCATCTCATGATGTTGTCAATTCATCACTCCACAAAGAGCCTATAGATATAATCTCAAATGCAAATTCTGAAAATGGGACCAAATTGTCACTCCCTAATATGGTAACATGTAAGATGGAAGATGCCAATTCAGCTAAAAGTGATGTGGTTGATGATATGGAGCCTACAGATTCTTCTCATGCGTTTGAACGTGAACACTCAGATGATTTCTCACAAGATGAAGAGGATATTAATGATAATGATAACCTTTTGACACTTCCATGTTTACCAAAAGTTGAAGATGTTTGTTATGATGATCCTCATGAAAACTCTTGTCATTTTGGTTTCCCTGTTGAAGATCAAACCTTCTGTTTCTGGCCTTATTGAATTGTTATCACTATAGTGCCAATGTTAGACAAGTTTGCAGTTGTAACTCTGTACTAGAAGAAATAAAAATGGTATTATTACTCCTATTATTATAAGGAATAAAATCAAAAGTGCTACCCATTATGTTATTAACTATCAACAATATTAAAAATGCCCCTTTTTCCATTACCAAAGTTTGAAAATTGGATGTGATATAGTCATTTGTCACCTTTATTATTTTACCACTAAAAGTTCCATGTTACTGGATTTTTGGAGGGATCGAAATTATTTTTTTATCGATAAATGTAAGTGGTTAGTAATTAATTAGCAAGTGATGAAAATGTTAGTTTCCAGGATTTGAACTCTGATACTTCTTACTCAAACTTCTTCATGTTTCTTAACTCGCCAACTAAACTACCTTCTTAAGACTTGGAGGTACTTAAATTGTTTGAAGTTGAAATTTCATGTAGTCATGCAATATGTGAAATCAACACCGTTAATACGAGATCGGACGGTTCATATCATAAATTTGATGAATCAATCTAAACCGTTCAACTTCTATCAACGGTCAAAATTGCGAGTGCAATCACTTTTGATTATAGTGATTCTATTTCTGATTTATAAATTCATGTGATCAGCAATTCTAAATTGTTGAATTCATCAATTGCATAAAATCGACCCTTTGAAAGTTCACAAATAGATGAATCAAAGGATTCAAAATTCATTGATTGCGTTTTAAATTTACTAGCTAAAATTCAAAACTAGTTGAAATGTGAGAGATGGTGTCCCAAAATTTGAGGTAGGGTACTGTAAAAGTTTGTTTCTTTCAGTCTGGATTCCTTTAGATCACAGCGTTGTTTTTACTCTTTTATTTGGAAGACACTTTTTATCATATGATTCCCTCCTCTGCTCCTCTATGACAATTATTGTTCTTTCTGCTTCCTACTTTATGATTTTTGATTCGAACTATTATTGACTACTTAATAATTATTTCAACACTTTTAATGAAAAACTAACTTTTACTCATTTTTAAGATTAAATTTTGCGTTCACTAACATCAAATTTGTCGAATGCGAAAATGTCATGTTGATGCTATGTTAGATATATTTGGCGTGTGCTCAATGAAATTGAAAATTTATACAAAAGTAATACGAGTGAGTTGATTCAGCAACACACAATATAGTGTACGTCATAGCTACACTCAGCTTATGCTCATTGGCTACACGTTCCAAAGTCTTCCTAACATCAAGGTAAATTTCGTGACTCTTGGGTCCAAATAATACTATTTTATTTTACTTTTAGACTAGGATAGGCATGCTACGCTGTCAGCAAAGATTTAATATTTATAATAGAATTTATAATAGAATTTACATATAATATTTGCATCTATTTATTTATAAGAAAAAATTGCAATTTCAATTGTAACGAATAATAATTTATGTATTTAATCTTTATATAAATTAGATACATCAGTTATTAACAAGACTATATATATGGATTATTGAATAAACATAAAACTGTATTTTTTTCTTATAAAATAGAATTAAAGAGAGTAATTAAGAAAATCTAAGAATGGAACCCAAGTCCAACAATTGTAGGTGGAAGGCTCAACCATATGTGCTAGTAAGATGACAATTTCTACTCTTATGTGGGGATGTGATCCCCACAAGGAGTGCCTCATTCAAACCCCTATAAAGTGAGAATTGGATAACACTTTTTAAAATTGTTTTGAAAACTTGTTCTTTGAAATCAACATTTTAAGTAACTTTGAGTTTTTTGAAATCAACATTTTCAAACAAACTCAAAGTTACTTAAAATGTTGATTTGGAATCCCAAGTGGGATGAACAGAAGAGATATACATCGAAGGCCGTGATAGTTGCTTGAGACTTGTCCCATAAGAAAGTTGAATATAATAGCCCTAAGCTTCCCCACGAATTAAATTGAACTTCTCTAATAAGCAACTGTGCACTTGTGAGCAAAACAGCATGGAAAAGATGGTGAGTACTACTTAACCATACTACAAAAAGTCAAGGTTTTTTGGTGTAGTTCACTAGAACAAATTGGATATGTGAGGACTTTTTTGCCCCAAGTAGCTCAATTGAAGATGTTGACATCTTTGGATTAATAATATTATAACCATTAAAATATTTTGAAAATTCATTCGTGTAATTAAACAAGTTAACTACCCCTCCATGCTTTTGTTTCTTCATGAAAGATAAATTTGTCCGTTGTAAAATATACTGTTTGGTGTTGAATTCTGATTGGTCATTGGGAAAGTCCTTGTAAAGTGTATTACATTCCCCTTTAAAATATTATCTGCATTAGTATTTTAATTCATTGTGTTACATCACCCCATTGACAAGTGATAAATGGAGGCACCTTTCGGGGATGGCCCCTTGTCTTTTGTCTTTACATTATTCACGTGAAAAACAAAGTTTAAGCTTGAAGGAAGATACTCAATTTATAACTCTAATCCATTGATTAAGATAATCTCATAGGTTGATTAGGATCTTATGGAGGTTCTAGTGTATAATAAATTGTTCTTATAAATTGCACTTCTTTTACCATTTGTTAAAGTTTATATAGATCCCGCTATTTTGAAAATGGAATCCACTAATTTAGTGAAGCCTACAAGAATTTTCATCAATGATAAAATGAGTGTTGGAGCCTTAGAGGAAGTGTATAAAAGGGAGTGCTGCTAGCATTTCTTGTCATGTTATGAAAAAACCACTGAAAATCAATTGAATCCAATAGATTTGTAGTTTTGTCCGCTTCCCCTCCTCCCCAAATGGTAGTTGTTTATAAAGAACCGTACCTGACTCCATACCTAACCTCACTTGTTTATATTTTTGTCGTCTCTTATATTTACTTTGTATATAACATCCATGCCTTAAAGTTGCTCTAAGAACCCAAATTAGTTTATACCAATAAAGATGCTCTAACATCATTTCTTTGTTTGGAACCTAACAATATGAAAAAAGAATAAAAAGAAAAAACTAAATAAACATTAATCAATGTCGTATATACAATCTACTATATGCCCGCCCATTGATATTTATTTTCCATGAATTTGAGAGTAAAGCAGAAGTTAACATAGGAGTCAAAAATGTCATACTATTGTGTCTGTTTTTTCAAATATCATTGCTGCTTTGTAGGCTTATACAGCTAAGGTCAAAAGTTTTTTTGTGGTCCTAAAAAGAAGAACACTCGCTGTATTTGCCATTTGATTTTTATGAAAGTGATGTTAAGTTCAGCAACTCTTTTGGGTCTTTTTCCATTTCCTTGATCAAAATTGAAGCATAAGGTGCATTAATTATATTTGTCCCGATTATATTGAGTACCATAAACGGATCAATGTAAGGGCATTGTCTCATACCAGGTGTACTTAAGAAAATCTTTTTATGGGTTGTGGTTTAGAAATCAAATTGATGGATATATATACATATATATGAATTTTTGTTATAAATCAATTTAAAAGCCTGCTATTTTATGACATCTAATGTTGGGGAGGTAAAAATGGACAATTTTTGGTTTTGTAAATTTGTACACGAGGACAACTAGAAATTTGTACATGATTTAATTTTTTAATTTAATTAATTTAATAGTTTTTCAGTAATTTAATTAACTTAATAGTTAAATATTTATTTGTTATTTAATTTAATTAAATAATGAAAAGAATTAGGAAATTGAGATGATAAAGTGAGGGTAAAATGGTAAAAACATAATTACTAAGTCTTTTCTCCTCACTTTCTTTTCACAATTGGAGAGATTGCAGAAAACACTAAAACAATCATCTCTCTCTTTTCCATTTCTGCCATCAACCAAACATGAGAAAATCACTACCTCTTCCCTTAGTCTCTCTTCCATCTTTCACCTCAAACAAAGACACCATAAAAAAGGGAAAGACTGTTTGGGGTAGTACCAGAGTGAGTGAGGGTAGGAATCTTATAAGGAGTTGAGGAAAGGAAAGTGAATGGGGGCTTAACATCTATAGAAGTGTTCCAAAAGTGTCTAAAGAGTGTCTAAGATGTGTCCAACCAGTCAGTGTCTTAAGTCCTTACCAAACTCCCATTATTTTTTTCAGTGTTATAAGTCAAAAACTCCCTATTTCCCAATTTCCACAAAAATTAAGAATAGTTTGTGACTAGACCATCACTTTCTAGTTGTCCTTCCGAAAGTAGTATCATTTCTCTCTTCTCTCTTTCTCTCCAACTAAACCAAGAGACACAACTCTCTCTCCCCCATGTCTTTTCTTTTTTTGGTCGAACCTTATTTCTTTTCTCTTTCCCTTAAACCAAAAAACACTTATAATCTCTTCTATTTCTCACATCTTTCTCTCTTCCCTAACTCTCTCTTTCTCTCTTTCCTCTTTCTTTTCTAATCCAAACACACCCTTAATGCGGATCTATACATGTTTGTCATGAATTGATTTGTGGAAGAAGATGAAAGTCCACATTTTGGGTTTTTTCTAGGAAAGGCGGTGCCCCTACTTAGGTGGACTACTTCTACCATATATTTGTAGTTGTGTGTTGTTTTCATTGTCTCGACCGGAGGAGAAAGTGGTGATGCTATTGCCGATGAGGTTGAGTCGCAAGCGGAGTTTGAGTGAGTGAGAGACTGAAGTAAAAGAGATTTGGTGTGGATGATACACACTACAACTTAGTGATAGTACCTCATCGAACGATTTCCAAAAGAGATGAGTCATGGAACATATGACAATCTGTTAGGAAATGATCATCTAAAATTTCCAAGTATGTGAAAATGAGTGCAAATTTAAGAGGTACATTACCTATGATGAATAGATGTATCTAGAATTTTGGAAATGTGAGACAATTTAATGTCCTCTAAGTCATATTCATGCATTGAAGCAACTTCTCTCTCCTATAAAGAGACTTGTGAAGACATGAGACATCCCTTATGGAGAGGTGGTGTATAACCATTCTAGGTTGATCATGAAGATTGTTGAATAATCTCAATCCAAGAGCAAGAGAAAAGACCAAATGTGAGTGTGTGTGAGAGTCACTTTTAGAGAGTGTGTAATCATTTCTTGTAACTCTTAGAGTGCGAGTATTGTAGAGTAATATACAGCTTCGGTTGGGTTGTATTCTTATTTGATATAGTAAACATAATTGATGTAGTGTTTCCGTGGACGTAGGTAAGAGGTGTTGAACCACATAAATCTCTTTGGGTGCTCTTAATTCTTTCTCTATGGTGTGTGTTGTTGGGAAAAAACATAAAGAAAAAAAATGAGCACTATCGAATACAATATTTAACAGGGAAAACTCCAAATCCGAAGAAAAACCACGAACCGTTGTCTAATGGCAATCAGATAATAACACTATATATGTGAAAATTGTTACAACATATAGACTTCTTTCAAACACCAAATGACCCTAGTATACCCACATTCTTCAAAAAAATATTTTACTACATATCACAACACTCTAAAACAAGAGTATAAGAAGGAGAAAAAAAGTCAAATACAAACTTAAGGTGTTTTTGACCTGTGGATTTTGAAAAGGAGAACTTGATCCCATATATATAGCATTGGATTCCTTCTCCCTTCATTAAACTAAGCAATGTGGGACTTCTTCAAGATGTTTAATTTCAATCAACTCCAACAATTCCACCTTGCAATCATAGCAATCATAGTTTTCATTGTCTATATTGACAATCATAGTTTAACAAAACGATCATACTCCAACATAAAGAGTATATTTCACTTAAAGCTAAATCGCTTCAAGAATTTCTCGATGTCGAAAGTCATCGACATAATCTCACATTCAAGATGCTCAATTTCAATCAACTCCAACAATCTCCACATAATCATAGTTCAAAAGAACTATTTAGTCACAACTGACACGCTTAAATACCAAATTATTATATCGCATCGAACCAAAAGCTCTGATACCAATAGGGGTGGGAATAGGCTGGATCGAGATGGGCTTTGCAAGGCCTAGGTATGACATTTGTTGAAAGTGCTAGGTCTTAGTCTGGCCCGTGGCCTATCGTAGGCCCAACTTTAAGGCCTGACTTGCCCTTTTGGAAAGCTTGGCAATGCCTGAAAGCCTGTTTCACTAATTTTGTTTACAAAAGCCTACAATCTTTAAGTGATGTATCCTTTTAGAGAGACTAAGAAACTAATAGGCCATTGAGATTAAGTTCTTATTTATATGGCATCCAATTTAAATTCTATTTATAATAAAAAATTTAAATATATCAAATATTGATGTAGGTCAATATGTTTTAACTAACAAAAAGTATTAGCAAATTTATGATTTAAGACGAAGTACAAAATTTTATATAACAATATAATAACAGTAAGAAAATTATTATTTATTTTTACTTAAATTGGCCAGCCTGATCGACTAAAAAGGCTTTTCAATAGCCTGCAGTCTGGCCTTTTTACCTAAATAGATTTTTAAAAAGTCTAAGTCTTGTCTGTTTTAAAAAATAGTCTGGTCTAACCAGTGAGGGAGATAGCATAAATTTTATGGGGTGACAAAATGAAAAAGTTTGGTTGCATTTTTTATCCCCCAACTTTCTTCGATTGATGAGTTTGGTCATTCTATTTCACTTTTGATTATTTTACTCCCTTAAATTAACAATTTTGGTTCTTGTGATGTTTTTATTACACTCTTGCTCCCTAAAAATAGTGGATTGTAAAATTTTGATCCCCAATTTTTCAAAATTTAAGATTTTTGGATTAAAAGTACAAGTAATCTATTATTTCGAGGGTAAAACTTGTCCAATTAAGAAAATTGGGAACCCAAATTGTCAAAGTTAAAATAGAAATCAAAATCACCAACTTAACAAAAATCACCATATTTTTTAGGGATAATAATAGACTAATGAACTTCAAGTAATGTACTTGTTTTTAATCTTTTACCACCTTAGAAAAATAAACTTGATTGAAATAGCTAATTAATATATTATTAGGGTAGCTAAACTTAAAATATACCTATTTATTAAGATACATATATTATTTTTGGGGTAGCCGATACTACCCCAATCTTACACTAAGAGCCGCCCCTGGGTCTAACCTAACGTAGGCTGGACCGTAGGCCTCTGTTAGGCGGTCTGGCCTATTCCCAACCCTAGATACTAGTTGTTGGGGAGTCTAGGGGAGCACCGGGAGCAACAATGAACTAGCTAGTGAATCAGATATTAAAAAAGAATCAACAAAAGGATCAAAAAAAAGTAAGTATTGCTATTTAAGGCAACAGTTTTTAAGTGTTGCATTTTTTGCATTGCCGAGGGTCGTCAAAATGTTGTAGTGAAAAGATTATCATTTGTCGTTTATAAAAAAAAAAAAGGAAGATAATCATATGTCGTTTATAAAAAAAAGAAAAAAAAAGATAATCATATGTCATATACTTTCGTAAAGAGAATCAAAGTCTTTTTTAAGAGAATAAAAATTGGTTGAAATTCAACGAAACAATAAAACTTAATTAAGTTGCCTTAGATAGGAAATGGGCAAGCTTATGTTATGGTGCACCTTTACGCAGTGTTTTAAAAACCGGCTCGGCCCGGTCGGTCGGACCGGGCGAACCGGGAACCGGTGGGGTAATCGAGTCGGTCAGCCCCCTGGATTGGAAATGCAGCAATCCGGTTAAAACCGGTGTAAACCGGCCGGGTTTTAACAAACTCGGCGACCCGGTGGGTTTGTCTAACCCGGGCCGGGTTGTGCACGTTTTTTAATTTTTTTTCCCCTTCCAAAACGACGTCGTTTTATCATTTCAAAAACAAAAAAAAATTAAAAATAGAAACAGGGACAAACTGAGAGACATCCATCGTCTCTTACCCACAACTCTCACTCTCTCAAGTTTCAACCCTAGTCTCTCTCAAGTTCCACACAACCCCACCACCACAACTCTCCGTCGCCGTCGCTGTGCGTCACCCCCACCTTGCTGTCGCCGTGCGTCACCCCCACCTCACCGTCGCGTCGCCAACAACAACAGGTTAGTTGATTTTGTGTTTTTTTCTGATTTTGTTTTGATTTTGTGTCATGCTTTCAGTAAACAAGTTAGTTAATTTGTTGATTTTGTGTATTGCTTGCTGATTTTGCGTTTTGTGACTTTGCTGAAGTATGTGTTGTTACTTATGCTGAATCAATTGTTCTCTCTTCTCTGTGTTCTTCATTATTTGGGTAAAATTATTGTTAGTTGATTTAATTTAACAAAACTAATATCAGTGTTAATTTCAAGGTTGTTTGTGACTATGTTGATTTGTGACTTAGTGTTAGTTGTGACTTATACTCTTTTGATTATGCTAGAATTATGTCTGATGCACCAAATATTTCATTGCTTCATGTTTAATAACTTTAGATTTTATTTGCTAACTTCTCTTTTAAAATGTTGTCATAGATCATTTAAATTTGGATGAAGATGAAGATGATAATGCCCAAGTTAATCCCACAGAAAATGAGAATGAAAACAATGATGGCGGAGATGGAGCTTCCGGGGAACCTATTTATGAAGATATCATATATGATGATGATGTTTTGATTCCATCATATAATGAATGATGTTTAGATTTGCATGCAATGGTGGTTGTTTGTTGTTGTTGGATTTGTTTGAGATGGTTGTTTTGTGAGAGATGGTTGTTTGTTGTTGTTTGTTGTTGTTGAAATTAGATGGAGTTGGAATCTTGGATAATTGTTTTGTTGTAATATGGTTTTGTTGTTTGCTAAGATACTCATGTTTATGATTTAATGGACTTGTTTGAAGTTTAAAGTTCTATGAATTATATGTAATTTGATAGCATTGTGGGTACGAAATTAATTTTTACAGGTACGAAATTTATATTATATACTATATAGGTCTTGAAAATTCGCGAAGTAGAGACCGGGTCCGAGTCATGCGGTTCCGGTTTTGGTCATGCGGTTCAACTGTCGACCCTTCGGTTCGACCCTTGACCCAGTGACCCGGTACCTTCACCGAGTCGGCCACCGGTCCGAGTTTTAAAACATTGCCTTTACGAAAGGGGTACATAAAAACGGCCACGTCAAAAAAAAAAAAACTCTTACGGCTAAGATTGAGCAGAGAGTTTCACTTGGTATTGAATGTGTCAAATACATCCTTGTCCCTAGATTTCGTCAACTTGGCCCTTAAAGAAGAGAGAGTTGTTGCTTTAATCGTATTAATAAGGATGGAAATGGGTCGAGCTAACTCGAACTTAGATCAATTTGACTCGACTAGATAAAATTCGGCACAACTTGTAGCTCAATTCGAGTTCGACATAAACCTTTTTTGTCAGCTAAAACTCAACTCGACTTGGGCTCAAGAGCAACTCGACTCGCATGAATAAAAAATAACAATATGTATTCTTTTCCTAGAATACCCTTAGCTATTTTTTTTGGTTTCCTCGTTATCGATGCGCATTATCTACTGACTTTGCTATTGACTAATAATCTATGTTGAGGAACCTGACTAACCCCGTGTACTAGTCAGGTTCCCCGACATACATTGCTCATTGTTCTGGACTGGGCCACAAGGCCCATCTAGCAATTGGACATGGATAGGCCCAATCACTTTGATCCATATCCACAATATGCAAGGCCAATTATGACTCTCATATTTATACGGCTCAGATCAACTCTATCAATCCGACGGCTCACAATGGGCACATGTCCCTATAAATACCGACTCACATTGCCATAATTAGGTACATTCTCATTCCTAGCTAAATCACTCACCTATTCTCAATACTAACTTGAGCGTCGGAGTGGCTTTGCAGGTACCCCTCCCGGGCTCACACTGACCTCCGGCCAGACAGCGAGAGACTACCAACTGCAGTCCCCCTACACTACAAGGTACAGAACATTGGCGACCATAGTGGGAGATCTCCATCTTTCACATCATCTCTACTCCTTGAACTTTTCTCTTGCTTTCCCATGGCACCCAGAGGTAGACCTCAAGTCCAAAGCATTACGGCTCCGCAACCCCAGCCAGAGGGCATTGCTGCTTCCATGCCAGGTCAAGACATTCAGGTCCCGGCACCCCAGTCTGCCTCGATCCAGATCCCCATCCAACCTGAGGATGCAGCGACCATCCGCCAGCTCTTGGACCTACTGCGCAACCGCACTCAAACCTTGCTGCAACAGGAGGCACGCCTTAGGCAAATTGAAAGGCGTGTGGCCTCCATGCCTGAGCATCCTCCACCCTACGGGGGAACCCCTCCTCAAGCAGACGTGGTCTCAAGACACCATCGGTCTCCCCCTCGAAGGCATCGTATACATTGTTCTCCCCCAAGGCGAAAGCACGTGCACCGCTCTCCTCCTCGACATCGCAGACATCGGGGGTCAGGCTCACCTCCGAAGACCCTTCCATCCTCTTCAGATGGTACTTACTGGCGTGATGACTCACACCCTGGGACCTCTTCACTTGCTTCCTCTAAACCTCGTGAAAGGTCGAGGAGCAGGGCTAAGACCCACAAGAGGCGCCACCAAGGATCACCATTGAGGAGATCCCCTGACCAGCGCAAGTACCAAGACCTTGACTACGAGCACAGATCACCTCGCAACTTATGGAGATTCTCCAACGAAGGACCTTTCACCAGGAAGGTGGATGAATAACCATTACCGAAGGCCTTGGAGAAACTGCCAACTCTCAAGATGTATGATGGGACTGGAGACCCGGACTGCCATCTAGCACACTTCTCCCTGATTATGCGCTATAGAGGCGCTAGGGAGCCTGTTCACTGTAAGATCTTTCCCCTCACTCTTGAAATTCCGCATTAGAGTGGTTCCAAGAGCTGAGGCCAAACTCCATAGCATCATGGAGTCAGCAGGCAAGGATGTTCACAGCTCGTTTCACTGCCTCCCGGCTGAAGCCCAAGTCAGAAGAGGTCCTGAGGGCGGTCAGACAACATGACGATGAGACGTTAAGGGAATATATAGAGCGTTTCAATAAGGAGGCCGCATGTGTTCGAAACCTGGAGGACAGACAAAGGTTATTTTGGATGAGGGATGGCCTCAAGGAAGGAAGCCTGTTTCAAAGGAACGTGGCTTGGATGAGTTCATTCGGAAGGCACAAAAATACATGGAATATGAAGAAAACAACATGGCTTACCAAGAGGAAGCCAAGGTTGGCAACAAAGAGGACGAGCGGGCCTATAAGGCCGCTGAAGAGCCATGGCGGAGACAAGGTCGTTTCTCAGAGTACACCATGCTGAACATATCCCAGGCTGAGATCCTTGCTGAATGCGCCGACGCGGAGTTTCGGGACATCAAACAGCCTGAACCTCTCGTACAAAGGAAAGGCCGAGCCTCTAAGAAGTACTGCCGTTATCACAAAAGTTATGGGCACGGTACCAACAAATGCAACACCCTCAGGGATGACATTGAAGAGCTGATCCGAGAAGGGAAGCTCGCCCAGTACGTGAACGAAGAAGACGATGATACCTGTGACTCCGAATAGGGAGCAGGGCATCAGGACCTGAACCTAGAACTAGGCCTAGTTAAGAAATTTGTTGTTTGGGCACAAATGCAAAATGTAAAAGCTCGATATGAGTGATTAACAAAAGTTCATTTTGATGCTTACAAGTTTTTGCTCTAGTTAACTAGCATTAACACTTGTTCTAAAGAAAATTCATTAAGATTAAGAAAGAAAAAAGGTCCGACTCCACAGTTAGGGGCGGAACGAGACAAGTTTGAGACCCGACATACCCTACAGGGAGGGACTGCCTGTCTCGCAGAGGCAACCTCGACATAGTTCTGATTCAAGACCGCCCCCCAAGGCGGCGCTTTCATATATACATCTATTGGAATCCTATTAAAGAAGTCAAGAGTGTCATGGCACGCCGAAACAATTAAAGACTATCGATAAAAAGTGATCAAAGAGAGACATCATGATCATTCGCACGTTTCATATATACCGAAGCAGGAATCTCATGATTCTTCCCACTAAGTTCCCTTGGTGGTCATAACCCCTTGGGCGAGTTCTATCCGGGCCGAGTCCTGGTAACCTATGTCAAGGGTATACTTCAAGTTGACCTTGGTGGTCATAACCTCTTGGACGAGTTCTAACTGGGTCGAGTCCTGGTAAACTGTGCCAAGGGATTCTTCAAGTTGACCTTGGTGGTCACAACCCCTTGGGCGAGTTCTATCTGGGCCGAGTCCCGGTAAACTGTGCCAAGGGCAGACTTCAAGTTGGCATTGGTGGTCACAACCCCTTGGGCGAGTCCTATCTGGGCCGAGTCCTGGTAAACTGTGTCAAGGGTAGACTTCAAGTTGACCTTGGCGGTCACAACCCCTTGGGCGAATATACTTGACCACGAGGTGACATGGTATTATACACTCAGATGCGCAAGGCACAACTTATGCGCGACGGTCAAGCCCAATATCCGATCCGCACAAACAAAGATAGAACAACTTGCGTTGGTACCAAGTGAACTCTGAAAAATCAATGAGTGATTGAAAGGGCGAAGTATCAGAAACGAAACTAAGGTTAAAGAAAGCCGCCTTGAGTTGCCAAGACAATGAGACAAGGCACCAATATCATCATAACTCGGCAGGCAAGGACGCAAGCACGCAAATAAAAGTTCAAAACGGGAAACATGTCGAGATTTAGGGGGCAAGACCCGGGGGAGGCGCCAAGAGGCGCGCGCGCTATGTCTCGTACGAGCTATGCGCATATTATAACTCGTTAAAAGAACGCACGTAACCTGTTTGCAAAAATAACTAAGAGGAACTCGGACTAAGCAAACACACCAAGACTCGGACGCCGGCAGAATGCCGGTCTTGGGCATTTTGAACCCCGGCACCTCGAAGTGCCTTCCCTCGGATTCAACACCGCCAGCATGCCGGGCTTGGGGGTTTTGAACCCCGGCATCGTAAGGTGCTCTCCCTGGGACACGGGCACCGGCAGCATGTCGAGCTAGGGGGTATGGTACCCCTGCACCATAAAGTGCCAATCCCAGCACCATGAGGTGCCATGTAAAAACGAAGGCGCCAACGAAAGCCGACACCCTACCGGGTAAGGGGTATGAGCCCCGGCACCATGAGTTGCCATCCCATTAAAAACGAAGGCGCCAACGAAGGCCGGCACCCTGTCGGGTTTGGGGTATGAACCCCGGCACCAACGAAGGCCAGAACCCTGTCGGGTTTGGGGTATGAACCCCGGCACCATGAGGTTCCATCCCATTAAAAATGATGGCACCAACGAAGGCCGTCACCCTGCCGGATTTGACGTATCCAACCCTGACACCATGATTTGTAACCCAGCACCATGGAGGGCTGTCTAGTCTCCAAACCATAACTTCGTCCATGTTTATCCGATGGAGGCGTGTGAGCATGCGTTGGAAATATAAGAAGCAAAGCTACAATTATTCTGTTAAGATCAAAATCCAATTCTGACGTCTCCAACCCTGGAACCATGATTTGTAACCCGCCACCATGTAACCCGACACCATGGAGGCCTGTCTAGTCTGCAGACCATAACTTCGTCCATGTTTATCCGATGGAGGTGTGTGAGCATGAATTGGAAAGATAAGAAGCAGAGATACAATTCTTCTATTAAGATCAGGATCCAGTTTTGACTTATCCAACCCCGGAACCATGATTTGTAACCCTGCACCATGTAACCCGACACCATGGAGGGCTGTCTAGTCTGCAGACCATAACTTTGTCCATGTTTATCCGATGGAGGCGTGTGAGCATGAGTTGGAAAGATAAGAAGCAGACCTACAATTATTCTGTTAATCTCAAGATCCAATTCTAACCTCTCCAACCCCGCCACCATGATTTGTAACCCGGCACCATGGAGGGCTGTCTAGTCTGCAGACCATAACTTTGTCCATGTTTATCTGATGGAGGCGTGTGAGCATGCGTTGGAAAGCTAAGAAGCATAGCTACAATTCTTCTGTTGAGCTTAAAATCCAATTCTGATGTATCCAACCCCCGAACCATGATTTCGTGATCCGGCACTATGAGGCGCTAAGCGAACAGACGCGAGATTCAGCACACGAACGCGAGAGCCGGCACCATGCAAAGAACAGAGACGCGAGAGCCGGCACCACACCTCATCTGGCACCATGACGTGCCAAGTGCCTCTCCAATAGCACCTTTCCTCATTCGGTGGTGGGATCATCATCATCACCTTTCATCACGCGGCACCATGGTTTCATGAGCATGATTTTGTGCATTCTTTAAAAGGATTTGAGAACATGGGAGACAATAAATCAAGACATGACACCATGGGGTGCCCAAAGCCAAGAAACGGCACCATGGAGAGTGCCTAGCACACGACACCATGGAGGTACCGAGACACAATCACACGGCACCATGAGGATGCTTAGTCCCACGGCACCATAGAGGTGCCAAGACACCATCACACGGCACCTTGGAGGGCCAAGCTCCCGATACGTTGGACGAACCGACAAAAATTCTTCAAGCCAAGACCATCCTTCGGAATAATCTCGGCTTGGGGGGCAACTGTTCTAGACTGGGCCACAAGGCCCATCCAGCAATTGGACATGGATAGGACAAATCACTTTGATCCATATCCACAATATGCAAGGGCAATTATGACTCTCATACTTGTACGACTCAGATCAACTCTATCAATTCGACGGCTCACAATGGGCACGTGTCCCCATAAATACCGACTCACATTGCCATAATTAGGTACATTCTCATTCCTAGCTAAATCACTCACCTATTCTCAATACTAACTTGAGCGTCGGAGTGGCTTCGCAGGTACCTCTTGGTGTGCTGAAAGATGTTGTGCAAGTGTACACAGTCACAAACAAGTAATAAAGTAGAAGTAAAGTATCGTTCCCACAGAGATTGTATAATTCTTAATGTATTGTTGTGAAGACATGTAAATTAATGCTACTATCTACTCACAATTTTTGGTTTTGGTTGAAGTTGAAATGAAGTTTAAAATGACAATAAATAACAGAGAGGAAATCAGTGGAGAAATATAGTTGAGATGCTTTCATCAAATAACTTTCTTTTAAGTGTTAAGTGCATTCGTGTGGTGCAGGTGCACTGGATGCAGCTGCATCAGTTGTGTGCTTTTCAGCTACTATTTCAAAAGTTGTTTTACAAGCTTCCTATGTCTAGGTGTGCTAAATAAATTCACTCTTGACCTTGAAGTACTTGCTGATTTAATCCTAAGGGCTATGTTATCCTATTTCTAGAACTAACATGGAATTAACAAGCTTCTTTTATTAAACAAGTTAATAAAGGCTTTATTAAACACTTACCCCTATTGATTCTTGATTTCTAGTTATAAACCATGTCTGTGAATATAACTCTACTCATTTTAAGCGATCAACCTTAAAATAAGATGGATGTAGTATAACACAAGAATCAAAGTACATGCAACACACAAATAACACTTAACTTTCTCAAAAGATCATTATAAGACTAGCACATCTCAACTAAAGGAATTTAGCTCATGATAGACATTGCAAGATGAAAAGAGATTGAATAAAACATATTGAGGTGATGGAAATTATCAAGAAAGAACAACAAAGTAAAATTTACAATATTGAAGCTTTCTTGCATCAAGCAATGCAGGTGCACTGATCTCCTTCCTATATCTATGAAGAAGAGAAGGGAGAAGGCGTCAATTCCTTCCTTTTCTCCTTGCCACTATCTAAGAAATTAGAACTAAAAACTTGGAATTAAACGTACAAGAAATTCTAAGAGTGTAAAAATGTAAGAAAAAGAGATTATGAGATATTATGAGATGTTTTTCAAAGTGAGAAGTGGGGATCCTTATATAGCCTCCAAAAAGTGAATTCCTTGAGGGCTAAGTAAACTTGAGAACTCAACCATGGTTACTTTTCAGCCTTTGAAAAAGCAATTTGAGTTTCATACTCAAATATCAAGAGTGGTCCAATTAGAGCTTGCCATTTGGTTCATGAAATGATTTCTTCAAGTGGTCATCCATTGTGGGCGCCTCTTTTATAAAGTTTCCATGTGCCCCATGTGATTGTGGATCAGCTATAATGTCATTTGGTGGTGCCTTTGTCTTCTTTTGTTTTGAGGTGCTTCCGGTGTTGGCCTTTTTCCTACCATTCGCAAAATGGTGCAGCTGCATGCAGTGCAGCTGCATCAATTGCAGGTGCATGCAGTGTAGGTGCACTGGATGATTTGGATGAAATCTTTACTTTGTGTATTGTGTTCTTCCAATGTAGGTGTCTTATCTGAAAACACTCAACAAACAAATCAAACATACCAACATCTAGACATCATGCTAAATATTGTGAATGACAACATGCTTTATCCTTTAATGTTTGTTTATCTAATTTCTTCTATAATATTTAATTAATTTATATTTGATTTCAAACAATTATTTAGGTTTAGTTGTATAAATAACTCTATATAAAATAGAGTTATCACCTCTCCCGGGCTCACACTGACCTACGGCCAGACAGCGAGAGACTACCAACTGCAGTCCCCCTACACTGCAAGGTACAGAAAACTCATCAACTAAGTCGGTGAATACTGCGCACCAAAGGTAATCAAACAAATAGCTAAGAGTATTCTAGGAAAAATATAAATATTTTCTATCGAAAAATAGCTAACTGTATTATTGACAAAATAATAATTAGGCTCTGTTTGACAAAAAGTAGCGGATAGAAGATAAGCTAGCGGATAACAGATAAACTAGCTTATACCGGATGTGGTAGAAATAGCGGATAACAGATAAACTAGCTTATGGTGCTGGTGCTCCTTTCACTCACTATAAACGTGAGTATCAAATTTTTAGGTTCAAATTTTTCGCATCAGTCTTAATCTAAAAATTGTGACCATAAATATTTTTTCTCATTGATGCAATTAAGGTGATCAATCCGACACATAAAAGAGTTTTGTTGCATATGATATCTAATATCCAAATACTCTATGACATCTTATTTTTTATATTTACATATTGTAAAATAAATTTAAGTATTATATTAGGACTCTCTTAGCAAAGGCAATCCGCTAGCTTATAGCGCATAAGCTTATTGTTAGTGTTTGGAATGACTAGCTTATAGCATTTTTTCACTAGCTTTTAGCATTTTTTGAAGTCTTACTTAAAGTAGCGTTTGAGCTTATAGCTTATAACATTTCATTTTTCCTTCCATTTTTACCTTTATTATTTCAATTAAATTCCTCATTTGTCCCATTAAATGAATGTTCTCTCTCATTTTTTATCATTAATTACATATGTCTATTTAAGTCATATTATATTTATAAGCTAGTTCAACCGCTAATTTTACCAAAAACTTTCAATACAATCTGCTGGCTATCTGCTATCAGCTCATCCGCTATAAGTTAGATTATCTGTTATTCGCTAGTTTATCCGCTATTCGCTATTTTTTGCCAACTAGAGTCTAACTTTATCTACAGAGTATCATACACAACAAAACTCTATGACTATCACAGAATTTTCCTACAGTTAATTATTAGTACAATTTATAGCAATTGTAGCTCATATGTGCATACGCCTGGTTATATATTATGTTTAATTACTCTATAGATATCAAAATTATTTTCCTACAATTAATTATTAGTACAATTTACAGCAATTGTTGGTCATATGGAAGAATCAAGCAACCACAATAATCCGATTAGGTTGATTGGGTGGTGTCAAGAAACCTCCCTATTTATTGGTCGGGTTGGAAGATTGTTCCGCCCTCAGAAATTGCAGAAGCAGCCTCTGGCTTTGAGAAATTGACCAAAGCATAACCATTGTCCCAAATTAGACATTAGACATTCTTTCATGAATTGTGTGCGACATCTACAACCACATTATAGTGTAAGGATCTACTAGCCATCTGGACACTTCTCGGGCAAACGACCCAACAACCACTTTACGCATAATGGCACTGCAATTGCGACATGATTCTAGTCAGAACATAAAATGAACAGATGCAACACAAAACATATATAGATCAATAAAAAAATATACTACCTCCGGACTCATATATAAGCAACAAACAACTTTTTAGATTCATTGAAAAAGTGATGTATCTGGACTCTATGTAGTCTAGATACATCACTTTTTCAATGAATCTAAAAAGTTGTTTGTTGCTTATATATGAGTTGGACGTGGTAAAACATATTTAGCTTTTGTCATAAACCCTAAAATGAATCATCAGAATCCTAAGAGTGTGTTTGGATAAGGTATATTTAGGGGGTAATGTAATTTTTGGAGAGAATCGAAATACTTTACCTTTAAAATTTAAGCTAAAATATTTTAGGCTTAAATATGGTTTTGATCCCTATAAAATTTGGCCTTTTTCGCTTTAGTCCCTCAAAAAAATTTCACCAACTTTTGGTCTATATAAGATTTGAGTTTTTTGTTTTTAGTCCCTCATGACTTTTAATAGCACTTATAAAATGTCAAAAAAGCGCTATTAAAAGTCAAGAAGCGTTGTTAAAAGTCATGAGGGAGACAACGTCCACCGAAATGTCACCAAGGACGGGGTGGGCTCGAGAATAGCACGACCACAAAGCGACGACGAAAATGAGTGAGGGAGATGGAGAGAACGGGGAGAAACAAATGAGACGAAGACTGCGAAGAGAAACTAGGGTTTGAGTGGTTTGTGAAAAAGTGGGACAGTGGGAGAGAATGGAACAAATATAGACTTCCTGTCATTCATATTTGAGTAAATCATATATTATGTTGGTCATTAAGACACACTGGGTGTAGAATTGGTAGCGTATGGCCAGTGGGAGCAGTTATGACATGACAATTCTTGGGAAGTGACACGATAATTACGAATCAAAATTTCCGCCATAGTAATCAAAAGTCAAAAATGACCAAACGATCAGCTTAGAGGTAACAAAAGGCATCTTTTAAATTCTAAATTCAAGAATTGCTCAACTAAATTACAATATTACAATTGAATTGTTACATTGTATAAACAAACGTTCGAGATTAGAAAATTACACAAGAACGTAAATATATGACCTAACTCTAAGGTCGATCAATTTTCCGCCAAGCCAACGCTGAAGTTTTCTTTTCGTCTCTTTTATAGGACTCTTCTAGGCAGAATGCCTGGTGGTGGTAAGCAATAGCAGTAGACCCTGGTGACAAGGGTTCGGCGTAACTCCATGAGGGATTGGAGAACACTGTCTCCGCTCGGCCTCCGTCAAAAGGATACACTTTGTAATCCTCCACTAGAAGAAGAAAATGGACCAGGGATGGATGGCAAGAATCGCATTTCTGGGAGCACACCAGCTTGCTTTGACCGAGCGGGACATATCGAGTTTTCCGAGCATTTCTGGAAACAAAAAGAAGACGACGGAAAAAGAAGACCCATAGCTCACAACGATCAACAACTCCCGTCTTAAGTTTTCTGGCATTCTTGACACGCAGCAATGAGGCACTTACACGAATGCTAAAAACTCGAGGAGGTGAAGGTAACCTCAACGAAAAAACAACAAAGCATCATGAAGAAACGACGAGAAGAAGGAAAGGGGGGAACTCAATATAAGGGCAACTTAGGCATAAACCCCCTTTTATAGCTGAAGGGAGGCAGGGTTATGAGGCAAGCATTTATGAGATACAAAAACGACAATCAAAGGAAGGAAACCGAGATGGCAGAGTCAAGGTCAAATGGTCAAATCAATAAAAAAAACGTCTTCTCAATCATTATGAGCACACACAGTAACGCTACAAGAACCATTGTTCAAAGAAACCGGAGGACTTAGCATTCTGAGGTCTATTATTAGTAGAAGCTGAAGGACATAGTATTTGGAGACCTATTACTCAAAGACGATTGAAGAACTAAGCGTCCGGAGGTCTACTATCCAAAGAACCAAGACATTGAAGATTTGAAGGACCGGAATTCGACCGAGCTCCTCTTAACATTTGAACGACTTCGCGCTTCATGCTCGTCGCTCGAGGGACTATGTTCCCAACCCGACATCGACTCGGTCGCGTATCGCTCATATGGAGGAGAAGGAATTCACTCACCGGATCAACCGACTGGCTACCAAGATCCTTGTAGGCATGGCAACAGGGCGGGGCGGGGGCGGGGGCGGGTTTTGCATTCCCCATCCCCGACCCCATCCCTATCGGGGTCGGGTTTTACATCCCCCATCCCCATCCCAAACGGGACGGGTTCCCCGCGGGTACCCATTCACGCCACAAATTTACCGGAAAGATAAAAAAAAGTATGGTAATTAATAAAATACAATCATAATAATTACACAATGATAAAATTAAGTTAAAAGTATTAAGTTAGGCTTTTCTATAGAAAATAGATCAAAATTAAAATAATCAAATTAAATTTATGAAACAAAATAAATGAGTAAATATGCATAAAATAAAATAAAATAAAATAATTAATTAATGTTTTTTGAGCGGGTTCGGGGTGGGTATCGACATCCCCGATCCCCGCTAAGTCCCTGGTCAAAGCGGGGTTTCCCCGTCAAACTCGGATCGGGGTCGGGTGGGTACCCACGGGTTCGGATTTCGTTACCATGCCTAGATCCCTGTGCCATTGGTTAAGAGATCTGATGTTAGTGCTCGTGATTTTGTTGAAAATGATTATACCTAAAAATGTAAAAGTAAAATATAACTTGTAAGCCAAAAACAAAGAAATTGGAGAAAAATTACAGCTGTTACTTGCACTATTTTAGACTTTACAAAAAAAATAAATTGAACTGATTAAATGCAAAGAAAAATCTGAGTACAAAGCTGGATAGAACTGAAAGACAGTGACTAATCTACAAACTACTACAGGGATTCGATAATGAAGTGAAGACAATGAAGTTCAATTGGTTAAGAACTGAAAGCATTAAACACATTTATGAAGGTTTAATTCCTCTACTGTACTTTTCATCTTTTCCCTTCTCATCTACTCCTTCAAATTTCTAACACTGTTTTCCCGAAAGATATTTCTTTTGCCGACGATCACATCAGGGAACATCACCCGCACGCCACGTGTCTACCGTCCACGTGTGACGGAAGCCTAAAGTAGTAAACATGACAACAGGTATTGCGGGACCTATGATGTTGGAGATCAAAGTTTTGTTGGTGTTACGTGGCGGAATCATGTAGTGCAAGGTTAAAGTTGGAATCAAGAGTTGTGGGTCCAAGGGAGGGACAAGAGTCGCTTTTCTCCAGATAAGAATGGGCCCATGATGGGGATGGGCTTTTTGTGGAGGCGATATCAGCAGTGTGTGTTTAGTCGTTTTCGTGGGTCCTTAGCCCACGTGCTAGCCCACGTCCTGCTGCTCTCAGACGCGGTGGTAGGTTGTGAGCTTATTGTGATGGATGGCGCTGACCGCTGACAATAACTGATGGTGCTCATTCAAATTGGATTTGTTCCCTCTTTCCTTTAAATCCGCATCTCCTCTTCAAATGAAGTGCCTCAATTGTTGCTTATAAAAAAAAAAGTGGCTCAATTGTTCCTTGTCGTCTACATATACACAAGAGATGGACGGGTGTTCACAATTTTAATTAAGATTTAAGGTAAAAAAAATTCAAATTTATCTTTTACTCGATTTGAAAATTACATGATGGTTGGGGATATATTGACACTAGATGTGTCAATTTTTGTCTAGGCTAACAAGTCGGATAGGTGGGCTATTATTTTGGATTGGGTGGACTCACCTATAAATAGGGGTTCAAAAAAATTGAGGCGTTTTGGCTCAGTTTAGTTGGCTTGAGGGTCAGACTAGGAACATTTTTTAAAGTTTCGTTCGTTAAAAAATTGGACTATGCCAGGTAAGCTTGTTGGGCTAGAGTTTTAGGCTAAAAAAACACAACCCAATAGATATCTTAGGCCCTGTTTGGGGTGATTTTCTGTTTTGAAATTTTCAAAAATCAAAATCAGATTCTGTTTTGAGTTTTAAAAACTTCAGAAACCAAAACCGGATTCAGTTGAGTTAAGAAACTTTCAAAAATCAAAACTATAGTTTAAAACATGAACATAAAAGTGGTAGTCGACGGTGGTCGGAATGGTGGTCGTCGGTGGCCAAACTAGTGGTCCTTGGTGGCCGAAGTGGTGTTCGCTGGTGGCGAGAGCGGTGGTTGGCGGTGGCTGGAGTGGTGTCAGCGATGGTCAGAGTGGTTGTCAATGATGGTCAAAGTGGTAGTTGACGGTGGTCGAAGTGGTGAATGCTAGTGGCTGGAGCAGTGGTTGTCGATGGCCAGAGTGGTGGTTGACGGTGATCGAAGTGGTGGTCGATGGTGGTCTAAGTGGTGATTGATGATCGAAATGGTGTTTAGTGGTGGTCAAACTGGTAGTTGATGATAGCCGAAGTGGTGGTCAGCAGTGGCCGAAGCGGTGGTCAATGGTGGCCGGATGGTGATCGGCGGTGGCCGAAGTGGTGGTCAGCAGTGGTCAAAGTGGTAAATGACGGTGGTCGTAGTGGTGGTCGCTGGAGCGATAATCGACGGTGGCCGGATTGGTGGTCGGCAGTGGCTGGAGTGCTGGTTGGCAGTGTCTGGAGTGGTGGTCGGTGGTTGTTGAAATGATAGTTGGTGATGATGTGTTAGTGTTAAAACAAAAACTGAAATTAGAAAATCTCTTTTTTTGGTTGTGTTTTGATGGAAAATTGTTTCGAAAATAATGGAAAAAACCAATTCAGCACCATTTTACTCAAACATGTTTTGGTTTTGAAATTAACTTTCAAAATCAAAAACCAAAAACTCAAAACCACCCCAAACAGAGCCTTAGCTAACTTGACCAGACCTGTTTTTACGTTTTGGCTCATTGGACTGGACCGGACGACCCGATTTCGCAACTCTAATTAACACCCCTATTGAGTCTATCGACACTCCCGATTATCTGAAAATAGCCCAAATATATAGGTGGACTCAGTTCACACATGTTTGTGTGAACTGAGTTTACATACGCATAAAAATAAGTAATGCACCTATGTGAATTAAGTTTCCCTACATTTATGTGAAGTGAATCATACACCTTTAGAAATAAATTGTGCATGTAGTGTGAATTCAGTTTATCAAATAGGGTATAAGAAAAAAGAGAATAGGTAAAGAAGAATAAATCATATCTTTATTATACATAACCGTAAATGTGTCCAATAGGCGTCCAACTAGGAAATATGTGAAAATACACCTCATACAATACAAAAGTCCACGTCAGATATCTGTCCACGTAACCCGTCCACTTTCATCCGGCCTGACTAATCTAACGGTTAATGCTGCTTCTATTTTAATCAGATTTACAATCAGCCAGATCAACGATCTTAAATTGCTAAAATTGTGACTGCCAACCTCAACCGCAGGATTAAAATCATCATCAAATAGATCCATTATTTTCGGGAACAATATCTGCCTATAGTTAATTCTATTAATTGCGAATGTTTGCATTATGCGCGGCATTTCCAAGAACCTGGATCCATAATTTTTGCTTTATTTAGATAATTCTACCCCCTGCATAGTTACACCTATTAGCTAACAGTAGAAGCAGTTAGCTTTCCAACAAGCTTTTGGATCCCATATTTGTTGGGGAGTCCGGGGGGCACGGGGAGCAACACCGAGCTATCCAATGAACTTGGACCACCAAGAGACTCGGACGCCACATCTCAACCCAAAACCTTAAGGTGTCAGGTAAATGGGTCCCCTCTCTTATATGTCCTTCATATAGCTCATTCATAGCCGATGCGGGACTTATAACCACTCACACTTGAATTTCCAACATCTCCCCCCCCCCCCAAGTGTCAGTCATCCACATGGCTAGCCTGGGATCCAAACTAGGATCCCGCTCACCACTCCCCCCACCGAGCCGAACCATGGCTCTGATACCACTTGTTGGTGAGTCCGAGGGAGCACCGGGAGAATGACCGAGCTATCTAATGAACTTGGACCACCAAGAGACTTGGACACCACATCTTAACCCAAAACCTTAAGGTGTCAGGTAAATGGGTCCCCTCTCTTATATGTCCTTCATATAGCTCATTCATAGCCGATGTGGGACTTATAACCACTCACACTTGAATTTCCAACATCTCCCCCCAAGTGTGAGTCACCCACATCACTATACTTGATCCAAACCAGGATCCACTACCCGCTCCCCCACCAAGCCGAACCATGGCTCTGATACCACTTGGTGGGGAGTCCGGGGGGCACGGGGAGCAACACCGAGATATGTCATTGTCATCTAATAGACCAATCACCAATGCACTCTATATAGCAACATGTTGATGTGACTTACTTGATGAGCTAACTCTTTCTAATTCTTTTCTTATTTTTTCTCAGACATATTAAATTGAGGTTTGTGTTTTGGTGAATTGGTAAACTAAAAAATGCATCTATAATTGAATTTATTTTAACACCATTTTCCAGTTGCCAAGGAATGCTATGTTCCTAATCTACTAATGTCTAATGGGTTCTTGATACCAATCACACCATCCATCAAACTCAACACTATAGTCATAAGCGACGTCTAACAGATTTACACGAAATAGAATAAATACCATGAAAGAATTCGAGATTATGGAATATATATCTTTTAATCAAAATTTAAATATATATCTTAGTATATATATATATATCATAATAGATTTATTTTAGACTGTGTGCAAAGAATTTAATATATCACATAATACACTTAAATATACAACTGAATCTTTTTTTAGTCCTACATTAAAAAAATCGCAATTTAAGTTAAAATAAAATGTATACCCGTGCAGCACAATTTATGTTGTGATAAAGAGGAGGGTTTTGTAAAGGTAAGTTAAGTTTCACCGACATGAAATTCCCAAAAACACCCCTATATAAATTATTAAAACCCTTATACACCCTTTTGTAACTCCTTTTCTTTTCCTGAAAACCCTTTTGTATGCTTTATAATAATACTTCTTTTGTCTTGTCAAAAAAAAATAATACTTCTTTTGTGAGAATAAGTTTTCTGCTAATACTTATTTTTGGAAGAACCGTTTATGAATCCTTTCATATAAATAAATATCTAAAATACATTATCTTATACTAGGGGAAAGACGGGCCCTTCGGACCCGTCTTTCATGTGTTGGTGTTAGTAGGTGGTTATAGAAGTAATAGATAAAAAATATATAAATAATAAATAATAATATAGTGAAATAGTGTTAGTGGGTAGTTATAAGGGCATTTTGGTCAGAAAAATCTGACACCAAAAAATCAGTTACAAAATGAATCCCCTTTATATATAAGTATAGAAGTATAGATATCAACTTTGCATTTTATATTTATTTCTATAACTATATTGTTTAGTAACACAATAACAAATTTTAAAATCCCAATATTTTTTATTAGTAAAATACTTCATTGATTTTTAAATGTATATATTGGAATTTATTAAAACTTTTACTCTAATCAAATTGTTAATATGATTTTACAAAGATCAACTTGACAGTAAAAAAATACTTAAAATATATTGTCCAAATGTTATAAAAAACACATGTTCTCACAACAAATTAATTCTCCAATAACATACTCCATTTTACAATAATTCAATTAGAATATAAAAAGCATACTCCATTTTAATTCAATTTAATTCTCCAATAACATACTTCATTTTACAAAACAACTTTCATTCAGTGAAAGTAGTCGCTAAAGATAAATCTAACTGTCAGAAATTTTTTACTTATTTTCTTATCTTAGCCTCACAATTCCTTCTGATGAACCTAACACTATACCACCCCTTCTGGTGTTATATATATATATATTATAATTCATAATAGGTTTATTCGCCGTAACGTTCAAACAATATTATACGTCAGATAACACACTAAAATATAAAACTGACCATTGTTTCTCCTAAAAAAAATTAAAAGTTTAAAGTTACAATGAGATGTCGACCCGTGCCGGCACGGGTGAATCATATTAGTAGAGAATAAAGATGAAAGAGGTATTAAAAACTGAGGATACTTTTGTCTTTTTAAAATTTAATTAAGAGGTGTAAGTAGCCTCAATGGGGGTGCTAATATCCCCAACCTTACGTGTTGGTCCTCAACCAGATTAGGAAAGCAAGTTTCCACATAGACCAAACATAGAAGGCCCGCAACGCAACACAAGAAGGAAATTGAAGATATGATTAGAGAAAATGCAACAATATAAGCACAAATATGACTAGAAAATTGCACAAAGGCAGCAGTAGAAACACACACAAATTGACAATAAAATGTAAGTAAATGCAAATTTAAGAGATAAGAGATTGGAAAATTGTATAGGCAAGAGTTGTTACAAGGTTTGATCTATTTGACCCACCTCTCCAAAAGAGAGCAACCTCTCCTTTCCACTACGAATCAATCAAAAATATTTATATCAAGTTACAAGAGGTCCCCTTAATCTTTTTAGGGTGTTTATAGGTTGAGATCGACCCGTTCAACCCGGTGCCCCGACTCAATTTGTATTTTACCCAAACCTATTCATGTTTGGCTCCAACCCAATCAACTTGATTAAACTTGAGTGTGTATAGTTCGGGTAATTGCATGTTTAGAATTGTGAACTCGTGAATGCAACCTAATGATGTGGCACATTTTATTATTATTTTGTTACAAACAACTGTGTTTATGCCGGAGAAAGGAAAGTGTAACTTAAATTCAAATTACTCAATGCGACCAAACCTATTGGTGTTGAGTAATCTTTAACATATGAAAAAAGACCAATTTTATTCATTTTAAAAATCTGTTTTTTTTTTCTAAAACAATGTTCATTTAGAATTTAATTTTTTATTCTATATTTTCTTTATCAAAATTTGTTGTTCTATGTTTCGTATAAGTTAAAAGTAAATTATATTCTATAAAATAAAAAATGGAATACATTTTACTATTTTAGTTCTAATAAAGAGGTGACAATAAAGAAAAGGACAATATTGTTTTTAAGATTTAAGAGAGGATATTATTGTCTGTAGGAACTCGTGTATTGATTGCTTTTAAAGAGTGGTTTGTATTTTTACACCTTCATGCATAACATAAAATTCAGTACATTTTAATTCCGATAAGAAAATGTTGAAAATAAAGAGAACATAAGATATTGTAGTATACAGGGACTCATATATTGTAATGACAATGACGATTACTTTTAAATAAATTACTGTAAATCAACAATGAGGGTTGTATTATGAGGAGTGACATAAACACACTATGAAATTTAATTATGTATGATTCTATGAAGCCCGGATACGTGATACGATACGGGATACGATATGACACGATACGTGGATACGGGAAAATTTTGAAAATCAAGATACGATACGGCAGAGATACTTCAATAAAAAATTAAATCAAAATTTAAAAATATAAAATATAACTAAAGATACTTCACTTTACTAATTGACAATTGCTTATAATATTCAATAAATCACATTTACAAAAAAGGTACTTCTGATCAAAATAAGTAAGCATAGTTAAATGTATTGTCCCGCCCATTTGAAAATATATTCTTCCTCCTACGAACATGTCACAAAAGATATATAGTCTACTACCCAAGTTAGAATATAGGAAAAAACATCATAAGTCATATCCGAAAGAAGTTTAGGATCTATAGAATTGCCTACTATTCACTATTTAACACTAACTGTGTCATTCTCCTCTCCTCCATTTTCATCGTCAAAAAATAACATAGCTTCCAACTCTGGTTCATCAAGAGACATCTCAGGATACTCCCAGGATACGTATCCCCAAAGTGTCCCTCAAGTATCCGGTAAGTATCTTATCTTTTTTAATTTAAAAATAAATATAAATTCCAAGATACTCCGAGGATACGTATCCGGAAGTATCCGACAGGTATCGGTATCGGATACGTATCCGACACGGATACGTGACCTATTTTGGAGTATCAGGACTTCATAGTTAATGATTCAGTAAAATATGTGGGTTCATTTCCTTTAATATGGGCTCATTTGAAAAGGATAAAATTCACATGATTTTATTTAATTATAGAAGGCGTTGAATGTATGAAATTTATGTATGATTCACTAAGGGCAGAGGCGGAACCACATAGTGTTCCTGGTGTTCCCAGGAACACCCAAACATCCTAGCAAATTTGTCAATACCCCCAAATTTTACGCAATAGGTCAAGGGTTCGAGTCCCACGGAACCTACTTTTACAGTTTTTTTTTCTTTTAAACTACTGTCTACTGAAACGACGTCGTTTCACGCACGCCCTTCTTCAGTAACGTTTCACGCATGCCCTTCTTCTTCAGTAACGTTTCACGCACGCTAGCTCTTCTTCTCACGAACCAAATTTTCACGCACAGTCCTTCTTCTTCTCTAATTCATCAGGTATTTCCTTCTCTGTTTCTTGATTTCGCTGGTTATGAATTCCACAATCCCTAAATTCGTTAAATTCCTTTTTCAGTTCTTCTCTGTTTTGATTAAAATTGGTTTTGTTCTTCTCTGGTTCATTAAATTTGTTTTCGTTTCTATTTTGAGATTCAACGATTTTTGTTTCTATTTGGACTTTGGTGATTCAATCATTCAAGGATTCAATGACATCGAAGCAAGACAGCAATGGAGTCCAATGTTACTAGGAATCAAGGATTCAATCATTCACGCACAATGGATTATTTCTGTAATATGTTTGGTGTGATTTAGCAATTTGTTGCTTTGTTTGGTGATTGATTATTTGTTAATTGATTTGTTACTTTGTTTGGTGTTTGATTATTTGTTACTTTGTTTTTTGATTTTTCATTGAACAGGATGCTTAGGTATTTTTCCAAGAAACCCAAAGTTCCACCACCAAATCCGCAACCGCTTCCTCAAGACCATGACCAACCAATTCCACAAGATCATGACCAAAAGGTACTTTATTTTGGAACATTACTTTATTGTTGATTTTTTAAAACATTATTTTATCATTGTTTTTTTTTGTATAATCGTACAATTGTTAAATCTTTGAAAAAAAAGGAACACCCTATTCTAAAATCCTGGACCCGCCTCTGACTAAGGGTATGTTTGGGAGGGGGTTTTGGGAGGGGAAGAAAGGGGAGAGGGCATATTTTTCAATTCTAAATTGAGGAAGTTATAAAGTGTCTCTAAACATAAATGAAGTGTCATTAAAAATGTTATATTGTTATCTATCAAGTAATTCTTTTATTTTTTTTAAAATCTTAAATATATATTAAAATATAGACCAATCTTTTTCAAGTCTTCTCCTCCCTTCCCCTCCCAAAACCCCCTCTCAAACATATCCTAAATAAATTCCTTGTTTATTATAAAATGGTAAATGTGGTGTTAATAAAAAATAAAAATAACTGGTCAAAAAATAAATAAAATAAAATAATGAACGTGAGATTTTTTTAAGTTGGGAGTGTGAGATTATTAAAGGTAAATACTAATTCAACAAGGTACTTCCACATTAAAAATCTCTTAAAATGTGGGTTAGGCCTAACTCAACCCCATAAAACCAGTTTGTAAGGCGAGGGATGTCTCTCACTTGTAAACTATTTCGCAGGCCATATCACATTCGATATGGGACTCTTAACACACCCTCCTCATGCCGAGGACTGGACAACTGGAGCGTGACCCGAGTGGCCCAATAGCGGGTGGCCCAACAGATCTTGGATTGACTCTGATTCCATCTTAAAATGTGGGTTAGGCCTAACTCAACCTCACAAAACCGGCTTATAAGATGAGGGATGTCTCCCACTTATAAACATGCGTAAGCAGCTACCCCTTTAATGGTACTTCCACAATTAAAATCTCTTGAACATTCTCAACGTTGAAGACTTGAAGTATATGGAAGCTTGTAGAAACTCAGACAGAAATCAGTAGTTTTTTGGCCTCCTTGTTCAACTCTTATGATCCTACCATTGAAGAGTTCTTACATTAATGAGAAGAACCGTGTGACCATCTAAAAGGGTCTATTCTTCAACCACTAATACTAACAAGAAGGGATGGATAGAGGTAAAAACAAAGAAGTAAGAATTTGGATTGAGCTGTAAGGAATTGAAAACAAACACGATGAGGAATATAATTTAGTTTTGAATAGATATGGTATATGATTTAGGGGTTATGTTCAATTGACACTTTTGTAGGAAGGATAAGGAATATGGTTTAATTTTGAATAAAATTCTTGGCCATAATGATAAGATTAATACCCATAGGAATTTGGCTTAATTAGATTGTGGTATCATGATTAGAGAAGGATCCCAATGCATTTCAAATGGATTTGAAATCATAAAATTGGATTTGGAACACATTAGTGATATTGCAGAAAATCATGTGTGTTAATCGACTAACTCTCTCGAGTGTGGTCATCGCCTAGTAGTTAATCGATTCTTATGGTATAATATAATAGGTTACACAATGTCTTAACTTATTTGTTTACGATTCTAACTACCCAAAAGTGTACTAAAACGTCTAAGGTGATGATTATATTAATTAAGGAAATAAAAAAATTATTTAATTGAATAGTTAATTAAAACTGAAACCTTGGTAGCTCTCATTCTCAAAGTTGATTGGCCTGCGAATTTCAAAGAGTTTCCCCCCATTAGCCTTCGCCCACATTCGGATCAATCGTCGGTCCTTTTCAAAGTATAGCTTCCTCCTAGGTAGATTCGCTTGTGACAATACCATAATCCTCCAGGAAGTTATTCACGTCATGCACAAATCTAAGAAGAAGAAAGGAGATATAGCTTATAAAATTTGACTTTGCAAAGGTGTATGACCATGTTAGTTGGGAGTTCCTACAGACTTTCCTGTCTAGCTCTGGTTTTCCTCCTATAACTATTAAACTTTACTATGCACTGTGTGAGCTCTTTTTCTCTCTCCATCATTTGGAATGGCAGACGCCTCCACACTTTCTCTCCCACCAGAGGCCTTCGATGAGGGGATCCCCTCTCCTTATACCTATTTTTTATTTGCATGGAGATTTTGTCTCGTTTGATTACAGGTGCTGTTGAAGATATCTCTATAAATATGCATGCTCTTTACCATTTGTTTTTTTGCAGATGATGTTATTCTCTTCTCCAGAGCCAATGGAACTTGAGCCAAACTAATGGCAGAGATCTTTAGAGAAGGATCTCAATGCATTTCAAAGAATGTGAAATCAAAAAATTAGGTTTGGATCACAGTAGTGATATTGTAGAAAACCACATGCGTTAATCGACTAACTCTCTCGAGTATTGTCATCGGCTAATAGTTAATTGATTCTTATGGTATAATAGGTTATACAATGTGCCTAACTGATTTTTCTATGATTCTAACTACCAAAAAGTGGACTAAAACGTCTAAGGTGATCTTAGACTTAATCATAATCACGTAATACCTCATGAGCATATAACATAATGTTACCACGCGACCATGGCACAAAAATGATCACAACTATTTCGTCCATAAGACCTCACACCTGGCATGCACTAGCTTGATAATATACTAAAACCTTACATCATCTTTGCTAATTTGATCTTGGAAATGCCCCTACAGTTGACATTCTCCTTCAACACTGGTGAAAGTCACAACGCAAGCAGTGAGGAGCATTCAACGACACTGGAGCAAGCAATACTACTATAAACTTATTAGGACAAAGGCTCTGCCCAACACAAACAATATTTTGATGATTATATTTATTAAAGAAATAAAAAAATTATTTATTTTCACTACAAGAAACTCGTGTATTACCAGCGGATTTTTTCCGCCGGTACAGTTCCGGCAGAAAACATTGTATTTCTGACGGTTTGGTTTTTCGTCACTACATTTCCAGTGGATTTTTTGAATTTCCGATGGATTTTTTTAAAAAAATAATAAAAAATTTCAAAACATCCGCCGGCAAATCCGCCGGAACCATTTGAAATTGCCTATAAATAAAACTTTCTCCTTCACTCTTCTCATTCTCTCATTTCACTCTTTTTTTTCTCCTCATTTCTCTTCTACATTTTCTCTATCTTATCTTTCTTCTTCTTTCTAATACTCTTCAATCTCCATAAATTTCTCTACATATCTCTCTTCTACATTTCCCTTTTCTTCTTCCTTCTCATTCATTCTCACTTCTTCATTCTTATTTCTTCTTTCTCATACTCTTCAATCTCAATAAATTTCTCAACATATCTTTCTTCTATATTTCCCATTTCTTCTTCCTTTTCATTCATTCTCACTTCTTCTCACTTCTTTATTCTTATTCCTTCTCACTTCTTCATTCTTATTTTCTCCTATATTATTTTTTCCATATTCTATTTCATTCTTATTCATTCTAATACCTCTATTACTTCTCATTCTATATAATTTTTTCTCATATTCGAAAAAAAATGTAAAATAAAATCTTTAAAAAAATAAAATCGGCCGAAAATTCAAAAAATCCTTTTCCGGCGGAAAAATGCGTTTTTCTTGTAGTGTGTGGACAAATTTCAAGATAGACTTGCTTTTTGGAAGAACAAGTTTTCAACTAAGATGGTCGTATCATCCGTGCAAAATCTGTCATGAATTTGATCCCTACTTATTATATGCAAGTAGCTTGGCTGCCTCATTGGGAAAGGAAACACAAATAAAGGTATTCATTGGGTTAGTTTGGATACTATTAGAAAACCTAAGAAGCATGGTGGTCTTGATATCCGAAGGGTCGGGGAAGCTAATGTTTGCTTGTTGGCCAAACCTGTTTGGGATCACCAACAACAACCTGGTAAGCTTTGGGTCCAGCTCCTTTCAAATAAGTATGATGTTAATAACAACTTTATTTTCTCTAAAACACTACAAGTTCTCCTACTTAGAACTCTATCACAAAAACCATATTGTAGCTCAGAGATGGGTATGATTTCAGGCTCGGGGACGGAAATTCTTCATTATGGTTTGACAATTGAAATCCTCATGGCATACTTGCCTCACAGGCTCCTTATGTGGACATTCACGACTTGGACATTTTCCTCAAAGACCTTATTCTGAATGATGATTGGAACCTGGATATCCTCTATACTACTATTTCTTAGCAGTACACTGATTACATTCATAATAAGCTTTCTATCATCAATTAAGCTACTCCAGACTGTTTCACGTGGTGTAACCATCTTGACGGTAAATACACGACAAGTTTAGGTTATCAATGGCTTCTCAGTTAGTGGGTAACAACGAACCCTCCCATTACTTGCAATTCTTGGAACGGATTTGGAAAGATTATGTCCTGGAGAAAATTAAGGTCATGGTTTGGAGTGCTTGCCACATTTCGCTCCCTACAAGTGACATGCTCCACCATAGATAGATGCTTCCCTCACTGACTTGTATGCATTGTAACACTTTGGTGGAAGACCCCTTCACATTCTTAAAGAATGTCCTCTTTCAAAAAGCCTTTGGACATCCCTCAATTCCGACTCTATTGAATTCTTCTCCGAGCAAAATATCATGATGTGGCTTCGGACTCGTGCTCAAGGAAACAATTCTCCCCTTGTTGTTGGCATTTGGTGGAACTAGATAGCTTGAAACTCCATTTGTATTGCTCAGGAAGATTTTCTTCTCTACAAGCTTAGAATGGAGGTGTGTAACATGGCTTCAGTGATTTTGGCAATCAGAACCCGCATGACGTCAAACAGTATTACTACAAGGTGGGTTTCGTGGCATCCAATTAGGAAGGATCGTGTAATCCTTAGCATTGATTGTAGCACTATCGGTAATCTCGATCCTTCGGGTATGGGTGGCCTTCTTAGAAATTTTAATGGTGATTGGATTTGGGGCTTCTCATGTCACCTTGGTAGATAGGAAAATCTTTTTGCGGAGCTAATAGACCTTTATAAACGATTCTCTTTGGTTTGGAATAAAGGATACCGGAGACTTATTTGCTATTCTGATTCACTCTTGCCTATTCATTTTGTGTCCCCCGAAATTATCCTTCATCATGTGTATGCTACATTCATTTCAAAATATCAAAGATTTCATTGCTTCTTAGCGGTCTGTGAAGATTATGTGCACTCTCAATTGGGAAGGAAATGTTGTTGTTGATTTCTTGTCTAAATTTGGAGCAACATCAGAGAATATGTTTCTATGGCACCATCTTCCTCCTGCTGGCATGGAGTTCATTCTTTCTGCTGATGCTGATTGAGAATTAGTCCCTCAACCTTGGTTTTTCTTTTGGTTTTGTTCTTTCCTTTTCTTCTCTTTCTATATGCCCAAAAAAAACTAAAATAATTTTGTCACAATTATTGTATTTTTTATATACTACCATAAATCTTTTTCATACAATTATTTGAAATTATCTCAATCAGCCTCATTCATGGCAAACGTATCCTTCACACCGGAAGTCAAAGATTCAAAATTTGAATTACTTTGACCAACAATACACTCATTCTCATAAAATGGCTCAATAACAGCTTCCCTTGATTTTCTCACTACTAAATCTGTAGTGCTCACTCTCTCACTTGAAACTTCCAAAAACTTCGAATTACTTTGGCCAATAGTAGACTCCTCCTCAAAAAATGGTTCCATAACAACTTCCCTTGATTTTCTCACTACTAAATCATTAGTGCTCACTCTCTCACCTGAAACTTCCAAAACTACCTTCCTAGAATCATGCTAGTCATAACTACCCGTCATAAACCATTGCTATAACCATGAATGTCATCCTCGTCACTCACTCCTTCTTACGACACTAAATTAGCCCCCATAGGGGTAGCTTTGATAGAAAATACCCCTTGCCAAATGAACTCATCTTTAATGAAATAAGATTTACCCGGAAATAGGACCTCTCCCACGAAAGCATTCAAACACTTGTTGAAAACTTCATCTTCTACGTCAAAAGACAAGCCGTTTTTTCATCTGACTCCTCTCCCCTCGGCACAACATTCTTGTACGCACCCTCTGTGTGATTCACTTCTTGAATTTGTTTCTTGACCCATACCTTTTGAGGAATCACATTGCATGCCTATCTTTTGAACTCCCCCTGTTGACATGTGTCTCTCCCTTGAACTTGCGTTCCTGAATGAGATCACGTTTGAATCTAGGGAGATTAGCGTGGATCTTCACACCTTCCAAAAAAAATATTATCTAATTTGGTCGCCATCCTCTCTGGTTCAATCACATCTTGAAACCTCACAAACCCAAATCTCCTTCTTCTACCATCTTTCCTCGCCGGAATCACAACCTCTAACACCCTCCCGTGCTCCGAAAAAACCTCGAACATATTCTTACCCTATATCTTTCACGGAAGTTTGCAACGAAAAAAGACTCAATGTTCATGTTTACCATCGAGACTTTATTAGGACTGGATGCAATATCCATGCCTTTCACTTCCCTCCTATTGTCGTATCTCAATGAACGCCTATATTGCACCCTTTGCAAACCATCATGTTCATCAAGCCGTCATTCCTTTCTTCTGCTCTTGTTGCATCATCCCCGTAACCACCTCTCCAACCCCCATTATGTTCCACATAACATTCACCGTAGCGTCAATGTCGAACCTCATCCCCATCGCCCCAACGGTTGTTGTACCAGAAGGCGCTCCTATCTCTCCCTTTCTCTCTCATAGCTTCCCCAGGTGAAAAATCCTGTTAACAATAGTTATCATCACTATCCGCAGCCACACTTGTTTGTGACGTGTGTCCTTTATGAAAAGGGTAGGGCTATTCATTGGAACTGACATGTCAATTTTTTTATAAGCCACGTCAGTGCTTGGCAGCCACTTAAATTTTTTTTTGGTTTAAATATGTTTTTGGTCCCTGCAAATATACCTGTTTTTCAAATATGCCCTTGCAAAATTATTATTTTTAAATACGTTCCTGCAAAATCAACTTGTTTTTAAAAATGCCCTTCTGTTAGTCAAACGTTAAAAAATGCTGACGTGGCTAACGGAAGTCCGATGTGACAAATTTCAGCCCACATGGGTTTGACACGTCATTTTTTTATTTTCATTTAATTTTAAATATTTTCTCATCTTCCTCCTTCCTCCCTCTCTCCTCTCGCATCTGCTGTCTTTCTTTCTCTAACTCTCTTTACCACACCTCCTCACCACCTTACCACCTCCATAACCATATCTTGAAAAAAATAAGAAGAGGGTTGAAGAACAGAATCGATAATATGGCAACGTATCAAAAAAAGAAACGAAAATGGAAAGAATTACGGATCTGGAAACATATCAAAAAAAGAAGCAAGACATAATTTCAAAATCCCTTAAAATCAGATACGCAAATCCTTTCTTAAATAACAGATCTTCGAAATTCCAAATCCATATATCTCTCTTTCAACAGAAACACAACATTGTTTCAACGAGAAGGAGAAAAACGTAACATGGTTCCAACCAAATGCCAATCCCTCTACACTTTCTCTCTCTTAATTCCTCGCTTTTCTGTGATTTTCATCTCCGATTTTTTCGATTTTTGTTGATATTAGCCGTTTGGATTTGTTTAATTTCTAGTGTTTATGGAGAACAAGAAATATTTTGGGTTAGTGAAAAAGGATTTGGGGACAAAAGGATTTGGTGTGAGATAAGAAGGTCCGAAGCTAATGAGAGAGAGAGAGAGAGAGAGAGAAGCTGATGAGAGAGAGAGAGAGAGGCGGGAGGAGAGATGGTGATGGTGATGGTGACGGTGAGGGAAGAAGATGGTGAAGTGTCCCTCCACATAAGCATTTAAAAAAATTAGAACTGAATATTAATGACACCTCAGTACTCCGTCAGCCACGTCAGCGTTTTTGTAACGTCTAATTAACAGAAGGGCATTTTTAAAAACAAATTGATTTTGCAGGGACATATTTAAAAAAAAAAATTTTGCAGGGGCATATTTGAAAAACATGTATATTTGCAGGGACGAAAAACATATTTTAACATTTTTTTAACGAAGTTAAGGGTATGTTTGGATACTTTAAACTTAACAGAACGGAACGGAATAGAGCGGAATGGAATGGAGAGGAGCGGAGCGGAATGGAATAAAATTCACATTCCATTGTTTGGGAACTTCACAGCGGAATGGAATAAAGTTCCCACTCCACTGTTTGGATAATGGACGGAACGGAATGGATTATAAATTTTCTATTCCTTTTTTACCCTTTTAAAGAACATTATTAAAATTCTAATTCTTGTTAAACTTAGTAAATTAAACTGTCATAAAAAGAATTATCCCAATTTATCATCACCTAAGTACACTAATTCTTAAGTAAAAAAATAACATTAATTCTGCAGTTTCATTTTACATAATCAGTAAAAGAGCCGTATTATCAATTCATTTATTTTGCTTAAAATGAAGTAAGAAAAATAGTAAAATTCAAAGCTACCTATTTAATTAAATAAAACCGACGAAGCAAACATTTAGAAAAAGAAAGAGATATATTGACGTTTTATAAGCATGTAATAGTTGATATTTTATAAGCATGTAATAACACATCAAAGAACAGAATACCTGATGTTGGTGATGTTGTATATATCACCTGACCAAAGCACGTTAAAAAAGAATGAGCAAGCAGTGGAAAAAATCTTGTCAAAAAAAGTGTAAAAAAATAATAGCGAAGGAGTAGAATTAATATAGATGAAGGGGTAAATGAGTAATAATATAATTATGAAGAGTGGTTCCATTCCATTCCATCTCATACCTCCCAAATTGGAGCGGAAAGAAAATGGGGGTAAACAATGGAATGGGATATAATGGATTCCATCACTTACCATTCCATTCCATCACTTTTTAAAGAACCCAAACAATGGAACATTAAATCATTCCATTCCATTCCACTCCACTCCATCCCATACCACCAATCCAAACATACCCTAAATGAAAAGTCAAAAAAAGGATAACGATGTAATGATTTATAAAAAAGGCTAAATACCACTTTTGGTCCTTTATCTTTGGGCGAAGTTTCACTTTCGTCCTTTATCTTTTTTTTGGTCCGTTTTGGTCCTTTATGTTTCATTTTGGTTTCACTTTCGTCCCTGCCGTCAGTTAACTGTTGACGTGGCGTCCATTTTCATTAATTGACGTGGCAAATCTAATATTATTTTATTAATATCACATTATACACATCATCATTATCACATTTAAATAACTAAAACAAATAAAAAAACAAATTGAAATTAACATTGTTCAACTAAAATTGTCAACAATTCAACAACGTCAAACCCCCTTTCATCATCTTTCTGTTCAACTAAAATTGTTCAAATAAAATCCATCATCTTCTTCAACATTTCAACAACGATTCCATCATCATCATCATTCTCTTCTTCTTCAAGTCCCCTTCCATCAACAACAAAGTTTAGATTTTGATCTCTACAACCTCAAAGTCAAATCGCAAAATGGAAGAATGAAACCCAAATCTGAAATAAACAAACAATTAACATACTTATGTAAAAACAAAATTCCATTTTTGAAAAACAGAAGAAAGAATTGAGATATTGAAACTAACAATTTGACAAAACCAACAAAAACTCATCATCGTTATACCACCTCATCATCATTATACCACCATGAATCTTCTCCTTCTGTTTAGAAATCTTCTCCGGAAATCTTCCTTTGATTTCGATTCCAACATCAATTTCGTTTTGACTTCTTCTGGGTTGTTGTTTTTGGGTTGTTCCAGATCTGCTTTTATGTTTTTGGGTTGTTCCAGATTGGGTCTTCATCTTCGATTTGGTCATTCAAACACAAACCCAGTGTATTGCATAAACCATTTGGTCATTCAAACCCAATGTATTGCAGAAACCCAAGAAATCCATGAACACAAACCCGTTTTGATTTTGTTTTCAGATTTTGTTTCTAAATCTGAGAAAAAACGTTTCTTAAAAATCGAATCTGAGTAAATTCATCTCTAGGAAAAAACGAATTTGAGGAGAATGAAAACGATTAAAACTAAGAAAAATCGAATTTTAGGAGAATAAAATCGAATCCGAATGAAATCGAATATGAACAAAAATCGAATTTGGAAAATGTTTTATGTTTTATTCTTTTGTTTTTAGAAAATGTTTTATGTTTTATTAATGTTTGATTTAATAATTTAGTTGTTGCAAATTGTTTTAATTTTAATAACTGAGGTGTAAAAGCCACCTGTGCTAATTTTGCCATGTCAATTAATGAAAATGGACGTCACGTCAGCAGTTAACTGTCAGCGTGGCGTCCGTTAGTTTAAACTGACGGCAGGGACGAAAGTGAAACGAAAATGAAACATAAAGGACCAAAACGAACCAAAAAAAAGATAAAGGACGAAAGTGAAACTTCGCGCAAATATGAAGGACCAAAAATGGTATTTAGCCTAAAAAAATACCAAAAGAAAAAAGTAAGGTGTAAATGTGTAGTTTAAGTGGAAGTGTATAAGTCTTGTCAAAAAAAAGTGGAAGTGTAAGTGTTGTGTAAGCGTGTAACTGTGTTACACTGTAACCCCGAGAAATTGAATTGACCAAGAGAGGTAATCAAAGATACACGCAGATCGTGTCTCAGTTATTCTCTCCAACACCGCAATGAGCCGCAAGAGAGACAACACCTATTTTTCCCGCAACACCAAGCGTCACCGGCCTCTACAAGAGCCAGTGGAGGAGGAGCGGCCCTCCACGAGGCCATCACCGCCGTCTGCGGTGGTCGTCATGAACCTCCCTGTCGACTGCTCCGTCCTCGATCTCAAGTCCCGATTCGAGATCTACGGCTCTATATCACGTATTCGCATCGACCATGCCGTAGGCTACATCACCTACCGTAACAAGGACTCGGCCGATGCCGCCATCGCTGCTGGGCTTGACCCTTCGTTCGGAATCACACTCAACTCCAAAAAGGTGCTTCTTTTTTGTTATTCTATTCGTTTATGAATTAGGGTGTTGAAATTCGCATTTGGAATGCTGCATTTCTGTTCTTGAAATTGACTAATTTTCTTAGTGGGTGTTTCTGCTTTTGATTGAAGTTTGAACTTTGAAGTAAGACAGTGACAGTGAAGCCTGGAATCGAACATAGTTGTGAAATTTGCAGCTTAATTTTTTAGGGTTTTGATAAAAATGTTGAAGCTTTGTCAACCCAACGACGAAAAAAGCTGAAATTGGACATATTTGATATATTTTCTACGTAATTGTTTAGAAATTTTGGTGAAAGCTTGAAACTTGAAGTTACAATACAAGATAACAATGATCATAGCTTGTTTGTTTCACTTTAAATTGGGGGGTGGGGGTATTTGGATAAGTCTTCTGTAAATGTCATTTTTATTCAAATTGATATCATACAATGTTGTTCTGGTTTTATGGAGTCTAAGGTCTCTTTGGATAAGCAGCTTATAATCGAAGAAGAAGAAGAAGAATATAGTTAAATTGTTTTCATATAAGCATATTGTTTTCATAAACTATCTCGAAGAGTTTGTCGAAATAAGCCAAAGAGTTTATGGATACGACACGTTTTTATAAGCTTTTCCGAACAACCTGACAAATACTTACATCAGTAGATAAGCTCAGATATGCGGTTCATTATAGAAATTAGAAAGATGCCATAAATGAAGTCATTATTTATATGTTTTAAATTTGAAGAAAATCTTAGCGCAAACTTTCCAAAACAAAGCAAAAGTCACGTTTTATTTGAATTCAGATCCTCTCCTACAGTCTCTCAATCATCCTCTACGCTAGTTAAGATTAATTACAATCAATACTCTCCACTTTGTAGCCAAGCTAGTACTTTTCTGTGGGAAATAAATTAATTTGTATTTGTATATGTAACAGGTTCAAGTATTGTGGGCAACGGATCCTCTAGCCATGTGGAGAGAAGGAGTTGGTAAGAACAATGATAGAGAGTCTGTGTCAAAGCTTGTGCGTGCTGAGGTACCCTTGAGAAGGCATGGAAGAGGTAAGAGACTTGCTTCGGCTATAGGGAATACCAAAACTAGTGAGGATGGTGCCTCAAGTGGCTCAGTTCTAGAAGTAAGGCATGGAAGAAGTAACAGACTCGCTTCGGCTATAGGGAATACCAAAACTAGTGAGGATGCCTCAAGTGGCTCAGTTCTAGAAGTGCCTTTCAGGGGCAGAGAAATTGTTGCTTATGATGATATCTTGTAATTCTCCAAATCCATAGTTAGTTTTTTATAGGGTTATCATATTTTGTATCGATTATTTGACTTTGAATTTTGGATTTAGGTCTTTGTATGTTTTGTCCTCTTTCTTATGATTAAGAGGAGGCTATTCAACTAATGAGCTTCTAGGAAGTAACTTATAGAAGATAGTTATGTATTTTAGTTTGTGGTTGTGATATTTAATTTCTATGTCATTAATACAATGTGGTAAATAGGTGGTTTTACCTTGTGTTGTCGTGTTATTTCTTTGAATTTGGAATTGTAAGATGTTCTTCTATATGTTGCTAGGGTTTCACTAACCCTATTTCTCGGTTCCTAGCGTTGTTGCGGCTAGGGTGTGGTTTGGTCCCTAGAAGCTCTAGGTCTTGGTGATGGGGTTTGTAGTCTTCTCCATCCAAGATGTTCCTCCTACTGCTCAAGCACTCTGCCACTGTTGCTGCCAGTCAGTCCTCCATCGCTCTGAGTTGTCACCTTGCCTCAGGCCGCTCCCCCTCCCCCTCACCCACCAGATCCAACTTCCTCTCCCGCCACTGACTTGACTTTCATTTGAACTTCCTTTAGAGGACTCGTGAGTGCTTCCTATGTAAGATTGTTGTGGCTTACATTCGGTGTAATGTTTTTGTGGCCTTTGCACGTTATCAATGAAATTTTGCATGATTTGTCAAAAAAAAGATGTTCTTCTATAGTTGCTACGCTCCAAATAATCTCAATCTAAAAAATTGCAAGGGCTGGAAACGGGGTTTAATTGAACTTGGTCCAATGCGACTCGATAAGAATCGATTCATCTTGAAACTTGAATTGAGTTTGACATGAACCTTTCTTCAACTTGACTCAAACTCCTGAACATTTCAGTTTTATTTGGATGTTAGTTTTACGCTTTGTAAAATTGATTATAAATGAAAACTTAACTACATACTTCATTTTGACTTAAATTAACCAAAATGGTACATGTATTTGGTTTGATTTGAATTTAAATCAAATACATGTACCTTTTTGCTTATATTTATGTTTGGAGGGAATACTTATGATTCTTCCATAATAGAAACTACCTTTACCCTAGATCGTTTATGGCCCTAAATCATTCTAGTCAAATCTAAATCTCGATTGTTGGGTTTAAGTTGTGGCTAAATCTAATGGTTAATATTTGAGAAATAGATTCTCTAACTTTAAATTTTCGAACTTTAGGTGACTTACGGCTTAAAGAAGAGAGCATGTGAGAAATATAAAGGGAAAAGATGAGAGAAAATAAAGATAAAGAGCAATTAGGTGACTTTTTCTACCTTAAGTTATTTCTTAGTTCAATTCTAGTTAATCGCGATCTCATCTCATGTTTTCTTATCCAACTTTGTTTTTCAAAACATAATTAACAATGTTGCTTGATACGAACAATTTTGAAATTGAATTTGCATACTTATTATGTTTACTTGTCGTGACCTTAAAGCAAAACAATCATTGATAATATCTTTTAAACAGAACTTTTTAAATATAATTTAATCACTTGGTCAAAAAATATATATAATTTAGTCACATGTAACAAAAAGTCCGATAAAAAGGAAATTCCGAAACAGCCGTAACACGTGAATAGATTAGCATTTTTTTGACTAAAATGTGAATAGATTTCCATATCAATTTTTTTAAAATAAAAACTATATTAAAAAAACTGGATAAAAAAACATTAGTCAAAAACAAAATCCTGCGAGGAGCATCCGCCTAAACTCTGCAGTACTTGGTACGTACTATGTTTAGTGGGTTAACAGAAACACGAACACCGACAGAATCTAACAAGAACATGAACACAAACAAACAAAAGCTAAAAGCGATGGAAGAAGCTGGAAACTTGAAAAAAGCAGAGAACGCAGATGACGAGGATCAATCAAAACAACAACGAGTATGGAGTTGGGGCGCTGGAACAGAAGGTCAATTAGGAACAGGGAAGCTTCACGACGAACACCTCCCTCAACTCCTTCATCAACCTTCTCTCTCCTCTATCACTTCTCTTGCTTGTGGTGGCGCTCACATCATCGCTTTAACCTCTGGTATTTTTTTTTATCCTCACACAAAAATACTCTGAAATTGATTATTGGTTACCTTCTTTAAATTCCTATATTGCCCATGGCTTGCCTACGTTTATGATGTTTTGTGTATTTCTGATATTTCCCCGTTGCTGTAAGTGTACTAGGTTAGGGAAGAACAAATTGGGCTCGGAACTATTGTCAAAAAAAAAAAAAGGGCTTGGAACTACTTTTGTTTTGGGACAATTTTCATTAGGGGTGTTCAAAACCGAACCAAACCAATAGAAAACCGCAAACCGAACCAAATCAAACCAAAAACCACAAAAAATCGCTTTTGATCGGTTTTGTTTGGTTCTTTTTTCATTGCACCGCGCAGTTCGGTTTGGTTCGCGGTTTTGATTTCAGAAACCAAACCAAACCGCAAGTAACACGAAGGCTTGTTGAATTACAATCTTCCTTACTAACATACTAGCTCAAATGCAACTAAAACCCAACTCTCACTCACTTACTAGCTTAAATCCAATTGATTCTTTGACTCACTTACAAACCATCCATATTGTTATGCTATATTTAAAAATTACAATAAAATATTTAATTCAAATTCTTTTAAACATTGTCTTAGCTATCTTAAAAGAATTAAAAGAGAGTAATTTATATACTACATATATTTGAGTAGATTTTTTCTTAAAGATTTATGTTAGCCATTTTTTATGTTAGTTAATTTTAACTTCGTTTTAAATTATGTTTTTGTCTTGAAAAAACCGAACCAATCCAAACCGCATTGGTTTGGTTTGGTTTGGTTCGGTTTTATTTTAGGAAGCCAACCAAACCAAACCAAACCGCATGTAATTTTACCTTTCGGTTCGGTTCACTTTTTGTCTCAAAACCGAACCAAACCGCACCGCGAACACCTCTAATTTTCATTATCGACCAAAAAAATAAACAATTTTCATTATAATAATATTGGTCCCTAGAGTTTATTTGCGTCAAAAAAAATATTGGTCCCTAAATGTGTGAGCCACTATCATTTTTTGAATGTATCAAAATTACAAACACAATCCTAAATGTCTCTTTAGTAAGTCTTTTTAGTCCTCAAATATGTATTTTGATAGTGCTCTGATCCTCAAATGTGTTTTAGGTTGATCAATTTAATCTTTAAAATTACTAACAAAAGAGACACTTAAGAACATCTTTGTATTTTGATACATTTAGGGACTATATATCACTTCATACATTTAGGGACCTAAGTGACGTTTATCTTGTTTATTTTAACAAATTTAATTTTTTAATATAATTTTAAATTAAGTAATTTCTCACCCAAAAACAGTTTTAATTCAAACAAAAGCATTAAAAATATTAAAAACAACAAAAAATATTTTCACTCTGATTAGTATTCTCTAAATCTCTATAATATATCTTTTTTTAGTTTAGATATTTTATATTTAATATTCTATGTTAATTGACTAGTTTTCTTGCCTATTTAATGTAATTTTAAGTTAGTAGTACTCATTTTGGTAATTTCAAACACTAAAAGCAATTTTAATCCAATTTATCAAACAACAAGAATCAATTAAAATCACTTTTCAAGTAATGTATCCAAACAAAAATCACGTTACGTTTAATTCACTTTTACTAAAATCAATTATGTTAAAATCAATTCTTCTCACTGCAGAACCAAAAAGTCTCTATTCTAAAAATTCTTTTTTTATTTGCACTTTTATAATAATATTTTAAAAAATGCAGGTGGGAAGGTATTGTCATGGGGTAGGGGAAATTCTGGTCAACTTGGTCACGGGGAGGTTGTTAATAACGTATTGAATCCCAAGGCTGTTACATCCTTGGACGGCTACTTCATAAATCATGTCTCTGCTGGTTGGAGCCACTCAGGTTTTGTTTCAGGTTTGCATCTTTGGCACTATTTTGATATTAAGACTTTATAGTAAAATAATATAAAATTAATTCGGAAGAATTGATATTACAAAACAAAAGAGTTTGAAATAAATGATTTGTTTTCTATAGCGCTATTTTAAAAGTAGATTCAGAAGAATTAATTTCACTTGAAAGATAGAAGTAGAATCATGAGTGTAAATATGCTCCAAGAATTGATTATGGAAATGATAAAGTCAAATTCTTTTCATATAAAAGATAAGGTGTTTTCATAAGCTTATAGAAATTAGCTAAAGTTAGCTTATGGACAAACCAAAAGCTGTTTTCACAAGTGGCTAAGTCAAAATTAGGCAATTCAAACATACCTTTAGTCTCCAATTGTTGTTTCATTGTGAAGTGAATAGTTGAGGTTCGTTCACTACTGTTTGAAAGTTGATTTTTCTGTGTGTTTCATGGTTGGTTTCTAGATACTGGTTGTGTTTTCACTTGTGGGGATGGCTCTTTCGGTCAACTTGGGCATGGGAATTACGCCTCACACACTTCACCTATGAAAGTGTCATGCTTTGTTGATCAACCTGTTGCAAAGGTAGCATGTGGCATGCGTCATTCCCTTGTCTTGTTGAAAGGTATTGGATTGGTTTAAGTTTTTGCCTACATTGATTGCTTTAGTTTCTGTTTCATTAAGAATGTATGTTTATCCCTCACTTTGTGGTGCACAGGTTGTCTGTTAGATCAAGTTTATGGATTTGGCTCTGGGAAGCGAGGTCAACTGGGTGTCTCTAAAGATAGAATTAAATCTATTAATCTTCCTAAAGTTATTAGTGGCTTTGAAGATGCAGAAATCATTGACATTACTGCTAATGGAGATCACAGTGCTGCATTATCTGTTGATGGACATCTTTACACCTGGGGAAGAGGCTTTAAGGGATTTGAAGATTCTCATATTCCACAATGTTTGAATTCTACATTGACTTTTACTAAAGCCAGTTTGGGATGGAACCATGCTTTAGCTTTGACTGGTATTTATTGACACTATATACCTAAATTTTATGATTTCCTCTATTTGTCAGTTCTATGTTTAAGAAGTGTGCATTTTTGTTTTTAAATTTGTTACAGATGAGGGGGAGGCCTATATGCTAGGTGGTAACCACCTTGGAGTGCTTAGTGATATTCACAATGTAAACACAGCTAAGCAGTTACCAGGTAATGCTTTTGTTTTGAGTTATTTTGAACCTTTTAAGAAATCATATTTTTTGTATTCTTTAGTGCAAGCACAATGCAAGTATTTACATTGCATGTATATTTGTGATTTGTGACCAGAACTGATATGACGCTGCATAAATTCTTCAGTGCAAGCACAATGCAAGTTTTCCTATAATGTAAAATGTTGCCTAAATAGCATTATCCTCATATTATTATGCTCTCTAATGTAGTAGATTCAAGTGAAGCCAAATTGGAGAAAGTCACTGGCCTTGATGGGACGAAGATTACCGACATTGCTACCGGAGCCGAGCATTCCATCCTTGTCACAGGCAAGATTTCTGATATTGCTCATGGGCTAGTTTACTATCAGAGTAGCACACTGACTTCTTTTTTTTTCTTTCTATTTTTTAGAGAATGGAGAAGCAAAGACATGGGGTTGGGGTGAGCATGGTCAACTTGGCTTAGGAGATGCTAAAGACCAAATCAGTCCTGTTACAGTAAATCTTGGTTATGATCTGAATGAAGCTGCATCAATTAGAGTCTATTGCGGAAGTGGTTTTACATTTGCTTTAACTAACCCCTAAGTTCTCCTCAAATTTGATGATACCCCAATTTCGTATGCATGTCAAGAGAAGTTTCTATCATTAGCCCAGTGACAATGTATAGAATGATACATCCCAAAGAAAGTCTTTTGCTTCTCATATGTTTTGGGCTCAAGCTGCATTGCACTTGGAAGTCATTCACTCCTCTGCTCCCTCAGTGACCCTCACAGATTAGGCAACTAGGAAAGAGAAGGAACATTGATAGGGTCAACCTCACAAAAAAATGGAGGAAAATCATTCTTGGTGGTCTATGCTTCCCAATTTAGAGCTAGAACACGGCTGAGATTCTACTCTAAACTTCAACACATGAATTGTATGTTTGGTTTGGATTTGCCATAACTAGAGGTCACTGCAGAAGCTACAACTGCTAGCTTCAAAATTGATGTGCGTCTATGTACCGGTGAAAGGAAAACAATGCACTGTTTGTTGTAATTTTTTGGTTTTTTATCATAATTATAGTTGATTCGATCTGACTAGCATTTTGAAATGTCAATATCTATGAAAAGTTAGAAAGCTCAAAGCAGCGTTTAACAATTGAGGTATTGAGTAAACATATAAGGAAAAGTAAAAGATCAAGCTCAGGGAAATATCAAGCTGGCTCTGAAAAGCATGAATACTTATAGAACTGTAAAGATATGCGTAACTAAACCATTTAACATCTTTAGCATATTAATTAGAAAGATTGCTAATTGCTAAGAACAATTGAAACCTTTCGTATGATTCGTATCATATGATACACTGTGGCACCAATATTGATTCGTATCATATGATATACACTGTGGCCCCAATTACACAATCACATGAACTTGTTAAATTAAAAATGACTGAATGGGATCAGTTTATGATCAGTCAACATATCTACATCTAAAAGTGTTACAAGGACAAGGGAAAAGAATAAATGAACCACACTCACTCTATACTTTGTACAAGAGTGAAAAAATAGATGAAAAAATTGGGTTACTAACCTATTACATATCATCCCTTTCCGCGTTCTACAGATATTTTCTCATGCTTACTCTTTCTGTTACATCAATCATGAATGACGAGAAGATTATTCTCATAGCCATTGTTGTTAACAACAGGACGCAACGGATCTATTTTCCATTCACCATCAACAATGAACTTGATCTGCAATAGGAAAGTAAATTATTAGTTGGAAAAAATAAAACAATTTTTAGATTCCTAGATTAGATCTAACAACAAACCTCAGCTTTTGGCACAACATCAACAGGTTTAGAAAATCATTAGTTCGATAAAATACAACTTACCTCATATTTTCCAGGATACAGTTGCAAGAACACGGAAAATACACCAGTACTTGACTTCTCCATCTTTCTCTGCAATGTAATACTCTGTTAAATATCATGTAAATATCAATTGTGCTCAGTGTATAAGTATCTGAACAGCATCAGGAGTTTCCATATACAAAATAATGTTATGCTGCAGTCATCATTCTACAAATCACACACAAATCAGATTTGACTCTGCAGAATACAATGACAAAAAAAGGGATTTAATTTCATCTATTAAATAAACACCTGCAACTGACATATAATAGTAGACAAAATAATACAGGCAAAAATGGTCGACTATCTTATAAGAATCCTTAACCAGTCTATTTTATGCACACATCTCAAGTGGCTATTCCTTGAGCAAGATTATGTGTAAACCCTTTCCCAGGAATTTGGCACGGCATCAATGCTACGGCATAACATTTTTAAAATCATAAAAACACTTTCGAGGAAAATTTGTCACAAACCAAAGTAAAAACACAATGAAGATACATGACGTGTGACTTGGTATTCATAGTTATAGAAAAGGGAGGTGTGAAGGAGTTCCTTGAAAAATTATTGCAACGTGAAAAAAGACCCTCTGCCTTTTCCATCTGTTCTCAAGGTGAGAACCACGAGACTCATCTATAGAAGGTCACATCGTGAAAATTTGAAGTGCATCTAATTGGACTTAGGGCATGCATAATACTTTAGCGCAATTGGATTAACTTATAAAAAAAGCATTTTTATTATATAATTTAATTTAAGCAAAATTGCGCTTGTGGTCATTTAAGTTTATTTAAAATTTTGGATTCGTCCTTTAAGGTTTTTTTTTTCATTCAAGTTTCTTACGTTTCAAATTGGGAATCCATGTCAAATTAGTCCTCCGTGTATCGTTTATGTTTCAAATTGGTCCTCCACGTGTTCCATTTATAAGGACCAATTTAATTGAAATAGAAACAGAAACAGAAACAGAAACATAAAGGTTCAATTTGAAACATAAACGGAAATAGGGAGGACCAACTTGAAACATCAAAGGAAACATAAAGGACTTGAATGTGAAAAAAACTTACAGTACAAATCCGAAATTTTAAATAAATTTAAAGGACACAAAACACATTTTTGCCTTTATTTTAATAGCGTATAAAAGCAACTTTGTCTAGCTTATGGGAAGAATACTTAAAAGGTCTTTTTCTTTGGGTTTTTGGTTTTATTTTTAAGAAATTTTGATTAATCATTTGCGTGACATCTTTAATTAATTAAAATGCACAAAAGTACAGGAACTAATATCAATAATAACCTAAATAAAAAGTTCTCAGAAAGGGATTAGACCTGGGTGGACCAACCATCAAAAGATCCTGCTAAAAATACTTCTGAAGCAGTATTTGGCCAAACAATACAAGTAGTCTTCAGAAGTTTCAGAGCTATTTTGGCCTTACGAATCTTCTTTTGCTTATCTTCTACTACCTTGTGTGCATCCCTGGCAGAAAAGAATATGGTATTGTTAAGATTTTGTGTGTGTGTGTCTGAAATCATGTGAATGGTGTCTGATTATACATTATTGCCATTGCCATCTTTCCTTCTAACACTGCCAACTTAGCACGTAATGAACGCAGACTGTCTTGAGCATTCAAGATTTCGTTTTCCTTGAATTCCCAATCATCGTAAAGCTTTTCTAGATCATCTGAAGAGTTCTGCTGCTCCTATTGAAGAATATACAGCAAACATGTCAGGACAAGTTTAGGATTCCGAGAGGCCTTTATACCAATGTTGACAGTTAATGAAAACTATTCTATTAACAAAAGGGCCATCCTTCTAGCTTCTTTACAGTAAACAAAACTACTTTTGTGGTAGCTATTAGCTACTCCTAAACCAATTAAACCACATGCAAACTGTTCAATGTCTTACACACACCAATTTTTTCTCAGTTTATTAATCTAAAAGCTTGCATAACTCTTCACTACACTAGTCAATGCACATACACCGGGTGTATAAGTCTGCCTAAAGACCCAAGAAATAGATGCCCCACAATATGAAAGGAGCAAAAAATGGATAAAGGAGCAACAATTCAACTTCTCACATCAACAATATTGCATTGACTTATCGCAGAGAGTTTCATTTCATTTAACATATGGAAGCAGAAGCACGTGATGAAATCGGTAAACAAATTGTGTTTGTATCCTTTGATTTTTAACTTGGCCTTGTGTGGTTTTCCCAGCCTCAAGCAGTTAGCAAGCTAAACTATCCACTTCAATCCAAACAGAAGTGGCAACAAACTCTACTTTTTTTTATCCTTTCTCATAGAAGAATATGTCTATGCCCCTCCCAAATAGAGATGGTGACAAATTCTAATATCGTCATTTTTTGGTTTTCAATAGTTGGTAATTGAAACCACTGCTCCCGCATGAAAATGTAAAGATTATTAATTGGTCATGAGACTCTCGCGCAGAGTGCAAATCTTGAGCAATTTCTTTCTTTTAATCAGAGTAATTTATAGGAAAGGTCCGTTATTAGCTCGTAATGTTATTATTAATTTATTATACTCACCATCTGCACTGTAACTTTACTGGTGCTAGACCTCAACGAGTGAAGTGCAGAGGATAGCTCTGATTGCAGATGCTGGATACGGGATTTTATGTCATTATGATTTGCATTTCCAACTCCACCGACAGAATCTAATTCGGTTTCTCCGTTGATAGGTTCAGAATGAAACTCTGATGTTTTAATGATTTTGGGTCGTCCTGAAACATCACTCATACCTCCTTTCTGAGTTTTACTGGGAACAATTTCTGCATCTGTATGTCATAATAATTACAAATATATCAATTTCTCCTGACATCAATGTAAAAAAAGACAATCTGAAAATATGATATATATTACCTTCAAAGTCTGTATTTGAAAAACCAGTCCTCTGAATAATCCAGCTTTTCCACATCTCTGGTTTAAGAGAGTCTCTTGAATCATCCGAATCTAATTGAGATCTTTGCTGATCAAGTTTGATCTGGTAACCACCAAGAGGACTGCTTGTTGGGTTCAATGAGGATGGTCTACTGCTATTTTCAAGGTCAGCATCTACCTTTACAATATAGGTGATGCCAAAAGTAATGCTTTCAGTAGGTAATTTTAATTTTTATTCTCTCAATTTCAGAGTACAAAGCTCACTAACACATTCACTGAGCAGTACAACTGTAGTTTAATTAACATTAAAATAGGAAGAAATACAAATTAGAAGAAACATTTAACATATGAATGTTAAATTCTTTTAAATATTACATTTTTCTAATAATAGAAACAAAGGAACAACCTAGAGCAATTGAAAGGAGATTGGATAATATTTACTAACCGCATACTTTGTGCTTCTATTATCCAATTCTTCTTTATCTTCATTGCTATTGGAAGAAATACAATCTTCTTTCTCTCCGAATACCCTTCCAAAAGAGCTACTTCTCTGTTTCTCCAGCCGTTGCAATATACCCTCAATGCCAGACTCCTCAGCTTCTATTTCTCTATTAAACAGAATATAACACTTAACATACGGCTCAAAGTAACATCTAATACATCCATTCAACGATAAGAACAATACGTGGCAAGAAATAAAAAGGGTAGAAGTAGAAAATTATAACTGAAACTAAACTAACACATTAGCTCATTGCTGCAAGATTAAACGTGCACGCAGAAAGTTCCATATAAAAAGCTCCAAAACCCACCTTAGCCCCTAAACATTTAAAGCCACAAACATTTAAATGCAAAAGAATATCACAAGAAACAACAAGAACAATTAAATACAAAAGAGATTCACCAGAAACAGCGAGAACATTTAAATGCAAAAGAGATTCACAAGAAACAGTATTGAAATGCAAAAGATAAGAGGATGTGTATCATTATAACAAGATTCTCACACTGATTCAGCTGATACAGAAGAGTTAGCCGAAGAGGAACTAGAAGAAGAGGAAGAAGGAACCCCAGAAACCCGAATTGCAATACCATCAATTTCACTGCCACTCCCATTTTCAAAATCTTCACTTTCGATAAACCCTTCATTCAAATCCCACCCATAAGCAAGCCAACCTCCTCTTTTAACAATGGCTTCAACCAAATCCAATCTCCCAGCAGCAACCAACTCTTCCTTTGTAGGAAACGCTTCTGGGTTATTAGAATTCTGCATAAACTCCAAAACCTCCGCTTCCAGAGACGAAAAATCTCCAACCCAATCCTTACACCGTCTCAAAAACCGCGAACAAGGCCAATACAAACCCTTATGCTGATTCCCCTTTCTAAGAGAACCCTCACGCCTCAAAACCAAACCAGGTTCGCTTAGAACTGCGAACCGCTGCACCCTCTTCGACGAGCTGGGGGGAAAGAGAGGAAAGCTCAAATGAGGTAGGAACATGGAAGGGGATGGTATAATGAGACAATGCATGGTTCAGGCATTTCGTCGAACAGTTACTCGGCGAATTCAATTGAAGAAACGAAGTGCAATGTGTGAGAGGGAAAATGAAAGGGGTGGAATCAAGCAACGAACAAGAGTACTTGGATACTGTATTGTGTTTTTAGGACACTTTCCAAAGTTGTAGATGTTACACGCACACGGGGAACGGGAGAACGGTAACGGGGAGACAGAGGTGTTCTGTGGCATTTATTTTTCCGAATTTCAACGTGGCTTGACTTAAGCTGAACTATGAAGGGTGTGAAGAAAGCAATGTCATAAATTCGATCACGTTGGTGGTGGATCAGATTAATTCCAAATGAAAAAACTTCAAAAATTAGTGATAAATGTTGAGATAAGATTGTTACCATATTAAAATGTAAGACAAAAAAAAATAAAACATGTGTTGGGACTAGATAGATGTTGACACACAACTCGTCATTTTCGGGGAATACGACAAAAACAAAAAGCTCATTACTTCCAGTCGACATAGCAAGCACTAGGTTTCATCTTCACTTACGCATGGTTTTAGTTGGAAACGCGGTGGTAAAAATATGAATGCACGTCCATTTGGAAGCTTGTAATTCTAGCTTTCATGGTGACATCAATTCTACCGTGAATCTAAACAAATACTACCTCTCTTCTTAATCTTAAGTACTTTTATTATTTTATGGTTTAAATATATATTCAGCCACTGCAAATATGGTCAGAATCTATTTAAGCCCTGTAAAAATAAAAACTTTGAAATGACCCTTGCAAATTTTAAACGTTTACAGTTAAGCCCCTCTGTTAACTTTCCGTCCAAAAAAAGATGAGGTGACTAACGGAGATGACGTCAGTGCCACGTGTCACCATATTATTGGACGTTTGTACCACGTGGCACTGACACGCCACATCAACACCCAGTAGCAAGCTGCCACATGGCAGTGCTCTTACACTTAAAATGAATTTTGCAAATGGAATGAGAGAGGCTTGAACTCACAATCTCTTATCTCTTAGTCACAAATAAGGGAAATTACCACTGAACCAAAGCTTTATTTGTTACATTATACCAGTTCTTTTATATTTATATTGTTACAAAACATAGATTTTTTTAAAAAAAAATTGGAACGATGTAGATCTTTATCTTCATGTTAGAAACGAACATAATAGTGTCTTCAACCATGAATCAACAAAAAAAACTCAGAAATTCAAATTTGTTTTCAACAGAAAATCTGCAACGATGAATCAATCATGAAGCAAATCGAAAAAATCTGCAACCATGAATGAATAAAAAAAAATGCTTCTCAGATCTGAAATGCAATCAAAACAAGAAGCAGAAAAACATGGATTCATCATCTTCTTCAAAACGCAATCAATCACAGTTCAGTTAGAAATGATCGAGAACTGTATCGTTTTTGAGATTGCCATGAAAGAAACAGAAGAGGAAGCAAAGTTAAATATGTATGAATATAAATGAAGCAGCAACAAACAAGTGAGAGCGTTGAAGTGAAAGTCCTAATTTTTTCTGGCCTTTCACTTTCTGATTGAGATCCAAGTGGGGATTTTTGCGATTGAAATGAACAATAAAGATGGTGAACGATATCTTCAACCATGAATCATCAAAAAAAATTAAACGTAATTGAAAAATTGTGGGTTTGAAGAGTTTGAATGGTTTTGTGGATTTGAAGATTATGAATGGTTGTGGGTTTTTTAACGTGTGTGTTTCTGGGTATTTGAAGATGATGAATGTTTCTGGGTGTATTTAATTATAAATAAAAAAACTGGTATAATATAACAAGTGAAGCATTGGTTCAGTGGTAATTCCCCTTATTTGTGACTAAGGGTATGTTTGGATACTTTAAACTTAACGGAATGGAATGGAATGCAATTCCCATTCCATTGTTTGGGTATTTTACGATGGAACGGAACAAAGTTTCCACTCCATCATTTAGACAATGGACGGAGCGGAATGAAATTATAACCTTTTTTTCCCTATTTACCCTTAGTTTAAAAAATAGTACTCAAAATATTTTTTTAAGAAAAAAGTATTCAGAATTTAACTTCTGTTGTTGGATTATAGATAAAGGAATAATATTCATCAAAAGTTACTTATGATATATATTTATTTTGCTTAATTACAGTTTTGGTCCCCCTATTATGACCAATTCACGATTTTAGTCCCTCAACTTTTTTTTCACGATTTTGGTCCCCCTATTTTTCCAATTTCTAAAATCAATGTCCCTCTGTAATTTGGTCAAACTTGTTGCTGAGTTGTCAGTAATTAAACCTACGTGAAAGGACACGCTGGCATGCCCACTTGGAATTTAAATTATTATTTTTTAATTATAACAATTGTTCTGTTTAATAAAATAAAATTCAAAATTAAAAAAACTGACCTAAAACCCATCACCCTCAACCCCATCGTCTTCTCTTCTGTAATTAAGCCAGAATAAGTGGTTTAAGAGTCTTCTTGTATTTGCTTTCATGTTGAATAATTTCTAGCTTTTTGCAAGCAGAATTGTTAATGGCGTTATAATTATGGAATTAGGGATCGGGTTTTTGCAAGCTTGGTATTGATGAAAATGGGGTTGTGTGTGGGTGTTTTTTTTGTGTGCTTGAATGATTAATGATGATCGATGAATGTTTTTTTGTCTTTAGAATGATGAATGATGAAACTTGAAGAATCAATGAATGACGATGAATGATGATGAATGATCAATGATAAAACCATCAGTTCTTTTCTTTCAATATACGTGACGATGAAATTTCTGATTTAATTTTGTTATTTATTTATTTTTTTATATTTTATTAATAATTTAAATTATTTAAATTATTTAACAGATTAAAATAATATTTTTTAAAAAAATCCACGTGGCATTCTGATGTGGCTTGCCACATCAGTTAATTGACCGCCACATCAGATTCAATTTTAACCAAATTAGAGAGAGACCTTGATTTTAGAAATTGGGAAATAAGGGAGACCAAAATCTTGGGAAAAAAGTGAGGGATTAAAATCGTGAGTTGGTCATAATAGGGGATCAAAACTATAATTAAGCCTATTTTTTTTAATATACTTATGATATTTTTTTTGTACACGTTACTTATGATATTGTCTACTAAATGACTTTTTTTTTACAAATATGCATACCAATATAAATAAAATGAGACGCGATTACTATGCACTTTGTACCTGCAAGAAATTGTTGTAAAAAAAACCTGCAAAAAATTAGGTGCTCCAATTGCTGTAGACGTTAGGTCTTGCACTCTGAAAAGTTAATAAATTACATTTAAAAAATAAAAAAATCATGAGTTCATGACTACTTTGCACTTCCAGTAGGTGTTAGGTGCTTTTAGAAATTTTAACTTTCTGCAATTGTTGTTGACGTAATTAAAAGGAAGAGAAGGATGAGAAAAAGGAAGAACATGGTTACAATGCGGAACGTAATTAGAATCCTTGAAGTATAATGTACATTGAAGAGGGGTAAATGTGTAATAGTTTAATTAGAGTGACTCATTCCATCACTTACCCCCAAATTGGAGGGGAAGAAAAATGAGGGGGGTGTGATGGAATAGGATGGAATTCATTCCATTGAGTTCCATTCCATTCCATCACTTTTTTAAAAATCCAAACAATGGAACCATGTCCCACTCCATTCCATTCCATCGCATTCCATCACATACCACCAATCCAACCATACCCTAAGAGGTTGTGAGTTCAAGTCCCTCTCATGCCATTTTCAAATTTTCAAAATTCATTTTAAGTGTAAGAACACTGCCACGTGGCATCTTGCTACTGGTTGCTGATGTGGCAGTGGTGACATGGGTGTTGACGGTGGCGTGTCAGTGCCACGTGGTACAAACGTCCAATAATATGGTGACACGTGGCACTGACGTCATTGCTGACGTCATCTCCGTTAGCCACCTCATCTTTTTTGGATGGAAAGTTAACGGAGGGGCTTAACTGTAAACGTTTAATATTTGCAAGGGTCATTTTAAAGTTTTTATTTTTACAAGAGCTTAAATGGATTCTGACCATATTTGCAGGGGTTGAACATATATTTAAACCTTATTTTATTTATGCTCCAAAATAATTGTACTTTTAAAATAGTTCACCAATTTTTTTCAAATCGTGTTGGATTCTACCTTGGTGAACCAATGGAAACAAGTTTATCGTAAATCACGGTAATTGTAGCTTTATGATTACCGTGATTTTTGACTATTACCACCGTAGATCCAAGCATGATGTTAATCGGGTGGGGTTGGGTGAATTAAAAAAAATTAGTGGTATTCGAAATTGATCGAGGTGTAGAGAAATGTATAGTGTTTTTGGATCGTTATAGGCTTTTTGTGTAAACTTGATCAGTTTACATAAGCATTACTCCTTCATAAGCCATATGCTTTGGGAGCTTGGTAGGTTGTGGATTATCATAACTCTTTTGTGTATCTTAACTAGGTCGCCTAAGGACTTCACTCTTTCGTGGGTCATGTTTGGGAGATGTGAATCATTATAAATATTGCAATATCTCAACCTAGACCATGCGGCCCAAGCCCTGTGAATGTTGAGCTCCATCTATTGCTCGGCCCTAGCAGTAGACCACTACTGTGAGGTCATACTATCATTTGTCGAGTGACTATAGTTAGATTATCACTCAGAAGGCAAGGGTTAGATAATTGTCCGAGTGGTGTAGTTAGTGGGGATTATACTTAAACGGGTATAAACGCGAGGGGCAACTTGGAAGGTACGTTACTCATTCCATACCCAAGGTCTTTGCAACTAGTTCGGTTACCAAAGGTCCTAACCTCTAGCAAGAACATTTGGTGCCGACCATTTAGCTATGAAAATTCTTTTTCCTGCTACACCTTTTTCTAGACAATTTAGCCTTTTCGTTGAATTCTTCATATATTGGCAGCCACACAGAATGGTCCACAAGGTCTAGAAAATGGTGATGACTTGGCTCCTATCACTTTTAACAAGAGCAACCACATGGTCAGTGGTGTAGAATTTCAAACTTGTTGGTTTATGCAATGTCTCTTATAAAACTTTTACGAAGATGCTAGTGAGACATTTAAGAGACTCCTTTGGCAATCTAGTGGGCCTGACTCAAATCTCCTTTGTCTTCGAGAGACAGATTTACATGATAATATTATTATTTCACATGAGGTTTTCCATTCCATGAGATCCAAGAAATGTCAGTTAGGATGGATGACCATTAAGATTAACTTGGAGAAGGCTTATGACAAGCTTAAATGGGACTTCATCAAAGACACCTTGATGGATATTGATCTCCCTAATGACTTTGTTTCTTTAATTTGATATTGTATCTCTACCCCTAAAATGAGACTAATGTGGAATGGTGAAGCTCTTGAGGAAGTTAGACCCTCCAGAAGCTTCAGACAAGGTGATTTCATTTCCCCCTCTCTTTTTGTGTTATGTATTGAGCCCCTCTTTCGGTTTATCGACCAGGCCATCTCTACCAAAGCTTGGCGGCCCATAAAGATTTCCAAGAGAGGCCCTAGTATTTCTCACTTGGCTTTTGCTAATGACTTGATTCTTTTTGCTGAAGCGTCTATAGACCAAGCTAATATTATCAAAGGCATTCTTCACACCTTCTGTGAGAGTTCCAGGCAAAAGGTTACTCAAGATAGGACCATAATTTCTTCTCCAAGAATGTTAACTGGGAGCATAGAAATGCTATCTTGGAAGTTATTGGTTTATGGTCTATGGAGGATTTAGGAAGGTATCTTGGGGTTCCGATGCTTTAAAAAAGAGTCAATAACTTTAATTATGTGTTATAGATAAAGTTAATGATCGTCTAAGTTCTTGGAAAGTTAGAAATATTTCTTTTGTAGGTAGAGTTACCCTTACTAAATCAGTAATTCATCACTAACTGTGAGATGCAGTCTTGTGTGCTCCCTAAAAGCCTCTATGATGACATTAATAAGAAGTGTTGTGCCTTTATTTGGAAGGATATGAATAGCCATAGGAAAATTCATACACTTAATTGGAATAATATTTGCAAGCCTAAAGTTGAAGGGGTCTCGGACTCCACAGAAACTACAGGGGTAAATTCTATTTTCAAATGAAGATTGCCTGGAAATTATGCAAGGAACCTCAAGCCTTATGGGCATATATTATTACAATGAAATACCACTGTGGCATGGGATTCTGACGACTAAAATGAAGAGGCCCAGTTCTAATATGTGGTGTGGTAGTTGTTCCATTTGGGCATGGAAATTATGCAAGGAATCTCAAGCCTTATGGGTATATACTATTAGACTGAAATACCACTGTGGTATAGATGAGATTCTGACTATTAATATGAAGATGCCCGATTCTAATGTGACGTGATAGTTGCTCCATTTGGGATAAGTTTCACAATCCGACTATGACAACTCTAGGTAATGGTTAGAGTCCTCTTTTCTAGGAGTGATCGGGCTCTTGGGTCACGGCGCCCTTGGCAGTTTGGTTCTCCTAAACATCAATGATGAGATGAAGATTAGCAAGGTCTGTGAATTTATTAATGAAAATGGTCGCCAGAAAATTGGGGATATGGGTCATCTCCACCCATCATTGATTAACGAGATTCTGTAAACTCCTCCGCCTAGTGTGCTCGACCCTGTATATTCCCTAGTGTGGGGAAAGATTGCTAATGGCACTTTCTCCTCTACCTCGACCTATAAGATCACCTCAATGCCTTAATACAGATTTGTTCACTTCGATTTTGGGATGGGAAGGGCCTCAACAAATTAAGGGTCCCCTTTAGAAGCTTGGTGCTTGTGAATGTTGAAACGGTCTGTCACCACTTGAGTAATTCTCCACCGTGGCCAATCTGCAAAGAAGAAGAGGAATTTTATTCTATTGTAACAGAGATTGCAGAGGTGCCCAAGCAATTTGGTTGCATTTTCATTGCCCTTCGCCCAGGTTCTTTACGAAGATGAATTGGAAGTGTTGGTTAGGTTCTAATATCCATCATGGAAGTAACAAATGTGGTATTCCTAGATAGAAGTGTATTTTCGGTGTCACTCTTGACATGTTGTAGCAATCTAGAAATGAGTTTCTTTTTTATGGTTTTATCATTCCTCAAACAAATTCCATGGTTTTGAAAATCAATAACAAAGTTGATCTGGTGTTGCATTCAAGTTAGTGAAAGTCTAGTTTGGCTTCTCTTAATCTCATGAATACGCTCCCATGATACCTGGTTTCCACCGCCTAGTGGAACATTCACGTTGAATTGTGATGGGATGATGACCAATTTGGGTTTGCTTGTTGGCTGTGGTAGTCTTTTGAGAGATTGTTCAGATCGATTCCTTTTTGGCTTTACTCACAAGCTTAATCCAACCTCTGCTTTGAATATGAATTATGGGCCATTTACCATGGTATTTGCTTAGCTTGGGGGTAAAGAATACAATGCTCTTATTGTGGAGTCCGGTTTTGTTAATGTTATAGATCTGCTTAGAAGTTATTACCCAAGTATCCATTATCTTGCTCATTTGGTGTATAACATTCTTGATTTTGGTGGTGGCCATATTGTCATGAATTGGAAGCACATTTGGAGAAAGCCTAATCTCTTCTCTATCCCATCTTGATCACCAAATGGTCCCATAATGTTTTTGAGGTTCCTCCTCAAGGTAATTTGAGGCTTTATCTGTTGAACGGAAGTGTGTTGTGCTCCTACATTGGTTGTCGTTTGTGGGGATGAAACCCCTTATCTTCACAAAAAAAAAAAACTATTATAAAAGATAAATACTAACTTGAAACTATAAATTAAGATAAAAGACTAACAAAGTAATTTTTATCATAATATTATTTTTTAAAATTTATGGTATGGTAAAATGTTAAATTATAATTAGACATATGTAAAACACTTGTTTATACAAGTCGTATAGTAGTCATATTGACAAGAAATATTTTACTTTAACACAGTTATTTTTGCATTAAAATTAAGGTTGCGTCTAATATGGACTCGTTTTTTTAGGGCCCATTGGTGAACCTTTTAAAATGACTTAGGATAATAGGTTTTCGCGGCTTCACCCAGTTTCACATTAGTGAACGAGTTTACTTATTTCCCCCAAATTTCTTCAGTTCACAATTTAGTCCATCTCCCTCTAATGTAATACCTCTCCTTGTCTCTCTCTAACCATTTGTTCTATCCCTCTCACTGTCTCGCACCTTTGCTCCTTCACCGCACAACTTAGGGTTTTCCCATCAGCTTTAGTGTGACTCACGCTCTCTATTTGAATCACACTCTTTGTGTGTGTGCTACTTCAGTGAGTAATTGTTGTTTTTTAATTTGTTAAAATGTTTGAAGGTTATATTATAGCTTCTGATCCCTCTAACTGTCTTTAACCATTTGGTAAAATGTTTCAAGGTTATTTACAGCTTCTTCACCACACAACATAGGTTTTCACATTTGCTTGAGTGTGACACGCGCTCTCTGTTTAAATCGTGCTCTCTATGTGAATCGTGCTGCTTCGATGGGTAAGTGTTGTTTTTTTAATTTGTTACAATGTTTGAAGGCATTATTTGAGCTATTTTCTAATTTGGTTTTGAATAGTGATTGGAGTGCAATTGTTTACGGTTGTTGGGATGACTGGCAATAACGAAGAAGAATGTCAGAGTAATAGTAGAAGCACATCACAGGTTTGCATTTGTTTATTAAAATTTGAGGATGGTTTTATATTTTGAATCTAAAAATTAATATTGTAGGTTCTTATAGATTGTTAATGATAGATTTCTATGTATTATAGATATGAGTATTGGCTTAGGTTAGAATTGTTATTTTTGATACAATTTATGGACAATGAAACTGGTTTGAGGGATATGAATGACGATTCTGGGTATGTTGAAAGTAATGGACAAGATTATTGTTCTGATACAAATGCTGGTATATCAACAGATTTTCATCAATTAGATGGAATTGATGTAGACAACTAACATGATATAGCCACCATTGATTTCCATAACCTCACTACACAAGATATATTGGATTATCATTTTCCAATGTTGAGGTTACATTTACTTTTTACAATTGGTTTGCACGAATGAAGGGTTTCTTTGTTCGAAAAGGCAAAGAAAGGAGAAACAAACCAGGAGAAATTACATTTGAAGTTTTTTGTGCTATAGACAAGGTTTTAGAGTAGATCGTTTTGGGTATGATAAAACTCGTAAGCGTGAGGCAAGACCTGAGACAAGGTGTGGATGTGAGGCCAAATGTAGTGTGCGCATTGATTCTAATAGTCAATGTTGGTATGTTTGGGATTTGAACAATGTGCACAATCGTCAAGATAATTTTGGTTTCCCAGCAAGCCATAGGGGATTGATGATGATGATATTCTCCAAATGAAAAAATTTAGAAGGTCGGGTATTAGAACACCACACATTTTTACCTCGTTTGCAAATCATTTTGGGGGGTATGAAAATGTGACATTCCTGAAGAAAGACATTTACAATCAAGTAGATAAGGAAAGGTTAAGTAAAAGAGGTGACTCAAGAGCTATGTTGGCGTACTTGCGTTCTTCGAAGAATGGGGATCCAAACATGCACCTGAGCCATATTGTTGATGTAGAGGGCAGGTTGCATAATTTATTCTAGAGCGATTATATGAGCCAATTGGATTATTCTATATTTGGTGATGTTTTGGCATTTGATGCTACATATAGGAAGAACAAGTATTTGTGCCCACTGGTTGTTTTTTCCGGGGTGAATCATCACAATCAAACTATCGTGTTTGCTACTGCCATTGTTGGGAATGAAGTTGAAGACACCTATGTGTGGTTGCTTGAACAATTCGAGGAGGTAATGAAAGGAAAGATGCCAATATCTGTGATAACTAATGGAGATGTATCAATGAGGAAGGCAATTAAAATGGTATTTCCTAATGCCCATCATAGGTTGTGTGCTTGGCACCTTCTTCGGAATGCAACATGCAATATCAAATATACTAGGGTATTTCCTAATTCCCCAAATGAAGAGAAACAATGACCTGTTGACGACCAATATCATATGTCATCTAATTAACAGTTTCATTGGCGAATAATACGAATACATGAAAAGGGCAAGAGAATCCTTGATAAGGGAGCTTCCGATCAATTCTTTTCCAAATATTGGTACCCAATGTACAAACCTTAACTTCTGCATCAAAAAACAACCTAAGTCCATCATAACATTAATGGCAATAAACAACAACGACATTGTATTCATTATTGAAATGATCATATACAAAGCCATATTCTATTAAGCTTACGCTCTCTGGATGTGAATTTTCTAAGTCTAGCAGAAGGTCAAATTTTCTAATGGAAGGGTTCCACAAAAGAGCGAAATTGTAATCAATGGCAATACAAATGATGCCATCGCAATACCCAACAATGCGATGGTAGGGCTTTTGATTGTTCAGATGGTACTGAAGCTGCATCACGGGGGCAGTGGTCGCCATTGTGAAGACGGAGGAGAGGGGATAATCCATGAGACCGGGAGTGATGAGGTGGTGACTCTGGATTGACACGTGAAGGTGCTGCTTGGAGAATTGATTATTACAAGAGATTAGGAATAACAAATCCTTATAGACACACTTGAGTTGCATGAGGTACTTGACAGGGAGCCTAATCAGAATTTGTTCTAAGACCTCGACTGGAAGAGTGGGAAGAGGCATTGTATGAGTTGGGCTAAAGATTAAATTTTCAAACATGCGTTCATTCAACTTATAAACAAAATTGAAATACCATAGATACACTGAAACCATAGAGAATGCTCTCTTTGTTTTTGTGCGTATTTAGGACTTAATGCAAATCAGTTAGAATCCCTATGTATAAACACACCATACAAGAACACACATAAACCATATACATGTGGAAATTCAAACACAACACCATAATGAAATAACATAATAGATGTTAGTTTACGAATATACACATATGCAAGTAGTTACATAGGTTACCTGGAATCAACCTCCAAAAAACACCTACTCAGAAGGACAAAAACATACTTTAAAAACAGTTGCAATTCTTAAGCCATATCTTTCACTTCCAAAACCAAACTCACAATGCAGCCGCCACCACCAAATATTAGACATCAAAGCCACACTACTCAACATGCAATGAAATCACATAATCCTAAACAACTCCCAACTAATGAAATTTCGATACTCACATTCCAAGTTTCTGATTAGAGAAAAAAATGAGTCGATAAGAGGGTAGTTATAACTTATAAGAGGTAACTCTCGTTATATAGAGGTATAGATAATAGGAAAATCAAAGAATCTTATTTCTGCATCCAAAAACGAATTCCACTTATCGACACCACATTTAACTGGAACTATTAACCAATCTGCTTTACAAAGTGAACAATGTTCACAATCATAAAGACCAACACCATTTTTAAAAACAAACATCCAAGCGATTTGCAAAAAAAAAAAAAGAATCACACAAAAGAATAACATTTTCAGAATCAAAACTGGGAATAATTGTCTTACCTAAACGAATCGCACAAACGCTCTGAACGCGTCTCACAAGAGTGGAAGGGAAGATTGCCGATGCGTCACACAAGGAGAGAACCAGTAAGGATCTCTCTCTCTCTCTCTCTCTCTCTCCACTCTCTCTCTCTCTCTCTCTCTCGCTCTCTCCTCTCTCTCTCTCCTCTCTCTCTTCTCTCTCTCTCCTCTCTCCTCTCTCTCTCTCTCTCTCTCTCTCTCCTCTCTCTTCTCTCTCTCTCTCTCTCTCTCATCTCCTCTCTCTCTCTCTCTCTCTCTCTCTCTCTCTCTCTCTCTCTCTCTCTCTCTCTCTCTCTCTCTCTCTCTCTCTCTCTCTCTCTCTCTGTATCCCACATTTATACTCGATCTCAAGTTTTTAGTAAATTCTAAGGGACTCGAATATCAAGTGAATAAATATAGGGGGAAACAAGTGTAAAGAATTAAAAATATGTAGTGGGGGTGCACATACCTGCTATTACAGGTAATGTTGCCTGGACCACCGGTGGACCCTAAAAAAAGTCCATATTAGGTGCACCCTAAAATTAATACTTTTAATTCATCTTTTTGACTAACTAATTTTTTTTTGGACGGTTGACTAAATAACTTATTCACCTTATTAGGAAAAACTTAAATAATTAAAATCAATTCAAGGGTTATTATTAAAGGTTAATTATTTATTAACATTTAAAATATATAGTCGAATAACGTATCTTTCTACCCAAAATAATAATAATAATAATAATAACATATGTTTTCAAACACGTGATAATAAGATATTGTTTATCTGATTTCTTTCGAACTCTATATCATATCTATTTTATACTGACCATCAAATGAGAGCTAAAGTTCTTTAATAGTTTGTTTGACACATATGTGAGCTGAATCTCCTTAATATTTTGTCACTTATATGCTACTCCAATGTGGATTTTAGGTGAATATGAAAACTTTACCCACTAGCTACTAGCGGAATTTAGACGATCTATCGTTGTATTTTCTACATCCCTCTATATGCAAGTTTACCTCTCTCTAGATTTCTTTCTCTCATCCTCACATGTCTCATTTTCTTTCAAATCTATCACACCTTTTCTTTTGTTGTTGTAGAAGCTGCAGAGAAGTAGAATATTGAAACTCCTTCCAACAACTGTGAGCCCTGCAACGACGACGAATAACATCGGATTCCTTCGCAACATTATCGACAACACTTCAGGTAACTTGACTAATATTCCCATTTCATACACAAACTAGGCTGTTTTTTCTTATATTCAATTTATTCTGGAAGAAAATAAAATTGTTGGTTTTTTCTTCTAATGTTTGTGTTTTATTTTGTTATTGCCATATTTTATTTCTTAGATCTCAATCTCGAGACCAATCCAGTGGTTTGATTTAGATCAAAAACATTAAACTAGATCAATCAATTTGGAGTATATCATTCTAAAATTAAACAAAAAGCAACATTTATCTCTTACATGGTGCTTGTGGACCTTTTAGAAGTTTAGGAAGTTGGGATTTTGGGGCTTATGGCCTCACTACCAAGGAACGCTTATAGAGAATTATCTCAAAATGAAATCGTCACCTCAGCAGTTACCTTTCACTACAATGAAAACAACAATTTTTGGCAACCAAAAAGCCCTCAGAATACCTGATGGTTTTAGTACTAGGGCCACAAACAAAGCCCACCAGCCAGCCAACAGTTATCGTCAGCCATGACCCTCAGAATATTTAATTTATTCAAATAAATTAGTTTATTTAATTGATTTATAAAAGTTCACATTTATTTTAAAAAGTGTTGCAGATTAATTATTTGTATTTATCATCATTTATTAATTACTCTAATTAAAACTAAACTGTAATACATATAAAGAATAAAATAATATTTAAATTTAAATTCAAATAACCCCACCCCTAATTTTTTACCATCAAGTGGGGGGATTTTTTTTTGGTCAATTGTGTAACATTTCATTGATATTGGGCGAATGTCGCAAACATTACACACACACATAAGTCAAATAAGTGGGGGGATGAACTAGAGCTGTCATATAGGCCGGGCCCATAGGTCTGCAGCCCATAAGTCCTTGACGCCATCTTTGTGTAAAACAAATGCGGGGAAAACATAAGGGACCTAAAAAAGTTACAAAGACCAAAATAGATTTCATTGAGGAACAAAATGAGCTTTCAATAATCTCTCTCCCTCCCTCCCTCCTTCCTTTAGAATCATTGTCAATCAAATGTCGAAAATCGTCAACTAAGTGGCTGATTCCCAAAAGCACAATTTCACATTTAAGGAGTTGGAGATCAACCATTCAAGATGTCTTGCAAGACCATTTTTGGAAGAACTTTTGATAGTTTTTGGTGTGAAACACTACTTTCGTTTTATTATAGTCTTATTGTATCCACAGGGTAGCAAACAATCAAAATAAAAACAGATAAAAATCTTTTAGCTATGAAACCAGTCCTTGTGTCGGTTAGATGAATGTCTCACTCTGTCTTCACAATGAAACTTAAAAACCTTATATACTGCTATGTTTTCACCAAAACCACAAGTGTACTACTCTGGACTTAATTATAAGCAAAAAAGTGTTTATTTTTTGGTGGACTCAAATATATGCAAATTTTAATTAATCTATCCATATTTAATGCTATTTTTCCACAATTGCCCTAAAACTCATTTAATTTTGTGAGAAGATAACTATTAATTATGGATAGTTTAGTAAACCTATTTATTTTTTCAATGAATTCAAGAAAATTAAATGTACAAAACTACTATCCTTAATATATTTGAAAATAGGTATACGCGGAATTTAAGCGATTTGCAGGATTTCTTCACTTTGAAGGGTGTGTTGTGGAAGGGAGTGTCGCTAAAATCCTTGCTTTGACCTTGATTGTATCAAGTCTCAATGAAGTGAGGTAGTAGAAGAAAATGTGTAGAAGGGAATGGGAAAGGTGCATAGGATTTAAAGAGGGGTACGTTGTATTTCCGAAAAATAGGAGTATTTAGTCATATATGTTATTGCTTGATTTTGGGGTGTGCCACTACTTGTTGGAGATTTGAGTGTCTTACTTCTTTTGTTACTAATGAAATATTTCCATCTTTTAAAAAAAAAAGGCCCAATTACACTTTTGGTCCCCTATTATAACTTACTCACAATTTTGGTCCCTCTATTTTCCTTATTTCTAAAATCAAAGCCCCTCTCAAATTTGGTCAAACTTCTAGATGACATGGAAGGGATGGTAGGGATAGATTTTATGGTGGTTGATTGTAAAGGAATTAAGAGCTTTGAGGGTCGCTATTGCAAAAATCAGTTCGAAGATCCATCGTTCCTCCGTTTTAGAAGATCTATCGTTCATTTTTCGTTTATAAACAAAATGCAACTAAAGCTTTTTCTAATTAATTCCTAGTATAATTAGTTGTATGTAAGTGTTTCATCATTTGTGTGGAGTGGACAGTGAACAAATGAACATGGCTTTGTTTCTGGTGAGTTCTTGGCTTCTTGCTACGGGTCTTGATTTTTATGAATGAAATGGACGGCTATGTGTCTATGGTGATAGATTATGTTATTTGTTGTTAAATCTAATTCCTATTTTCCTTTTCTTCTTACCCCAGATTTCTAATGCTGAATTTACAATGTTACAAAATGTTCAAGAAAATGCAAACCTACCCTAAAAAATTACTCAGTTGTCTGATAAGGCTTTGAGGATGGCTAGTGTAAACCTCAGTTCGAAGGGGGCGGTTCTGGTGTGCAAGAAGGAAGATTCACGGAAAGCTCCTGGTTTTAAATGGAGGAATGATTTAGATGAAGCTGGTTAATTTGTTCCTAATTCCCAAATGAAGAAGATGAAGCTCCACTTTGAATTATTTAATAAACTAATTAAATATTTTCATTACAAAAAAAAATTAAAACAAAATGTCCACGTGGAAGTACAACATGGAATGCCACGTAGGAAAAATGATGCCATGTCAGCTAGAAGTTTGACCAAATTTGAGAGGGACTTTGATTTTAGAAATTGGAAAAATAGGGGAACCAAAATCGTGGAAAAAAAAGTTGGGGGACCAAAATCGTAAGTGAGTGATAATAAGGAGACCAAAAGTTTAATTAAGCCAAAAAAAAACAAGCGTCAAAAGAGGAGGACAAAGAGTGTGTCTAGATAAAAAAGTTAATTAACCATTTATTGAATAAGTAATTGTTATGTAAATATTTATGTATATGCTCTTTTATGCTGCAGTACAGAAGGAAATTCAATGACGTCACTTCAAAAGAAACTGCTCGATGAAGAAAGCCTAATCCAATTAGAGCGAGAGACACGTTCTAAAAAGCCAGGATGGAAGGCAATGCCATACATTTTAGGTGTATCTCTTTGTAATGCTAATTAGTTTTGTTTAAATTTTTATGTTAACTCTTGAAAGATCTATTATATATGCTTAGGGTTTTATTATATTAACCATGCAGGAAATGAAACAGTTGAGAAGTTGGCAAAATTTGGAATACAAACAAATTTCATGGTGTACTTGATGAAAGAGTATAACATGGATCAGGTGTTTGCTGCAAACATTTTAAACACATGGTCTGCAATCTCTGGTGTTTTGCCTGTAATTGGTGCATTTATTGCAGATGCCTGCCTAGGAAAATTTTTAACAATTGCTATTGCATCCTTTGCTAATCTTACGGTATGTTTTTCTTTTTTATAAGCAAAAATTATATTAAAAGGGGTGCAAACGGGCACCCCAACCGTTACAAATACAATAAGCCTCATTAAAATCTTATTGGGTCAAAACCTTATGGCTTACGGTATGTTTTAATTCCATTTGGTGTATGTTTAGATTGATAGAAAGAGATTTCTTTTTTTGACTGAAAATAGAAAGGTATAGAATATAATGTCTATTGAATAAAACATATAGAGTTTTATCAAAATAAAAATAAGAATAAAACATAGAGTAAAATGCAGCATTTAAGACTAATTATGCAGGTTCTTTGTCAAAAGGACTTTTAACTACAAGGGCTAAAATTGACACATTTTAAGAAACGAGAGATCAAAATAAGGCAATTTTTTTTAGGGTCTAAAAGCGAAAATGTCCATATTGTGGGGACTAAAAACTTATATAAAATAATAACAATTTATTCTTTAGTTCAATTTCATTTATTTAGATTACAACTTTTATTCATGAAATTGTTCAGGGTATGGCTATAGTGATGCTAACAGCCTGGGTGCCACAATTTCATCCATCACCATGCTCACTTCAACAACAACAACTTGGTTTATGTACTGGCCACACTAATTTCCAACTTGGTGTCTTACTTCTGGGATTTTTTTGGTTAGCCATAGGCACTGGTGGAATTGGTCCATGTAGCATTCCATTTGCCATTGACCAGTTTGACTTAACCACTATTGAAGGAAGACAAGGAGCAAGAAGTTTCTATAACTTATACTATGTCATACAAACTGTGCTCCTTTTAATCAATGTGACTCTTGTGGTTAAAATCCAAGATTCTTATAGTTGGACTATTGGTTTTGGATTGCCTACTTTGTTTATGCTCATTGCAATTGTCTTTTACTTTGCTGGTATTAAAGTTTATGCCTATGTTGAGCCTGAGGGAAGTATATTTTCAAGGATAGCTCAAGTGGTAGTCGCGGCGAAACACAAGCGTCACCTTCATCTTCCTGTTGAAGGGGACATGGGGGGAGCTTTCTATGACCCTCCGCTTGAGAAAGAAATCGAATCAAAGTTGCCTCTTACAAATGAGTTCAGGTGAGTAGTATTTTTATGGCAAAATTACAGCAGAAGACCTTTAAGTTATTTATTTGTAACAAGTTGGCCCTTTAAGTTTTTTATGTAACAAATAGGCCCTTTTAGTGATTACTCTAGCTTATGTTTTTTGATGTAATGTTACTTTATATAATGTGATTACTCTAGCTTATGTATTTTGATGCAACAAAGCATATTTTGGTGTATTTTGATGTAATTAACGATATGATATTTTACTAAAAGGGCTAGCGGTGTCAACGTTAGGTAACTTAAAGGGCCTATTTGTTACAAAAAAAACTTAAAGGGCCAACTTGTTACAAATAAATAACTTAAAGGTCCTCTGGTGTAATTTTGCCTATTTTTATTATGCAAAGAGAATAAAATGATAAAGATATATTGATCTAGGGTTTTTAAAAATGGCCTAGTAGGGTTTTAAAAAATGACCTGCGATTGAGGTTGTAACCTCAAGGTTTTCGGTGTCATTACGACTGCAATGCAATTGCAATTTTGACTATCAGCTACGTTTGACCGTAGTTCTCTACATTATCTAAAATCACGAGTGTGATTCTAAATTACGGTTGTGGTTGTGGTTGTAGTTACAATTTTATGTTATGTTTTGATCTTTTTTATTGCGAAAAAATGTTACCAAATGCATAGGAAATTGTAGTCGCAATGTAGTTGTAGAGGCTTCCATTCTTTCATATTTGCAATCGCAATTGTGGTTGTAGACCTCAACCTAGAACTATGATCGCATTGCAACTGTGATTGCTACGAGGATTTAAAACCTTAAATTGACTTATGTATTTTGCGCCTGATTTTTCTTTCTCTAGGTGCTTCAACAAAGCAGCACTTTTAGTGGAGAATGAACTAAATGATGATGGGTCAAGGAGTGATCCTTGGAGACTATGTAGCATCCAACAAGTTGAAGAGTTAAAATGCTTACTTAAACTCATGCCAATATGGTTAACAGGCATCATATCCTACATTCCAACAGGACAATTAGCAATCTTTTCAATGTCACAAGCCATGAAAATGGATAGGCACATGGGACACAGCTTTGAGATACCTCCTGGCTGGATGATCATCGTAACAATGCTATCAATAGCTATAGTCATTCCATTTTACGATCGAATCCTTTCGCCCACACTCGCGAAATTCACTAAGCAAGAAGAAGGATTAACAACCCTTCAAAGGATTGGCCTTGGACATGCTTTTGGAATTCTAACAATGGTAATTGCAGGGTTAGTGGAATATCAAAGAAGGACTTCTTCAATTTCTGGGGTTGTACCAATGTCCATAATGTGGCTAGCTCCTCAATTTGTTATTCTAGCCTTTAACCAAGCTTTCAATGTTGTTGGACATACAGAGTTTTTCAATAAGGAATCTCCAGATAAAATGAGAAGTATAGGTAATTCTTTGCTTTCCCTTCAAAATGCTGCTGCTAGTAACATTAGTAGCTTAATGGTGAACATCATTCATAGTTTTAGTGCAAAGAAAGGTCAAGCTGATTGGCTGGACAGTGATATCAATAAGGGAAGATTGGAATACTTTTATTACATCATTGCTGGATTGGGAGTGTTGAATTTGGGGTGTTTCATGTTTTGTGCATGTCACTATAGATACAAGACCTTTTTAAAGTACTAGAGGGCATACATTAATTTGTCAGCAAAAATCAGTGCTTCTCTAATAAAGGAAAAGATTGTACTAGGGTACAAATATTTGTGCCTAGCTAAATTATATCAAATTAGAATATACTTCTCTTGAGTGGTTTTGTTATTGAGCAATAAGTACATTTATCTTACAATTAGAATATGGAATTTTCTTTTTTCTATGATGGCAAGGTTTCATGTCTTTGCAATTGATTCAAACAGATGCAAAAATTGAGTTATATGATCTTTCTGGCAAGGTTTTGCACAACATCATTTGCTCAAAGTAGTTACATTCTTCCATGTAAAAGATTTGACCATATAGTAGATAAAGAGAAAAATGAGATCAACAAAGTTTGAGGAGGAACTGGTGGATTGGATTTCAAATTCTAGTTACCAATTTTTGGAGGCATTACTTGAAATCATAAGTCATAAGTAATATAAATCATTAGTTTGTCCACATAGGCTTACAACTAGGACCAATCAGAAAAAGCCACACACATCTCCAAATAAATACGTGGCATCCACCTCAGCTTTTATTGAAAATTAATTTCGAAATATATCTCAAAAATGAAAAATCACGGGATCGAACCCCCTTCCTCACACTCACACCTTCCAACACTAACCATTTGAGCAACTACGTTTTGTTGTAATTGAAGCGTATTATATAATATTTAACTTTTTTTTTCTTTTATTTCTATCAAAACCTATTACCTACTAATTATATTTATTTATATGTATTTTAATACTTATATATTACATTTATATATCATATTTATTTGACATCTAATATTTTGTATCACTTTCCATAGATTTTAGATTCTATATATTTATTAACTAGAATGTTATTAAATATGAGTAATTTTATTGATTTTCAAATTTGTTTTTAATTCAAAATTATATTAAATTTAAAAATATTGACTTATAATATCTTACATTTTTCTAATTCTCATATTAATTTAATACCAAATTTATTGATATTGGGTCATGCGGGTCAATTAGTAACCCCTTGGTTCGACCATTGACCCAATGACCCAGTGACCTGCTCGGGTCGATCACCGGGTCGGTTTTAATAACATTGATTGCAGCTGACTGTTTCAAAAAAAGAAAGACAAGTAATGAATACAATGCTAATTTTGTGGATCCAGTAATGAATACAATGCTAATTTTGTGGATCCAATCTTTCTCTCGACAATCTGTCTTCATCTCTCATTCGCACATTCCTCTTCCTTCTTTTTCTCTCATTTTCTATCTCAAAATTTCAATATTTTTTTGATGAACTACAAAAGTTTGTCCTTCATCTCTTCTTTCATCTTGATCAACTCAAAACGGAAAGCAACGAAAGAAGAAAATCAGAAGAAACAGAGCACTGCATTTCTCTCTCTCCATGGACCATCACTCCTTCTATCTTCCTTCGTTAGGGTTTCGTTTTTCCCTAAATTTCTGAAGAATTTCCTTCATTATCATCATAACAAAGTTGGCCACGATACTGTGTCAAGGATGAAGAACGATATTCGCCACTTCCACCGCCACAAGACGCCGACGTTCTAAACCACCACAACTTCTTCAGCACCTTACCGTGATTTGTTTTTGATTCTATTTCTTCTGTTGTAAAGTTTGTCTTTTTATCATGTCAAACTAAATGGGTTTTCTTTGCTTTTGCTTGGTAATATTTTTATTCTTTGAAGTTTTTGAAATTTTCTTCAATCATGTTCAAATGGTTTTTTCACATTCGGCTTCTGTGATCATAAAGCTTTAGAGGAATTTTGGCAGTGCAGTATCTTTATGGCTAAAAAGATTCAGCTTTTGAAATCATAACATTGTTTTGGAGTACTTCCTAAGTTTATCAATTTTGTAATCATCTCATTTCAATAAATAGATTGAAGACTATGCCTACAATATAGTCAACCTTCATAGTGAGAAATTAAGGATATAGTTGTTATTACGTTTGTATTGTAGATAGGTATACTCCCCAATATATATAATCAGACCCAGAATAGCAGATGTAGAAAATAGTGAGATATTGCTATAATAGTAACAAAAATGTGTTGATGCAACGATGAAGGTACACCTATGGTTGTCCGGTTACGGAAGTGTTATTCCTGTTTTGATCACTGTTGTAGCTTTGAAAATCCTTTCGGCCGGAACCACTATCGAGAGAAGATGGAGACTATCAGAAGCACAAGAGCAACAAGGTAGCCGGGTTGTTACAACATAGGTGCTGAACCTGTTTTTGGTTCATTCCGTAAGGATTCTTATAACTGTATATTGGTTTTCCCCATTCTTTTCAACTTTAAATTTTTTATTCTGTTTACCAATATTCTGTCTTTTGCATTGCACTTTCATTTTAGTACATGTTGGGGTTGCAAAATATAAAACTAGAATTCAATTTTATGTTTCATTTGTGCTCACATGGCATTCAACTTGCTTTAAGTAGTAATTTTGGGTTCGTGTAAGTAACTACTAAGCAATGATGGATAGGATATGGATAGAGTGAATACAATTATTCAAATCCAAACATTAAAATTATCATAAATAGTAGTGCAATTAGGATATTGTGAAGCCGTGTGTCATATATAAATTTATCTCAGGTTATTGTGAAGCTGTGTGTCATATATATGATATTGAATTTGCAACTTTTGTTCTGTTTAATCACGATGCAGTGAGCCTGATTGAAAAGTCTTGCTCAGAGCTTCTTGAATTCTCGGAGGAGCTTTTAGTGTTTTAAATAGGGATACTACTAAATATCCAACAATATCTAATACTTATTTATTGAATAATGTTGAATATAAATCCTATGGGTTTTCCTAGGAACATATCTGACCTCATTGGTAGGTTGTCTTCAAAGTTCATGTGAGGGACTCATCGAGAATATATTTGAGAAAACATTTCATGTTTGAGGGATTACGATTGATTAGGACTTGCTTAAAAAGTTCAAAGATAAATCAAATGTTGTTAAGGTGAAGCGTAAATCTTAATTTTCAATAGCGTTCATAGTTTTAAGCTAAGACTTTCCAACAAACCATAATCCATAACATTACTTACACTGTTAGAGACAATGTCTCGATCGTCAATGCAATAGGGTTTCGTGGATACAATTTCACAGTTTTCCCCAAGAGAGAAACCCTAAGATAAAATAAAATTTGAACTAATGGTTGTTTCTTTGCACAGTCACTATATCCCACTAAATTTGGGACTTCTCTCAAACCCTATCGCGTGATGTGAAAAGCGGTGCTGCTCTGTATTCCTTTTGTTTGCTCTCAATCTTTTTTTTTATCATCACTCTCAATCTTATTCCTAATAGTGAGTAATACTAATTAGATTGCAATAAATCGTTCCATATTTAGTTTTTTTTACAAAATTAGATTAGTCGCTGGCAAAGTTGTTGGATACTAACAATATGATAAAAAAACCTAATCTAATGCATCATTATGCTTTTATTGATTATTAAGTAAAATATTTATCATTCTCCAACTAATATTGTATATCACACGTATGATAAAAAAATTCTAATCTAATGCATCATTATGTTTTTATTTATTATTAAGTAAAATATTTACCATTCTCCAACTATTAATTATTTTTGTCAAAAAAAACTATTAATTATTCAGTCATAGATGTTACAATAGAATGAATATATAAGGTTTAATAAAAAACAAATATAATGTTCATATTAAAATAAAATATCATAAATTATTGTCAATTCTAGAAATTTTTTATACCTCATTAATTATGGAGCTTTATAGGCAAATAAGATATGGGAAATAAGTCCCTTTTAAAAAAGAAGATATGGGGAATAAGCATAGGGATGACAATGGGGCGGGGCGGGACCAGGGAGTACTTCCCCGCTCCCCGCCCCCCGCCCCCGCCTCCCATATTGTCCCCATCCCTATCCCCATTCCCCACTTCGGGGGAGTTTTCCTCCCCATCCCCATCCCCACGGTCCCCGCGGGGACCCTAAGAATTCATTTAAAGTTAGCAAAAGTAAGACTAAAAAACAAAAGTTTAACATTGAATATAAAAAAATATAAAATATAGTCTTAATTTGATATTTTAATATTTCAAAAGTTTAAAGATAAGACTAAAAATATAAAAATTAACATAATTTAATATTTTATTAATATTTTTATTTAAAATCACATATTAAAAGGCTAGAAAATCTATAACTTAGAATATAAGATATATATATATATATATATATATATATATATATATATATATATATATATATATAATAAGAACATTTATGTAATATATTCGGGGGCAAGGTCCCTGCGGGGCGGGGGATACGGACCCCATCCCCGAGTTGACTGCGGGGGGATTTTCTCCCCCATCCCCGTCCCCGCGGGGAAAAATTCCCTGCCCACGAGGCCCCAAGCGGGGCAATCCCGCGGGGATCCTCACTTGCGGGTAGAAATTGCCACTCCTAAATAAGCAATATTAATATTGATATACTAATTTCTTTTTGTATCTTGCTTTCAAACTTATAACATCAAATATTTTTGGTTTAATTACATTTTTGGTCCCCTATAATAGTTCATTCACGATTTTGGTCCCCCAGCCGAAATTGGTCAAACTAATGGTTGAAGTGGTACTAAGTTAAATGACGTGGCATCCCATGTTTGAGTGCCACATAAAATTTTTAATTAAAACATAATATTTTAATATAACAATTTGTTTTTTAAATAAGTAATAATAAACATCCCAATATTTGGTAATAAAGTATTTTTTAATCTACTTTTTTCCAACTTACTGACTCTCTTTCTCTGCGATGAAGGTTCGGAGATAGCAAAGCTTGGTGTTACTCAAGGTGGAAGTTTGATGAAGATTATGAGGAAGATCTTAGAGTAACCAAAGGATCTTTGTTATGTATACTTATGGATGGATGTATTGTTTCATCCTTCCCTCACAGTCTCACAATCGACTAAACGAGTGCTTTCTACCTGTACGTGGGAATCTCGATGGGGACTGCCCACAGTGGAGCGTGAATGGGGAATTTTTCCATGTGGAGACAGGGACGAGAGAGATAATTCCCCCAATGTCAACTCTGGGATGAGGATGGAGACGGGCAGGGACGGATCTATTAACAACTAATTGGGGGCACTTGCCCCCACTTAAAAAATTATTTTAGTTAGAAATATATATAACAAATTTATTTTGCCCCCATGAAAATATATGGGTTGACCCCATAAGATCATTTTTTAAAATTAAATGTAGAAATTTACAAGACATAAATTAAAGGCTAAAATGCTCTTGGGATCCCTTAACTTTATTTAAAGTAACGATTTATGTTTTTATTGTCCCAAATAAATCCTTTATCTATTAAATTTTGAGCAACGTTGCCCTTTTCCGTTAGCATCGTTTAACTCCGTTAAAACTGCCTATGTGTTAAAATCCATGTCATTCTTTATTATTTTTGTTTACTGACATGTTACCAATGGGTCACTATTTTACTTTTTATTTTATTTAAATAAAAAAACCATATTATTTTTTCCAGAATTCTTTCATCTCTTCTCTTCTATCTTCATCGGTCTTCATCTTCTTCTCTTTTCGTTCATCTCCTCTCTTCTCTCGTCATCTTCTTCTCTTCTCTCTTCATATTCTTTTCTCTTCTCTTTTCTCTCTTTATCTTCTATCCAAATTCAATTTGAGTTTCTGTTTGATTTCATTTTGGGTTTTAGGTTTGATTTTGATTTGGGTTTCTGTTTGATTTCATTTTGGGTTTCTGTTTGATTTCAATATTGATTTGGGTATCAGGTTCAATTTCAATTTGGGTTTCAAACCCAGAATTGTTTCAATTTCGATTTGTTTCAACCCCAAAATTTCAATTTCGGTTTGTGCTGTTGGGAAACGAAATTGAAACGAAAACGAAATTGAAAGAAACCCAGAATTTCTATTTCGATTTGTGCTGTTGGTGTTGTTTCAAATATCAAGATGCTATTGTTGTGTTGTTGTTGTGTTGCTGGAAACGAACAGGCATGAAGAAGAAGATGGAAACAAAATTGTTGTTAAAAATATTAATTAAAATTAAATAATGAGTCAGCACGCCACATAAGTATAATTAGAATAAAAAATATGACTCAAATAATGAGTAAGCACACCACATCAGCATAGTTAATTAACAGAGTTGGATGGGGGTTGACGGAAAAGGATTTATGTGCCAGAAATTTAAAAGATAAATGACTTATTTGGGACAAAAAAACATAAAAGACTGAATCGTTACTTTAAATAAAGTTAAGGGACCCCAAGAGCATTTTAGCCTAAATTAAAAATTTTACCTTTTTAGCTATGTAAATAGTAGAAATTTTGATATATTAGATTTTTTTTAATGAAATTATGTATTTTTGTAAAAATTTATAATATTATTTTATACACTATTTTTTTGCCCCCACGGATAAAATTTTCTGGATCCGTCACTGGGGACGGGGACCATTCCGCTGTCCGAGTACATTATATGTGTTTTTTAATTAAAAATATTAATAAAAAATAAAAATGTGCTAACTGTTATCTTTTATTCTTAATTTTATTTTTTGAATAACAATAAATAAAAAAAGGACTAAATTTTATATTAAAATATTAAACTATGATTTTTTAGTTTAACTATAATATTTTTTAGTATACAATCTAATCTAATAAACGTGTTCTACTAAAATTTGTCATGGTGGGTTTATTTTCTAAGGTGTCCAAAGTAGTCAATTTTTTTTGACATAATATACGTAACATTCAACTGCCTCTTTTTTAATCCCCAAACAATAATTTCAAAATTTAAGTTAAAAGGAAATGTATACCCGTGCTGGCACGGGTGATACATACTAGTTTTATACATATGAATTGTTAGAATTTCCTAGATTTGTAAATTTTAACTTTTATTTATTGTTACATTTGATTTTATCAAATAGGTTGAATGATTGAATTTTCAATGCAAATTAAATCAATAGTTTGTGTTCAACTATTGGGAGTTCAATTATGGAAGAGGGTTTAAAAGAATTGGTTGGACAACCCATAACAACAAGATGCATTTTCTTTTCGGAAGTCTAGAAATAAGAACTTTACAATTAAGTGTGCTTTGCTTGAAGCACTTGTAGGATAGTTGACCTTCTAAAAGTTAGAAAGCGTCTTGTCAAAAAGTTAGAAAGCGTGTGAGTGAGGAGAAAATACATACGCTAAAAAGACTCGTATTAATTTTTATAGAGATTCAACAATTCTAAAAGCAGTCTGGATCCTTATATCTAACAACTAGACTTATATATCTAAGAGCACTTGGATGAGATGGTACGGGTCTCTTTCTGCTTAATCAATGTCATGTGTTCGAATCTAGCTAGCCTTGGGCATGCAGTAGTATTAAATCTCTTGAGGAAGAACTTTGCCGCCCATTCTGGTCCTACCCAGCTCGAGAAATTAGTCTTCGCAGTTGTGCACAAAAAATACTCGACTTATAAAAAAAACATCTAGACTTGTGTAAAAAAACTAACTACTCAAAGATATTTTGTCCAGTCCACTAACGAGTGCTTTTCTAGGTCATCTTCACGCGAACTCATGCATAACTTATTTAGATCTAGGAAAGAGGTTATCGTCGGTGGAATGGGTCGGAGATAAAAAGAAAGACAATTTAGGAGATTTGATCACTTCAAAAAAGCTTGATTTTTTTTTTGTGTTGTTGAAAGAGACGATGAAAAGGATAATAGATCTTCCATTAGGGTGAGATGGATAAGTAGGGAAAAAACTAGAGTACCCCCAAATATGTAGGTTTTATCTTTTTTTTTTCTTTTTCTTTTCATTTTCATTTTATTGTTTTTCTTTCTTTTCCTTTAACTATTTATAGAATTTATGGAATATATAGTTATTTATTTAAAATAAGAAAATATATAAAAGGGCCGGAAAAAATTTAGGCTTAAATGCACTTTTGGTCCCCCTGTTTTGATCATTGTGCAATTTTGATCCCTCTATTTTATTTTGGGCAATTTTGGTCCCCATATTTTACAAAATTGTGCAATGTTGATCAAATTGGAATTTCAAACTCTAAGATGTTGTTGATGTGCCAATATTTTAAGGGTTAAATATGTTTTTGGTCCTTATAAATATAGCGAATTTTGTTTTTAGTCCCTATAAAAATATTCGGGCACTTTTAGTCCCTACATTATTTTCCGTTTGCACTTTTAGTCCCTGCCGTTAGTTTTCACTAACGGCGTTGACGTGTCAATGGTTATGTCGCAATTTTTAATGGAAAAAGAGGATTTGATAGATTGAAGATGACTGAAGAAGGAAGAAGATCAGCGAAGAGGATTTGATCCGGTTTTTAGTTTTTAATTTTAGCTTTTAGGTTTGGTTTTTATTTATTTTCCAGTGTGTAATTATTTGGTAGGAATTTAATGACATGAAATCCAACATAGTAACACCCATTGACACATAGCCATTGACACGTCAGCCTTGTTAGTGAAAACTAACGGCAGGGACTAAAAGTGCAAACGGAAAATAATGTAGGGACTAAAAGTGCCCAAAATATTTTATAGGGACTAAAAACAAAATTCGCTATATTTATACGGACCAAAAACATATTTAACCCATATTTTAATTGACATGACAATTAACTAAGCATTTTTTGGTAATTAATTGACTAAGCCTCGTATGCATGCCACTTTTATTTCTCTTATTAAAAAATATTTACTTTAATTTTATAAATATTTATTTAAAATATTGAGCTTTGCATTTGTTATGGAGTGATTCCAATTTAAATACATCATGGATTAACCATGGAAAAATTAGATTAACCTTGCATTTGTGGCTTTGTAAAATATAAAATTTAATTATTTCTTGACAAAAAAATTAATTATTCAATAATTTAAGCCATATAAAAATTATTTAATTATTTTAAATAAACATTTTATAAAATATAAAATTAAAGTAAATGTTTTTATTAAAGAAATGAAGTGGCATGCCAATAAAGCTTAGTCAATTGCCATGTCAATCAAAATATTGACACATCAACATTTTAGAATTTGAAAATTCAATTTGATCAACATTGTACGATTTTGTAAAATAGGGTGACAAAAATTGCTCATAATAAAATAGAGGGATTAAAATTGCAAAATGAGTAAAATAGGGGGACCAAAAACGCCTTTAAGCCAAAAATTTATTAAGGTAAGACAATAGGAAATGGAATGTCCATATTAAGGTTTAAATAATTCTTCCATGGGTAGGGTGGATATACCCCCATGTTTTGTTTCTTTTCTTGTCTAATTTTGATTTTTTTTTTTAATAAAGTTACGATGTGCATCTCATTTTTTTCTTCAAATATAGATAATGACTGTGTGGTGCTTCCCAAAGCTATTTCAGTGTGTTTTCTTGCTTTGATCCCCAAAACTCTTCACCCTCAAGGTCTTAGAGAATATCGTCTGAGTTACCTAATTAGGTGTTATTATAAGATTTTGGCTAAAGTGATGGCAAGCAGATTGAAGAAGGTCCTTCCTGGGGTTATTTCATCTTGTCAATCCGCATTTCTCCCAAGTACACAGATCCTTGATGAGGTGTTAGTTGTCAATGACATTGTGGACTTAACCAAAAGATCGAAGAAAGAATGTATGTTGTTCAAGGTCGATTTTGAAAAAGCATACGACTCGATTTCTTAAGGCTTCTTGGAATACATGATGGGTCGAATGGGTTTTGAGATGAAGTGGACTCGGTGGATTAGAGGGTGTTTGCACAACTCTTCTATGTCAGTGCTTGTCAACGAGAATCCTACAGAGGATTTCTTAATGTGTAAGGGCTTAAAACAAGGGGATCCCTGGTCTATGTTTTTGTTTCTTATTGTAGTTGAGGGCCTCACAAGGTTGCTTCATAAGGCCGTCAACGTTGGTGATTTTGCAGGTTTCTAAGTTGATCATAGTCTTAGCTTCTCTTTGCTCCAGTTCGCAGACGATACTACTTTGGCATGTGTAGGGTCATGTGACAATTTATGGAGCATCAAGATAATTTTTAGGAGTTTCAAACTCGTGCCGGGTTTGAAGGTGAATTTTCACTAAAGTAATATGTATGGCATTAACATGAGAGAGGACTTCTTGGAAGTGGCAACAACATTTTTATCTTGTAGTTCTACGTCTAATATTCCATTTAAGTTTTTGGACATCCGTGTGGGAACGAACCCTTGGCGCAAGAGAACTTGGTTGCTGGTTCTAGATTCATTTTGAAAACACATCTCTTTGTGGCATGTTCGTCTATTGTCAATAGGGGAAGAGTTACTTATATTAACTCAGTACTCTATAGCATGCCTTTGTACACGTTTTCTTTTTACAAGGCTCCGAAGGTTGTTATTCCGGAATTGATCAAGTTCCAGAGGTGGCTTGGGTGGCCTGGGATAAGGTGTGTGCGATAAGAAAGAAGGAGGTCTTGCGAATGAATCTTGCTATTCCGATCAAGGTGGGGGTTTTTGGTTGGAGATTACTGCTTGGTAAACTTCCAACTCGGGACACGTTGGTATCAAGGGGCATTATCTCGAACCCCCTTACGAGACTTATTGTCCTCTATGGTTTGATAACGATGAATCTATTTATCATCTTTTTCAGGTGTAGGTGTTCTAAGCTTGTGTAGGACGATATCCGAGGTTAGTTGGGTTTCTCAATGGCTCCATTCCTCGATGTGTCTGGCCAGTTGGCAGGCCCTGTGCACCTCCGGCCATATGGTTTGGGACTCTAGTCCAATAAATCCCATAGAGTTAATTTTTTGATCTGGGTAGCAACTCTTTGGATCCATAGGAACAATGCGGTTTTTAGAGGAATTGTTTTTATTCTCAGGCAGTCGGGCTGTAGTTCATCGTGTCAAGTCTGTGTCTTGGAAGTGGTTCATCAGTTCAATGGGTAGTTCTTTTGGTTCTTCGACCGTAGAGTGGTGGGAAAGTATTATTGGATGTTTGATCTCTTTGTAGTAGGCGCTTTGCTCCGGTCTTCTTGGTTTTTTTTTGTTATTGTTGTTGGATGTTGCGGTCGATGGTTGTTACTGTGTCGTTGTTTTTTGTTGTCGCGGATGTTGCTGTCGTTGGTCGTAGCATTGTTGATGGTTATTGTAGCTATTGTAGGTCCATTGTGTTGTTCTTGCTGGTTGTTGTTGTTTACTATTGTGTTGTCGATTGTTTTTTAGGCTATCGTTTTTTAACATTGTTGTTGTTGTTGTTGTTGTCGTCGTCGTCTACCAATGTAATTAGCTTTGTTGCCTTGTTCTCTTTGGGTACTCTTTTTCCTCCTTCAGTCTTTTTCCCACAGGTTTTGGCTTAGAGAGATTTTAACGTGGTCTCAAGGTAAATGTACGGGTTGGAGTACCCGTTATAATCCCATTAATACAATCATTTGCTTATAAAAAGCCATTGTCCCGATGTCATTATTATGATGTTTTAATTTTGCATATCATTTTGTCTTTAAGAAATTATTGAAGATGAACATTTGTAAATAAAAAGATGTCGAATACGTTTGTTTTGTTTCCACACAAGTGTAAATTAGAGTTTTTATGTAGTTAAAAATGAGGTTTTCAAGTTGGTACGCGATTTGGATTATCGGAGAGCAGAATGTGGAAACTGTTTAAGTTGGTCGTAAAATTGATATAAAAGGCAAATTTTAAATGAATTTTTTGGATGGCTGATTTTAAAATTGCTTTAAAACAATGATTTTGACTTTACAAAAGGTGTTCTAACCTAATTTTTTTAATAACTGACTTAAAATGGCCTTAAAAATACATTTAAAAATGATTATGTGGAAGACGGCTTTAAAAGGTTGTATTTTTTAATATGTATTAATGATGTATTATTTTTAAGTTTTTGCACATAGCCACAGTAGAGAGTCTGAGCGTGATGACTTGAAAACTGCAATGTGATTAGAGAAGTGCTAACAACACTCTTTTTTACACACTCTTTCCAAAACTCACATTATGATTGATTAAAGTTCATGTGAGGCCCACCATTTTGGAAATGTGATCACCCATTAATGTAGTGGGGTCACATGAATTTTAACCAATCATAACACGAGTATTGAATAGAGTTTATAAAAGAGTGTTGTTAGCATAACGCAGATGGGTCGGGTAAACGTATCCAAAACCGCAAAAGCATGATCATTTTAAGCTAATAAATTCCATAGCTAGGAAAGCATGATGGGTGTCGTTAGCGGAACCAATGGATAATGCATTGCAAGAAGATTTGTATGCCATCGTCATATACTCTTATTATCTACTTATTGAGAAAAAAACTGTCATATACATTTTCAGTAACACAATGTAAGTAAATTTAACCAATAAGGTTGGTCCAAGTGGTAACTGGACTTGTATCCCACCCCAAGGTCTCGGATTTAAATATGGGGTGTGGCAAAAACTCTGTTGGGAGGAGAGAACTACACGGGTCGGCAAAGCCGGGTACTCTTGGCCAATCAGGTTCCCCGACGTAAATTAGTCATCGGCAAAACCGGTGGAAACTGCGCACCAAAAACATGGTAACCAGAAAAAAAAATACAAGTAAATTTGAGCCCTTTAACTCATAAAAAATAGCATGTAAAAAAATTTATAACAAAATAATCAAATATGGACTTTCAAAATCCTATTTAATAATAGTATACCAAAAGCAAAAACAATATTTTTAAGTTTACTGAATAACTGATGTATCTGACTTATATTATCGACCAGATACACCAGTTATTCAAATGAACCTAAAATGTTTTTTTAGCTTATAAATAGATCCAGAGTAATACTTCTTCTAATGGTAAATATTTATTGTTGAATATGAAAAGTTAGAGACTTTCTCTAAAGCAATTAAATGAGATGAGTGATGATTTAGATAGTGAAGTTAAGTTTTAAACACATGCAAATAACTATGTATCTTAATAAGTTTGCAAGTAGTTCGTTAAAATGATTATACTACTCGATCTCTAAACTAGTATAAGCAAAACTAACCTACACACTTCTTAAGATATGTACTAATCCCAATCTTTGGTACTTTTGGCTTGTTGCACACAAATTAAGGTACAATTAATTTGTGTTAGCTAAGTACTAAAATACCCTATTTGTACTTGTTTTGAGATAATTGAAATTAGGGGTGGGCACAGGTACACTTTGACCCAACCCAACCTAAGCTACAAAATTTGGGTTGGTTCGAGTAAACGGGTTGGGTTGGTTTTAAATTAGGAAGACCCATCAAGTACGGGCTGGGTAGTGGGTCTGAAAATTTAGAACCCACTAAACCCAACCTAACTATTCCATTAGGATCTTACAAATACTAATTTTTGCGTGTGACCTTAATTGATAACTGAAGTTTAAGTGTAGAGAACTCTTAAATAAATTCCTAATTTCATTCAACCGAATTTCAATTTTTAAATTAATTTCATTCTTCCTTGAAAACATGTTAAAGAGAACTTAACTTAGTCTACCTTGAAAATTGATTCCGATGTAAAAATTAATCAAAGACTAAGTGCAAAGTAATTTTAAATATGTAGTTGAATGTGACTTATAGTTTTTGCTGTTATGCAAAGTACTTTCATTAGCCTTAATCTAAGGCATACTATCCTTTCTTTCTTTTTTTGACCAAAAAAACTGTTGAATGACCCAAAAGAATCCTTTTTCTTTTGCTGTTATTTTTTATACTTGAAAAAGATATATTACTAATGAACCTAATACCCAACCTGACCCAACCCATTTGAGATTGGGTTGGGTTGGTTTGGGTCACACGAAGATTTGGGTCTAACTTTTCTGAACCCAATTCATAAGTATTTGATTGGGTTGGGTGTTTAAACGCATCAAAACCCACCAAACCCACCTAACGCCCACCCCTAATTGAAATTACAATAAAAGAGTTAATTAATAGTTGTCGTCTTGGGTCTTTAAATGATTCAATAAATATAAAAGATATACTTGTAAAAGTTTAGTGAATTGTACATTGGGGTTTTAAAAGTACTATTGTTTTGTGACAAAAATAAAAGGCCAAAAGTAACAAAGTGGTGGATAGCGGATAAGTTATTTGTATGTGTTTTTATAACAAAACAATCAAATATCGACTCTCAAAATCCTATTTAGGCTCTGCTTGGCAAAGAGTAGTGAATAGCGGTTAAGCTAGAGGATAAGCTAGCGGATAGCGAATAAGCTAGCTTATAGCGGACGAGGTAGCGAATAAGCTAGTAGATTGGTAAAATTACGTAAATAGACATCTGTAATTAATGCTTAAAAATGAGAGAGAAATTCATTTAATGAAGGATAAATGAGTAATATAATTAAAGTAGTGAGGCTAAAATTGAGAGAAAAAATGAAATGCTATAAGATATAAGCTCAAGCGCTACTTCAAGTAGTGTTTCAAAAAACGATATAAACTACTGAAAAAACCCTAAAAGCTGGTCATGCCAAACACATACAACTAGTTGATCTGCTATAAGCTAGAAGACCAGCTTTGCCAAACAGAGCCTTAATAATAGTATACCAAAAGCAAAAAAAATATCTTTTAGTTCATAGAATAACTGATGTATCTGACTTATATTATCGACCAAATACATCAGTTATTAAATGAACCTAAAATGTTTTTTAGCTTATAAATAGATCCAACGTAATACTTCTTTTAATGGTAAATATTTAATGTTGAATATGAAAAGTTAGTGACTTTCTCTAAAGCAATTAAATGAGATGAATGATAATTTAGATTAAGTTTTAAATGAAATTTACAAAAATACATGCAAATAACTATGTATCTTAATAAGTTTGCAAGTTGTTAGTTGAAATGATTATACTACTCGATCTCTAATGAATTACTAGTATAAACAAAACTTATCTACACGCTTCTTAAGATAAGTACTAATGTCAATCTTTGGTACTTTGGGCTTGTTACACACATAATAGAAATCAAATTAAAAGAGTTAATAGTTGTTGCATTGGATCTTTAAATGATTCAATAAATATAAAAAGTATACTTGTAAAAGTTTAGTGAATGGTAAATTGGAGTATTAAAGTACTATTGTTTTGTGACAAAAATAAAAGGCCAAAAGTACCAAAGATTTGGAAAGAAGCGATTAGTTATTTGTATGCGTTTTTATAAGTCTTGTTTAAAATTTAACTTCGGCTTTGTATCGTAAAAAGTAGCGGATATTAGATAAGCGAATAACGGATAGCCGACAAGCTAGATGATAGCAAATAATTTGTTGGTAAAAATAACGATTAACAAAGCTGATAAATGTAAAATGACATGAAAGGATATTTAATTAATGACTAATTTAGTTAATGATGACAATGTTTAATGAGGTAAGAGAAGTAATTTAAGAAAAATAGTAGTGATAAGAATGCCAAAAAAAAGTGAGATGCTATATGCCATTCACTCAAACGCTACTTGAAATAGCGTTTAAAAAAACGTTTAAACACTAGTGCTTACTAGGCCTGGACAACGGGCGGTTTCGGGCCCAAAACCACCAATCGAATCAAAACCACGGTTCCAAAACACCATCCCACTTCCGCCCAAATTTCTTCTCGGATGGTGCGGGTTCGGTTTGGCGGGTTTGGCGGATTTTGCGGGTGGGTACATGCGGTTTACTGAGAGAGAAAAACAAAAGACTAGGGAAGGAGATGAAAAGCTTACCAAAGGGAGATTTTTCAAAAAAACCAGAGAGAAAGATGGAGCAACCGGCGCGAGGTAGAAGAAGAAGAGAATCTCTCTCTCTCTCTCTCTCTCTCTTTTGTCAAATAGTAATAAATAATAGGCTTAAATATGTATTCTGTCCTGCAAATATCAACATAATCCAATTATACCTTTGTAAAAATAAAAACTTTAAAATTACCCGTGCAAATATAAATCGCTTACAGTTATGACCCTCGGTCAGCTTCCCATTCAAAAAAATTATTTAAATAAGGTTTAAATATATGTTCTGTCCCTGTAAATATCACCATAATCCAGTTATGCCCCTGCAAATATCAGCATAATAGAAAAATTAAAGATTTTGACAGGGGCATAACTGGATTATAGTGATATTTAGAGGGGCATAACTGGATTATGGTGATATTTGCAGGGGTAAAACATATATTTAAACCTTATTTAAATTATTTTTTTGGATGAGAAACTGACCGAGGGGCATAACCGTAAGCGATTTATATTTGCAAGGGTAATTTTAAAGTTTTTCTTTTACAGGGGTATAACTGGATTGTGGTGATATTTACGGAGGCAAAACATATATTTAAACCTAAATAATAAGATATTATTTTATCAAATAGTAATAATATATTTTAAAATAACATGGCTGTAACCACAGTGCCCAGTTTTTCACTTTTTCTAGTACTATATTTAAATTAAAGCTGCGCACGTTTTGCAGCTGACACACGCATAAGAGAGAGATACTTTTTACTGTTGGTTAACGCGCCTGCTCACGTCTGTATTATATTATTTTTTATGACATATCTGTATTTCGGGCGGGCTCGGGTACCGACGGGGAGAGAAACTGGACCTGCATCTGCCCAGCCTAACTCGTGCTTAACCTAGTTTTGGACCCGTTGAACCGATTGGGCCGTTTGTAACCGCCCACTGCAGCCCATTTACTTCGGTTTTGTGGTTTATGGGTCGGTTGCATTATTTTGCCCAGGCTTACTTACCAACTACCTTTCGTCTCTTGTAAAAAAATTATCTTTCATCTCATTTAATTGATAAAGAAAAAGTTTCTAACTTTTAATGTTTGCATTAAATATTCATAATTAAATGGATATTTTTAGTATAGTACTATTAAATAGGTTTAAAAAAATCAATTTTTGCTTATATTTCAATAGGAGTTAAAGGGTCAAATTTACTTATTTAATGTGAAATAATGTTGACTTTTTTTCCTTTCGTATACGGGGTGTTTTAGTTAAAATGGTTATCTCACTTTGATTTTGATTGTCGTTTTACAATAACCATGAAATATTAAGTATATTTTAGTGAGATAATTTTTTCACTATTATATAGTATTTTTGAAAAATTATCTAGTTTTCTTTTCTTAATTATCAATTATTAAGAGAGAGCAAAAGAGCGAGTAACAAATGACAAATTAGGACAAATAATATACCAACTCTCATGAATTTTGAACTATTAATTACATTTAATAGTCTTCATACTACAACCTTAAACGTCAAATAAACGAAAACTAAAGAAGTAGTTTTTTATTTATTAAAGAAAAAAAGTAATTTGTTCGGAGTACTACTTTTGGTGTTATGAGTTTACCTATTTCATGACAATTTTTTTAAATAAAAACATAACAACTACTTTTGTTGTGATCTCTTTTTGACACTAACTTTTGTTGTGATCTAATCCCTTACTTATATGCAAAAATCAATAATGCATGCATTTCAGTTATATGCATCTTTTCGATAACTCCACAAGAAAGGAAGTAGACACTTAGTATAAGTATTTGATTTTATTTATTTAGGAGATTGGAAACTCTTGTTTAAAACTAATGGAGGTGTCGAAAAAGAGAAGCAACACAAGATCTTTCTGGTACTCATGCTGCAGGAATTGGAACTCAAAAAAGTCGCCAATTGAAGAAGATGGTTTGGATTCCTCAAAAGGAGGGGTAAAGGAAGAAAGGCCTGGATGGAAGGCCATTCCTTATATCTTAGGTCTCTATCTTGATTAACTACTATGAAAATGTACATGTATATATAATTTATTTTTATGGGATTTTTAATATATGGTGATGATTTTGAAGGAAATGAGACGATTGAGAGGATAGCAACATATGGAATGCAAGCGAATTTCATGGTGTATTTGTTGAAAGTGTTCAATTTGGGTCAGGTTACTGCTGCCAATGTTCTTAGCATAGCAATTGGAGTGAGCAATTTCATACCAATTATTGGTGCCACTATTGCTGATGCGTTTTTGGGCAAATTCAGAACCATTGCTTTGGCATCATTTGCAACACTTCTGGTATGCTTCCTTACATTGCTGTGAATTAAAACAAATCAATACATCGTTTGTTGCTTGCTTCAGATATCCAACTTTAATTAACCAATTTATAAATCAACTTTTATCCTTGGTTTGGAGCAATAGGACTTTATCCCGTTATTTCATTTCTTCAACTTACAAGTTCATAACATTAATTAAGGCAACTATTGCTGGCCTTGACTCTCAAGCAATATGAGACTTTCTGGTGTACTAGAATAGTAGCTCCTGAGTCAAGGCCAATGGGCTAAATGGCGCATGACTCCCCTATCTGGCCATCAATTGTTCTGATTGTCTGCTTTAGCATGTGAGCCTTTACAATTTGGTCATTTGTTAAAAGACGCCACAATGGGTTTAAGATGTGAGTGTTTATAAACTATCACTAGTCTTGATTCCCAAGCAATATGAAATTTTTGTGTGTACCATAAAAGTAGCCCCGAGTCAATGTCAATTGGCTAAAGGGCATGTGATGTGGCCCTTCTATCGGATGTGCAAATGTTCCGACATCGAGTCTCAACATCGTTTTCTGAGGTATTGTCTGCTTTAGAATTTGTGCCTTTACAATTTTGTCCTTTGTTAAAAGACGTCTCAATGGGTTAAGGATGTGAGTGTTTATAAACTACCAAGACCTTGATTCTCAAACAATGTGAGTCTTTTTAGTGAATTGAAATAATAGCCCCCTAAACCAAGCCCAAGGGGCTAAAGGGCTCGTATCCCTTTATTTTTGAGGTTTGTCTGCTTTGGGATGTGAGCCTTCATGGTTTTTCTCATGGTTAAAAGACAACTAGGTAGGATAAGGATGTGTGTGTTTATTAATGCCCATTGACACTAATTCACAAGCAATGTGATACTCTTTGGCGTATCGACACAGTAGCCTCCACTCAAGGACAATGGGCTAAAAGGCCTATGTGCTCCCTCCTTGGGCGCCAGTCCTCTCTCAAGTCTTGACATCATTTTCGAAGGTATTGTTCGCGCCAGGTAGGGGTCCCACAAACCCTTTGGCCCCTTGACCTTCACCCGAGACTTCTGTTCTGGTACGCCAAAAAGTCTCATATCACTTGGGTATCAAGGCAAGCAGTAGTTTGTAAACGCCCACCGCGAGACACCTTTTAACTAAGGACGCTAAAGATCTGCGATAAATGACTCGTGTAACACACATTAAATAGGTTCCAGCTAGGCTCCTTCTCCCTCAGATCGTGCTTTGATGTCAACCAAAGTCATAACACATCTACATCGCCATCATACCAGTGTCAAAATAAAACCGAAATCCTTACTCCACGATGTTGTCGGCTTGGGAGACAACTTTTCTAGACTGGGCTATATAAGTAAAAAAATTATCAAAAAGTAACTGTAAAAGAAATTATTAAAAAAAATAACTTGTAAAAAAGATAACAAGTAAAAGAAATCATTAAAAAGATAACTTATCAATTATTTCAAAAATTAAATTAAAATATGATGTGGCAAAGTTAAAGTATTTGACATTCTATTTGTTATTACTATAATAAAATTGACCTGACATGTTTTCTCTTTTAAAGAGGAATCGTGTTTCTAACCAGTTGACTAAGATAGATTTGGTCATTATTAGGTGTAGGTCATTGTTAGTTATTTGGGATCTTAGAATTTTTTTTGGTGAATAGGGATCTTAGAATAAATTAACAAACCAACAAGCATATTTTTAGGAGAATTCTAGTTGACATATAGCAAATCAAAAAGAAAGAATGACAATGCGTGCGTAGATCACTTAGCAAAGATTGGTGCTATATAAAAATTATTCTTAGCAATGTTGGGTCGATTTTGCTTCTCCTTCCCCGGGCTTCGACCTCCACCTCCTAGTTGATGCTAGTGGTGTTGATTTCTTGAGGATTTAGTTTGTGTTTTCCTTTTTGTTTTCATTTCGCCTTCTTGTATCCAAAAAATAAATAAAGGAATGACAAATATCCTATTATATGATGCCAATGAGTACCCTCTAAAAAGGGTATTATAGTGTTTGTTCTTATACACGCATTTGAAAAAGTACTCAAATCCAGGTTTAATTGCGGAGCTTAACAAGATTTGTAGAGGGAAAACCGATTTTTTTTTTTTTTAAAATAAAATTTGTTAGTTATTATGTCTTAGTAGGAGATAAAGATATATAGAACCTTAGACCCTTGACTTCTTTAGCTCATTGACATCTGTTAACTAATTTTGACATCTGAATTTAACCATATAGCTATCAGTTATTGTATTATTGATTTTTAATTATATGGGTGAGCATAAATTAATCCTTTATTTTCTGGTTATTAATTAGGGAATTGTGATACTAACACTAACAGCTTGGTTACCACAATTTCATCCTCCAAGTTGCAAATCTCATGATCAACTACAACATTGTATCCCTCCAACAAGTACTCAGTTTGGCATCTTAATTTTGGGAATGTCCTGGTTGGCTATAGGAACAGGTGGAATAAGACCATGTGCTATTCCCTTTGCAATTGATCAATTTGACACAACTACCCTTGAAGGAAAAAAAGGAGTAAGCAGGTTCTATAATTGGTACTACACCACACAAACATTGGTCCTTTTGTTTAACACAACAGTGATAGTTTACTTACAAAACAAAAACTGGGTCCTGGGTTTTGGTATACTTGGTATTCTCATGTTATGTGCAGTGATCACATTTTTAGCAGGAAGAAGTGTTTATCTTTGTATTCCAGCTGAAGGGAGCATATTTTCTGGTATTGTAAGAGTGTTTGTTGCAGCTTATAAGAAACGTCACCTTCGAATTCCTGCATTGGAAGAGGGTGTTTACTATGATCCCCCATTAGAAGATGGCAAAGGAGTGAAGATGCCTTTATCTAAACAACTTAGGTAATGTACCTCAATCTCACATATGTGATTTCATTAGTTATGGTATATATGTTTGATTTAAGGTTATTTTTTCTTTCTGAAATAAATGTATTATTATCGATAAAATAGTTAATTTGAAGAAAATTCAGAATTTAATTGAAGTTTGATTTTACGTTGTTGGCTTTTGGATTTAAATTAATTGAATTGTAAAAATGGATTTGGTTAAAAGTGACTTGCATATAAATTAATTTATGTTTGAATACATTCATATAGTCAACAGTAATTTTTAAAATAAAATTGATTTCACTTCATCAAGTTAGCCCAAGGGAAATACTGTAGGTCTTTACCTTAGGCCCACCAGAAAAATGGGCCCTCTTCAAATAAAATTGACTTGGCCCATTCTTATGCCACACTCCCACTACGCTCCTACCCTTAGTCAAATTAGTTTAGTACACAAAATGCCCCTAAACTAAAAAAAATTCTCTTCCTCTTCGTTCCGTCCTATTTTTTCTGTACTTTCACTGGGTTCAGACCGTTCGGTATTATAATATCGAACTAGTATTGTATCTTTATACTGTGCGTTATAATATTTGACGTATTACAAGTTCGGTATCAAGATACTGAATCAGTACTGCATCTTAATACTGAACCATTACTGCATCTTAATACCATATGTGTTGTTTCAAAAAAAAATTAAGAAAAAATGCTCTGTGTTAAAATACCGAACTGGTTCAGTATCATAGTATCGGCCGTTATTTAAAAATCTAAAATTTAAGGCCTTGTGTAATAATATAGAACCAGTTCGATACTAAGGTGTCCAACTCAAACAAGATTCAGAAAAAGAAAATGTAGAATGATGGAGGAAGGAGGAGACTCGCCTGAGTAGAAGGTGGATAGAGGAGGGAGGAGAGGAAGAGAGCGAAAGAAGTGAGGCAGAGTGAAGGGGAGTGGGAATTGAACAAGGAGGGGAGTGTGGGAGTGGTAGGGATAGGGGTAATTTGTGAATATTAAAGGTAAAATATCATCATCTGAGGTCCTTAATGGAAGAAAAACAATCAAATATTACTCAAAATCAAGATCATGATTATAAAATCACTTTTACCTCTCAGAAAAGTGAATCCAAATATGTACTAAAAGATAAAGAAATTAAATGGTTGTCTCCTAAACATTGAAATCACTTTCTTTTTCTTTTAAGTTTTAAAAAAATCCTCCTCCTGGTCTAAAATAAATTAAGGAACAAACTTTTAACTACTTAAATGTCTGGAAAAAAAGCTGATTGATTTTTGCACAGGTGTTTAAACAAAGCAGCTATGATTCAAGACCAAGAACTTAATTCACAAGGCAGGGTCAAAAACACATGGAGACTTTGCAGCATTCAGCAAGTTGAAGAAGTGAAATGTTTAATTAAAATAATACCAATATGGGCTTCAGGTATCTTCAGCATGATCCCTATAGTACAACAAGGAACATTTCCAATATCACAAGCCTTAAAAATGGACAGACACATAGGACACTTTGAAATTCCAGCTGCATCATACAACTTAGTTTCCCTAATAACAATTGGTATATGGTTACCATGCTATGACTTTTTTCTTCAACCAGCTCTAGCAAAATACACAAAACAAGTTGAAGGGATAACAAGCCTTCAAAAAATTGTTATTGGTAACATTTTCTCAGTTCTTGTAATGGTAAGTGCTGGCATTGTAGAATGGAGAAGAAAGGTTATTATGGGTATTTCAGATGCACCTATGTCAGCTATGTGGTTAGCTCCTCAATATATGATGTTAGGGTTTTCTGAAGTGTTTACAACTATTGGGTATATTGAATTCTACAATAGTGAATCACCTGAGAAAATGAAAAGTATAGGGAATTCATTGCAATATCTTGTGACAGCATTTTCAACTTATGCTGGCATTTTGGTGATGAATGTTGTGCAAAAAGTGACTCAAAAGAAGGGTAGAAGTGGTTGGTTGAATGATGATATTAATGAGGGAAGATTGGATTACTATTACTTCCTCATATCTGTATTAGGTGCACTTAATCTTCTATACCTTTTCTTCTGTGTTAAACGATATCGTTACAAGGTCATACTCAAAGCAGAAGTTGTGGACACACCTTGAGGTCAGGTGTATCGTAAAACCTGTAATTTGATCAATAAATGCAAGAACTAGTTACCTTATATCATCATATTAGTAAATTATATGGTTAGTATATAGAATCAATGAATTATAGTCAGTGGCTCGGTGTGCAAATTTTTTTAAACACACACGTCGCTAAAAAATATATTTCGGATTTATGTGAAAAACATAAATCAGAATAGTAAAAATAATGTGGAGGGGTATTTTTAAATTTTAAGGGTAAAATGGGAAGTTTTGGGTTATGTGGGGGTATGGGGCCTAATGGTGGGAGTAGAAAAATCAAAGCCCATCATCTATTGTGAAAATTATACTTGATCTATTCGCCGAATAACAGTTTTTGTACCCCCACCATTATACCCTGTTCATACCTTGCTTAAGGATCAGAGTCCAAGATTAGCGGTTGGTAGGTGGAGTTTTGAAGTCGTCCTCTCCAATGTCAATGTCGGATGGATCTTCTTGGAATCGTCTACCCCCGAGCTTGGGCTCGGCGGGGTTGGTACCTGCAGACACTCCGATCCCAAAGTCATCTATCAGAAGACAATGACAGGTACAAATGAGCGAAGCATACCTGATTTCAGAGGTCGATGCTGTATTTATCGACGCTATAGGGGGTCGCCTTTTGCCTAGGCTGAGCTTGAGCTGTTGGATCAGCCTGTGTCCAATCCTAGTTGTTGAACTCGGCTCCGCCTATTCTTCCTTGTATTGGCCCTGACACAATGTTGGATTGGGTCAGTTTTGTGCGGATTGGGCTATTTGGCCCAGTCCGGAACAATTTCCTCCAAACTCGAGATCTGTCACGGTAGTGTAGCCTCGGCTTGAGTTGCAGAAAGTATCCAAGTTATTGCGAATCAACATACTGTTGAGGTCGGACTCGAGCTGAATTGTGCCTTTTTGGTGTTGGAATTTGTAATACCCTAGTATCTCTAGCATATATCAGAGATAACTTCCTGTTTCAGATATTGAACACAACTAAAAACTTTGATGAATAATCATCAAACAGTCACTGAAATCTCATTACATAAACATAAAATACTTAAATACTTAAGTAGTGGAAATGATTTACAACTTTTAACGAGTACAAGTCATATAATCGAAGGTACAAAGACAACAAGGAAAATAACATAAGCACTAAAACTGAATCTTCAACAACTTCATATGGCACACCACCTAGTCGTGCTTCTTCGCCTTAGCTTTTCCCTGTTTCTTTGTTAAAACCACAAATATAAAGAGTGAGATAAACATCTCAGTGAGTTCTACCGAGACCCCTTACTACACTTGCGATTCAGTTATGCTTCTTTTGTTCGTAGTCCAATTCTTGATAACTACGTAGAATCATCTTTTATTCTAGCACAACACCTTGAACCATTTTTCTTTTCTCCGGTTCGTGGTGAACCCAATTCGCTAACCTTGCGCTAGCGGGCAAACCTCATGGGGCCTAGATCGAGGGATCATGACTTCCCTCTCCTTAGTATTCTATCCTCTAGGGTCGTCACCCTCCTAAGTCTAATACGACTTATAATTATTGATACCTTTAATCATCAATTTAAGCATATTGAACTTATAGTTCGTTCATTGTCATGTTGTAACATTTTCGTACTCGTAAGTACTAACCTTATTTGTACAACAATATAACTTGGGGAATTTCACAATGCACAACTCAAACATAAGCGTTTTTCATGTTTACGGTTATTTTATAAATACATAATGTCAGAAAAAAATATTAGAATAGGTTTGGGATCCATCGGAGTAGCTTAAGGCATTTTTCAAGTTGAGAGACAGTGTTGGGCGCACGGTCCGTGCTCAATCACGCACAGTCTGTGCGTGTTTTTAAAATTTTTTAGCAACAAAACAGAGAGAGGCGCACGGTCCGTGCCATAGGGGCGCACGGTCCGTGTGCCTGCACCAGCACCCATTTTCGTTTTGTTTTCACCGTTTTACCTACTCGGTTCGATTCCATTCCGTATTCCGATCAATTTCCAACATAAAAACAGACAATTCCATCACAACAACAAGTCCAAACAACACAATAATAATATAAAACATCAATCACTCGTTCGTTCCGAGACACGTTAATTTGTAGTTTTCAAAAATTACAGTTTTCAACTTTAAAATTCACGCAACGACACCAAGTATCACGAAACAGTAACATGCAAGGACGAGTTTCAAAAATGAAATTTCTAAACGGAGTTAAACTCACCTCTTGTGATGAAAATCATAAACAACCACAAATCAACGAAGCTCACACCAATTCAACTACTCGAATGATCCCCAAATTCGACTCCTACGCTCCAACAAAACTCGAAATCGCTCCAAAGCTAACCCAAACAAAAACCACTACTCTAAAATTTCTTACCAACTGAAATGTGCTTGTTTGATAACCCTAGAACTTCCTTTCAATACCAAATGCACAAATGGACAATGATTGAGCTAGAATTCTTCCTTCACCCTCAAACTCGAAACTCAAAGGATAATGGAAGGAGACGATGAAGCTAGAAACTTTGAGTAAAAGTGATATCAATTTGATAGAGTAGAACAAATGGAGAAGATTGATGGTGGAATATCTCACATGCATGAAGAATTGCTCCCCTCTTCTCCTCCTTCTCTCACTCGCGGCTTCTCTCTCTCTCTCTCTCTCTCTCTCTCTCTCTCAATCTCTCTCTCTCTCTCTCTCTCTCTCTCTCTCTTTAATTTTCAAAATCTGATGTAAATGAGTGGGTGTGTGTGAGTTTGTGTTTCACGCTCTCATATAATTAGCAATTAAGTTAGCTATCATATATAATTAAATACGCTAAATTACTTAAATTAGCTAATCAGTTAAATATGATCTCTTTGCTAATTTTATTTAACGAAATTAGCCAAATTGGGGATGTTACAGAATTGATCTGGGGTTGCCTCCGCATTGGTGCCTTGGTCGTGGTGGCCTCAGATTCCTGAGATGTGACATGCGTCAGATAGTTGAATTGATGTGACGTTTGGTTGGACCGAGGTGTCTTGTCTTGATGACGTTTGATTGAAACAAGGCGCCTTGTTATGATGACTGCCTAGTTTTCAATGCCCAAGAATTTATTGCTTCAGGGAGGGGTGCGTCGTTTCACCTTCCAAGTCCAGGGCCCCTATAAATAAGAGTTGAAGCCCAGGGTTCTAATACCTTTGTCTTCTCTGAGAACCACCCGACCTTATGGAGAATTCCCCCGGCGTTAAGGACTTCAGATCTGCCGCAGTATTCCGGTGAGTCGATGTTGGATCTCCGGCGGAGACCTATTCAGATATTTATTCTGACCTCCGCTTTTTCTTCTTTCGAGGTTAGTTACTTTTCTTTTTCTTGCATTTATTTGTATCTAGTTGTCTTTTTCTGTCCCTACCGGGTCGTCGTACCCGAGCTCCCTTCCACCTTACGACGTGGAGGAAGTTAGTTAGTCTTGGCACCGTCCCCTTAGGGATCGAGCTAGTTCTTTTCGTAGGTTTCTGACCTGAGCTTTCTCCCCCGCAGGTAAATTAAGCGAAGACAATGGTTATCAAACGTTCCCGGTTTGTTGCCGCTAGAAAACCACTGTTGAAGAAGTCTGCCGACGAAAATCCAGTTCCAACGGATGATCAGATGTCAAACTCGGTGAGGTTGCAAGATATGGTCGAGGATAGCGTCTCTGCCTCGACCCCTTCGGTGGAGGAGTTGCCCCAAGGCCGAGCCCTTAGCTCAACTTGAGCCTGGTGTCCAAGTGATGGAGAAAGTTACATGATAAGAGTGTGAACCTAATCTTGATTGGATACCATCCAACAAGAGGTTATAAGATGTATTACCCAATGACAAACACAGTCACTATTAGCAGAGATGTGTTGGTGAAGGAGGAAGCCTGGGAATGGAATGGTGTGAGTGATTCTAGCACTTCAATTCCAGTACCACTAGTAGTAGAAAATCATGAAACTGAACCTGATGCAACAAATAATGATAATGAGCAGGTTAATGATGAAAATCCACCAGAGTTACAATCATAAGCAGATTCTGATGATGGTGAAGAAGAAAATGTAAGGCCAAGAAGAGTGAGACAGTTACCACAGAGACTAGCAGAGTTTGAGATGTTGTCTGATAATGTAGTGAGCAGTGAAAGTGAGCTCATTCAGTTTTCTCTTCTGGCTGATGCAAAACTACAGAGTTATAGAGATGCAATGAAGGAGAAGGTCAGGAAATTGGCTATGGAAGAGGAGCTAAAGTCAATTGAAAGGAGCAACACATGGAAACTAGTGAGGTTGCCATCAAATAAGAAGTCCATTGGGTTTAAATGGGTGTTCAAAATGAAGAGAAATCCTGATGGAAGCATATGTAGACACAAGGCTAGATTTGTAGCTAGAGGATTCTTGCAAAAGAAAGGTCTATATTATGAAGAGGTGGTTGCTCCGGTTGCTAGACGCGAAACAATAAAATTGGTCATTGCCTTGGCTTGTAGCAAGGGATGTTCACTGCTGCACTTAGATGTAAAGTCCGAATTTTAAAATGGACCTCTAGAGGAAGAGGTGTATGTCTCTCAGGTGCCTAGTTTTGAAGTAAATGGTAAAGAAAACTGAGCCTATAGGTTTTTCAAAGCTCTTTATGGGCTTAAACAAGCACCTCGTGCTTGGAACAAGAAAATTGATTCCTTCTTCATCCAAAATGGTTTCAAGAGATACAAGGTGGAACATGGAGTATATGTGAAACACAAGCAAAGTGAGATTGAAGTACTTATCTGTTTGTATGTGGATGATTTTCTGATTACAGGTGGTTCAATGGAGGAAATCAAGCAATTCAAGGACAGAATGCTCCATGAATTTGACATGACAGAATTAGGGAGGTTGTCATATTTCTTAGGAATGGAGCTAAAAGATGTGAAGGGTGGAATGGTATTGCATCAGTGTAGGTATGTAACAGAGGTACTGAAAAGATTTGATATGTATCATTACAACTCAGCAGTGACACCAACAGAACAGAATGTGAAGTTGCTGCAGGATGACTTAGAGGAAGACATAGATCCAACAATGTACAAACAGGTTGTTGGCTCACTGAGATGCCTCTGTCACAACAGCCCTGATATTGGGTTTGCAATGGGTTTGGTGAGCAGATTTATGACCAAGCTCGAGATGTCCCATTTCCTAGCTGCCAATAGGATAATGAGATATATCAAAGGAACGCTCAAATCTGGTTTATTTTTCCCTGAGAACATAGAACAGAATGAGCTACAACTGTGTGGATTTTCTAATAGTGATTGGTGTAGTGATAAGGTGAATAGAAGAAGCACAACTGGCTATGTATTCAGATTTTGAGGAGCAACTATTTCTTGGTGCTCCAAGAAACAACAAGTAGTGGCACTATCGTCTTTTAAAGCAGAGTATGTGGCAGGAGCAGTGACTGCTTGCCAAGCAATATGGCTCAACTCTTTGCTCCAAGAGCTGAAGCTAAATGTGAAGAAGCCAATCAAGTTGTGGATTGACAATACGTCTGCTATAAGCCTAGGCAAAAACCCGGTTTCACTCGGGTGAAGCAAGCATATAGAGACCAAGTTCCATTTTCTTAGAGAACAAGTGCAAAAGGAAATGATTGAAGTGTGTTATTGTTCAACACTTCAGCATCTTGCTGATGTGTTGACAAAGTCTGTGAAGACAGAACAGTTTGTTAAACTGGGGAACAAGTTGGGTGTAGTTATGTTTTAATTTTTTCTGGTGTACTTTGAATTAAGGGATAGTTTTGTAAGGGTAGATAATTCATAGGTTGACTTAGTCAGAGTTACCAGCTGTGTAGGTAACAGGTCAACTAGTTAGTTAGAATTCTGTTTTACTCTATTTCAGTTCAGGTGTAATAGATAGATTGTATAAGCACCAATTTCAGAGAAAATGAAAAGGTAATCAGTTTTTCACCAATTCTTTGTGAGTGCTTCATTCTCTTCTTTGAAACTCTCTCAATTCATATCTCCAATTGTGCCAAATGCACACTCTGTGCTAACAGTAGTCTCGTGCTCCTATATCTCTAGATGCAATTAAAAAATTAAAGACTACGTTGTTCTTAAGTTATTCATAATATTGTAGAATTTTTTCTTAGCTTTTCACTAGGATAAACCACTTCGATATAACTTCCTCAATATTAAATACAGCCAATACATAACCTATGCTAAATGAAAATTATTACAACCTATTTTTTCTTCATGATTTTTGTCTCATTCTGTTTTCACTATTACTAATTTCCTGTTTTCCTCTTTATTAGATATTTTTATTTATGAGTTGGACAAAATTAGGATATGAATCTTTGGGTTGGTTTTAAGGGAGGCATGGGTTGGGCTGGTTGGGTTCCATGTTTTTGATGTATTTAAAGATCCAACTTAATCAAATACTTTGGGTCGAATTAGATAAAATTAGAATAAAATTTTCATGTAACTCTAACCAACTCAGCCCGACTTTAAATGGGTTGGGTTGAGTAGTGGGTTCACTTGTAAAATAACCTTTTACCAGAAAAACGTGAATAATAATTAGAAAAATCGACTAAAATTAAATTATTGCTTTAAATAAACACAATGAGCTCATAAATCAAACCAAATATTAGAACTTTTCAATTCAATTCTCATTTATCATTAAGGTAATTAGAAATAGTATACATATAACTTAAGTTGTAGGCCAAAGTACAAGTATTGACTTTGTTATGACTTTCTCTAACAATTGCATTATATCTATTGTAATAGTCTTAGACTTTCGCGTGACATATGTAAGATCATATCTTTTATAAGTTGGGTTGGATTCAGTGGGTTCTCAATTTTTAAATTCAATATCCAACCTATACACTATGTGTTGTCTATTTTGAAACCAACTCAATTTCCCGAACCAACTCGTATTTTATGGGTTGAGTTAAATTAATTGTTATTCAGTGGTGGCCCTGAGCATGAGCGGCAGGGGGTGGTCGCCAAGGGGTTCATTTTTTTAGGGGCACCAAAATTTGTTGTATTTAGTAGTGTATACATATTTTTAAATAAAAATTTTAAGTTATTGAAATTATAATTACACACACAAACTTAGATCATTTTCCTAATCATATTGCAAACTTTTTGAAACTTACTTAAAACACGATTATTATCTTGATGGTGAAATTCTATTTGAAGAATTGGAAGTCATAATAGAGAAATGTTTTAACTGTTGAATTCAATCAAAATCAAGTTACATAATATGAATTCATTGAAGACAATTGATTGTTTTCATAGTGCATGCAGACATATAAAATAACATTAACTAGTATGCCGGAAAATCGATTAAATAGTCTCACTTTGATTTCTATGAAAAATTATTTTTAAAGAACTTTGATTGTGAACAAATTATTAAAAAAAATATACAAAAATACAAAGGAAATAATATTTAAATAGTTACAAGGGCACTATTTTATCGGTTTGCCCACGGCACAGTGGCGGATCCAAAAAATTTGTTTTGTGGGGGGAAAGAAAGGAAATTTTTGAATAATGGGGATGTAGATTTTGGGGTATGTTGATTCTCTTAGTGCTATTTAATTTATATTTAAAAACTTGTTAGTGCTATTTAGTTTGTGTTGGTTTAGTGCAATACAAATTGTGAACCTATTAAAGTCTTATTTTTATTACATTTTTAGCGATGTGTGTATTTATTTATTTTTGCATCCCTGACCCAAGGTCCTGGGTCCGCCACTGGCCTAACACATTCAACAAGATCGCTAGCAAATTGTGGTGAAAAATGTATATCTTTGTCAGCTTTATTTTGAATGCTATTTTCAATGAATATTTTTTTGTGATAAGTCAAATAATATTATTGAGGGGAGTACAAGGGGCACTCAGACCCGTAGAGACACACGGGGCCTCGTTAAAACCTCCAGGGGCTGAATCCCAGAGGAAAAAAAACCCACATAGGGAAAAGAGTACCCCAGAAAAATGATACAAATACAAATATGTAGTAGTAATAATAAGCTCAATACTTTGGTAAAAAAAAAAATTGTCAATACTTTGGGCATAAATTTTAATAATAGAAGCAAATGAATGTGTCAAGTGAAACTTATATCATAGAAAATAAAAGTTAGTGATATTTATTATTTTCTTTCATTAACTTTTATCATCAATTAATAATTCACAATTTGAAACAAACTAAAAGTGAAATTAAAAATAACAGTAGAATCAGAAGAGATTTTGAATTCCGCTTCGACGTTTCTTCATTGTCGTAGGGAATTTATCCCTTTCAATTTTTGGGAGTCCTGGTGGGAGCCAATCCTAGGTGTGCGGCAACTTGGAAGTTATTGATATGTTACGCAAAAGGTTAGCATCTTGGAAGGTTGCAACATTTTTATTGGAGGTCAGGTAACTCTTATTAATTCGGTCTTAATAAATAGCATACCTCTCTATCTTTTCTCTTTTTAAAGCACCGAAGATGGTGATTAAGTCTATGATCAAGATCCAAAGAGGTTTTTTGTGGGGGGATTAAAGATGATGGAAGGGGTATATATGGTGATTAATGTTCAGTTTGTGACTTCAGATCTCGGATCCTTGAGTCAATGATGGATACTTGTACGTTGTCTCTTCGGTGTCTTATCCCCGGCTTGAGGTCGGGAGAGGGTCTTCAGAGTTGGAAGAAGGTCTTCGAAGTCGGAGTCTTCCGAAGTGGTCTTCGTCAGCGTCGTCGGCTCCCGAGGTCGAACTCGGGAGGGTTGGGTACCTGCAGACACTCCGATGCCAAAGTCAGCGATCAGAAGTCAGTGAGAGGTGCCAAATGAAGGAAGCGTACCTGATTCCGCGGGGTAGTGCCATTTTATAGACCCAAGTCCGGGAGCGGCGTGCTCCTGGTTTGGCTTCGGGCCGTCGAATCGGGCTGAGACAATCTGGGCCGTTGATCTGGATTCGGGGCGGAGACTAACTTCGCTGGACTGGATCCATAGGGAATTTGAGCCTCTTGGCCCAGTCCGAAACAGTTGCCCCCCAAGTTGAGGTCAGTCACGGTAGTGCGGCCTCGCCTTGATTCGCTTTATTCCAGATTTTACCATTCAAGAGTGGGGTCAATACTTCGGCTCGGACGAGATCATGAACTCTTTTATGTTTCGGAGGCAGAGAGATGTAGAGTTCCGTGGGAACGAAACGTCCCATCATAAATGATTTGCATTGATTTCAGTGCTTGCTCATTAATTTCCTTAAGGTTAGCAAAGTCTCTTCGCCTGCCGAGTTTTATATTCCTATAAATAGAGGGGAACTATTGTCTTCCATGTATTCTTTGATCTTTAGCTTCGGAATTCTTCTGAGTTCGTTGCGTTCAATCAGAGTCTTATTTCCTCCCGAAATGTGTTCTGTGAAGGCCGGGTTTGGATGGCGAACGTCAGTTCTTCGAGGGGCAGTACTACAGGCCCGGGGAACAGGTTTTTCATTGACGAGCAAGAGTCGAGTTCAGAAAGGATGCCTCGGGATGTCGTGGTCCTTGATTCGTCGTCAGCTTCTTCGATATCCGAACATGCAGCCTTGGAACATGCGGGTGACGACGTCCCAGTAGGCGGTGCAACCGAGGACCGGGCTCCAGTTGATGTAAGAGATACCATTCCTGGTGAGGGAGTCGCCGATGATGTGGTACGGGATTTCCGAGAATGAGGTACCCCTGACAATACAGTATGGAATTTCCGAGAAAGGAACGCCCTTGCCCGTGACAATGCAGTAAGGGATTTCCATCTTTCTGCACAATGCTGGGAGCCCGGGAAGGCGCCTAGGACCAGAGTCTATGCGATTGGCGGCGCGACGGACGCGGGAGGCCCATCTGTGATCGAGGATAATAGTTGGGTTTCTGACGAGATTCGGGCAACGAGGTCAGAATATAACGTCGGGTGATCTCATGTTCGCGAGCTGGTTAGATTTAAAGACTTCGTGGGGACGGCAGAACAACGGTGGGAGCTCGGTCTCACTGAGGAGGAGGATGTTGTCTGCTCTAGTGTCGGGGGACTTAAGGTTCTTTGTTCATGCCGTTTGTTTCGAACAGATGGGGATGAAGGTAGAGCTGTCAAAATGAGCCCAACCCGACGGGCCGGCCCAACCCGGCCGACAAAATAAGTGATTTGGGCCCGCCCGAAAAGGAGTTATAAAAAATTTGGCCCACCCCGAGCCCGCCCGAACAATATCAGCCTGCCATCGGCTGGGCTAGCCTGCTAGCCCGACAATTTTTTAAAAAAAGTGTAATTACATATTTTTTTTAAAATCTGACCCAGTTTGAGTCCAAAAAAAAATGATCCATTTTGGGTCTAAAAAATAAAATCTGATTTCAGGTATCATGCAAACTGAAGGCGATAAAAAGAAAATAATAGATATTGTATTTGGTCAACAGAATAATTACATATTTATGCTATATACACGATACCCTAAACAAAAACATACACTGGACCAACAGAAAAAGAGGAATGAAAATATTGGGTTAGCAGCAGATTGGAAAGTTGAGGAGAGTGCAGATAATTTATTTATGTTCCATACACTAGACCAACAAAATAAATTATTTATGTTCCATACATAAATTATTTATGTTCCATACACTGGGTCAACATAAATAACAGGTATCGTGCACTTTATTTGTTATTGACTTGATTGAACATAAATAATTTATGCTATATCCCCAAATGATTGTATTGAAGTAATTATGCTAATTGTTAAAGTTTAAGAGATGTTCAAACTGATTATGAGTATTATGAGTTAGCATGCTTGGCCCAATCAGTTACAAAATAGCATGCTTGTTAAGTTACAAAATAGCATGTTCAAACGGATATTTTGTAACAGGGGTGTACTCATAATATATATTATGATGAGTCTAACAAGATATATTATACTAAGATATATTTTGTAACATAGTGTACTTAGAATATGATGTATTTAACTAAGAATTTCAAATTGATAAATCAGTTTTTAGCTAAAAAAAATTGAATTAAAGGGCCCATGGGCCAGCTCATTTGGCCCACAGCCCGCATGGGCTGGTTATTTTTGAGCCCGAAGTAAATTTGGCCCAGCCCGCCCGAGCCCGAAATTGACTTTGGCCCGAATGGGTCCCGCCCGCCAGAATTGACAGCTCTAGATGAAGGTCCCGTCCTCCGAGTTTGAGAAGAAGGTTCTCCGAGTTTTGAGGGTGGCCCCTTCCAAACTTACGCCTAGCTCGTGGGGTTTCATCAATACTTTTGAGGTTGTGATGCGGGAGCTGGGTTGACCTCACCGGACAAAGGTTTTCTTTCATCTTTTCGATGGTTTTCGACGCCCCGAGGTTGGGACCGGGAAGTTCGGGCATATTGGATTGCGTCGTAATAAAGACCGTTCTTACTTTGAACCTGTGACGGACTCGGCAGGGAGCTTCAAATCTCGCTTTTTCTTTGTGGGGCCACTAAATAAGGTCGCTTGGGATGGCGTTGTGCAGTCAACGTGCGCGGGGAGATGGTGGAACAATTCTTTCCCACATCTTGGAGCCGGGAGCATTTTGACTATGATACAAAGGACTTCTCTTGCTCCGAGTTCGAGTTGAGTTCATCGGAGTGTCGGACGGTGAAGCGCTTGGCGCGCTGGGTGAGGTCTTTCACCACTTCTTTGAAGAAGATCGTGTGCAGGGAGGTACTGAAGGCTGAGGCCAAGTCCCCCACTGCTCTTCGGGCTGTTTTGGGTAAGATTGTCTTACCTTTAAAATTTATTTGTCTTCCGGGCCATGCCCCCAGCTACTGTCGTCTCACCGCTTAACTTTTGTTTTTGCAGATGGGTTCACTCACCCCAAGCCTTTCGCCGGGTTCATCACCGAGCCACAGCTTGGAGCGATCAGAGGCCTTGCAGTGGAGGCTGCGCGAGAAGTTCCAGCTGCTGACTTGGGGGGAAACATGGCGGTTGTTGCGATCCTCGGAGGTAGAGGTGTGGAACGAGACTTTTCGAGCCCGCCCTTGTGGAATGAAAGGCAGGTAAACCTTTGTCTCGGGGACGAGAGTGTTCCTTCGGCAAACGACTTCAAGGCGTGCCTTAGGGTAGTGGAATTTGGCAAACGGCTACTACGCCGGTGGGAAGCCAGAGACTGCTGACATCACACCGGAATCCTTCGGAAGATCGGAACTTGTGGCTCGAGTCCGACCTTGTGGACAAGACCGATAAGCTGAATGCCTATCTGGAGTTTATTGCAGAGGTGCGCGAAGAGGCGGAAAGGAACCAAAGGGAAAGGGTTGAGCTGCAGGATCGGTTGGAAAGGGCCCGCGCTGGCGCGGATGTGTTGCGTGGGGAGGTGGCCGAACTGTCAGAGAAAGTCTAGCCCGCGGCGTCAGTGCCGATTCTTGAGGAGGAGATTGCCACCATCAAAGCCGAAGTCCCCAAGAGGAAAGGGATAAAGTTCACCGTTTTGGTGACCCTTCGGCTCGGGAGGCTCTTGCTGCGAGTGTGGTGGAGAAGGCTATGGCTCAGGTGGGAGTGTTGCACCCGGAGGCGAATTCTCAGATGGATACTTGTTGTCTCTTTGTTGTCTTCTCCCCGACCTGAGGTCGAAAGAGGATCTTCAGAGTCGGAAGAAGGTCTTCGAAGTCAGAGTCTTCTGAGGTAGTCTTCGTCAGCGTCGCCTGTTCCCGAGGTCGAACTCAAGAGGGTTGGGTACCTGCAGACACTCTGATGCCAAAGTCAGCGATCAGAAGTCAATGAGAGGTACCAAATGAAGCGATTCCGCGGGGTAGTGCTGTATTTATAGACGCGGGTCCGAGAGCAACGTGCTCCTGGTTCGGCTTCGGGCCGACGGATCGGGATGAGACAATATTGACCGTTGATCTGGATTCGGGGTGGAGACTAACTTCGTTGGACCGGATCCATAGGGAATTTTGGTCGTTTTGCCAAGCGGATTGGGCCTCTTGGCCCAGTTCGGAACATTTAATATTGCCCTTTTATCTAAATGGAAATGGCGGTTTTTGGTGAACCAGAATACTAGTTGTGGGGGCTTTTAACTCATAGGTATGGAGATTTATCAATTTTCTTCAACAACGATTCTATGTTGGTTGGGAAAAAGGACTCTTTATGATGGAGGGATCTTTTTTTGTGGGTGAAGAAGTGATTGAAAAAGGATGGTTCATCGATAGTGTTAGAAGATGTTTGGGGGATGGTGAGGGTGTGAAGTTTTGGAAGCATCATTGGCTAGTAGGGGTGTTCGCGGTGCGGTTTGGTTCGGTTTTGAGACAAAAAGTGAACCGAACCGCAAGCTTAAACTACATGCGGTTTGGTTTGGTTCGGTTGGCTTCCTAAAATAAAACCGAACCAAACCAAACCAAACCAATGCGGTTTGGATTGGTTCGGTTGGTTCGGTTTTTTCCAAGACAAAACATAATTTAAAACGGAATTAAAATTAACTAACATACAAAACGACTAACATAAATCTTTAAGAAAATATATGCTGAAATATATGTAGTATATAAATTACTCTCTTTTAATTCTTTTAAGATTGCTACGCCCATGTTTAAAAGAATTTAAATTAAATGTTTTATTATAATTTTTAAATATAGCATAACATTATGGACAGTTTGTAAGTGAATCAAAGAATTAATTGGATTTGGGCTAGTGAGTGAGTGAGAGTTGGAGTTGGGCTAGTAAGTTAGTAAGGAAGATTGTAAGTCAATAAGTCTAAGTGTTACTTGCGGTTCGGTTTGGTTTGGTTCGGTTGGTCGAACAAAAACCGCGGTTCAAACCGAACCTTGCAGTTGATTGAAAAAACAAACTGAAGAGATTTTGCGGTTTGCGGTTTTTGGTTTGGGTACGTTCGGTTTGCGGTTTTCTATTGGTTTGGTTTGGTTTTGAACACCCCTATTGGCTAGGCAACCAGCCTTTGCACCTAATTTTTCCTTCATTGTTTGCAGGTTGTCGGGATCCAAATGTGACAGTTGCTGCAGCTGGGATTCTTTGGATGGTGAAGGGCGTATTGTTTTCTGGTCTGAATCTATTGGGTGATGCACAACTTTTGCGAAATATTCTGGTGGAAGTTCAACCAGTAAGATGCCTCTTTGTGTTTAAACGATGTGTAATTTGTTTTTTGAGAACACCTAGTGCTTGTTTTCAATGAATCATTGCTTATCGGGAAAAAATATATCACAACTTTTATTTCTAAAGATAACACCAATGTAAAAAACTATTTTTATATAAAGATTGTTAGTGTTAACTAATTGCGAATGACATCTTATTTTGGAGGAAAAAATAATTTCCAATTGGTAAAGTATATGTAGTTATTATAACTAAAAGTCTATAATCTTTAAATTACGTGTTTACATTTTAAAAATAATAATAATGTTTTAACAAGAATAATTATATATCTTATTGCCAATATAAAAGATTGCCCGTAACTAACCAGAGTCATTTCCTACCCTATAACACTCATATTTTATATAAAAAAAATTTTAAAAATGTGTGGACGATGTTGTTGTTGGGCTCCCATCATCTCTTTCAGGCGCTGAGCTCCAACATCATCGTTTACCCCATTCAAACAATATATCATCTGCATCTTTTGCACGTCATCACTTGAAAATGATTCCTCATTTACCCACTTCACACTAGAAATTGCATCTTCTGAACATCCTCACTTGAAAATGATTTCTCAGTCACCCTTTGTCAGATATCATTTTCATCTTCTTCATATCTAAAATGATTATTCATTTACCACCTTCACAGCAATGTCAATTGTATATCCTGCACATCCTCGTTCGAAAATGATTCGTCAACAAATTTAGAAAGTCATTCTAACTCTGCAAGATCATCATACCGTACCAAAATATAAACCACAAACATATATACATCTATAAATAAATAATAGGCAAAATTACACCAGGGGACCTTTAAGTTATTTATTTGTAATAAGTTGGCCTATTAAGTTTTTTTTTGTAACAAATTGGCCCTTTTAGTGATTACTCTAGCTTATGTATTTTGATTTAATGCTACTTTATATATTGTGATTACTCTAGCTTATGTATTTTGATGCAACCAAACATAATTTGGTGTATTTTGATGTAATCAACGATATGACATTTTACTAAAAGGACCAATGGTGTCAACGTTAGGTAACTTAAAGGGCCTATTTGTTACAAAAAAACTTAAAGGGCCAACTTGTTACAAATAAATAACTTAAAGGTCATCTAGTGTAATTTTGCCTAAATAATATACGTAAAAGTAATTAACTTTCTTGTTTCTACTAGTTACATTAATAAATTTGTTTTTTTTATGGCTGCAGCATAAGATGGAAATGAAACTAAGAGAGTAAAGAAAAACTGGTTTGTTTAATTGAACATTTAGAAAAGACAAAGGCAAGGAAAGATAATAAAGATAATTTATGTATATGCCCGAAGGAAGTGCGTTAATTAGCAACCGGAAAAACAAAAATGTTACATAAGCATCTAGGTGATGTATGGAATATGTAATGGCAATGTCATTGCTGGAGAAATCGAAAGAGATCCTCAACAAAGAAGCTGTCGGAATAACCGTTGACATTGGTAGTTGTGTTGTTGTCAGAAGGGGGAAGTTGGTCTCGAAAAATTTGTGTGCTTCCTCCACCTCCATGTGCAGTAATATGCAATATGTAGTATCAAAGTGGGAGAAGCAGCTATGGAGTTGGCGGCAAGAGAGTCGAATGGGGTCGATATAGGGTCGTCGTTGTTCAAGATGAAGAGGAGCTCTTGAAGTCGTTGGGAGAAGCATTCGAACCTCTGTTATTTATCTGTTATAGTTTTTAATGTCGCAATTTTATTCTTTTAAAGTAAGAACCAATTATATATTTTTAGTAATTATTATTCATTCTAAATTGATGAAATAAAATATTTATTTGAAATTATACATTTTTGGAAAAGAAATTATACTATTATTATTATTAAAATTTGTAAAAAAAAATAAATTGGATTTTTTACAACAAAAAACATTAAATACAAATTAATTGAATAGCTATATTTATTAATTATAGTAATTTAGATGAATTTAAACTTTTACCTTTTTTCGATTAGTAATATTTTGTTATTGTTTAAATAAAATAAGAAATTTAACAAATAAAATATGTTATTATTAAAATATTTAACAAATAAAATAAGAAATTTATTAATTATAGTAATTTAGATGAATTTAGATGAATTTAAACTTTAACAAAAAATTTGTGTAATTGTTTAAATAAAATAAGAAATATATATATTTAAAATTATATATTTTTTTAACAAATAAAATATATTATTATTAAAATATTTAAAATCTTAATTAGTTAAAAAAACATATTTGCTTATTATATAGTATATATACACTATTAAATATTAAATAAATGTTGTATATAATAAATAAAAAACTGTTAGTTGTCTTTGAAATAAAAAATAATCATGGACCTTTGAAATTCTTTTTTACGTAACAATTTTGCATTGAAAGATAGGAGTTTAACATCCATAGAAATTATTCCTTTAATTATCAAATATAAGTGAAAGAAGTAGAGGCTTGGTCGGTAATAACAAGAAACAACCATTTAATGGAAATAATTTTGGATGATAGGGATATAGATTTTGGAGAAAAAATCAGAATAAAAAAAAGATGCACGAGAAAAGGTAGGAGAAGAAGCAAAGAGACATACGAGAGAAGACAATAGAGGAAAATTATGGTTTACATTGATAGAGAAAAAATAGAAAAAGCAAATAAGGGTGTTTCATGTTCTTCACAATTTTTTTAATGGTTTTAAAGTATACAAAGAGTCCAAACATAAAATTACATCAGTTAGTAAATCATGCAATTGAGCATCCATTTTCGGTAAAGCTGGACATTCAAGATTCATGTTCAGTTTAGAATTGCATGTATGATATGTTAGGTATAATTGACTAGGAAAAACTAATATATATATATATATATATATATATATATATATATATCTCAAAAAAACAAGGTTGAAAAATGATTGTAAACAGAACAAGGTTGAGAAATTTAAATTTTGCATAGTGGTTTGATGCCAATATTGAGTGGTACTTTCAACCACAAAAATAGTCTGCAAAATAAAAATGATATATATTTAATTATCTATTTTTTAAATGGTCTATTTATCTATCTATTATTTACTAGTCTAAGTCACTATTTTTGACACCAGGGGTCTGTCTATCCTCACTATATACATATATAAATATATATATATATATATATATATATATATATAATAAATTTAGATCTGTTAGTAGATCATGCGATTCGGACAACATTTTTTTGGTAAAACTAGGCATCCAAGTGTCATGTTTAGTTTTAAGATTTTTATTTAAAAAATATTTAATTTTAATAGTTTCAGTGAAGTTGTATGATGAGCTAGGCAGTGATGGACCCAAGACCCAGAGTCAGGCGGTTCAAAATTTTTAAAATCATCACTCACCAAAAATATAATTAAATATAACTTTAATATATTCAAATAAATAAATTATACAACTCATATTTGGCCTAGTGATGTGTTTGTGCGATACTCTTGGGTGCAAAATTATAATTTCATGGGGTTCAAAATATTTTTATATAGAGGATAAATGGATAAAAATATTTTAATACCCGAGATAAATGAATACTTTTTTTTTGAGGGGGTTCAAGTGAACTCAAGTGAACCCCCTCACTAAAGCCTAGGTCTGCTACTGGTTCTAGGTACAATTTATTTGAAAATACCAGAAAAATAACCAAAAGACAACAAGGTTGAAAAACATAAATTGTTCATAGTGTTTTATGCCAATATTGAGCGATACAATCAACCAAAAAATAGTTTGCAAAATAAACATAAGAATATATACACCTATTCCATATCTCTCTCTCTCTCTCTCTATATATATATATATAAATTGGGTCTGTTAGTGAACATATAATGAAGACCATAATTCTAAACATATCATTCAAACTCAAGGGTAGTAAGGAGAAGATGCCAGTGTATGAAGGGCTAGTATAGTTATAGATATATGTGGAGAAATGCTATTTAAGAGGACATAAAATTAGAATGGATTAGCTTAACAGTGAACACTCTGATACTCATTGAGATTTTCTTTTGTTAAAAAAATTTAGATGAGTTAAGTCACTAGGCAGAATGTAATAGTATATAATATAATATAATATAATGTTGGCAAAAAATTATATGAAATATGATATTTATTTGAAAAAAATCCAATAAATAAAAAGTGAGTTTTATGTTTTTTGGAAATAGGCAAAATTATGTTTTTCTACTAATTGATACTATGTATGGTTTTGAAAATGCATAAATAATAATAATAATAATAATATATAATTAATGAAATGATTTGATTTCTTTGATTATGAAAATTGCACATATTATAATATTTTTATTAAAAATGTGTAACTAAAGCAAAATAGACAAAGTACTAGATGTAAAATCAAAGCGGTGGGATAATAGGTTGCATCTGCTTTTGTCAAAAAATGGTTGCATCTGTCTTGTGCATTGTGGCTTGTCATGCGGGAATGGCTATTGTAATACCCTAATATCTCAACCGTAGAAGAAATACCGGGATACACATAAAAGTATAACTCAGTAAAATTCCTATTTTTAGACATTGAACAAAACTAAAGTTTGATGAAGAACTCATCAACATAGCCACTCAATTATCATAAGTTCTCAAATGAACTACATAATTAACATTGATTCCACCTTTAAATGCTCTCCAATCCTAATGTTCAACGTCCAAAATAGAAATACCAGAAGCGATACATAACTCTTAACACAGTTTAAGTTATAATATCAAGATACATAAAACTATATAAGGAAAACTAAACAAGCAATGAAACTAGGTCTTCCCAATCTTCCATGTACTCCAAATGGTGCACCTGCTACCCATGCTTCTTTGCTTTCATTTTTCCCTGTTTCTCTGTAAAAACCACAAAACATAAAGGGTGAGATAAACATCTCAGTGAGTTCTATCGAGACCCCTCACTACTCACTCACGGTTCATTATGCATAAATTTTAATCGTAGCCCAGTCTAGCAGCTACCGTGATCAAGTGAGGCCCAGTCTAGCAGCTACCCACGGATCTTATCTTAGCACAACATCGACAACCACTTTGTGGTTCCCCAGTGAACCCCAATCCACTAATCCTTTCATTAGTGGGGAAATTTGGAAGACGGGGCCTAGGTTTTGGGCTCATGACTTCCCTCCCCTAGTATGCTCCTTGTAGAGGTCGTCACCCCATTTATCATTATTCATAATTCATGTGGTTACCATACCTTGATGAGACATCAAGTTCATTTAATTAACATGTCATTGTGTATTCTCACTCGTGAATACTAAACGGTTATCATCAATTAACATAACATAGAAAATTCCAAGAATTCAATCCAAACATACGCGTTTCTAGGTTTTACGGTTATGTTATCATTATATAAGATTGGGGAAGGGATTAGAATAGGTTTGGAATCAATTGGAATGACTTTGGATAGGTTTTGAAATTCGGGACAGAAGGGTACGCACGGGTCGTGCTCATATACGCACGGGTAGTGCTCCCTGTAAAGAGTTTTCAGTGCACAACAGCTTTACGGGGCGCACGGTCCGTGCTTAAATACGCACGGGTCGTGCTCTTTTATCAGCATCACCAAAAATTCTATTTTCGTGCAAAATTGCTATTCCTATCGATTTCGTTACCCATTCCTTTCAATTCCTAACTTGTTCACACTTCATAACAGTACCAACAACATGTACAACAACCAATCAAGCATCCATTTGGGCAAATTAAACAACTCAAGAAATTCATTAACAACATTTATCCAAACACTAAAACGTACGGTTTTTACTCGAATTTGCGAAACCAGAATACAACGAATGCTAAAACAGTAGCATGCAAGGACACTTTCATGAACAAAAACCTAAACAGAGTAAGAACTCACCTTATTGTGATGAAAATCACAAACGACAAGGAGATGAACTCGACACCAACAATCCACAAGCAAGAATGTGAAGTGAAATGTTCCAAGAACTATCCCCAAGCTTAGAGTTTGAAACCAAGGCCCCCAATCAACAATGTGGCTACCCAATCTTGCTAATCAACTCCCAAAATTAACATGCAAAGCTACCAACAGCCCTAAGAATCCATTTGCACCCGCATGCAAGCCCAAGGGGTACCCAATTTTGTGGATGGGAGAGAATACACACAAAATGACCACCACACACACGTGTGCACGCCTTGGGCTGAGTGGTGTATATTATTTTGAAAAAAGATATATATTTTATTTTTTATTTACCGTTTTGACCGAGTCAAAGTCAAATTATAACGAATTTTTTTCATAAAACCGAAAACGTTTTGTAACGCATTTCCATTAATTTCCAATGGTTTTTATTTGATATAGCTGTTTGCTCTTCACTCTTCTCCAACGGATCCCTCCCTTTGAAGCCTATAAAAGGAGAGCATCTCCTCAATTTGCAAATCACACCAAAACTTGACGATCAAGAGTTTTCTCCGCAAGTTTTCTCTCTTCTGCCTAAACTACTTTCTTCTTCTCTAGAAAGCTTGAAGCATTTCCAAGCTAAGAGTGGTTTTCATAACCATCTTGAGGGTGTATATCTTAGAACGAATTTCTCACACTGCAGTGAAAATTCGTAACAATTTCGACTGGGCTGTTTTATCCTGGAGACGTCGTGATTGATAGCCTGCTTGCACCTTGGAGCAATGCCGCGAAACGTCTTAAAGAGAGTGACCTAGTTCGCAACTCATCCCAGTAATCTCTTCGGCTTGATTTCGAAAACAATGTTGTTTCGGGAAAGTTCTGGCTAGGAAAGACTTGGTTCTTAAGAATGTCCATTGTGACCCACCTCTCTTTCCTGAGAACCTACTCGGTTTAACATTTTTAAGACGTTTCTAATTCAGCTATGACGACCGAAGAAATTACTGGTGCTGATTCTACTGCCTCTAACTTCAACAAACCATTCCGGCTTGAGGGAGCTCATTTCAAACGTTGTCAACAAAAGATGCTTTTCTTTCTGACTGTGAAAAAGGTTGTCAATGTTTTGACTAATGAGATTCCAGTGGTAGATCAAACCGCTGAATAGGATGAACAAGCCAAAACTGCAAAAGAAATACTCCTATGGAAGGAGCATGACTATCTCCGTAAGAATTTTATTCTTAACGGACTTGATGATGATCTTTATGATTATTACAGCACTTGCAAGTTTGCCAGGGATGTATGGAATGCTTTGAAAAAGAAATATGATACTGAACAAGCGGGTGCTAAGAAATATGATGTTAGCTTTTTTAGGAAGCGCCCCTAAAGGCCCTCCGTGTTTTGAGCATCAAGAAAAGCGCCCTTGATGCCTAATATTCTAATATTTTCGTTTCATACTCCCTCTCACTCTCAGTACTCGTTTCTTTCCCTCTTCTTTTTTTTTGACCAACTCTTTCCCTCTCACTCTTAGTCTCTCAGTCTCTCTTACCTGAAACCCTGTTCTCTCACACTCTCCCTCTTCTCAGTCTCTTCTCATTTGCAAAACTCAGTCTCTCTCACGCAAACCCTTACGCGAAACAGAAACAGTGAACAAGTTAATGACCACGCCGTCAAACGCCCATTCCGCCGTCATCGCCGTCAACAACCACGCCGTCATCGACGCTGCTACCTGTTCCGTCGGAGCTGTTGCCTTTTTCTGGTACGTTCCCATGACTGTGCAATTTAAAATGTTAGGGTTTCTCTACTTTCTACTTTCTAGTATGTGCTTTTTGTTGCTTATTATAGTATGATATATTCTGGGAATTTGCTTTTGTATTATTGTGTGTTTGTTCTTTTATTATTACAATGATGAGAACAATAGCTTGGCCCTGAATGTGGCATTTTGGGTATGCAGGCAAGGTGTTTGATATTGGTTGTTGTTGGTTGATGAAAATGAGAGTAGGGATGTGTTGCAAACTATAGGATACACCAGACACAGGAAAAAGTGTTTTTTTAAAAAAAAAGCAATCAGAGCGCTTTTTAGAAGCGCCCTTGTCATACCTTAATTTTGTCCGGCTTGGAACAAAACCTTAATTTTCCACAAAAAGCAATAAATTATGAAGTGAAGCATCATTCTGAAGGATGCGAAGAACTATGAGCATGCATTTTTGGGTTCTAAAAGTCATTTCAGCGCTTTTAAAATCATTTTTAGGATTGGAATGCCTTTTGGAGCAAAATTAGGGTTTTTTTGGGCAAAAGGGGTATTTTGGTCATTTCCAAAATTAAGCAATTTCTCACCAAAAATCATTGTTCAATCTCAGAGGAATTTATTTGGATCTAGATGATTTGGGTTATGAATTTTTGTGCGCATGCATGCATTATTTTTGGCATAAAATTCAAATTTTAAGCAAAAGGGCAAAATGGGAATTTCCATCAAGGTGAGGTCTCAAATCAATTTTGGGAAGGGTGATATCATGGAATTTTGGGCCCAATCATTGATTCCTAGGATATGGCCCAAAGTGGCATGCTTTTTATGGAATTATCTAGAAAAGAATAATAAAAAATGGTGAAAATAAGGAAGTGTCCCCAATAAGACAAAATGTACTATTTTTCTTGACAAGCTTGCAAAACTTGGGCACCAAGGCCTCATTTGCTCCGAATTTTCCAGCTCATTTTCACCTCATTTTGTGTTTCCTCATGCCCTTGATCCATGTGAGTTGTATTCCTAGCCATTGATTAAAATTCTAGATCAAATCCTAGGCTACAACTTTGTGTAGAATGACCTAGGTGCCCTCAACAATTTTTGTGCAACAAAAACTCATAATTTTTGTGTATGACCAGCTATTCCTCACTCATTTGTGTTTTCTCCTTGTCCCTAATCCATGTGCATTGCAATCTTGGCCTTTGATTCAAATTCTAGCTCAAATCTCAATGGTTTGCAAAAGCACAATGTCCTATATACCCTTAATTTTGCACCTCATATAAAACCCAAAATAAGAGACCATGAGGACACTCATTTTTTACCCTAGCACCCAAATCTCTCCTCTCTTTCTCTCATTCCTTCGAAGCAACCAGCCACCATACCCATATTCTTTTCTTCAAAATTCTTCCAAAAAATCAACCATCAAACCTTGTTTATTCTTCATCCTTTCAATAAATCTACTTCTAAACTTGCATAATCATCAAAGTTTCATCAAAAACCATCAAGAATCAAGCATTTGCGAAAGGTTCAAGAGGTTCTTGTGGTGTTCTTCAAGTGTTCTTGCTTATATTCTCTTTCCTTCTTCATTTTCTAGCTAGATCTAGAGGTAAGCTCACTAACCCTTGCATTTTCTTTAATTTTCATCATGTAATCTCTTTTCTATTCCTCTTTCCTTCTTGAAAGAAGCTTTGAGGACTCATTTCAAACATTATTGGACAAGGACATTGGGAGCCTTGGGTGTTTGAGATGAGTCCTTGGCCTTGAAGGAAAGATTCTTGTGTTTTCTCATCATTCTTTGCATTTCTACCTCATTTGCATGATTTTGGTGAAATAAAACCTTGTTTTCCTACCTATTTTGCTTCGGCCATAGCATGGATTTTAGGGTTCTTGTGTTCATTTTGTTCATTTCATGATTTTAAGTTGAATTTTGGCTTGATTTTGGTGTTGGGTGCCTCGGGTTGTTGCTTCAAAACCTAGGGTTTTTGTTGCCTTTTTACTTCTTTGATTTTGTGAAGAATAAAATACATGATATGCTTGATGCTTACTTTAGAACATGGCATGATGATCTAGGGTTTAGTCTTGTGAATTGTTTCATGTATTAATTGTGAATTTTAGCATGAAATTTGATGGTGATTTGTGCTTAGCATTGCTTCGGCCTTAGGCCACTTTTGTGCATATTTTGTGCTTGAAAACGTATTGTTTTGATCTTGTGTGAATGAATGCAATTGTGCAATTGTGTTTTTACCTTTTTACCTTTTTACTTTACCATCTCATTAAATAATTACCATTTACCTCATGCATTTTTACTCTACCATTTCATTAACTTCTCACTCAAACTTTTTACCACTTGTAAATTTGCATAAAAAAATCCCAAAACATTTCAATCATTTGCATTTTAAACTTTTACTACTTCTCATTTAAAACCCCAAAACATTTTTACCACTTCTTACTCAAAACATTTTCAAACTTTGCATTTCACTTATTTGCATCATCTATGCGACACCTTGCATGCTTGCACTCACATTCACTCATACTTGTATACCATGCATAATAAATGCTCATGCATTCTTGTATGCTCATGCATTCTCTTGTATACTTATTCATGCATTCTCTTGTATGCTCATGCATTCACATGCTTGCTTAATCATGTATCATCGCTCACATGTTCATTCATTAAACCTAGAATCTCTATGCCTATGATCAATTGTGTTCACTTGTTCTTGATGCCATTTGAATGACTTGATTTAATTGTGTGCCCTTCCTTCCACTAGTATGTATTCTTAATGAAGACGTAAGCCTACTTTTCCGGTTGTAGCATAGAGTCATTAAGGTATATGCACCCATTTGAGATTGTTGCCCGTCCCGTAGCAATTCTCACACACACACACAATTGTCTTGAGAGCTTTGTCTTGCATCCTTAATAATTGGATCTCTTGATTATATTGGCATGCTTAATCTTGGTTAATAATCAACATGTTTATGATTGCTTGATTGGTGAGTATGTTTGAATCTTGTTCACTCATGGTTGCATTTGGTTATGGACTTGGAATTGATTGAATAATGTTCTACTTGTTTTTCCAAAACCCATTTTCTAAACTCATTTTCAAACGCTCCTTGCTTTGCGAAAACATTTTCTTCCTCCATTAAATAAAACAAATTGTCATTGATGATCACTCGCGCTGTTGCCGTTTGGATCGTTAATGATGATTGTATTTTCAAAAAAGAGTTAGTAGTGAGGCCATTCTAACCGTTGTTGTTCGGTCTTCACAAACGCTCACCCAATTGCGAAAAACTCTTAAGCCGTTTTCAGACGCAAAAAGCCGAGAACTACGTAGCTTTGATCCCTCAACCCAGTGAGGGTACGTAGGAGCGGGTCCGTTCCGTCAAGCACCCTTTTAAAAAAAATCTTTGTTTTGTTTCCACTTTTCAAAGATAACAAAAATATTCCTGTCTTCCGTTTTCAATAAAACGATTTTTCAAATAAAAAAAAAAGAAAAGAAAAGAAAAGAAGTAGAACAAATCGCTTTCAACTCAAACCTTTGTCAAACCACACATCGAGTTAATGGTTCCCTTTCAGTAGAAAGGACGTATGGGATGCTAATACCTTCCCCATGCGTAACCGACCCCCGAACCTACATCTCTGATTTCGAAAGACCACTCGCTTTTTCCAAAAAAAGGGTTTTTCCGATGTTATCCCAAATAAATATTGGTGGCGGCTCTACTATTTTTCACGTTGCAAAACGAGAAGTCCCAAACCGGATTTTTCGGGCGCAACAGTTGGCGACTCCACTGGGGACTTTTTATAAAAGGCGAGGGTCAAGCCTAGTTAACTCGATGTGAGGTTTAAATCGCTTGAATTGAAAGCTTTGTTCTACTTCTTCCTTTTCTTCCTTTTCTTTTCCTTTTCCCTTCTTTCTTTGTCTGTGATGCTTGATTGTTTCTCTAGCATTATCATGATGTTATGTTGTATTCATATGCATTTGTTTTCCTTCTATGTGTGCTCCTTGCGCATTTTCTCTTTGTTCACATACCATGTTCATGCATTCCTCAATTCCCACGTCCCCTCTTCTTTGCTCCCTTTCTAAAGGTAAATTCATGCATTTCTCCCCCACCTTATCATGATCCCTTCCTCTTGGCTCCCTTTCTTAAGGTAAACAATGTTTGCGATTGCTTATTGACTTCCTGTGTTAATTCTTGAATTGGAATGCTATATGATATGCAACATGCTATGGTATGCTTTTGTCTGGACTGTTCTGGGTTTTCATTTGCAGGTGGGGGTTTATGATGGGTAGTTTTAGGCGGTATGTCCTTGCTACACACACTCACACCTTATGCTTATTGTGCTTTGAGAGGGGCCTAAAACCCAAGGTCTGACAAAACTTAGGGGAGTGGAAATGAGTAGTGACTGGCAATTGGACCGTTGTCCTTCTGACTCTCACGAAAGTTTCAGCCGGAGTATGCTCTTTCACGATGCCTCACACCAGATGGCGTACCATCGTTGTGGGTGCTATTGTGAGAGAGAATTAGCTCTGGTAGCCTGGTGAGGAAGTGATTAAAGCCAACATGGGAGGAACATCTGAGTTGCCCTAGAACCTAGGTTCCCGCCTCGTAGGACACAAGGACATACAAATTGTGTGTTGCATTGTAATCTAGGCATGTTTTCCAAAAGGAGTAGAAGGAGATTTTTCCAAAAAAAAAAAAAGAAAGCAGAGAAAGAACTGCCGTTGTAGCCTTTCTTTTGCCGGTCCGTACGAGATAACATATGGCCCACCCTTTTCAAAAAAAAGGGAACGAGCTGCCGCTGTAGCCTTTCTCTTATAAAGTAACATATGGTCCACATTTTTTCAAAAAAAATGGAGAACGAGTTACCGTTGTAACCTTTCTCTTATGAAGTAGCATGTGGCCCGCATTCTTCAAAAAAAAGGGAGAACGAGTTGCCGTTGTAGCCTTTCTCTCACTGGTCCATATGAAACAACGTACGGCCTGTATTTTCAAAAAAAAAAAAAGCTTAAATCAATGCCAATAAAGATTTTGCCTTAATCTGCATATGCATAAAACATCATCAGCATTTGCATACATCCTCGCATTACATAAAACCCATGCATGCATCATTGCATCTTACTCAAGTTTGTTTGCCGAGAATCACAAAGTGACAAAGAATCTTGCCATAGGAACTTAATGGAATCAAGAAGTGAGATAGTGCATGCTCCAAGGTACCCGGGTGTAAGAAAGGTAGACGTCACCAGCTTGAAAGGATATGTTGACCTAATGGGACCTATTGAAAGGGGATCGTTTGACAGCTCTTATGGGAACCTTCGGAAGTTGTTGTTACTAGAGGTACAGACTGAGGCTATCGTGGCTCTAAGCAGATTCTATGACTCCGAAATCAGATGCTTCCTTTTCAAAAATTTCCAAATGGCTCCCACTTTGGAAGAATATCATCAGATCTTGGGTTTCCCTCAGACCAAAGCTGCTCCCTGCCAGTATCAAGAGCAGTATTACACGGATGAGAAGTTTGCTGCATTGTTGCAAGTAAAGGTAGAAGACCTGAAGCTCCAGAGGCAGAGGAAGAACCTTGTGGTAGGTTTCCCGCAGAGTTATCTCGAGGGTATGATGGATACTCATGCCAGAAACAAAAATTGGGTTGTCTTCAAGCAAATCTTGGCCTTAACAATCTTCGGGATTGTTCTCTTTCCGCAGATTGAAAGACTTGTGGATGTGACTGTCATTGGCATTTTCTTAGCTTTCCAGAATGAGAAGAATCCTATCAATCCGATCCCTGCAATGCTTGCTGACACTTATTCCGCTCTTACTCACCACTGTGAACTCAAAAGGAAGAAAATCTCTTGCTCTTCCCATCTGTTATATGCCTGGCTTCTTACCCATGTTTTCACCAATCCAAAGAAAGTGGAAAAGTTGATTGACTATGCTGTATCTTGTGAGGTGAAAACCATGAGTATTCAAGAGTGGATCCAGTTTCTAGGGAGTCTAGACAAGCACTCGGTTCGTTGGTATCTTTCATCTTGCTGGGAAGCTAGACCTGAGGTAGTCTTCCGCTGTGGTGGTTTTCAAAATGTTCCACTGATGGGCACTAAAGGGTGCATTAACTACAACCCCAACCTGACGCTGAGACAATTAGGATATCCTATGAGGAACCCGCCTACTGAAGAGATGGCATTCCCGTTTTACATCTATGAGGGAGGTCCAAAGGATGACAGTTTGACTAGGAAGATTTTGCAAGCTTGGAGTATGGTGACTCGTTATGGAAAAGTAGAGATCTCTCAGAGAACTAGTGGTGTTACCTTTGCTCAATGGCTTGAGAAAAGGATTCAGAGCGTCCGATTGCCTTATCAGAAATTATTGCAAGTTGAGAGGGAGGTAATAGACTCTGGTACTCCCGTTATTGAAGAGTTAGGTGAGGTCAAGTTGGCTCTAATGAAAGCAGAGGAAGAGAAAAAATCCTTGCAAGCTGAGATAGAGAAGTTGACTCTGAACAACCAAAGATTAAAAGAAGATAATGCTCTCAAATCTGCTGCCATTGAGGAGTTTGACAAGAAACTCAAAGTAGAAGAGAAGGAAAAGCTAGAAGCTCAAAAGTATCTGCAAGTAGCCAAAGAGGAAATCAAGAGGCAAAAGGCTAAACAAAAGAGAGCCATTGAAGAGACCAGTCAGTGGAGAGATCTCTATGAAAAGACAAAGATGGATGAGAGAACTGTGAAGAGCTTGCTTGCAAAGTCAAAAAGAGAGTCCCGCTTGCTACAGGCTGAGTGGGAAAGCAAACTGAGCAGTGTTGTGCAAGAAAGAAATTCAGTTGAGAGCATTCTCAAAGAATACAAGCAGGCTCTAGGATTTGAGCGAGAGATTTCTGATGAACTGAAAAGAAACCTTCGACACATCAGTGATGCATACAGGCAGGTGAAGGATGAGAGTCAGCATTGGGAACACCGCTTTGTTGAACTGCTTGGCAGGATTGAAGAACAGGCAGTTATCATTGAGTTGAAAGATGAAATTCAACAGTGGAAGGCTAGATTCTCTGAGCTTGCAGAGTTGGCCAACCAAGCTCTTGCAGGTGTACCTAAAAAGCTAAGAAAGGCTGAGGTTGAGATGTTTCCCTTTAACACTCCACTGGCAGTTTACAAATTCGTGAAGTTTTGCAGGGCCTTGGTTGAAGAAGTCAGAGAGAAGACTGGAAGGGTTCCCACAGGCAACAAGAGAAAGAGAACTGGAGATTTCAAAGCTCTATGTAGTTGAGCTCTTGTTTGTAATTTTCATTGTACTCTCTCTTTCTGGATGACCGTATTTCCATTTGAGTATTCTACCTTTTGAAATGTAAGGCTTGAAGTACTTGCTTGAATTTGAATGTATGGAGTATGTTTTGTTTCACTTATTGATTCCAATCTTGTCATGTTTCAAACAAAAATAATCAAAGTCCACTGTTAGGCCTATGGCAAGACATGGCACACTGTGGTTCACGGCATAAGACAAACTAAAACTAACACCCATTTGCATTGCATTCATTGCATTTCATTAATACCCCTGCTCATAAAAAATGTTTCGTCAGAGCAAGTCAGGCAAGCTGGTTCTCCGTCACCGATACTTCACCCGACTGCAAGCAAAGTTGATGGCCAATCTGCAAGATTACCCAGAGATTGAGACCGAGAGTAATCCAGAGCACGAAGATCTGGGTGTGCAAATTATTAATCCTGAGCAGCTGGCTCAGGAGAATCAGGTTCTAAAGGATAAGGTTGGGGCCATGGAGACCCAAATGCATGAGATGATGGCCTTGCTACAAAGCCTAAAGAGTGGAACCGCTGCTGAAGGTACCGCTGTGGTGGGTCCCGATGGTGTCATTTCTTTTATACCTCCTCCAGTGTCAGTTAATGCTGCAGCCACAGTTCCTCCGGGGTCTGGAATCAGTCATCCCGTCTTTGCTTCAGGGATGAATAGGCAGAATCAGTCACAAAGATATCCTTGGGGGATTCCCGCCGAGTACATGCCGCAAATTGTTAGACCCATTCCTGCTGACGCTGTTGGGCCACATCATGCTACTGCTGCCGTGTCTGGGGGAGCTGCTGGAAGACCGCAGGTCCAGACTCCTAGTCCTCATGCTGTGCTCAGCCTTACTCCGGGGCTTGTTGCACACCCTCACAATGTTCCTCAGCCTGGAGGATATTACTATAGCATGGGCAGTCAACCCCAAGGCCACATGTTTGAGGGATCGCAGCCAAATGACCCGATTCGTGCACTAGAAGAGAGGGTAAGAGCCGTGGAAGGTGCTGGCGTCAGGGCCAGAGAAGCTCGTGAGCTATGCTTAGTCCCAGATTTGGTATTACCACCGAAGTTCAAAGCTCCTGAGGTGGACAAGTACCGAGGCACCGGCTGTCCTGAGAGTCATGTTACAATGTTTGTCCGGAAGATGGGTCCTTATGCCAATGATGACAAACTGCTGATTTACTGCTTCCAAAACAGTTTGGCCGGAGCTCCTCTAGATTGGTACATGAAACTGCAAGCCTCAGAAATCCGTTGCTGGAAGGATCTGTCCGAAGCATTCATGAAACAATATAAATATAACATGGACATGGCTCCGGACAGGTCACAATTGCAACACATGAGTAAGGGCGAAAAGGAGACTTTCAAGGAATATGCCCAGAAATGGAGAAGCTTGGCTGCCCAGGTTCAACCTCCTCTGACCGAAAAGGAAATGGTGTACATGTTCCTGGAAACCTTGCCAGCAATTTATTATGACCGACTGATTACGAGTGTCTCATCTAATTTTTCTGATATGATAGTCTTCGGGGAAAGACTTGAGCACGGTCTCCGAAGTGGGAAGATTTCAAATCATTTCAGCAATTCAGGAAGCTCCGGTAGCTCCCACAGCCAGAAGAAGCACTTCCCCCATTTCCCAAAAAGGAAAGAAGGGGAAACAAATGTAGTCTCAAGAGGAAACTCATCCTTTGATACCCCTCCACCACAAACTGTTCCATTCTCTGCCCCTGCATCACCTCAGCAAAGCAGTGACAATCACAAAGCTCAGGGTTATCAGTATAAGAAACGGACCAGTTTCGATCCTATACCAATGACATACACTGAGTTGTTTAATCACCTGACTTCAAAGAACTTGATCAACACTCGGTCAATGAAGGCCCTTCAACCGCCATTCCCAAGAAGCTACAACGCTAATGCTACCTGCAGTTTCCACGAAAACGGGGTCGGTCATACTGTGGAGGAGTGTAAGGCATTTAAGCATGTGGTGCAAGACCTGATAGATGCTGGTTGGATCTCGTTTAAGCAAAGCAGCCCGAACACAACAACCAATCCATTGCCAGGCCATCAGAGGCCAGCAACCAATGCTATAGAAAGTTCTGTTGGGAAATTGGTGAAGGATGTGCAGAAGAGCAAGACTCCGTTGGGTGTTGTCTACTCGGAGTTATGCCATGCTGGAGTGGTCAAAAAGGGGTGTTGCCATGAAGAAGGATGTGCTGATTCCACATGCGTGGGGAATTGTGAAAGCTTTAATATGATCCTGCAGGACCTGTTGGATCGGTGTGTGGTTCAGATAGGAACCCATGATGTTGAAGAAGAGGTGTTGGCTCTACACTCTGATAAAGGTAGAGGAATCAGAAGACCTATTGAAATCCCTTACAATTACAATCCCAGATTGGTGCAAGCAAATGCTCAACCAATAGTGATTGAAGTTCCGGCTCCTTTCCCCTATGAGTCGGACAGGGCAGTCCCATGGAAATACACTGTGCTATCTACAGTAGAATACTCTCCAAATACTACTACTGTAACAAACATAGTGGGATCGAGCGGGATCACCAAAAGCGGGAGAATGTTTGTTCCAGAGACCTTTCGTACAGAAACTTCCAAGGAAGGTGAACAGAGAGTTCGGAAGGAGAAGGGAAAGGAACCAGAAGTTTCCCAGGAAAAGGTAACGGAAAGGGAAGCAAATGAATTCTTGAAGATAGTCCGGCAGAGTGACTACCAGGTTGTCGATTAGTTAAAGCATACCCCGTCGAAGATATCCATGCTATCATTGTTGCTCAGCTCGGAAGCACACAGAAATGCTCTTATGAAGGTGCTTAGCGAGGCACATGTTGCAGAGGGTATTTCAGTGAACCAATTTGATGGAATTGTGGGGAATATAGTGGCTGCAAGCCACCTAACTTTTGCTGATGATGAGTTGCCCGCTGGAGGAAAAAAGCATAATCGGGCTCTCCACATCTCAGTTAAGTGTGGGGACTATGTGTTGGCGAGAGTGCTGATAGATAACGGATCTTCATTGAATGTAATGCCGAAATCCACTATGGATAAGCTGGACGTGGATTGTTCCTACATGAAGCCAAGCTCGACTCTGGTGCGAGCCTTTGATGGATCCAAAAAGGAAGTATTGGGAGAGATGGAGTTTCCCATCCAAATTGGCCCAGAAGTTTTCTATATCAACTTTCAGATCATGGACATCACATCCTCGTACAGCTGCTTGCTTGGCCGACCCTGGATCCACATGGCAGGGGCAATTCCGTCATCTCTGCACCAGCAAGTCAAGTTCGTGGTGGATGATAAGGTTGTTGTAGTGTTTGGCGAAGAAGAGACTCTGGTGAACAGGCCATCAGAATTCAAGTATGTGGAAGCGGCGGAAGAATCTATTGAAACGGCCTTTCAGTCCTGGGAGATCGCAAATGCAGTGCTTGAGAGGACCAAGGAGGAAAAAATGGTTGCTAAAATCATGTTAGCCCAAGGATATAAGGTTGGTTCTGGCCTAGGAAAATCTGGACAGGGAATCCTGGCGCCCATCCAGCTGAAGGAGAGCAAAGATCGTTGCGGACTGGGATACACTCCAAGTGAAGATGAACGGAAGAAGGTAGCAGAGGAACGAAAGAGCAAATGGTTGGCCAAGTTCAAAGGCCAAGATCCATGGCCCCAGAGGATCCCAATTTGTGACATTAGCCAGAGCTTCGTGAGTGCTGGTCTGCTGGATCCCAACCAAGTTGCTGTCATCAAGGATGGCTCTGAAGATGAAGAGGTTAGTGCAAGTCTGGTTCGCCGCTGCTGTGACGGTGAAGAGTTGAAGAACTGGGAAGCTGCCGACTTTCCTGTGACCTTTGGTTCAATGTAATCATCTGTAATGCAATCCTGTGGCTCTGTCCAAGGCCATAGGACCAGTTGCTAGGGGCACACATGTTTTTATTTTCTGAATCATCATCATCAATAAAAACGTTTGTTTTGAATTTCTCAATCAATAAAAATCATTTTCTCTTCATTGCATGAGTCTTTGCTTGCTTGTTTCGCCTTTCATTCTGCTTTTTCGCTTCGGTAAAATGCAGACCCACAGTAATGGTCTCTGAAAGCAGTAGTGTCAACAGTCCGCATTCTGACTTTGATCATCCTATCAATCAAGCCGAGGGGGATGTTGAGGAAGATTGGGAAGCTCCTCCGGAACTCATGAGACTAATGAAGCAAGAGGAAAGGGTAATCAAGCCTCACGGGGAATCTACCGAAGTGATTAACTTGGGTACAGCTGAGAACAAGAAAGAGGTCAAAGTGGGAACAGCCATGAATGACGAAGATCGCATGAAGTTGGTACAGCTGTTGCATGACTACGTTGATGTGTTTGCGTGGTCCTACCAAGATATGCCTGGGTTGGACACTGATATTGTGGTACACAAGCTGCCGGTCAAACCTGAATGCCCGCCCGTAAAGCAGAAATTGAGGAGGATGAAGCCTGAGATGTCCCTCAAAATCAGAGACGAAGTAAAGAAGCAATTTGATGCAGGATTCCTAGCAGTGGCCAAATACCCACAGTGGGTTGCCAATATTGTCCCAGTTCCCAAGAAGGACGGGAAGGTTAGAATGTGTGTTGACTACCGAGATCTGAATCGTGCTAGTCCCAAAGACGACTTCCCACTGCCACATATTGATGTCTTGGTGGATAGCACTGCACAACACTCGTTATTCTCCTTCATGGATGGATATTCGGGATATAACCAGATCAAGATGGACCCCGAAGACATGGAAAAGACAACTTTCATCACTCTCTGGGGTACTTTCTGTTATAAAGTCATGCCATTCGGGTTGAAGAATGCTGGCGCAACCTACCAGAGGGCCATGGTCACCTTGTTCCACGATATGATGCATAAGGAGATTGAGGTCTATGTTGATGACATGATCGCAAAATCCAAAACTGACAAAGAGCACATTGTCAACTTGCAAAAACTCTTCGATCGGTTGAGGAAGTACAAGCTCAAGTTGAACCTTGCCAAGTGCACATTCGGGGTGAGATCAGGGAAGTTGCTAGGCTTCATTGTTAGTCAGAAGGGGATTGAGGTGGATCCAGACAAAGTGAAAGCCATCCTTGAAATGCCGGTGCCCAAAACAGAAAAAGAAGTCTGTGGCTTTCTGGGAAGGTTGAATTACATCTCCCGATTCATCTTCCAGCTGACGGCCACCTGCGAGCCAATCTTCAAGCTGCTCTGCAAGAATCAAGAACTGAAGTGGAATGATCAGTGCCAAGCTGCCTTTGAGAAGATCAAAGTCTACCTCCAGAATCCGCCAGTTTTGATGCCACCTGTGTCGGGCAGGCCCCTCATCCTGTATCTCACGGTGCTAGATAATTCCATGGGCTGCGTGCTGGGGCAGCATGACGAATCTGGAAAGAAGGAACATGCCATCTATTATCTAAGTAAGAAGTTCACAGATTGGGAGACACGGTATTCTGCGCTTGAAAAGACATGTTGTGCTCTGGTATGGGCTGCTCACCGCCTGAGGCAATATATGTTGAGCCACACAACTTGGTTGGTATCTAAAGTAGACCCGATCAAGTACATATTTGAGAAGCCAGCTCTCACAGGACGGATTGCCCGTTGGCAGAGGCAGTTGTCTGAATATGATATCCTGTATGTCACGCAGAAGGCAGTTAAGGGTAGTGCACTCGCAGAGTACCTGGCTTGTCAGCCCATTCCAGACTACCAGCCGATGCAGCATGATTTCCCTGATGAAGACATCATGGCATTGTTCGACGAGGGGAAGTCCCAAGAAAACGAAAGGTGGAGGATGATCTTTGACGGTGCATCCAATATTTGGGGGCATGGGGCAGGTGCCATGCTGATATCTCCTGATAACCGCTTCATTCCTGTCACTGCGAGGCTGAGCTTCTATGTCACAAACAATATAGCAGAGTATGAAGCATGCATCTTGGGCATTCAGGCAGCCTTAGAATGGAAAGTCAAAAGGCTAGATGTGTATGGTGATTCCGCCCTGGTAATTCATCAAGTAAGAGGCGATTGGGAGACTCGAGATCCCAAACTGATCCCATATTATGAATATGTTCAAGAGTTGGTGGAGTCTTTCGACGAAATCACCTTCAAACACATCCCTCGAGGTGAAAATCAGGTGGCCGATGCCTTAGCAACACTGTCATCAATGTTTAACATCAACTGTGATAAGACATTGACTCACATCAAAATCCAGCATCGGGATTTGCCTGCACATCATTACTGCACCGCAATAGACGAAGAGCCTGACGACAAGCCTTGGTATCATGACATCAAGCAATACATCATTAACAGAGAGTATCCACCAGGGGCATCAGAAAATGACAAAAGAACTCTCAGAAGACTGTCAAGAAATTTCTTCCTGAGCGGTGAGGTCCTCTATAAAAGAAATTATGACATAGTTCTCCTGAGGTGTGTTGCCAAGGAGGAGGCAGAAAATATCATGAAGGAGGTACATGAAGGCTCCTTTGGAACCCATTCCGGCGGGCATACCATGGCTAGACAGATTTTAAGGGCGGGCTATTACTGGTTGCAGATAGAGGGTGACTGCTATAGTTTTGTCAGAAGATGCCACAAGTGTCAAATCTACGCTGATCACATTCACGTACCGCCTGCCAAACTTAATGTTCTGACTGCATCATGGCCGTTCTCGATGTGGGGAATGGATGTCATAGGTCCAATTGAGCCGAAAGCATCAAATGGGCATCGCTTCATCTTGGTTGCGATCGACTACTTCACAAAATGGGTTGAGGCTGCCTCATATTCAAGTATAACCAGCGCAGTGGTTGCAAAATTCATCAAGAGGGATCTGATTTGTCGCTATGGTCTTCCCAACAAGATCATCACTGATAACGGCAGTAACCTGAACAGCAGAATGATGAAGGACCTGTGCAAGGAATTCAGGATCCAACATCATAATTCTTCCCCCTACCGTCCGAAGATGAATGGGGCAGTTGAGGCGGCTAACAAGAACATCAAGCGGATAGTGCAGAAGATGGTGGTAACATACAAGGACTGGCATGAGATGCTTCCCTTTGCTCTGCATGGCTACCGTACTTCAGTGCGTACATCAACTAGGGCAACCCCTTTTTCCTTGGTATATGGGTCAGAAGCAGTCCTGCCCATTGAAGTTGAAATACCCTCCCGGCGGGTACTGATGGAAACAAAACTAGAAGAAGCTGAGTGGGTACAGGCCCGATTGGATCAGCTAAACCTGATTGAGGAGAAAAGGATTGCAGGCTTATGCCACGGTCAGTTATACCAGCAGAGGATGAGAACAGCTTTTGATAAGAAAGTCAGACCTCGTGAATTCAAGAAAGGCGATCTGGTGCTGAAGAAGATCCTGCCTATTCAGACTGATCCCCGAGGAAAGTGGACACCCAGCTATGATGGTCCCTATGTTGTCAAGAAAGCCTTTTCTGGAGGGGCGCTGTTACTCACAGACATGGATGGCGAGGATCTCCGGAATCCGGTCAATTCTGATCAAGTGAAGAAGTATTATGCCTGAAAGAAATAGACGAAAAAAGAGAAAGATAAGCCAAGTAAGAATCAGCTCGCTAGGTTGAAAACCAAAAAAGGGCGGCCTAGGCAAAATCAGAGCGACCCGGTGGATTGAAAACCCGAAAGGGCGATCCAGGCAAAAATTAGGGTCAGAAAACTTGGGCGTGGAAAGTTAAACAAAGGCATACAACCTTCCCCGAGGCTTGAATGAGGGAATGATCAAGGTCAAGGACACAGATGTTGGCACTGCTCCACAGAGACGGACAGTCAGAAATTAGCTTTTCTCTTTTTTCGTGTCTTTTTGTAGTTTAAACTTTCAAATGTATTGAACAGTCGTCGTAACATTCTGTACGATTGGCTTCTACATCAATAAAGCTCAACTTTTTCCTACCGGTTTGTTATTTTCCGCTTCTCTGCTCAAGATAAACGTTTTACGATGATGGTAATACTGAGTTGCAAAACATGTGCATACATCATAGAGCATTACAAATCATTGCGAAATCCTTAAAAGTCACGGGAAATAAGCAATCTCCCAAAGAAAGTTAATCTTGCAAGGAAAGTTGCACTCATAAGTCATTCCAGAAGGCAAACCATAAAGCAAACTTGCACTCGGCTCATGGGTCCCGTAAATCAGTTCCTCAGTCTCGTGCCAGGAGTGTCGGGGGTCGGTTGAACCAGCAAAAGAATAAGCCTTTTATTAAAAAAAAAGAAGAGCACAAAAAAGCAAATGATCAGAAAGAAAAAAAAAAGCTGATCAGGTAAAAAGAAGAAAAAACAAATGATCAGAAAACAGAAAGCTGATCAAAAGAAGAATTAAAAGATGAAAGAAAAAAAAAACAATCAAAGCTGAAAGAAAAGCATTCCCCAGCATTCATCATTCACCCAAAATCATCGCATCGCATGCATTCGCATAACAGGCCTTTGCATAACATGCATTCATTCCATGCACCATGCATTGCATCTGCTGACATGTGCAGGTACTGCCAACCTGAGAAACCTGAAGAAAAGTCCTGCGACCAAAGCAGGCACCCCTGGATCGGTGTGAAAGCATTGACCCTGAAGAAGATGAATTGGATTTCCGAATCCCCCCTTTGGACCCACGTGTCCCCCAGAAAGACTGACTTCAACTTGTATTCGAGCTGCAGGTAAGTCCCTCTGATCTCAATAGGTCCAATCGAAAAGGATAGCCGTGTTGGTCTAAAACATGGCGCAGTCCTAGGGAAATATCGAGATCTAGACTTGATATAGTACCCTTCCCCTGGTCGCTCGAAAGACCACCTCTTTTGAGCCCGCGCGCTCTCAGGCCCAAGTGCAAACTCGGATCGTTCGCGATTCGTTAAAAGGCTTTAGGCAGCCTCATTCGCCGGCTCAATGTGAGTCGGTACCCCTTTTATTGCTTTCTTTATTTTCTGCTTTCTGTCAGCTTATTGAGGGTTGGCGCTCATAGGAAAAACAAAAAAAATATCATGTCATCGCATCTGCATCAAAAAAAAAACAAAAAAATAGAAATGGAAAAAGGAAAATTCGGGTTTCTTTAGGTAGACAAAATTGGTATAATTTCTGAATTCTTTATCTTTATTTTGCCTCGAAATATGTTTCGGCCAATTCATATTCCTTGTTAAAATCCAGATAAAGAGGGGCAGCTGTCATACCCTAATTTTGTCCGGCTTGGAACAAAACTTTAATTTTCCACAAAAAGCAATAAATTATGAAGTGAAGCATCATTCTGAAGGATGCGAAGAACTATGAGCATGCATTTTTGGGTTCTAAAAGTCATTTCAGCGCTTTTAAAATCATTTTTAGGATTGGAATGCCTTTTGGAGCAAAATTAGGGTTTTTTTGGGCAAAAGGGGTATTTTGGTCATTTCCAAAATTAAGCAATTTCTCACCAAAAATCATTGTTCAATCTCAGAGGAATTTATTTGGATCTAGATGATTTGGGTTATGAATTTTTGTGCGCATGCATGCATTATTTTTGGCATAAAATTCAAATTTTAAGCAAAAGGGCAAAATGGGAATTTCCATCAAGGTGAGGTCTCAAATCAATTTTGGGAAGGGTGATATCATGGAATTTTGGGCCCAATCATTGATTCCTAGGATATGGCCCAAAGTGGCATGCTTTTTATGGAATTATCTAGAAAAGAATAATCAAAAATGGTGAAAATAAGGAAGTGTCCCCAATAAGACAAAATGTACTATTTTTCTTGACAAGCTTGCAAAACTTGGGCACCAAGGCCTCATTTGCTCCGAATTTTCCAGCTCATTTTCACCTCATTTTGTGTTTTCTCATGCCCTTGATCCATGTGAGTTGTATTCCTAGCCATTGATTAAAATTCTAGATCAAATCCTAGGCTACAACTTTGTGTAGAATGACCTAGGTGCCCTCAACAATTTTTGTGCAACAAAAACTCATAATTTTTGTGTATGACCAGCTATTCCTCACTCATTTGTGTTTTCTCCTTGTCCCTAATCCATGTGCATTGCAATCTTGGCCTTTGATTCAAATTCTAGCTCAAATCTCAATGGTTTGCAAAAGCACAATGTCCTATATACCCTTAATTTTGCACCTCATATAAAACCCAAAATAAGAGACCATGAGGACACTCATTTTTTACCCTAGCACCCAAATCTCTCCTCTCTTTCTCTCATTCCTTCGAAGCAACCAGCCACCATACCCATATTCTTTTCTTCAAAATTCTTCCAAAAAATCAACCATCAAACCTTGTTTATTCTTCATCCTTTCAATAAATCTACTTCTAAACTTGCATAATCATCAAAGTTTCATCAAAAACCATCAAGAATCAAGCATTTGCGAAAGGTTCAAGAGGTTCTTGTGGTGTTCTTCAAGTGTTCTTGCTTATATTCTCTTTCCTTCTTCATTTTCTAGCTAGATCTAGAGGTAAGCTCACTAACCCTTGCATTTTCTTTAATTTTCATCATGTAATCTCTTTTCTATTCCTCTTTCCTTCTTGAAAGAAGCTTTGAGGACTCATTTCAAACATTATTGGACAAGGACATTGGGAGCCTTGGGTGTTTGAGATGAGTCCTTGGCCTTGAAGGAAAGATTCTTGTGTTTTCTCATCATTCTTTGCATTTCTACCTCATTTGCATGATTTTGGTGAAATAAAACCTTGTTTTCCTACCTATTTTGCTTCGGCCATAGCATGGATTTTAGGGTTCTTGTGTTCATTTTGTTCATTTCATGATTTTAAGTTGAATTTTGGCTTGATTTTGGTGTTGGGTGCCTCGGGTTGTTGCTTCAAAACCTAGGGTTTTTGTTGCCTTTTTACTTCTTTGATTTTGTGAAGAATAAAATACATGATATGCTTGATGCTTACTTTAGAACATGGCATGATGATCTAGGGTTTAGTCTTGTGAATTGTTTCATGTATTAATTGTGAATTTTAGCATGAAATTTGATGGTGATTTGTGCTTAGCATTGCTTCGGCCTTAGGCCACTTTTGTGCATATTTTGTGCTTGAAAACGTATTGTTTTGATCTTGTGTGAATGAATGCAATTGTGCAATTGTGTTTTTACCTTTTTACCTTTTTACTTTACCATCTCATTAAATAATTACCATTTACCTCATGCATTTTTACTCTACCATTTCATTAACTTCTCACTCAAACTTTTTACCACTTGTAAATTTGCATAAAAAAATCCCAAAACATTTCAATCATTTGCATTTTAAACTTTTACTACTTCTCATTTAAAACCCCAAAACATTTTTACCACTTCTTACTCAAAACATTTTCAAACTTTGCATTTCACTTATTTGCATCATCTATGCGACACCTTGCATGCTTGCACTCACATTCACTCATACTTGTATACCATGCATAATAAATGCTCATGCATTCTTGTATGCTCATGCATTCTCTTGTATACTTATTCATGCATTCTCTTGTATGCTCATGCATTCACATGCTTGCTTAATCATGTATCATCGCTCACATGTTCATTCATTAAACCTAGAATACTCTATGCCTATGATCAATTGTGTTCACTTGTTCTTGATGCCATTTGAATGACTTGATTTAATTGTGTGCCCTTCCTTCCACTAGTATGTATTCTTAATGAAGACGTAAGCCTACTTTTCCGGTTGTAGCATAGAGTCATTAAGGTATATGCACCCCTTTGAGATTGTTGCCCGTCCCGTAGCAATTCTCACACACACACACACAATTGTCTTGAGAGCTTTGTCTTGCATCCTTAATAATTGGATCTCTTGATTATATTGGCATGCTTAATCTTGGTTAATAATCAACATGTTTATGATTGCTTGATTGGTGAGTATGTTTGAATCTTGTTCACTCATGGTTGCATTTGGTTATGGACTTGGAATTGATTGAATAATGTTCTACTTGTTTTTCCAAAACCCATTTTCTAAACTCATTTTCAAACGCTCCTTGCTTTGCGAAAACATTTTCTTCCTCCATTAAATAAAACAAATTGTCATTGATGATCACTCGCGCTGTTGCCGTTTGGATCGTTAATGATGATTGTATTTTCAAAAAAGAGTTAGTAGTGAGGCCATTCTAACCGTTGTTGTTCGGTCTTCACAAACGCTCACCCAATTGCGAAAAACTCTTAAGCCGTTTTCAGACGCAAAAAGCCGAGAACTACGTAGCTTTGATCCCTCAACCCAGTGAGGGTACGTAGGAGCGGGTCCGTTCCGTCAAGCACCCTTTTAAAAAAAATCTTTGTTTTGTTTCCACTTTTCAAAGATAACAAAAATATTCCTGTCTTCCGTTTTCAATAAAACGATTTTTCAAATAAAAAAAAAAGAAAAGAAAAGAAAAGAAGTAGAACAAATCGCTTTCAACTCAAACCTTTGTCAAACCACACATCGAGTTAATGGTTCCCTTTCAGTAGAAAGGACGTATGGGATGCTAATACCTTCCCCATGCGTAACCGACCCCCGAACCTACATCTCTGATTTCGAAAGACCACTCGCTTTTTCCAAAAAAAGGGTTTTTCCGATGTTTTCCCAAATAAATATTGGTGGCGGCTCTACTATTTTTCACGTTGCAAAACGAGAAGTCCCAAACCGGATTTTTCGGGCGCAACAGCCCTTGTTGGTCTGAGGCGCTGAGACCAATAGGGGCGCTTTTTACGAGCGCTCCTGATTGTGGGGTTGGCATCAAGAACGCCCCTGATGGGAAAAAAAGCGCCCCTATTGGCCTATTTCTGTTGTAGTGGGGGGGCAAATGCCCCCGATCCCCATGAGTAAATCCATCACTGCCATGACACTAAAAATGTCAAGACCGACCCTAGTTGTATTAGGTTGTAGAGTACTCGTGCCTAGGGGTGGGAATAGGCTGGGCCGAGCTAGGCTTTGCTTGGCCTGGGCCTGGCCTGCGTTGAAAGCGTTAGGCCTGAGCCTGGCCTGTGGCCTATCATAGGCCCAATTTTTAGGCCTGGTCTGGCCTTTGTGAAAGCCTGATAGCCTGTTTAGAAGCCTATTTTACAATTTTTTTTTACAAAAACCTATAATCTTTAAGTGATGTATGTTTTTTGTAAATAACAAAAAAGCTAATAGATTAATAAAATTTTGTTCTATTTTATATGACATCCTATTTAAATTCTATTTTATAATAATAACTTTAAATTTGTCAAAAATGGATGTAATAGTTTAAATTAACATGAAATATTAGCAGATTTATGACTTAAATGAAATACAAAATTTAATACAATAATAATAATAATATTATTTATTTTTATTTAAATAGGCCGGCCTGATAGGCCTAAAAGGCTTTTTCAATGGCATGTGGCCTAGCCTTTTTAGCTAAATAGGCTTTTAAAAAAGCCTAAGCCTTATCTGTTTAAATAAAAAGCCTGACCTGACCTGACCTGACGTAGGCTGGGCCGTAGGCCCCTGTCGGTCGGCCCGCCCTATTCCCACCCCTCGTGCCAATTCCCAGTTTGTTTCTCTCTAGGAAATTTTCTGCTTTCACGTTTTATGTATGTCTTCTAATGCGCATTATCAAATGGTTGAAAAGTGAAAACAACCTTATCGAAATATGGAAAACTTTTTGTGATTGATTTCCACTCAAACCTCGATATACCTTGTTTCTAAAGTCACGAATTAATTAAGGAGCATTATTGACTAACAAAACCTGCAATGCCAAAATCGAGTGGGGTAACATTTATCTATACCAATTAGACGAGTCCTAATAACATTTATCTATACAGTATATTTTTTATGTTACAAAAGAGAAAATTTATCTATGGAGTAGACTATTATCAAGTATATATTTTATGTTACAAAAGAGAAAATTTATCTCTGGAGTAGAGTATTATAAAATATATTTATTTCTCAACATATCCTTTCTTATTAGTTGAAAATCAGATAGGTTACACTAAATTATGTGGGAATCGTATAAAATTAGTGGAACCCATAAATTTCAATAATAAAAGTGTGTATTAAATAACTGTTTTTTTGGCACAGAAATATAGGAGTCTCGTTAAAATATTTTGATGCAAATCACTACAAGAAAAACCTGTTTTAGCTACCAACATTTGCAACGGAGCTTAATCCGTTAGTCGTTTGCCACGGATTTGCGACGGCACGTATAAAAAGTAAAGGACGTGTAATTTCCCGTTGGAGTTTGCCACGGATTTAAAAAAGGTCGCATTTGGCGACGGAGATGCCGTCACAAGTCCGTCGCAAATTATCTTAACTTAAAACCCAAATACGCGTTCCTTCTTTCTCAGTTTCCCTTCTTCTTTCTCACTTCCACCGTTCCTTCTTTCTCAGACTCCCTCTCCCTCTGAACTTCGCTCACGACGGTGCCCTCCCTCACGACGACACCCTCCATCAATCCTCCCTCTCGTGTCGCCGGCCACCACCGTTCCTTCTCCTCCTCACTTCCACTCCCTTTACGATACCCGACCCAAACTCCAGAACCCATTAAAGTGCGACCCAACTCGGAACCCAAGCAATCTTCTTCCTCTTGATCATCTATGGTAAGTAATGTTCTTCTCTTCTATTCTATTCTACTTCTATTCTAATTAGAACCCTCACTACAAAAAAAACGCTTATTTGCGAGGGACATTAGCGAGGGAATAACATTCCCTCGCTAAAACTGACTTTAGCGAGGGAATTAGCGAGGGAATGTGATTCCCTCGCTAAAACTGACATTAGCGAGGGAATTAGCGAGGGAATTTGAAAATTTGACCGTTAGCGAGGGATTTAGCGAGGGAATTTCACCCTTCCTCTTCCCTTCCTCTACTCTCCACCACCACCACCATCACCACCACACAACCAACCAACCACCCTCACTCTTCTTCTCTCCTCTTCACCCTTCCCTTCCTCTTCCTCTACTCTATCTCTCTCACCTATAAACCCTAACCCACCACCACACAACAACAACCACCACCACACAACCACCACACAACAACCACCACCACACAACAACCACCACTCGCGACACCACCACCACCACCACCACCTTCTTTCCTCTTCCTCTCTTCTCTCTCTCTCTCTCTCTCTCTCTCTCTCTTACACAATTTCCACTTTCACTCTTCTTCTCTCCACCTTCTTCCACCACCACCACACCACCACCACCCACGAGACCACCACCACACCACCACCACCCACGAGACCACCACCACCACCACCACCTACGAATTTCTTTCCTCTTTCTCTCCACCTTTCACCACCACCACCACCACCACCACCACCTTTCACCACCACCACCACCACCACCACCACCACAACAACAACCACAAAATTAATAATATAATATAATAAAAAACTGATTTTAAAAATAATATAATAATAAATATAAAAAAACAAACCATTTAAATTAAGACACGTGTCAGTCAGAATTTGAAAATTTGCACAAATTTTGAGGCAACATTAGCGAGGAAGGTATTAGCGAGGGAACCGGTCCCTCGCTAATTCCCTCGCAAATGACCATTAGCGAGGGATTTTGGTCAGTTTGCGAGGGAAATTTCCCTCGCTAATCCTTGATTTTTTTGTAGTGCCTAATTTTTGATTTACTGAAAACCCTAACCTCTCTTCCTAACCCCGTTTTTCTTCCTCAAGCTCAATGTTTCTGGAAACAAGCTGACTTCCCTTCCTGGAACCATCTGTCAGTGCAGGTATGTAAGCACTTCACAATAGTGTCATTTCTCAATATTGTTTTGTTTGTTTTTATGACCTATTTGAGCGCTAACTATCAACCATTTACAAATAGCTAAGTGAAATTAGAAAAGAATATGGATTGAATAATTGATTAAAGATGTATAACGATTAGATTAAAGATTAGATAGTGTGTAGTGTATGTATATTGATCGGTACATGTGTGAAATTAGAAAAGAAAATGGATTGATTAAAGATTTATTTATTGGTATGTCTCACACCCTAAAGGTTATGTTTTGTTTGGTTTGTCTTTGTATACTTAATAATCAACTAATTTAGTTGGTTTGTTGATTTGAATCATGAACTATTTTGAAATTCGTAATATGATATATATATATATATATATATATATATATATATAGTTAAAGAATTTGTGTTTTGTTTGATGACTTTAATGAGAAAATTATGATTAGTTAAAGAATTCCAATTAAATTTTACCTTGCTGATAACTCTAATCCATGAATCATTTTTTGGCCCATGCCAATACCCTTGATCAAACATGTATATATATATATATATATATGGACTATTCTACATTAGTGACAACTTAACAGAAGCATATTAATCATCATTGTTGTGGTTGAAGAGCTTTGAGCATAATTACTAAGAATAGAGTGCCTGCCAGTGAAGGGCACAGACTGTTGTCCATCAATAATGACAGGTTCAGCTCCACAATTTGAGTGTCTGCTGCATCAATTTGTTAATCATGAAATATGTGTCCAGATTACCAATAGGTTCAATTGGTAATTGGAACTTGTCATGTAGGTATTGGCACCTTGTTTGGAGCTCACCAACTAGTACAAAAACCACTGGCATATTTGATGCGTATGTCCCTTTCTGTTCTTCCTCTTTCTTTTATTTGCACTTATTTTTTTATAAGAAAATATCCCATTTTTGAATTGTGATTGATGAGGGCAGGATAAAGGGCGCCACTTTCAATGTTATAGTGGAAAATGAGGACCAAGTTGAGTTATCCTTCTCTAGGACTTGGGATGCCTCCCTTGAGGGCAAGTTGGTTCCTCTAAATATTGATAAAAGGTATGTTTTATACGTACCATATTGTCCATAACAATATAAATATATAATTATAATGTTGCTGAATTAATGAAGAAAAAAAAGCTTAACTATATATTATGTATTTGATATGTGTCTGTAGGTTCATAATGCTTCGTGGTTCTTCAGGGTTCTACTCTTACGCAATTTATGAGCACTTGGAGGACTGGCCTGCTTTCAATCTTGATGAAACAAGAATTGCTTTCAAGCTTAGAAAAGACAAGTACGCATACATAGTGACTAAGCTAGTAGTCATTACTATTGAAATGCTGATGAGTTGCACTAATGAAAGTAATTGTGCAGGTTCCATTATATGGCTATGGCAGATAATAGACAGAGAAATATGCCTCTTCCAGATGATAGAGCACCACCTAGAGGCCAACCACTTGCCTATCCAGAGGCTGTTCTACTTGTCAATCCTATCGAACCAGAACTTAAGGGAGAGGTACATTTACTCTTAAATTCCCATGTAGTGTGGAAATGAAATAATCAAATACACCTTAGTCGAATAGTTTCAATAGCAATCACTTTCATCCAGAAATATACTTTATCCGTTCCAGAATATAAGAACCAAACGTACTTTATTTTGATAGAAGTTGTTGATGTTTGAATGTTAAATTCAGTTGTTAAGGATTAGAGGTTGTTGATGTTTGAATGTTAAATCCAGTTATTGGGGATTAGAAGTTATTGATGTTTGAATGTTAAATCCAGTGATACGGATAATGTGATTACTATATGCTGTTCAGAAACTTTTGTTTCTATGGTTATTGGTTCTATTCTATCTATTAGCTAATATAGCTTCTGAATACTTTTGTCTTTCACTTGAAAACCTATCAAAATTACTAAGACTATCCCCCACAATTGCTAGTGTAACTTCATGATTTTTTCTTTGTGTAAATGCCAAAACAAAGAACAAATAACATTTAGTTCAAGTCAAACAAATGTTCACTAATCCCAAAGTGATTTATTGTTTTATGCATAGGTGGGAAGATACAGACAAGCTAGTTTATCTCACCCTCTAGTTGATCTTATCTCTGCTCATTTTATTTTTGAAGTAACTACTCATTTTATTTAGCAATATGTGAATTTCCACTTTGTTCTTGCTGCTATATTACATTCTAGTGTGTATTGTGGAAAGTTTCTTAGTCCTGCTAATGTTCAAATTCAAAAGAAGTTTTTCTGTCAATCAGTGTTAAGCTTCCCCATCATTGGTTTCAAATTCAATAGAGGCATTTTGGTGTCAATCAGTGTTAAGGTTGGGATTAGGGGCTTGGATAAGGCAAGGACCACTCTTTCCTCTAACAACCCTCTCTTCAAAATAAGTTCTCGGTTTCATTATGTTGCTTATTTTGCTTATTTGAGTTCTAAATGTATTTCCATGTTTAAATGTCTTTTACCATGTTTCTAAAAACAATAAGGATAATGAAGATGATATTACATGTAAATCTGAAAGTTTAATCATATAAGACTTTTGAGGTCTTCTTCCACAGAGTTGTTGCTGGGAAACTCAAGTGCAGAACTTCACCTTTGTATTTAGTGTTATATATTGTTAAGAGTTCATTATTGTGATTTTAAAAGTTAACTCTATTTTTACTGCTTATATTGTTCAGTAGTTTGAACTGGCATTTGGTTACATTTGGGAATATCTCTTATTTCTTAATTTCTTAATTGTAATTGCAGGCTGCTAAGCCAGGTGAGCCTAGCTGGGATAGTCCTTGGGGTCCGGGAAGGCCTGGGTGGCACATTGAATGCAGTCGAGCATTGCATCATTAGTTAGTTTGTTTACATTCTATTATTTTGTCTTTAGTTATTTTGTCTATTATTTTGTTAGTTTGTAGTGGAGCATTGCATCTTTACTTAGTTTGTACTAATGTTTGTTAAGAGAAGACAATTAGTAATTAAATGTTTTGCACATGGATTGTACTAATTTATTATTGTGGTTATTATGTTTTGCTTTATATATGTTTATTAATTTTGATATTGGAGCATTCATGTGTTTTGTATAGATATCACTATTAAATAGATTTTGGAGGTATGATTTAATTTTTTTAATTTTATTTTTAAAATTTGCGACGGAAGGTGTCAGAGTTTGCCACGGCTTTGCGACGAAAATTTGCGACGGATTTGAGACGGATTTGTGGCGAAAAAATTTGCGACGGAAAATTCCGTGGCAAAAGATTTGCGACGAGCGTTTTTGCGACTTATTTTTGTCCGTCGCAAATTCCATCAGAAATGCTATTCTGCGACGGAAATTGGTCCATTTGCGACGGAAAACACCGTCGCAAACCAGCAATTTTATTGTAGTGAATCCTCTTTTATGAATAGTGCCTTTGTTATCTTGTAGTAGTCCTAAAAACGGTGGTTGTGGCGTATCTAGGATTTTTCCACAAAAGGACAAATAATTGGAAGTTATTAATCGCGATGGTACATAAAGTATGTGCGATGTGCTTTATCGTACAAGTATAATGCAGCTGCTCTGACTCTATACATAAGTCAAATTGAAAAACCTTTTACCAAAATTTTGGAGCTCAACACATTTACTCCAACATTCCTTCATTCTTTATGACTTCTCTACCATCACTTTTGTCTCCAATGAGCATCATATATCCAAGAGCAAACTTGGACAAGATGAACTCTGCCTCATATATAGAGAGACTTAAACCAAATGCACTCGAGGAATCAGATGCAGCATTGACCAAATGCAGTCTTCATAAGATGTAGATTGAAGGCTTAGACACGTGCTTTTCTTCAGATGCGGCCAAATGGACTTAAGGTTTGATAGCATTCATTGTCCATAGGACCAGATCATGGTAGGCAGATGATGTTGTCATTACAGATGGTCAGTCCGCTTCTGCAATCATGTTCTCCTGCTTCTGTCTAATATGAATAAACAATTTCTTCACACTTGAGTAAAGCGTTAGAGTAAAATATTTCCCTTGCATTATTTGTTATCTTCAAAATAATAAGGCTAATTGTTTCTAGGTTTGTTTCCAATAACAAGCTCGAACGAGCACCATGTGCTTAAATAAAATAAGTTAAGTCGTATAAATCATATACTAGATTCTATGGAAATGTTACTATCGAGTATTCTGGTAAGTGGTAATTATCTCTAGTGGCGGATCTTGACAAGAATTTTTTGAGGGGCCAAAGTTACGAGTAATATAAAATACCCTTAAGCTGGAATCGAACCGCGTATCAGATACTTATAGGCGGGATGCTTTAGCCACTGCCAGATAGTTTCTGATTGAGATTTAAATGGTCATACATATATATATATATATATATATATATATATATATATATATATATATATATAACCTAATTCTAAGTCAACAATATTTGTATATTTAACAATTTTTTAAAATACTTCGACGGGCCATGGCCCTCCCTAATGTTAACTAAGATCCGCCCCTAACTATCTCCTTCTATATCTATATTATTATGTAATGGATCCTGAGCCCCTTAACTCTCCTTCAATGACACACATCATATGAACTATGGAGATCATCTGTGACCTCTATCCACTCACTTAATGACACTTCACTTTTTTATTTAAATATTTTAAAAGAAAATTAAGTATTGAACTAATTTTGCCTAGAAGGTATGATACCTACCAAACTCTCAATGGGTATGGTAGAATTTCCCTTCTTTTTTTGTTATCGGTTTTTTGGCGCGTAGTTTCCACCAGCTTTGCAGTTGACTAATTTTTGCCAGGGAATCTGGCTAGCCACGTGTAAACCCGACTTTGCCAGTTCCTGTGGTTCTCCCCTCCTAACAGAGTTTTTACCACGCCCAAGAATCGAACCCAAGACCTTGGGTGGGATCCGATCCCCGTTACCATTTTAATATATAGCACTCCAAAAAAAAAAATTAAAGGTATTTATTATCACACTACAAAAAAGTTAACTTTTACAATGGATAGAAATTGTCACTAAATGTCAAATACCTGTAGGTAAAAGTAGATTCGGTGTGTAGCCACAATCATTTCTTCTGTGCAATATGCACGACTTAGAAGAATACCATTTGTTCGTGGGTAAATGTGTTTTACCTACCCAATATCTTTACCTAAAATTTTTTGACTGCCACTTTACTTACGATTCAGTATCTTTACAATCGTTTTTCTACTGCCACTAAAAGCATCTTTGGGGATAGATTATGTCTAGATTGACTTGTGTTTTTGTACGTCTAGATTATGTTGGTATTAAATTAATGAGATGTACGTGTCAAATTTTGAGGAATACAAATGAGATTGAATAAATTACCTACATTTTTTCCAAAAGAAATCTAGGCCTCACCTATACTATTTCATTCAACTATTAATGAACCAGGTTTCTTTTTGGTTACAACAAATGAAACAGGTTGATTGGTGGTGATTAGAATTAACCCAAATAAAACCTAAAGAAATATTCTACACATACTAGAAGTGAATGCTATCTCCACAAAAAAGAAAAAAGAAGTGAATGCTATAAAAAAAACATGGTACCATTATAAATTAAAGGTTTAAATAGCTTTTACCCCCTGCAAATATCACAAGAATCCATATACACCCTGCAAAAAAAGTTTTAAAATGAACCTTGCAAAATACAAAACTTTTCTAGTTAGGTCCCTGCTCTTAGTTTTTCTTAAAAACGTTAACTTAAACTGAGCTGGATGTCTACCTTGACATAACACATGGCTCATTAGGCTTATACCATCATCATCAACATCATTCATTCATCTGAAACTCTTATTCTCACTGAAACTCGCCAATAATTATGTTGATGAATGAGGCGAGTTTCAGTGAGAATAAGAGTTTCAGATGAGTGAATGATATTGATGATGATGGTATAAGCCCTAATGAGCCATGTGTTATGCCAAGGTAGACATCCAGCTGAGTTTAAGTTAACGTTTTTAAGAAAAATTAAGAGCAGAGACCTAACTAGAAACATTTTGTATTTTGCAATGTTCATTTTAAAACTTTTTTTTGCAGGGGTATATGAATTCTTGTGATATTTGCAGGGGGTAAAAGTTATTTAAGCCTAAATTAAATTATCATATATATACATACAGAGTGATGAGATTAATTGAACATAAGTAGTCCCCACACGTCCACTGACGATAGCAAACACAACACGCAATCCCTGTGTACATGTTGCTGGTGCATGAGTCGGTAGACCGTAGACGTAACACACCTTCAAATTTACTTTGTCCTTGTTTTATTTGGATCTATTCTACTATTCAAATTTCAATTCCATTATTATTATTATTCAGAATCCAACCATAGCCATTCAATCATTGTGTGTGTCTTGTATAAATTACTGCCTTTGCTCCTTAGTTCAAACCACAAAACCACTTTACATTTAGAGAAGTGATATCTATTCTAGAGCACAAAGATATTTTATTTATTTATGCATGCTTCTCATATAGTACTTATATATATCTGAAATCATATAGAAGAGAGATATTAATTAATTTTGAGAAAATGTTAGGTACTGAGGATAAGAAAACAACGGTAGCAGCATCTAGCTTTCCTTCTTCTTGGTCACTTGTATGCTGCAGAAATGGCTTTTCTTCAAATTCAACAGTTGCAGAAAGACCAAACGATGAAAAATTTGACAAAAGTTGTTCAGAATCAACTCATATTAAAAAGCCTGGAGGATGGAGAGCCATGCCTTTTATCTTAGGTCTTATATAATTGTCCCTACTTTTATTCTATTTTTATTTCCTCATAAATTGCTATATGTTACATTGTTTCCTTTCATATTTCTTCACAATCAAAATTTACTTACAAATAATTTGATTTTTCTACACAGGAAATGAATCGTTTGAGAGGCTTGCAGCATTTGGTTTATTTGCAAACTTTATGGTGTATTTAACAAGAGAGTTTCATTTGGACCAAGTTACTGCTTCAAACATTCTAAACATATGGAATGGTATTACCAACTTTCTACCCTTGCTTGGAGCCTTCATTTCTGATGCCTATGTTGGTCGCTTCAAGACTATAGCTTTTGCTTCCTTTTTCTCACTACTCGTAAGTACTTCATGTTTATTTCTACTCATTTCTGTAAAACTTATTTAAACTTTTATAATTAAATAAATCAGAGTAATATGAACTGGCTTCATTATTTTCACTAGGAAGTATATATTGTCCCACTAGAATAGACTAAATTAAATTTTTAAAATGGAATAAGAAAATATATATTCTTAGTTACTACTATAATCATGTTTTTTTCTCTTAGTTATCTTCTATCTTTGGACAGAAATATTGGAGATGTTAATCAGGTCATAATCAAAACGCTCATTTCTATAAGTTATTAGTAACTCTTTCCCTTTTGTTTGACATTTTCGTCAAAAAAAAAAATTGTCTCGTTTTGATTATCATTTTACAATACCAACGAAGTGTTAATATTTTTTTTAATCATATTTTTGAAGTATTAATGTAGTTTTCTATTTTCAACACTGAATTAAACGTGCCATAACCTTAAATTTCATTCGAATGAGAACAGACTAAATATTAGTATATACTAAATGATCCTTTAGAAATATTATTATTATTATTATTATTTATTCATTCGTCATATGAAATTATTTTGAACATGTATAAGTTTACGCGTCAAATATTCTATTTTTAAGTATATCCTTTTGATAAAAAAAAGTATATCCATAACTATTTTCTTTTTACAATCATCCTTAACTATTTAATGCAGGGAGAAAAATAAGTTTAATGAATAATAAACAGAGATGTCAAAGTAAAAAACTACAAGTACTGGTAATAATTTCATAAAAATGACAAAACTAGTAAGTTTCGTCTGTAAAACAACCTTTACCAACACTTACAAAAAAATGGGTAGGAAGAGAAAAAATTGAAGGGTCAGTATGCATGTGAAATTTTAGGAAGGAGTGATATTAATGCAATTGGCAAAGCTGTCTACTTTCATATCCTCGTTGTCGTTCAATAAACCAAAAGATATAAATGTAGTATAGTGACACTATATATAGAAATTAAATTGGACCACTCATATTGAAACTGAGTGAAAGTAACAATGCCATAAAAACTTAAGAATAAAAAGAAAAATCCATTACTAGAATACACACAACAATGCCCAGCTAAGATTGTCAACTTTAACCACCTTTATTTGTTGCACTATAAATCTTTTCATAGATCCGATTTCTCTGGTCTGAGTGTGACATCGTCAATCATCTTCTCTTTTACTTTTTTTATTTATTTGCCTTTTTCACATCTTTATTCTTTATTTTGTAACATAAATACATAGACACTTATGTATAAATAATTGACTTTCCTATTTATTTAATATATGATAGGGAATGATCAGTGTGACATTAACAGCATGGTTACCAAATCTACACCCTCCATCATGTACACCACATCAACAAGCATTAAATCAATGTGTTAAAGCAAACACATCACATGTGAGTTTTCTGCTAATGGGACTTTGCTTATTAAGCATAGGCTCAGCAGGTATAAGACCATGTAGCATACCATTTGGAGTTGATCAATTTGACCCTACAACAAATGAAGGAAAAAAAGGAATTAATAGTTTCTTTAATTGGTATTACACCTCATTCACTGTGGTATTATTGATCACTCAAACAGTTGTTGTCTACATTCAAGATTCTGTTAGTTGGAAATTTGGATTTGCTATACCAACTTTGTGTATGTTCTTCTCTATAATCTTGTTCTTCATTGGAACAAAGATTTATGTTCATGTGAAACCTGAAGGAAGCATTTTTTCAAGTATTGGACAAGTTATTGTGGCAACTTATAAAAAGAGAAATGTTAAGCTTCCATGTGAGAAGCAAGTAGTAGCTGGGAAATTTTATGATCCTCCATTGAATGGAACTGCTGCTTTCTCAAAGCTTCCTTTAACTAATCAATTCAGGTAAGATATCCTTATCATTTAGGTGTGTTCAATATTAATAGCAATAGCTTTATTTATTTACTATGGGCACATGTGTGTGTTTTTCATATATCATTGAATAATAATTAGAGTTATAGTAGGACTAGGTGCTACGTACTCACAAATTCAATTGCTTGAAAGCAATCTATACTGATTGCTTCTAGAACTTGAACTCAATCAATTTTCGGAATTTGTTTACTTTTTGCAACTAATTTAAAATAATCCCAACAAGTGGTGTTTGGTAGTATATTATATATCTATTATTACTACCTCCTATTCTTTATATAGTTGTTCATTCTTTTGCAAAAAAATTATTCCTAATTATTTTGTGTCGTTTTCAAAATTCAATACCACATTAATTATCTTTTGTTAAGTACTCCATACTTTTAGTTGTTTATTGTAGAGAGAGAAATATATGCAATGAAAAAATGAAAAATATCAAAGTAAAAAAACAAATAATTTTATTAAAAATAACAAAATTTAGTGATTTTATTGGTTATTGTAAAACAACCTTCAACAACATTCAAATGGAGTTTGTAAAAACAAAATTATATAGATATTCAACCATATCTTATGGGGTGTATATTTTTATGGATACTTTAGTATTAAATTCACGATAAAAATGTGATTGAATTAAAATTTGTTAACGCTATCCATAGATAGTGACTCAACTCTTTTTTATATATTAATATTCCAAGATCTAACACTTTTTTGACTGAATTCCAAGATCTAACTAAATTATTTGAATTATATTTTTTATAGGTTCTTGAATAAAGGGGCTCTAATAATGGAGGGGGAGATAAACCAAGATGGAACCATAGTAAATCAATGGAAAATTGTGAGCATCCAACAAGTAGAAGAGGTTAAATGTATACTACGAATTTTTCCAATATGGGCAGCAGGTATACTTGGTTTCACTGCAATGGCACAACAAGGAACATTTACCGTATCACAAGCCTTAAAAATGGACAGACACCTAGGACCTAAGTTCCAAGTCCCAGCCGGTTCACTTGGTGTTATATCATTTATTGTTATAGGTTTGTGGGTCCCATTCTATGATAGGGTTTGTGTACCATCACTAAGAAAAGTCACAAAACATGAAGGAGGTATCACTCTACTACAAAGAATCGGAATCGGCATGGTGTTCTCTGTGCTATCTATGGTTGTCGCCGGCTTAGTCGAGAAAGCGCGACGAGATATCGCGAATTCGAATCCAAGTCCACTCGGAATCGCTCCTATGTCGGTTTTCTGGCTAGCACCACAATTAATCTTGATGGGTTTATGTGAGGCATTTAATATAATTGGACTAATTGAATTCTTCAATAGGCAATTTCCTGAACATATGAGAAGTATTGCTAATGCTTTATTCTCTTGTTCATTTGCTTTGGCTAATTATGTTAGTAGTATTTTGGTCACAACAGTTCATCATGCTACAAAAACACATAGCCATCCAGATTGGTTGACCAATGATATAAATGCTGGAAGGCTAGATTATTTTTACTACCTTTTAGCTGGGGTTGGAGTCCTTAACTTGATTTATTTTCTTTATGTTTCTCAAGGATATCATTACAAGGGAAGTGTAGAGATACGAGATCAAGTTCAGGAAATGGAGTTGGGTTCTAAAGGAGAATTGGATTACTCTACTGCTAAAGTTTGAAGATTTTAAATAATTAGACTAAGAATAGTTAGATTAGTATAATGCTTAATTAGTATATATATATATGTAATAATATGTGTAATAAAGTTCTATATATAATGCTTAGTTTTTAATAGTCTCGAGTTATTGTAAGTAATGATGAGATTCAAATTAGCAACCCTTGAAGGGAAATAAGTCATTGTCATTGTTATACTATTCTCAAATCAACAACCAAAAAAAATTACTCCCAATCGAACAATATACTTTCTAGTTTATAGTGAGATCTATAGCCATGATTTTTTATATTTACAATAAATTAAACCCACAATTTTTCATAAATTAACCACGTCAACGCTTTTTTTTGGATAAGTAATGAATATGACATTAATAGCCACAAGTTAAGCATCATTCACACAACTCCCCCACCTTCTAAGAAGGGTTTGGGAATGTGTCTAATCATGTGCTCAAAGCTAATGAAAATAAAATACACCAAGTTTACGAAAAAAAGCATTAAGGTGATATGCATAGGATCCACCCCAAATACAAGACACCTATTGACAGAATGCACCTAAACTACCTAAGCTAAACCGACCAAGATCTTTCCAAGGGAGGTGGAATAAGATTATAAAGAATGGACAGAAAAAAGAAGCCAAGAAACAATAGGCAATCAAGGAAAAGGTAAGCCTAAGATCGTAAGTGACAAAACTCCAAGGAGATCGAAAAAAGCCTAGCATCAGTTTCGAAATTATTGCAGATATGAAGATAACTTTGCACCCCAAAAAATGTATACTACTTTTTTCACATAATTAAATTATTTCGTTATTAAAAATTTTTAAGCCTTTTCTTTTTATTATCTATGATGTTGAACTTCAGGGTATTTGTTAATGTTCTTTTTTGATTTCATAATTTTCTTATTTAATTCACAATATAATTTAAATTTTACTCACAGTTATATTAAACAACATATTTTACAAAAACTAGGTTAAATTAGCTTACCTCGTGCGTCGCACGGGTAATACGGCTAGTTATAAATAAACAAGAACTATTAAATGATAAATGATATTCACAAATAAATTTTGCTTCACCATTTTCATGTCAAAAGAATTGAAATAATAATTTGAAAAGACTTTATGGTAGATTAATTAACTAAATAGTCACAATCATACATTTAATTTGAAAAGAACTAATGAGAGAGGAATTGATTTTAAAAACATTTGGTTAAAAAAATTAGTGGATGATTATAGTGTAGAATCATTTTTCATAAATAAATGTAAAGAATTTTATGGGTCTCATACCTAAAATTGATTTTAATCAACACAAAAGCTACAAAATTTTTGTTTTTACAAAAATCAATTCTTTTAACCAAAGAATCGATTATGACCATCTGTTTCAGTCTTGACCGTCTCCAACTCCTTCTCCATATGGACCACGCGCTCATTTTGTTCGGACATCGTTTTGGCCGATTCCTTAATCAAATTCAGGAGGCCTTAGATTGCCTGTGCCAACAACTGCATTACGTTATTGTTCTTCAACGTCTTTATTACTCTTCGATAGGGGATTCGACGGTCGTTCAATCCATGGAATTCCTTCGTGAACAGTTTCACAAACACCATCAACCTTCAGATCGACATTACAGTGTGAGTCATTGCCTCTAGGGTGAGCTGAGAACACCGAGTCGCAATATGCTTTCTCGGTGTCATTACCAGAATTCTGAGAAGAAAAGAAAGAAGTTATGAAAGAAGAGAAATCGAGAGAAATTTCTCCCACTGTGCTCACCTATGATCTGTACTAGAGAGCTCGATGGAAGGTGGTGTACTTGCAATTAAGCACTCAAATGTCAAAATCTGCAAGGGAGAGAGCGAGTAGAAAATGAAGTTGCAGATCTGAGTTCCAAATGGGTTCATTTATCTATAGGGGTGTTGATTGGTTAGTAGTGGGAGCCTTGTGACAAGTGGAAAGGCTTGTGAGCGTACGAGGTGGCAAGGTCGTTAGGGCGTTATAGCCTAATTAGTGTTCGATGTCAGTCATACGATCGTTTGAGGCTGAGTTTGAACGTTGGATCGGCGTGGTGTATGTACGCATTTCTTAGAGGATGCTTGCTTAGTGGGCCTCTCGTGCCGAAGCCCAATTCAGACCGAGTGTGAGCCCATTCTAGAATAGTTCTTTTCTCATCTTTTCTCAAATAGTATATATCTGTTTATACTTTAGAAAAATATTAAGTGAGCAGAGCAACATTTTAGCCAGAAAAAGGGGTTGCTGATTCAAGGGCCGGGATAGAAAGAAAATGTGTAAACATGGGTGAATAGAGAATGGAGCTGAAACAACTACCCACGGAGGAAGTATGCACGTCAGAGCTGTACATGAAGGATAAGGAAACCCCTCCTAAATATTAGGCTAGTGGATATGGCGCTTAAAGAGATGTTGGAAGCAGTTAGTGGTTGGCGAGAAACATGAAAGTTGGCATGTTAGTGGACATCTTTAGCTGAGTAACTGCTATAAGAAGTAGCGTAGTTAGTGGTTGGCCATAAGTTAGTGTCTAATTGGCACTAGACTATTCGCGTACCTATATATACAAAGCTTGTAAATATTTTTAAACACACATCAATCAACACACAAGTTATTTTCAAACAATTTTACTTTATTCTTTCGCTTTATGTTTTCCGTGCTTTAGTAGAACCAAACTTCTTATCGTCTCACTCAACACTCTTTGGAGTTGTTGAAGAACCAATAACTAAGAGACAAAGTTACTTTCTCAATATAAATGCATAAAGAAAGAAAATCACAGTTAAAAACTATTAGACAATTTCTTAGGTATAGCATTCAAGTTGGACACCAACACCAATATTATCGTATTAAACAGTATAACTTGTCTTAATTAGCGCCTTTTTTTTTCTCTATTGCTCGAGCTAAAACGAAACAGGCAAATCAAAGTGACCACTAACCATGAAAGGGACATCAAGCTTTATCCCGCAGACAACAAACAAAATTAAAATATGTATAACCATACACTAGATTCGGTCAGCCTAGTAGATCAAATCCTAAAAGAAAAAATCTACATCTTTTTCTCGCATGAATATTTCCACTTTACAATCAATCTTGCATCATGGGATTGAAGACTAACAAATAGAAGATACGAACAAAACATTACCTTGTTGGTGGTGAACTTCGGCGTCTAGGTAGTGGGAACGGTATTGTATTATTTGGTATTGGTATTGCCCACAATTTCCATCTTATCAGATGTACCGATCAGTAATCAATAATACTCCACTAATAATTTTATGGCTAAATTATAGTTTTATTCACCCTATTTTCAAAAATCCGGACATTTGGTCCCCCTATTTTAAAATTCGGATATTTAGTCCCCCTATTTTAAAAAAATTCAAAGATTTAGTCCAAAAGGGGGTTTTTCAGTTTTTTTTGCTGATTTTGGTCAAAAAAAAGTTTTTTTTGCTGATGTGGCTGTCTCTCAAGAATAAATAAATTATGTGGCACTCATTAAATGACGTGGCAGCTGACACAGCTTGCACACTTGTGTGCCACGCCATTTAATTGTCCACATGTGTATCCACATCAGAATAAAATAAATAAATTACTAAAATTAAGAAAACTAAAAAAAATAAATCTAAAACCAGATCTGATTTACAGCAAACAATATTCAATAACAACATTCAACAAAGCTTCCTCCAATCCTTGATAAAACCCAGAACTGATGAAACTCAGAACTGGTCTATCACGGTTAGATCTGTAAACGAAAAAGAGCAGTCCATGCCTTCATGAAGAAACAGAAGCTTCACGGTTCTATCAACCACGAATGTACGAGATCTGATAGTGGCTATGTTCCAACAAAAGGTGCTCATGAATCAAGGGTTGCCTTTTGTGAAAAGATCAGGCATCAAAGGTTAGTCCTTATCATCATCTAAAGATGTTAGAAATGTTGCAGATTATATATGGAAGAAGAAGAAGTAGAGGGTGAGATGGTTTCGATTTCAAGAAGAAAATGGCTTTTGATTTCTGAGATTATTGTTGTTGTTGTTGTTCTTGGATTTGAGAAGAAGGAAGATTGTTGTTGCTGGAAGTTCTTGATTTAAAATTGTTGTTGTTGCTGGGTTTTGATTTCTGGAAGTTCTCGTGAGGCTTTATGCGATGAAGATGAAACATAATTTCCAGAAAAAAAAAGTATCAAGCTAGTGATTTTTTAATCTTTTAGAAAATTATATTTTAATGTTAATGCCAATGTGGAAGGCCAACTAATAAAAGAATACAAGTCAGCAATGCCACCTCAATTAAAAAGCAACACATCATGTGTCATGTCAGTTTTTTTTTTGTTGACAAACCTCCAAATCAGGAAAAAAAAATGAAAATCCGCAATTGGGCTAAATGTTTGAGTTTTTTAAAATGGGAGGACTAAATCTCTGAGTTTTAAAATAGGGAGACTAAATGTCTAAATTTATGAAAATAGAGGGATTAAAACTATAATTTAGCCTAATTTTATTTATACATTAAGAAGGAAAGTTGAACTTGAATAGCTAGGTCCCGTGTGAATGACACAAGGATGAAAGAAATGCGTTTAACTATATGATGTTTGAGGAAAAATATGTATTTTTAGTGCTACACTAAACCATTGATGTCCATCTTAGATCGTGAGTTGTAGAAAGTTCAAGCCATACGTTCCATTGAGGTGGATAAGTCTTAGTTGATTAATAATCGACTAATAACTATCAACCATCATTTTCTTTTATTGGGTCGATTATGATGAGGAAAGAATTTTGCATTTTAAATGTAGGTTTCTTTACTAGTTACTAGTTAAAAAGAGCGGTAATTAAGTGAGGTGAAGTCTTGTCAAGAAAAAAGTGAGGTGAAGCGTGACTAAAGTTAAGTAAGCACTAGTGCATGTTCCATGTGCGATGCACATATGAATTCAGCTTCTTATCATACATCAAACAATTCTTCATAAATAATCTAAGTGATTTGGCCTTATTAGCTTCTTATAATGTTGCGAATCATAGTTAGATTAGTATTTGAAATATCAAACCTAAGATATTTTTCGTTAAGAAAAATGGGTTTTTGAAAAAAATTAAAAGAAGTGTAAATATGCATTGATTCTTTACAACATAAATTAAGTTTTTACTTAAGTAGTAAAAATATTAGGTTTTTTTACCCCCCACATTTTCTGTTATTCCGAAAATACCCTCGTGATTTGGTCTTTAACGGAATTACCAAAATATTAGGTAAATCCGTTTGTTGAATAAACCCAAAACGGATTTACCTTTTAATTTGGTAATTTCGTACGTATGAAAATTTGTATAACGGAAGTAAGTCAAACAATATAAATCTGTTACGTTTAAAATAACAAAACGGAATTACATAAGAGATAGATAAATTTGTTTTTGATAATTTTCGGTAACAGATTTATCTACTAATAAGATAATTCTGTTTTGTTAATTTGTACAAACATATTTATTTATTAATTAGATAATTCCATTTTTTAAAATAATTAGTAAATAAAATTCAGCATTCAAAAACATTAGATCGAAAAATAATAAATAAGAAATATTAATTACAAAAAACTAGCGTCAAAATGTTAATGAAACGTCATCAGATTAAGAATGTTAAGTCTACAATCTTTGGCGGGTGAGATGGTGGTTTCGGAATCGGAGTTAAAGACAACCATAGTTGAAAATGCCCCATATAAGGATCCAACCATGACGTAGCTTCATCAGGTGAAAAACGCTCCCATTGAAGACCAATTGGAGGCAATGCACTACAAGAAAAACGTATTTTTCCGGCGGAAAAAATCCGCCGGAAACGTCATTTTTCCGGCGGAAAAAATCCGCCCGTAAAACGCTCGTAGATAATGTTTTCTGGCGGAATTTCCGCCGGTAATTTCTGGCGGATTTTTTCCGTCGGTAATGGCCGTTTTCCGACGGATTTTTAAAAAAATAAATAAATCCGCTGAAAATTCAAAAAAATCCGCCGGAGACCTTTCCGGCAGGATTTATTATTGCCGGAGACAGTTCCGGCAGGATTTATTATTATTTTTTTACATTTTTTTAATATGAGAAAAAATTATATAGAATGAGAAGTAATAGAGGAATAAGAATTAAAGAGAGTATGGAAAAAATAATAGTGTTAAATATGTTTTAGTCCCTACAAAATTTCACTATTTTGTTTTTAGTCCCATTAAAATATTCCGTCAACTTTTAGTCCCTATAAAATTTCACAATTTTGTTTTAAGTCCCTATAAAATTTAAACTCGTGTATACCTTTAGAATTTTTGAATGATATTTTGCATACACGTTAAAGATATTAAAAATATCTCCCTCACAAAAAATAAACTCAAAATTTGATTTCTAGGTTAGTATTTCCTTTAATTTGTTTATCGAATCTTATGCACTTAAAAAATTTAGATTTAATTTATGCGTTGTTAAAAAATTCAAAGTTTTTATGGAAGAGATGTTTATAATGTCCTCAACATGTATGCAAAACATCACTCAAAAATTCAATGGATATACACTAGTTGGCATTTATAGGGACTAAAAACGAAATTTTGAAATTTTATAGGGACTAAAAGTCGATGAAAAATTTTATAGGAACTAAAAACAAAATAGTGAAATTTTGTAGGGACTAAAAACATATTTAACCCAAAATAATATAGGAGAGAATAAGAATGAAGAAGTGAGAAGGAATAAGAATGAAGAAATAAGAAGTGAGAAGGAATGAAAATGAAGAAGAAATGGGAAATATAGAAGAAAGATATGTTGAGAAATTTATTGAGATTGAAGAGTATGAGAAAGAAGAAATAAGAATGAAGAAGTGAGAATTAATGAGAAGGAAGAAGAAAAGGAAAATGTAGAAGAGAGATATGTAGAGAAATTTATGAAGATTGAAGAGTATTAGAAAGAAGAAGAAATATAAGATAGAGAAAATGTAAAAGAGAAATGAGAAGAAAATAAAGAGTGAAATGAGAGAATGAGAAGAGTGAATGAGAAAGTTTTATTTATAGGAAATTTCAAACGGTTCCGGTGGATTTTTTGAATTTTTTTTTAAAAACAAAATCCGTCGGAAACTCAAAAATTCTGCCAGAAATGTAGTGATGAAAAACAAATCAGCCCGAAATACAATATTTTCCGCCAGAAATTTACCGACGGAAAAAATTCCTCGGTAATACGCGAATTTCTTGTAGTGATGGACACTCAAGCAAAAGCGCAACATACACCCGGTGAATGTTGTTCACGTGAAGAATAGAGATGATGTTGCGATTCGTAGTAGATGAATAAGAACCTCTAAAAGGCAAATAAGTATATGAGACTCACGCTCATGTGCCAAATATGCAAATGAGCCGAGAAGGTTATATCGGTTAAAGTGACACCCACAATCTCCAATATAGGTATTCTGTATTTGTTGGTCTTGTAAGTGCTGTCTAGAATAAGAACCTTCGAAAAAATCTGAATAATTTGATAGAAGTGGGATGTGCCCACATGATGTCACTGACCACATCTGTGCCCTCAACATTCTTGCTCCAACATAAATACTTCTCAAATTCTATCAATCTCATTAGCTACTAAATATCAGTTCTAGAACCCTTCGAGGGGGACCTGTAGATGTAACACTGCCTATATAGTTGGGGCATAGAAGTCACATTACCTGCAAATCTATTCTTCAAAACATTCATACAATCTTTTGGGGCAACCCTCAATGTAGTTTGATCATCGACCATAGTCTTCTCCTCCTTCGTTAATCGCCCAAACATTGAGGAGCCGGTTGAGGTTGTAAGCAGCTCATGTGTGTGGAGTCCACACCTAACCCTCAAACGCCAACTCCCATCACGAACCGTATATGTAGCTCTCAACTTAAACAAACAATTACGCTTCTTTGACCCGATGACTCTAGAATTATTGGTGAATTTCCCAAGCTTCTTACAGCCAAAAATAATTTTATCTTTGTTTCCCCTTTTACCTCCAGCTTTGTCAGATCTAAGGATGATAATGACAACTCTGATGTGTTTCCCAATGCCTCTGACTCAACGTACAACATCATCACGTGTTGGAAATAGCTACAATATAGACAATTGTTAATTAAAAAATAATTAAATATCTACATACATTTTTTCAAAATATAATTAATTAAATATTAAATATACTGTCTCCGTCATGAATTACCCTTGTGCATCTATCGAGAACGGAACCAACTGTGTCTCTGTATCCATATGTTTCATTTTAACATTTTTTAAAAAAATTAAGTAAATATAATAAATATAATACGAAAAAGATTTATCTATTATATACATAAATCCGTTATGGTTTTTACAAAACAGATTTATGTGTATAAACGATAAATCCGTTTAACAAATCAAATAATAACGGAAGTAAGTTTTAAACACATAAATCCGTTTTTAAGGTTTTTGTAAAATGGATTTATGTATTATGTAATTCCGTTGAAAATCGCATAACGGAAGTATCATTTTGGATATAATTTCGTGTTTGAAAAAAAAAGTCAATTACAGAAGTAAGTTTTCAACACATAAATCTATTGGAAAGCAAATTAAATGACTAACGAAATTATCTTGGTGGTAGGTAAATCCGATGACCAAAAAAGTGGGTCCCACGCAGAGAATTTGGATCAAAATCTGAAAAGCGTAATAAATGCCAAGGGTATTTTCGGAATAAAAGAATATATGGGGGTATTAGATGCATAGTTGGGGTAAAAAAAAACCAAAATATTAATAGAATTGGGCTAAAGTCAATGCCCAAACAGAGGAAAAATGGTAAATATAGAGGTCCATTCTTTTGGCACTCCCCTCATTGCTCCTCCACTCCTCAAATATTTATAAAAACTCCAATATTCTCGTATCCCTCCCTCACTCCCACTCCTCTTCCCCTTCACTCTCACCGCCACATCTTTCTCCCTCTCACCACAACCACCACCACCACCACCTCCCTCTAACCACCAAAACATCCTCCTTCTCACTCCTGTTTCTCCTTCTTCGTTTTCTGGAAGAAAAAAAAACTTTGAAACTATGTACAATCTAGTACCTTAGTACTGGACAATTTCAACACTTTGGTACAGACGCATATAACACAAATATGTATAAGACAAATCAAAAACTAATATATGGTACCTTAGTACTAGACATTTTTGGTACTTTAGGTATCGGGCCTGCATGAGACAAACATGTATAAGACAAATTAAAAAATACACTTTCGGCACCTTGGTACTGAAATTGTCTGGTACTAAGGTACCAAACAGATATTTTTTTTATTTGTCTTATACAAATCCGGTACCTTTCAAAAATGGAGCAGGAGAAGAATTGTAGATAGAATGAGGTGGTTGAGGTGAGGAAAGTGGTGGTGGTTGTGAGAGGGAGGTGGCAGTGGTGATGAGAGAGAGAGAGAGAAGGAGGTGATGGTGATGTTGGTGGTGTTGACAGTGAGAATGTAGTGGTGCATGGTGAGAGTGAGGGAGAAGAAAAAGAAAGCTTTTTCTTTTCTTAGGGGTATTTTGGTCATTTCCTTATGTCTGGGAGGAGTGGGAGAGCAGTGAGAGGAGTGCCAAAAGAATGGGCCAAAAATAAATTGAATGTTTCTTATTATTTCCATGTACATTAGGGACTAAATAAGGGAATAAGTGTAAACTTAGAGACTAAATTGATAATTTGCTCTAAGATACATTTGGAGCTTAATCATTTGATTTCTTAATTTAGGGACTACTACTTATTTTAATGTACATCACCAAATATACTTTTGGGAAAGTTTTATTCACTAGATTGTTTGTAAGTAAAATTTAAAAACATACAAAATATTTTTAAAAGGTTAAGTAGCACTATTCCCGTGCATACGCATGGATAATGTCATATATTCTTTGTATAAATAGACTCATGTAGAATTCAATTATAATGAATCTTTTAAGTTGATAAGAAATGAAGTTTCGTAACTTTAGAATATTTTGTTCAATTGACATTTTCTATCGTTATGTAATTACCAATCATATAGTAATAATCTAGCTCTTTTGGCAAATAAATATATGAATACATCTTATCAGTAATAATCTAGCTCTTTTGGCAAATAAATCTAGCACTATTCCATATGTTTTGAAATGCTCCGCTCCTTCCAACTCCAACTCCAACTCCAACTCCATCTCCAACTCCAACTCCCATCCCAACCGGTCATTAATCCTCTTTCAAACTTCCTGTGACATTTTGCATTGGAAAAGTGGATATCGAATGGATTCATTATAATTAAAACAAAATGGGCAGCACAGTTCACGCTCATTATGGATGACCCCTCTACTTGCTAGAGCATCTCTTGTTGGTAATCTCCCTACTAATAATCTCCAAGCAAATACAAGGACATCTCCTGTGACTTTTGTAGCACCACTACCCTCCATAATTCATGAAAGTTGGAGTATTGTTTCCAAAGGAGTTAGAATATGTCAATTACAAGGACAACGATGCATTAATGTAACACGTTGCTACACTAAAAGATTTTGTGGAATTATACCCTCAAATCCAAACATCATCACAATTAGCATCTGAAGTTATTTCATGAAACAATATATGAATGTGAAATTGAGTAATATATTATATATGGGCAAAATCAGTTGAAACGAAAAGATATAAAATATAAAAAATTTATATAAAGTGTTAGCAGAAACGGGGAGTGTAGTTAATAATTTACAAAAGAATAACAAGGCTATAGCAAATATTGGCCTGCCCAACTCGTTTGGGCCGCCCACATACAAAGTAGAAAGCTAGATTAGACCGGAACCATTGTATTCAAATTTCAAAGGTTCATACTTCTTGACCAAAAAAAAAAAGTTCACACTTCATAAAACTCTCCTCTGTTCATTAGATACTTCTGACCCTCAAATATTCCCAAAATATCCTCATGTGTAACACGCTTCCAAACACCCCACACTGATTTTTAACAGGTTCAGAAGTTCGGAAGTTTAGTTCCGCACCTGTTAAAAATCTTGCAGATAGGGGTGTCTGCCTGTTCGGACTTTGTAATCCCAAGAAGAAAAAAGACGTGCGCGTTTCATTAATGATATTTTCGTCTTTTCGCATGGTTTGGGGTGTCTAGTGAGTAGAGAGGGAGTTGTAAGAAGTATGGCCCTATTCAAAAAGCGAAATGAGCTCTCACATCTACTAAAGGCTTATTTTTTTATACCCCCTATACCTCATACCCCCATAGTTGTATTTAACCCCAAAATACCCCTCTAAATTTGACCAAAATTTAACTGGAAATTATTTTTTTAAAAAAATTTCCGGAATTATCATTCAAAAGGTATTTTCGGTACACATTTTTTTCATTTTTCCGGAAATACCTTATATACATAAATCCGGAAGCTAAAAATGATTTCTGGAATTACCTAAAAAATGATAATTCCGGAAGCTACATCCGGAAATACCTTTTCTTACATAATTCCCTAAATTATATATTTTTGTTTTATTTTTTATTTTTAAGTTTATATTTAATTATTTATTTGGTTATATTTAATTTATTTATTTTGATTTTATAAATGAGTAGCGAATAACGAAAAAATACGAAATAACGAGTACAAAATCTGATAGGTCAAAATGCGAAAATATTATATACCAAAATAACAAGTACAAAATTCGATAATAAAATACATCAATGGTCAATGTCCAAATCCAATAAAGGTCTCGAGAGAAGCAGATATACATGAGGTGGAATGTCGTTGAATGCCATGGCCTCCCAAATACGTGCAGATGCAGACTTGAGTCTATCCTCTAGAGTCAGTGGACCAAGTGATACAATCTCCTTATATGGAACAGGTCCTTCCCCGAAAGGCACAATAAGGCGAGGAATCGACATCTCTAAGTACCATGAGAGGTAGCTCTAATCTCACTCACCTAACTGACTGGCCTGAATAGCACTATTGAGCAAAATATTAACCGGGCCTTGGTAGTACAACCATCTCTTCAAAATGGTCCTAGAAGCTGGGTGTGACCCACCAAGGGGCTTAATTGAGATGGTTTGGGTATCCAAACTACCATAATCACCCCTCCTGCATGTAAGGTATAGTGATGTCATCCCATAGAAGGTGCCCTCTGAAAAGCGCAATGGGCTGAAATGCTATGTACTGCTTGTGGTCATCCCAAGGGTTCCATATGCTGTCTCTAGGTCGTAAGGCATCTAGCTTCCCCCCAAAAATGTATAAGCTTCACAACGTCATTCTTTCTATTTTTCCACATCACACAACGTGGCCGATCAAAATGACCCAAGTCTCTGCGATCTCCAATGGTAGGAAAATACTCGAATATCCAGCACTGAAATAATAATATGAATAAATAAATTGTTCAATTAATTATTATATAAACAAAAAAGTAAACTTGAATAGTAATTAATTATTACTTGCAACAATGATGCGTATTCTCCACACTAAGCAGTGTTCCAGATTGAAGCATCACTCAATTGCTCGTATAAAAAGGCCAAAGCAATTGGACCCCAACGCCCGCTGGCCACACTCCTCATATGTCGGAAACAGCAGGACCTACTTGACCAGGACATATGTATGACTATTGTCGGCAAAGATGGTGTAGCCCAACAAAAGCAGTAGATACGCCTATGCAGCACAATCAATATAACCTAGCTCCAGGTTTAGTTTGTCGGCAGGCCCTAAAAAATTGAACCTGGAGTATGGTCCTCTGTTAAAGTAACACTCTGTCGCACAATCAATCTCTCGTACACCCAACAACTCAATCCCGCCCTTAATGGCCATCTCAGTAATAAAACCACTGGTAGGCATCCTAAATGTGCCCGTCAGTAGCAAACGGAGCAAATTAGACACGTCATCCAGGGTGATCGTCATCTCTCCAAATGGGAGGTGAAACGAGTCAGTCTCTGAATGCCACCTATCGACAAATGTAGAGATCAACTCGTGATTGATCACCCCAAAAGGTGTCATATCAAGCTCCGCTAGACGAGCCTTTAATATCCATTGATAAACACCTGGGAGGTGTTGTGGAGGTCGCAACTAAATTAATTTTTGGTCATGTGTTGCAACCTTCATTTTCCCACGATCCTGTATAAAATTATATTATATTAATAAGATAAGATGTATTAAACGACAATACAAAAACTTAAATTATATATTAAAACTATTACCCGTCCGATAGAAGATTTGACACCACGTGGATAGGTAGTCGATGCAACAAAGACATGTCCGTAAGACCCAAATCTAGCTCCTACTGAACCTGCTCAGGAGCCTCATGCTTAGGAGCCTCATCATAATGGTCAGGAGCCTCTGGAACCTCCATAAAATGGTTTGGAGCCTCATCAACAGGAGCGTGATCAATACGCCCACCACCGTCTCGACCATTGACACGCTTATCAAGTGCAGAAGCGTGACCAGCTACCCTAGTCCTGGTGCGGGTACTAACAGGAGTCTGATCGGTACTTCACCTCCAGACCATGATGACTCGCCTCGCTCCAACCCTTGTGCTCCACATGGAATTCTGCCCCGACTCTAGTGTGCGCCGCTGCAAAAAAAATTAAAAATAAACAAGTATGTTTTAAAAAAAAGTCGGAAACACCTTCTTTGATGTATTTCCACATATCATTTTCTGGGAATTTTCCGGAAACACCTCAAAAGGTATTTCTGGAATGATAAATTGTGTTCCGGAAATTCCTTTTTAAGATGTTTCCGAAAAATTCCCAGAAAATGTCTTCCGAAAATACGCCAACGAAGGTGTTTCCAAAAAATTCACAGAAAATGATTTCCGAAATTAGCTCAGAAAGAGATATTTTCCGAAAGAGAAATTTTTTTCTTACTCTTGATTTAGGAAATTTGTAAAGATGAGATGTTGCTTTTGGATTTTTGTTGTAAGTAGGGGTAAAATGGGGAGGGGGGGGGGGGGGGGGGGGGGTATAATGTATAAAAGGGGTATGCAAAAAAAACAGCGAAAAAAATCATACCAACCCTTCTACTTCTACTATCTTCTATATATACCAATAACCCATTACCAAAATACTAGTCTTTCCATTATACCAACTAAGCAATTGGAGGATAATTAGGTAATTTCGCTTTTTTACTTTTTCACTCTCTCGCACACTTTTTCACTCTCTTCTCATATTTTCCTCTAACTCTCATTTCTTTATTTTTCACAATATATCTACTTTGATTTCATCTACATGTATCCTTTATTTTTCCTCTTTGCAATTTTTAAAATTTTCAATTTTTGACAAAATTTTAATATTCTGCTTTTTACACAGGATAATGTTCGAACTAAATAAATTTGCCTACTTTAAATTTGTCTTGATTTTCATTGTGTAATTTTCAGACTAATTAAATTATGTTTGAGTTCATACATAAAAATAAAATGACAACAATTTTTCACTCTCTCTCACATACTTTTTCAAACTTTTTAACTCTCTCTCACACACTTTTTCACTCTCTTCTCATATTTTTTACCTACTTTAAATTTGTCTTATTTTTCACGGGGTAATGTTCAGACAAATAAATTCTATTTAAGTTCATACATAAAAGTAAAATTATAACACTTTTTCACTCTCTCTCACACACTTTTTCACTCTGTTCTCATATTTTTTTTCTCTAACCCTTATTTATCTATTTTTCACAATATATCTACTTTAATTTTATCTACATGTATTCTTCATTTTTCTTCTTTACTATTTTAAATTTTTTCAAATTTTGATAGAATTTTAATATTTCACTTTTTTACACGGGATATTGTTCGAACTAATTAAATTTGTTTACTTTAAATTTATCTTGATTTTTACGAGGTAATGTTCAGACTAATTAAATTATGTTTGAGTTCATACATAAAAATAAAATGACAGCACTCGTGCGTATGCATGGATATACTACTAGTACTAACTAGAAACATTGTTGTTTGTTTGTCCTTGGGTTAGAGTAGGGGTGTTCGCATAGCGGTTTGGTTCGGTCTTCATCCTAAAAACCATTCAGTAGGTTCCATTTTTAACAAGACAAAGCATAATTTAAATATCTGCTAAATTTTTAACGATTAACTATGCTGTCAAATTCAATAAAAAATCTACCAAATTAAGCTACCAAATATACTCAAATACATCTTAAAAGGCATTCTTCAAAGTCATTCTTAAGTCGTAACAGAATCTGCTGATGAATTAAACAAGCTATAGAATCAAATCCAAATGCATTTCTAAATGCATAAAAATAAACAAGTTGCAGTAAAAGAAAAGGCATTCTCTAGCTGGATTCTCCAACAAGTCTGTAGACTACTTGATGCCAAATTTCCTACAAAGAAAAAATAGACAAGTAGATGGACAAAATCAGTAACCAATAAGCAAATACATGGCCAAAATGTCCTGCGATATAACATTTTATATACATTGCATATTCAATATCAAATTCAAAATAAGCAAGTACATGGCTAAAATAAGCAGCTAATAAGATTCAATTAGATTCAAGTACATAACATTTATTTAGCTCCAAATACATCTACTAGTCAGATTAAATATCATAAAGTCCCTCATTCAGTTGTGGGATCAGAGCAAGTTCTAAAAATGTATCAAATATATTACCAAAAGTCAGACAAAACAAATAATTGTGATTTCATAAAACAAAATTTACAATACACACACACACCTCACACCTTCTTCCATAAGTAGAATCTGACATAAAGCCCGACGTGTTGCTAAAGGATGTACTCAAAAGGATGGTGTTGATTACAAAGAAATATTTTTTGACTCAAAGAAAGGCTCATTAGGCATTATCATGACACTAGTTGCTCATTATGATTTAGAGTTACACTAGATGGATGTGAAAACAACCGTTCTGAATGGTTATCTTGAAGAAGTTTATATGGACCAACCTTAAGGTTTTCCAATTGAAGAAAAAGCTCATGTGGTGTGTAAGCTAAATAAATCAATATATGGAGTAAAACAAGCTTCAAGGCAATGATGTATCAAGTTCAATATTACTTCTTTCGATTTCAAAGAAAATTAAGTTGGTAACCGAAAGGTCGGTGGGAGCAAAAATTTTGAAATTGAAGATTTAGGAGAGGGGCATCCTATGTAATAGGAATTGAAATAATTTGTGATAGATCACAAAGATTGTTGGGATTATCTCAGAAAGCCTATATATCAATAAAATTCTAGGGAGATTTAACATGGAAAATTGTTCTGTTGGAATTGTATCAATTTAGAAAGGGGACAAATTCAGTCTTATGCAATGTCCAAAGAATGACATGGAGCGAAATTTCATATGGTTCTATAGTTGGTAGTTTGATGTATGTGCAAACCTGCACGAGACCAAACATTAGTTTTGCGGTTGGAATGTTGACAGCGACCAAAGTAATCCCGGAGTTGATCATTGGAAAGCTACCAAGAAAGTTTTGAGGTAACTACAAGGAACAAAGGAGTATAGCCCCCACGTATAGAAGCTCCAAGCAATGCTGTAAAAGCCAGCTCGGACTAGACGGTCAAACCGGTCTGACCGGAAACTAGTGGGGTAACCAAATCGAGTTGGCAATCAGATTGGAAATGCACTCAACCAGTGCAGTCAACCACTATTATTAAAATTAGGCAAAATACCATCCGGGGTCCCTTAACTTATTTTCTGTGTTCGTTTAGGTCCCTTAACTTTTCAAGGTAACGAATAGGTCCCTTAACTTTAAAATAACGTTGTATCGTAATCCCATTTAACGTTTTGACATTAACACCGTTAACTAGTGTCTAATGTGTCTTTTAAACTACTGACTGACATGCTTATTTGGCTTTTTTTACTTGCTGACTCATTATATTTAGTTAAAAATTATTTATTTATTTAAAATTAAAAAAGCCACAAATCTCCAATGGCAGGCATCATACGTCGTTCCTCTCTTGAGTTTTCGCTGTTCTTCTCTTGGTTGCATTCTTCGTTTTTTTCATTCACTTTTTTCTTTTTGTTATCTTTTTTCCATTCATTCTAGCAGGGCAAATGATGAATAATTCAGTTTGCTGAGAACTCAAACTTTGATTTGGGTGCAATGATTCTTTATAAATAAATAGGAAGATCTGATGCCTTAAACCCACATTCTTATTACCCCTTTTTGTTTTATCTATTTCAGTTTCTCAAAGTTAAGGAACCTAAACGAAAACAGAAAATAAGTTAAGAGACCACGAATGATATTTTTCCTTAAAATTATTACTAAATAAATACATTATATATTTGTAATATTTTAATTCTTTTTTCAAACCTAATGTGATATATTATTTTGATTAAGATAAGTTTGTGATGAATATTTCTTATGTGTATGTTTGAAGCGGTTTTAAGTTGTAACCATGAGTTATATATGATTTATACTTCTCCTAAAAAAACAATAGTCTATCGAACTCTAGTTAAAAAAATAGTAATTCCACTCACTTTTTTTAAAAAGTGTCCTGCCAGTGAGTTGGCGAACTAGCTCATGATGGACTAGTAATTTTTTACGCTGAGCTAGGTCGAGTCAATTTTTTTAGGTTTTTTTGGTACCCCACACTTACCTTTTATACCCTACAAAAAATTTTATTCCTAAAATACCCTTCTTAAAAATGACCAAAAAGGATTTACATACGACTAGGTAAATCCGTTTTGAACAAAGTTACATAACAGATTTCCCGAAACATAAGTAAATCCGTTTTTCAATAAAATTAACCAACGGATTTACGTAAATTTCCATAAATCTGTTTTAACAATTTTAAAAAAATGGAATTAAGTTTTTTAAACATAAATCTGTTTTTTGTAATATGTTGCTCACGGATTTATAAGGTAAATCTGTTTCGTTATTTACCAAAACGGATTTAGCTACCTTATAGATAAATATGTTTCCCTACCCAAAAAATCCGTTTTTGTTAAAATTTAACGGACACGATTCCACTGCCAATTTTGATCAACGGCCCAATTTTGCTCGTCTTGATAATTGTGCCCAACAGATATATTTTTAATGGTATAGATTGCACTGACAATATCAACGGTGGATAATCATTGACGATTCTTATAAATACACACCCCCACCCTCATTCTTTTCACACCAACATTTCACTCTTAGTAACTTCTTTGAAACCCACACCCTCCAAAATGAGCATTTGTCCCACTTAGTACTCAAGTGTGAATAGACTCACTGCCATTCACCATGACGGCCAAATCACCATGAGAGAAAATATTGTCTTCTTCTCATGTCCAAAGGTTATTTTATGCAGGCTCCACGAAAGCATATCCTTCAACGGTTAGAAGGATAAAGTGGAGCTCAAAGTTCAAGTGATTGGTGATGATCGTGAGGTCACTAGTATCACTTATCGCAAACTGAATCTCAGTGACGATGACTGCATTTACTTCTCGCTCATGAGGATCACAAATGATGAGGACGTGCGAAGCATGTTGAGCATACATGACATGCTTCAGTACGGTAAGTCGTTGGAGCTGTACGTGCAACACCAAAGGAGCGTCAATGAGATTATACGCTGTTTGTATGTTGTAGGACCGGGAATTATTTAAAAATTTTATTTGTTGCAGTTGTTGTTTATGTTTTACTTTGTATGTCAGTTTGTATTTTGTATGTTTGCATCAATGAAAAGTTTAAAATTTTACGTTAGTTTGTATGATAATAAAAGAACAATACTGATAATAAAGTAGTCTAAAATAGTTCAAATAGTACAATCCGAGAAAGTAAAACAACAAACAAGAATATAAAAAATCGTCATGTGAGAACTAATCGGTAGGTGATATCAAACTCTCGACGTAGACGGTAAGGACCAAGCAAGCATCATTTTTGTCAAACATGGTGATGTCTTGAAGTCGTTCACCTTCAGGAGTCTTGAAAGAACCATCAGTAGAGTTGTAAACGAACAACCTTGAGAAGAGCTCCACAATCACCGCTTCATCTTCAGAAACATACAGTGCTCTAGCATTTCGGTATAGATCACTACTGTATTGAGTAGCAAGATCTGTTGTGGGCACATTGAAAAGTTTACTCCAAGATTCTACAACACCATACTCCTTCATGACCCAAATATCAACAAAGTCCCTAGAATAGGCAACAACAGACAGCCGATCTCTCAAGACACTCAATAGTTTATTCAAAACAACCACAACATGACCATTGACGAATAAATCGGCTAAAAAAAGGCTCTGGGAATCCTTGAAATGGGAACAGCTAATCAATCCTTTTCCAAATATTTGTACCAAATGTATAAACCTTGACCTCTGCTTCTTAAAACAGTCTACGCTCATTGCTATAACATATATAGCAATAAACAACAACTATCTTGTATGTATCAGTGAAATGATCATATCCAAAGCCATAGACTGTGAAGCTTATTCTCTCTGAATGTGGATTTTCTAAGTCCGACAGCAGCTTGAATTTTCTTAGCGAATGGTTCCATAAAATAGCAAAATTGTTATCGACGACAATACAAATGATGCCATCGCAAGACCCAAGATGACAATGGTAGGATTTAAGATTGTTGAGAGGGTGCTGTGCACCGGGGGGGGGGGGGGGGGCAGTCATCATCGTGGTCAAGACGGAGGAGAGGGGGTAATCCATGAGGCCGGGAGTGATGAGGTGACGACGCTGAATTGACATATGAAGGCGTTGGAATTGTTTGTTCGAAGATATCAACAATAACCAATACTTGCAGTCACACTTAACTTGCATCACGTTCTTCACAAGGAGCCTACTCAGTATCTGCTCTAATATCTTAACTGGAAGAGACACTGCGAAAAAAAAATTAACACGAAATAGATTTAAGTAATTCTGTTAGATGGAAAACGGAAGTACTTACTTTCGTGAAGGCTATGAGGAGAGAAGTAGTAGGTAAATCCGTTGATACTAAACAGAAGTAGGTGTTTCCGTGCGAAACTCACAAACGGAAGTACGTAAATCCATTTCCTTCGAAAATCGTACTCTCTCTCTTTCTAACGGATGTAAGTGTGAGAAGTGATTAGTGTTTTGCAATTTTGTAAAATTTTCAAGGGTATTTTCGTATTTTCACAGGGTGCGTGGGGGGGGGGGGGGGGGGGGGGGGGGGGGGACTTGAAAGAGTGAGGTAAAAAAACCCATTTTTTATCACTCATTTTCTAGCCCAACCCACCTATTTTTCTAGCTCATTTTGACGACTCTACTTTCTAACCTATCCTTTTAATTGGGACTAATTATGGAAAAGTGTTGCTATTTCATTATTAGGAATGATTTATAGATGAGAATAAATTTTTAAACTTTCTAAGGAATGTGGTGATCAATTTTTATAATCTCCACATTCTTAAAAATAACTTTTACATCAATGAAATAAACACCCCAAAAAACTTAAACAAGGATCTTTGGAACTTAAAAATTAAAAATATGATGATTCCCATGTATCTTTGATTTCTTCTGGACGATTCCAATTTCCACTTATCCATTTGACACAGCTGGCATCCGCGACGCAGCTTGGAGGTTTTATCGGGCTCCAGTAAACCCAACAAGGGTTTTTTCTTTTGTACCTCCACCCCTTTGACACTATGCCCCCCTACGCACCCTTGAAAAGACCAAAATACCCATCACAAAATCTAAAACCCCCAACATATCCCCAACTCAAAAAAAAAAAAATGGAAAATCAGATTTAGGTAAATCCGATTTTCCCCTAAAAATTTTAAAAAATTAAAATCGGATTTATCTAAGGTGGGAGTAAATCCGATTTGGAAATCGGATGTACCCCCACCAATAGGTAAAACCGATTTTTTATCCAAATGATAAATAAATAAATCATTTAAAAAATTTAAATTATATTTTTTTAGAAAAATAAATTAGATATGAATAATATGAATATCGGGCGTTTTTTGGTTCTGTTTAGGGTGTAGTTCGTTAACACGTGACGATGTTATACGTCGAACGAATAATTTAGGCTAAAAAATCGGTTTTCGGCCAACCTACTCCGATTGTAATGAAACCACAGCCATTAAATTCGAAAAAAAATCAAGGATCAAGACTTCCCTAGAAGGTACTTCTATTGGGACAACGGGCTCAAAATCCCAAATTCCTTCGTTTACTATTTTTATTAATTTTTTAAAATTTTCATAGTCTCCAAAAAATCTAGAAAAATTTGCATAGCCTTATTTTGGTTTTATTAGATTTTTAGTGGTGTTTTTATAATTTTTTGATTAGTTTTGACTCTTTAACGAATTTTTAGTAGCGTTTTTATAACCTTTTTCAAAAATTTAAATAAAAAACAATTTTTTTAATAACAAAATCGGATTTACCTTAGGGGGTAAATCCGATTTTCTTTTTTTGGGGAATTTGGATTTATCCTCCCTCTAGGTAAATCCGACTTTAAAAATAACAAATCAGATTTATAGGTAAATCCGATTTGTTATTTTTAAAGTCGGATGTATCTACCATCTACCCCCACTAGATACATTCCACAATTAAAAATTAACAAATGGGATTTATCCTCTCTCTAGATAAATCTGAGCGGGTTTATTTTAGGCAGGGGTATTTTCCTCTAAAAAATTCTTGTGGGGGTACCGAGGGAAAAGGTGGGGTAAAAAAAAACCCACCCAACAAAGCTAAAGCGAGCCCACTGGGTTTCTTTTCGTTTCATTTTTCTTCAAAAAACTCACACCCTACACTTAACCCAAAAAAATCCACCCTTTATAAACCTCCCAAAACTAACCACACTCTCACACGGTCACACCACAACAGCTATCTCACTAACAAACCCCACTCTCTTTCTCCCTCTATTATCCGCCGCCGCACACAGCGGCGACCTCCGTCCGCCACCGATTAAATTATTATTTAAAAAAGCAGAGAAATTAAGAGGTGCTCGGTTGCTAATGGCGGGCTCAGCAACCACCGAGGGTCCCGTGATGAACCTAATCAACAAGCGCCTCCGTGCTCTCCGCAAAAAGTTGAACCGTATCACAGCCATGGAAGAGTCCGTCGCTCAAGGTAAACCACTCAACAACGAACAACAAGAAGTTCTCCGTTCGAAATCTTCAGTCCTCGCTCTCATTGATGAGTTCGAGAAGCTTCGTCAACCTCTCTCCGCTGCCGTCACCGAAGAACTTGACCTAGCACTCCAAAACAGCAACAATCGTGAAACCCTAACTGAGAACGCAGAACGACCTAACCAAAACGACAACGTCGTTGAGGATATTCTCAATTTGCTTTACTTTGGTTCACTCTTTGAGGTCAAGTCGCAAAACGACTTCACCTCTACGATGCTGACTAGGACGCACGAAAGGGGATGTTGCTTGACGTATGATTATGTTACTGATGATGCTACCGATCTGCTTGGAGAGAAGGATTTGGACTCGATCTCTGCTTTGCGTGGCTTGTTGATCTCGCGACCTGCTGATTCTAGCTTCTCGCATAAGAACGCTCTTCGGCGCTGCATTGAACATGCTAAGTTGTGGCTTTCTAAGGCAGAACAGCCTATTGAACCCAATGCTGAAGTCACATGTAGGGTTTTGTTTTTCCGATATTTTATTTTAGTTTTTGTGCGTCTTTGTTGTGTTGTGTCGAGTGATGTTGAGTTTTTTCTTTTGGTCTTTGTAGATGCTGATTTGAGGGAAAAGTTGAATAAGATTATGTCTTCGGAGTACTTCACTACAACTCCTGAGATGAAGGCTGCTGTTGAGGTTGCAGCTGCAGCTGCTGGAAATTATGCGTCTTTTCAGGTGCCGGTGCATGGCTCTGTTGGTTCGGTCGAAGTGGAAATTTCTGATTCTCAGTCTCAGGAGAAGGTATAATCCTTGCTGGAATGGTTGTTTTTGAAATTTTATTGTTTAAATGTGTGTTAAGTTTGTGTTTGGAAATGGTCAGGAAAATGGAATGGAATAGAGTGGATTAGTGGAATAAATAAAGATATGATTTCATTGTTTGTATGTCTTTTTGGGATGGAACAGCCAGTATAATGTAATTGGAGGGTTAAAATTACAGGAGCATTGGGTGAAATTTCATCTGGTTTCATTCAATTTCATCCCACATTAAACAATTCAAATAACCGAACGTAGAGTCATTCCTTTCTATTTTTGTACATTTTTGCTTTGTTATAAACCCAAACATAGCTGTTGTGTAGTCAATTTATCTCGAGTGATTTGTGTGTGAAGTAAACTTGCTCTATAGACTTTAGTTTCTTTGGCTTGATAAAATGTAATTTGGGTGAAAGCATTCTCATTAGAATGTAATTCCCGTTTATGATTTTACGGGTAAGAGAGGGAGGGATGGGAGAGGAATGCTTATTGTTTGTTTCTTTTAATTATTCTGCTGTATCATAATTCATAATTCATGAGCTCATCCGATGCTGGAAGAAAGGTTGAGCGTTACGGGTTGGCTCTGCGACCTAGATGGAAGTTTACTCTAGATGTTAAGAATGCTTCTTTGGCGCAACAAAACGAGCCGCACAGTGGTAGTTAGCATCATGAGTTGGGTTGTAGGATTGGCCGAGTCCATGGTCTTGCCTGGTTTGGGCGAGTTCATGCCTAAGTGGATTCGGCTTTTGCAGGTCGCCGGTGGAATCGCCCAGACTAAGGTGGTGGAAGCATAGAATTGCCCCAATTTCATGAGCTCATGCGATGCTGGAAGAAAGGTTGAGCGTTGCGAGTAGGCTCTGCGACCCAGCTGGAAGTTTACCCTAGATGTTAAGAAATGCTTCTTTGGCGCAACAAAACGAGCTGCACAGTGTGTTGAGCCTACGATCGAGTTGTTAAAATGCCTAGTTTACCCACATTTCTATAATCCTGAATTCAAAACCTAACTTTTAACACTGTTTCTAAATTTTTAACGAAATGATAAACTGTCAGGTTGATAGGATCCTGAATTTCTCATCTCTCAAATGGAACAATGATAGACGAATAAAACTGTATTAATGGTAATAAAACTGAAATACAATGACGTAACTGATAAACTAGGCAATTCGAGAAGCCTAGGATCTCCCAAAGACACTTATAGAGGCCTGATCTCTCCCATAGGAATAACTTCCCAAATTCATACTTGCTTAATGATTATAATTCCCTTAACTCCTATTTATAACCTCCACTAACTCACACACTTTCCCTCCACTTTGCCACATAAGCAAGTGGTTACAACCAATTCTCATTTCCCTCCCCTTACACTTTATTTATTTATTTAATAACCTATCAATACTCCCCCCTTAAACATTCACCTTGTCCTCAAGGTGAAGATACCAAAACAAAATTAATACTCTTCCACCGGGATCCCACAACTTGAAGCAAGATGTCTCTATAATGCAAGAAGCGGAGTATGGTTCACCCGGATCCCACTGCATGTGATGTGTTTCCATCATCGCTATTCTTGATCTTGAAGACTCCACCACCCTGTGAATAAGGTGTTCAACCATAAGCTGGTGCCGCTTAAACTCAGTAAAACCTGAATTGTCTTCCTCTTCCTTATCATGAAATTCCAATGGCTTATTTTCTAAAGTTCTAGTTAAATCACCAAGACCCATATGCCACTCATAAAGCAATTCAATGGCTTTCTTTGAAATCTCAGATTCACCTTGTACCCAAGGATTAATGTGATTCCATGCTTGAAATTCTACCATCTTTTTATGGTCTTGTACTAAAGCCAAAGATGATGTTGCATATTCTTCAATATAGAAATTTAAAAGTGCCATAAAAGATTCAACAATGAAAGACAAACACATATATTGTGTGAGTGGATGAAAAATGTTGAAGCATTGGTCCCCAATTGCTACCACTGAAAAGTTGCCTCTGTTAGGATATAGAATAAAGGGGAATTGAACTAGTTAAGAGTTGTTAGAGTCAGCTATGGTTGTTATGGCTGTTAGTGTTTGTTAGAGTTACTTATGTTTCTTAGGTTGTTAGTATGTTAGTTATGAAAGTTTGTTGGGTTGTTAGGAAAGTTTGTTATAGTTGGTTGGTAGTTATTAATTTGTTAGGCCATTCCCTTCTATTCCCCCATGTATTGGAAGCCTATAAATAAAGGCTTCCACTCCCCTTTTAGAGGATCCTTGATCATATCTAAAGTTTAGTCGTGACCGGGTGAGGCCGGAGGGTGGGGAGCCTAATCTCTCCAATTGTATTCACACCATATCAATCATATCCCATTTTCATTCCTTTTCCGATTCTTTATTGCGTCAAATTCCTATTTTCCTAGTGATCGTTAGGTTGGTGTCCTAACAATTGGTCCGACCTGCCGGATCTTCGAAAGGAAGCCAGCGATGTCGAAGGTGATGGAGCGACCAATGTTCCAAGAAGGAGATGATGGTTATTGGTGGGCACTCTGTATGGACAGATATTTCAAGACAATGGGAACCCGTGAGGAAGATAAGTTGAAAGAGGCTCGTAAGGCTATGCTGGGTTTTGGCCGTGCATGGTGTTTTCGGTGGATTCACCGCCACCCGACGGCGGATTGGGAATCATTCACAGGGGCATTTCTTTGGTATTTTAAGCCAGAATTTAGAGACACACTTCCTTATGATAAAGACGGGAAGTTGCGTCAAGAACTAGAGGAGGACGATGAAGCTCTTGATTACCCTGTGACGATTTTCTTGAAAGGTGAGTCAGCTAAATGGTGGTCTTCGCGGAAGCAGACCGACCAGGATGTTACATGGAGCACTTTTCAAAAGGCTTTCGTTGAGGAATTCGTACCAAATTATGGGACTAAGAGGCTGGATGAGACAAGTGAGAAGTTGATGAACCTTATTCTTGAATCTACCAAAAATAAAGATGTTGCTGAAGATGGTGACAGCTTAGTCAACAAGGAACTAGGCGCTTTCAAGAACAGCGCGACGTGCGAGAAAGGGGGTACCATGAAAGTGCTGAAACAGGCATTGAAGAAGCAGAATTCTGGTGGCAACCAAAAAATGCGGAGGCTGCAACCCATGTGGTTAAGAGGAGTGTCAAAAGGATATGCTTTTCCCAAGAATTCTCCTTTGTTTTTTTATCACAGCAACTCGAAAACATTTATGAAGGAGACAATCACCAAGAATCTTGTTTCCTAGAGGAGAAATTTTGTTCTCATGTACCAACAAAGGCTTACTATTGGCATAACCTGAAGCTAGTTGAAACAGATTTTGGTTCATCAAGCTCCCAACAGTGGGATCCTGGAGGGGAATTTTTTTTAATTTAGTTTTTTTCCTTAGCAACCATTGAACAAAAAGGATCAAGAATACTTCAACTTTGAGGACAAGGTTGTTTTGAGGAGGGGTGTAGGATTGTTAGGACACCAACCTAACGATCACTAGGAAAATAAGAATTTGACGCAACAAAGAATCGGAAAAGGAATGAAAATGGGATATGATTGATATGGTGTGAATACAATTGGAGAGATTAGGCTCCCCACCCTCCGGCCTCACCCGGAATCCGGCCTCACCCGGTCACGACTAAACTTTAGATATGATCAAGGATCCTCTAAAAGGGGAGTGGAAGCCTTTATTTATAGGCTTCCAATACATGGGGGAATAGAAGGGAAAGGCCTAACAAATTAATAACTACCAACCAACTATAACAAACTTTCCTAACAACCCAACAAACTTCCATAACTAACATACTAACAACCTAAGAAACATAAGTAACTCTAACAAACACTAACAGCCATAACAACCATAGCTGACTCTAACAACTCTTAACTAGTTCAATTCCCCTTTATTCTATATCCTAACAGCCTCCCGGATCAAATGTCTTGTTTTCAACAGCATTTTTTAGCACAAAACAGAGTATGCTGGCTGCTATGTTTTTCCCATATGAAGCTCCATACATATGAGCAAATTCTTCTAAAAAATCAGAAGTCCAGGTACCATACCTCCCCATAGTTTTGACATCCATAAAGGAAGATAAAATATTGTGTGACCATTTCCCTCCTTCAACAGTTATAGGTACACCAAGAGGTTTTGAAAATAAAGGATAAGTGCTGGAGAGTTGATCCCTTTGATTGTTTAATCCATCTACTACTTGCAATGCCCTTCCAGTATTAGTAAATATGGGAGGTGTAGTAATAAACTTGTGGGTCTGACCCAAAGAAATGGCAACAGGATCCATTTCCCTTTTAACTTGTAACACCTCCTCATTAATAATGAATTGAGTAGGTGTAAATATTAGAGTTTGGGCTGATTTAATAATATGAGCTGATTTACTTACAGTGACTTGGGCCTGGCCCAATGAAATAGAAAAAGAATCCACTTCAGCCCAAGTCTTCTTTTCCCATTCCTCACGGTTGCGCATCTCAACAGAGAGAGAGAACTTGCGAACACGCTGCACTCCCAAATCGTGAGCACACTGCAACTTCGCCATGGCTACTTCCTTGTTCGGCAGTTCCGGCGGCGGTTCACGATCGCTGACGTCACAACGCCCTTCCCTAGCCCCATCGTTCCTTTTCGACTTTTCCTCTTCCTCCTCTCCGCCGCTCACTTCGGTTTCGTGAAAGAGAACGATTTCCCCCAATCTGTTCGTTGGCCACACCTCATTCAAGAGCGCGATCCTGTCTGCTGCCGTCGCCGTCGAATCTTCCGGCTTCAGTGGTGGTGGTTCCCGATCATCTCCGTTCCCCTCTGATCCCTCTGGTTTCGCAACAATGTTGATGAACAAGCTTTCACCTCTGATGTCGCTATTTTCCCTCTGAAATTTCTCATTCACTCTCGATCTGGTTTCTTCCTTCCCTAGATACGATTCCCTGTTCTCCATTGCTGGTTCTTGATTTGTCAACTTAGAGTAAGTTTCTGAGTTCTGTGATTTGAAATCTACCTCGAGCTTCTCATTCCATCCCTCTTCTTCTGGTTCTTTCTCAGATATGGCTGTTGCTCTTCTTTCTTCTGATTTTCTTGATTTCGCAAACGCTTCTAATTTCCAGAACTTCAAATCTTCTTCAATACTCTCGTTCCATCCCTCTTCTTCTGCTTCTTTGGTTTTCATTTCTGGTTTTCTGGATTTTGCAGTAACATAATACTCTTGTAACCACTGCAGTTTCATTTCTAAATATATTTCAAATTCTTTCTCCGAGAGTTCATTGCACCTTTGTCTTCTTCGTTCCAAGCGTTGCTTGATTTTGTCAAGCTCTGCCTTCCATTCTGTTTTGCTGTGCTGTGCTTGTTTTTCCAGAAATTCTTCCATGGCAGCGACTCTATTATCTCTTTGAGCACTCAAGATCGAATGCTCTGATACCAATTGATAAGATCCTGAATTTCTCATCTCTCAAATGGAACAATGATAGAACAATAAAACTGTATTAATGGTAATAAAACTGAAATACAATGACGTAACCGATAAACTAGGCAATTCGAGAAGCCTAGGATCTCCCAAAGACACTTATAGAGGCCTAATCTCTCCCATAGGAATAACTTCCCAATTTCATACTTGCTTAATGATTATAATTCCCTTAACTCTTATTTATAACCTCCACTAACTCACACACTTTCCCTCCACTTTGCCACATAAGCAAGTGGTTACAACCAACTCTCATTACCCTCCCCTTACACTTTATTTATTTATTTAATAACCTATCACAGGTTTGGCTGGGCATCAATTTCAAAGAAACTAATGAATCTCCTCTTCTGTCAATGTCAATCTAATTCTCCTCTCAGGCTCTCACTGCAAATTAGAATTTTGAAGTTTTCCAATTGCGATTTGCGATCATAAGCCTGTTGCTGTGCGGTTGACATGAGAGCAACCTAGTTCCTCTGTTCAGCAACAGCTCCTCTTTTTTGTTTTTAACAAGTTTGTGATATATATGCTTCAACTCCCAATTTGGCTGCCCAGTCATTGTTGGTGGTTTTTCTGGGGAGATTGGTTAATAGCAATGACATATATCAAATTGCAGATAGAGTGCTACCCCGGGCCCTCATCCGTGGTTGTCTAGCCATGAGCTAGTGAGCCTTCCACCCACCTGCTTACATTAGGTGGCTAAGAGTTGTATATAACTTTTAGAAAATAAGTTTCCCTTAACGTCCCTCCCTCCCTCCCCCCTCTCTCTCCTATATGTGAAGCAAGGCAATGCAAATAGATTTTCATTGCTATGGTTCAAGATGATTAAAAACCAGAAATCATGTATAATTGTTTGACACAGCTGGGTTTTCATATATCATTGGTAACTAATCACTGTGTCAGTTTGTGCCAGTATTTTGTACCTTTTTAGAATTTAATAATCATCTTTATAAACTTGAAGCCTGGTTTTCTCGACTAGCCTAGGATGTTATTACTTACGTCAACATCAAGGCCAATATGAATGAACTCTGTTACAAGAACTTCAAGCGAGAATAAGAATATGTTGCTTAGATCTTGGGTTTACAATTTGTTTCTGTTTGTAAATGGATGGCAGAGATAGTGTTCCTGTGTGAACTTACTATTTACTGCTCTCGTCTTTTGCCTTTAGCTGCTTTAACCTTTCATATCCATTTAAAATTGGTTATTATTTTTTTTGCAACTTGAGCTATATCAGTTACTATGAACAGTAGCCTTTTTTGTGTTCGGCTTTCATAGTTCCAAATTTTGTTACTTGGTTCTAAATTGTTTTTCCCAGTTTCTGTTTACTATGTTTGTAATATAGCTTCGTCATCCGTAGTAGTACAGTCCTGTACGTTGTGAAGATTTTGTTCCCATCATCCCACAAATTTAATAAATACGTTTTTTGTTTGTTTTTTCGTGTTTTCTGTTAGGTTTCTTTTGTTCTTTGATATGATCTCTATATGGGAGAACTGCTTACACTTCAAGTTCTCCCTTTTTGCACTTGGTTAGAGACGTTTGAACTTGAGAGCTAATGATTATTATCTCCATTTATTTGCATATATCTCAGGATGACGGAACTGCAAATTTTCAAGGACAAGGTTCTGGAGAAGATACATCTGATCCTGAGGGGGAGCTTCAGAAGGTATGTATAATTTTGGCCTGGATATCTTGTCAGACTTTGAACCTGTTATGATGCCAAAGGTTTTTCTCTTGTAGGATGAGGTAGAAGCAGCGAATGCAGGTGAGGTGGTATCGGTTCAACACGAAGAGACCAATCAACAGGTGGATATAGAACACAACGAACCAGATGTAGAGGGAAAGGAGCAACAGTATTACCCCAGGAGGGGGGGATATCAGAACCAAAGAGGTGGTCGTGGTGGAGGTGGTAGGAGAGGAGGTTATCCAAATGGTCGTGGAGGTCGTGGTGGCGGTGGAGGTAGAGGAGGGTACCAAAATGGCCGCAGTCAATACTATGACCAGCCTGGAAACTATTATCCAAGGAACTATTATAACAATAGAGGAAGAGGCGGCAGAGGCGGTGGTGGCTACGGTTACAGCAACCATGGTGCGGGTGGTCAAGTTCATCAAGTTGCAGGTGATGTTGGGGTGCAATCTTGATAATTATGAGTTGTTCATAGTGTTTGTTATTGTAATTGGGTGGAGGTGAACCTTTTTATTCGCGCCTGGCATGAGACATGTTTTGAACAATTTTTGTTTGACATTTACAATACCAGACTCCGCCATTTTGTAGTCCAGTAGCTAGTGGTCCTTTGTCCTAAATCTCACAGGAAAAAACTATTTGCAATGCCGTCGTCTGTTGTTCTGGAATGTTATTCTTACTCTTCCTCTGCGTTAGCGTCCAAATGCTTTGCTTCAAATGTCGTCCTTGACAGGTTGACATTGCCGTTACAGAGTACGTACGAGTATCCTTCCATTTTGTTATCAACTTCTGCATTTGCCACATGTTTTCCTATTAGTCCAAATAAGAACAGAAGTTTTCAAGAAATGTGTCTATCAGTCATCTTATTCTTGACTTGTTTTTTTTTTGACGGATCTTGACTTGTTTTTTGTCCGCTACGTTAACCTTTCCTAAGACCAACACGTTCACCTTGCTTGTTTTTTGTGCGCTACGTTAACCTCAAATAATGTTTTTTTGGGCACGTGGCTTCCTTACTTTGTTGGTTTCCCAAAGTGTTGTTTGCGTCGATGATTAGTTTTGCTAAGTTTGCAAGAGGTGGTCCGTGTATAATACAAAAGTGCATGACATTTTGCTTAATAGATGATTGAGGTCTAAACATTAGTTTTGCTTAGTTTACAAGAGATGGTCCATGTATATAAAGTGCTTCACGTTTTGCATCATCTAGATGATTGAGGCCTAAACATGGTTTTACAGGTGTGGAAGGCTCTAAAGTTCTAGGCCACATAAACAAACGTAATTCTCACACTATGCTTATCAGCGGCCTTCTCCTCGTGTGTCTTCCCCTTTTGATAATAAACCCTTTGAAATTGGAGCAAAGGTGTCATTGGTCATGATGTGGACAAATTAAGAAACAAAATAATGTAAACATACTTGATGAGACTCTAATCCAAAGCGTGCTAAAACCAAAGAGAATGAACGCTATTTTTGAATGTTCAAGGCGCGAGGCAAGGGGTGGGGCTTGCTTTAGAGTTGACCTCTAGACCACTAGCAAAATCACCAGTAAACGTACATTGGCCTAACAATTAGACTACACAGTAGCGGATAGTTGCTATTGTTAGAATGTATGCGTTTGGAGATTAAAGAGAGAAATAGCGAAAAGAGAGTGGTTTTCTATTGTTTGTTTACTAATCTCTTTTCCCTCTTTCTTGCCTACCAAACACACCCTAAAAGCAAAAAAGAAATGGAGTTTCTCATTGTAATTGAAGATGACCAAACAGACCCTAAGATTAAAATACTTCTAAACTAATCATCTGCCTTCTTCTCTCTATCCTATTTCTCTCTAAAACAAAACAATAGAAAATGATATTTTCTTCTCTGTTTCTCTTTTCTACCAAGCTAACTCCAAAGACTAAGGAGGAGAGGAGAGAAAGTTACAGATGAATGCATGCAAGCCTTACTTATTTGGGGCATGCAAGCCTTACTTATTTGGGAAAAATAAGTGATATTAAGAAGAATTTGAGAGGGCGTCTAATCATGTACTAGAGCTAAAGAAGCAAAATACACCGAGTTTAATACATCAATCTAGGTAGAAAGTGCCACCCCCTAGAATACTTAAAACCAAAGGATTTCAATTAATTTAGCCACCATTTAAACGACTAATGGTGAATGAATTTAATAGATGCCAAAAACATGCATGAATTGGATTACTACATATCGTTATTTATAGTAAAGCATCTAACTCTCTTATAAGTATAGTTAAGCTTTTTTTTTGTTAGTATAGTCAAGCATCCAAATCTTTTATTCCCGTAAAAAATGTAAATCTCCTATTAGTAGACTCTCTGTTTAGTTAATTTATTTTGTTAATTAGGATTGATTCAAGGGATTGCTTTTGTTATTAGTTAAAACTCTAGAATCCAAAAATAATTAAATCCTAATCAACTCAATAATTTAGGTAGTCCAAGAGAGTAAATCCTCCACTTAGTCCATAAACTATCACACTCTTCTATTTAGTCCTTGAATTATAAAAATATAATAAATAGTCTCTAAACTATTTGATATTCATCAATGTAGTCCTTCAATTACATTCTAAATAGAGAGCAATTGGATAGTTCATGGATTATATTGATGAATTTAGAATAGTTGAAAGATTATTTATTATCTTTTTTAGTTTAGTGAATCAAATAGGAGAAAATGTGATAGTTTAAGGATTAAATTGAGAATCTACTCGTAGTTCAAAAACTGCTAAAACAGAACTTTGTCGCTGAAAATTATCCACACAACATGGCCATATAATTGACGAAATATATGACCAAACAAAGTTTATCAAAGTTAGAATTGACATATGAATGATGTAAGAAAACACGGTACGTTGACATCCATGGCTTTTATTTAATTAGAATGCCGATGCTGATTAATATTCTGAGAATACTAATTAAAGAAGTAAAAGTAAATATTCTTTTATTCAATCAGAAAAGTTTATACATTAACTTTTTAATCAGTGTTTTTGTGATTAGCAAGGCACTACCTAGTGTTGAAGTAATCAATAGCGTCTAATGTTTACTGGAATGTGATGCCATGACATAATAGGATAAACTCCACCAACAAAATTAGAATCCTTTTATCCCGCAGAATGTATTTTAACTTCCTTTTAGTTTTACTTTTAGATAAAAAAATAATCAAATGAAATATGATAATGACAGGCACGCTGCAGCTGAAAGTTTAGTATCATTTGTGATCATTGTTAGCTGCCCAACAAGAGAGTAGACCTGAAGAAGCATGAGGCTTTTTAACCATTATATGACATGCGAGACACAAAGAAGAGCATAATAAAACCTAACATATATCCATGTTTTAGTTTAGTGAAAGGTTGGTGCAGTTCCGAGAAGAGAGATTGGTTGATTTTGTTTGGTGTTATGGTGAGATTGCGGCTGTACAAGAATGAGTTTTTTTTATAAGCTTGTACAAGAATGAGTTGATTTTTCAACTGAAAATTCCTAGTTCCGGTGTTCTTCTTCAGAGAATTCGCGGTGGGGATTTGCGGATTGGTCAAAGCTGGGGGAGTGTGTGAATGTTTTTAACGCCAACTCAGTTGTTAATCAGTGCAAGTTGCTTCGTTGGAAGCGACCCTTGGAATAGTGGGTTAAGCTCAATTGCGACGGCGTAGTCACAAATCTTAGGGGAACATTGATGATTGGTGGTGGTTGTTGTGTTCGTGATAATTTTGGGAACTTCATCTTCGGGTTCGTGTCAGATGTGGGGGCATGTTCATTCATAGAGGCAGATATTAGAGCCCGTGGCATTGGCCTCCAACAGCTGTGTATCAAGGGCTATCTTTTCTTTGTTGTTGAGTCAGATTCAATGACCTGTTAATTTGATTCACACTACTAGAAAAACTGGTTTTAGCATCGGCCAAAAACCGACGCTAACAGGCAAAAAGCGGACGCTAACAGTTAATTAGCGTCGGAGTAGCGTCGGCCACGTGTCAACGCTAAACAACTCGAAGTTAAATGTAGCGTCCAGTAATTTAAGCCGACGCTAAATTTAGCGTCGGCCAGGCCGACGCTAAAACTGACGCTACATTCAAAGCCGACACTTAATAGTCAACGAAAAATAGTCAACATTTTAGCTAGCGTCGGCCAGGCGGACGCTAAGGTCAACAACAAACTAATCAACGAATTTAACTAGCGTCAGCCTGGCGGACGCTAGAGTCAACGAAAAATTAGTCAACTTAACTAGCGTCGGCTTGGCGGACGCTAACATAAATTTTTTTTTAAATAATTAATTTTCCTACTTTTCCTTTCTACCACGGCTCCTAATGTACTTTTTATCTTTTATACCACTGTCCTAAAGCATTCATAACATAGTCATGAAATAGAATACCATATCAAAATGCCTAATCCCAAAATACCAAATACGATAACACCGAATACCAAAATACAACATAGTCATGAAACTACAAAATATAACTGTCTTAAAACTACAAAATATAACATGGTCTTGAAAATACAAAATATCAAAGTGTTCAACAAAATATAACATGGTCATCCAACAAATATAAAAGTAACCATAACAAGACAAGAAGCACACAGAAACAAGAAGCTCTCAGGTTCCATACTAAAATCAGTAATTTCATGAGTACTAAAGTCAGTGGTAGGCTAGTACAGGGTAGAAATCCATGACTTGGTGGAGGTTTCCACAGTTTCTCATAATCTGGATCCCCTCTTGAATCATTCAGCTGTCAAAACAAAACGAGTTCAAAGATTAAAACAGTTTGAGACGATAAGATATCCCCCACAAGATGGGGGCATATTTCTGGGCACACATAACCACAACAGCTACATCGAAGTGTTCGAGGACGGAATTAAAAGGGGATGAGGCAGGGCATGATAATTGAGAAAAGTAAACAGCATAAACAAGAAACCTAAAACCTTGGACAAAATGATTGTAGTGACAGCAACTACCTCCCAATGAGAAATATAGGCAGTGTAAATCTAAAAATACAAATGAAACTAAGACCAAAGAATGCAGCACTATTATCCATGTAAAATTGTTGATCAAACTAACTAATAGAAAACAAACAAAATACCACAAGAGACCAACCTAATTGAACAACCGAGTTAGTTAAATAACAACTAAATAGTGACGCAAGAATAGAAGTGAGATCTCATAATGGAAGAATTCTAGTAGTGACATAACATGCACACAAACATTGATAGAAACTGGTTCAAAGTATAAATAGAAGAGAGATCTCATAATGGAAGAATTCTAGTAGATACATAATGTGTCATTTAGTTTAATTTCTAAACTAATATAATATATGCTCAAATGTAACAGAAAGTTTATATGATATGACAGTAGTGATTACTTGAAAGCATAGTTCTCTACATGTGAATATAGAATAATTTAGTGTAAAAATAAAAGTTCTTAGATAACAACCTTGATTCTAGTCAAATAAACACAAGAAAAGAAAGTATAGTCTAAATTAAAGAGAGCTTATTTGTAACAGCAATGAACCAAAGCCATATAATCAATTAGTCATATATGTAAGTGAACTTATTGTAATCTACCCATATGTTATAAACAAGCTTGTCCACTTAGAAAATTTGTATATATCATCATATAACTAGTCTTGTATATAAATTACTGATTTACAGTGAAATATGAAGCAAGACTAGAGAATGGAAATAAAAAAAATGGATGTTTGCATCTTAGTTTATGATAAATGCAACAATATGTACTAAGTAGAGCCTTCAAGACAATGATAACATCACCGCTAGAGAGCAATAATTTTGACTTAATGTCATTTATTAAATCATGATAATACCTTTGCGGCCACCATAGTAAGGAGCTGTGTCCCAAAACTAGTCACGCAATTGTATTAGCTGAGTCTCGTTATGGGCTGAGGATGCTTCCAATGCTTAGGCTTTCGGATCATTTTTACAGTCTCTGTAAAAAAATTATTTAAATTTCACGAAAACATAAGGAATAAAAAATTAAACCACATGCATTTGAAATAAAAAAGAATGTAATAAACCAGACTAACAACTCCAACTGATGATGATACCAAATTACCAATACATGGATGTAACATTTAGCAACACCTTATTTTACACATCAACAGAAATCAATACAGAATGAATTGGACATAAGATTAACAAAATCATCTGCTCAGAGGGCCTTTCTCGAATGGATAACTGATCTGCATTAAAGAGGTGATGCTTTTAATCACGAGCTGCAACGGTCTTGACCAGAAAACAATTATAGAAGGCACTTACTGTAACATTCGTATCGAAAAAGTATTTCAGCATCAGCATTAGACCTCGAACAAGTTCAGTGAGAAAAAGTGTGTTGATGCTGTGTTCAAAAACTATCATCCAAAGTATCCACAATGATTTAGTTACATTATATAAGACAGGAAAATCAAATTGAAAACAAAAGGATCCCAGGTAAATACCAATACTCCAATCCTTTGAAATTTTCAGGTAAATACCAATACATAATGTAAGACATGCATCAGCAAAACAAATGGAATTTTACAATTATCAATATCATGTGCCCTATGCACTTGAGTTCTTCCTATTTGAGTTTATATTATAATTCTCCAAATGGGATTATCAATATCCTAACAAAAAAAATCAGAAAGAACATATTTTGACCCTAACCGAACATCAATTTTGTGAAGATTTAAGAAAACCCAATGCAAAAGAGAAGATTTAGGGTGATTGAGAAATTTTACCATCAGACTTGGATTGTGAAGATCTAGCATCAATATCGTCTTGACTAGTAAGGAACACTAGAACATCTCCAGCTGGTTCCTACAGAGAGAGCACTAAAGAGGAGTTAGGGTTTCGATTCCAAAATCTGTAATCAAATCTAAATCAAACATTAACAACCACTGATTCAAATCTAAATCTAAATCAAACATTAACAGAGAACCTAAGAGAAGACAATACACACGCAAAAAAAAACGAAAAAGAAGGAATTGACGGTGATACCTTCGATGAAACCTTGAAGAAGCACCACGCCTTGAAGAAATGAAAGGCACGAAGCCTTGAAGAAGCACGATTCGAGCTTCAGAGACGAGTTTGAAGGTGAGAGACGATTTCAATGGTGAGATGCGATTTCGAAGGTGAGAGGATGAGAGATGATTTTGAGAGTTCCAGATTCAGGGTTCGTGACGATTTCTTCAAAGCTTGAAAGACGATTTCCCTATTTTGCCGTGTGAGAGACATAACCTTTGAAGAGAAAGAAGAGAGGACAGCGGCTGAGAAAGGAGAGCCGCTGGTGGTGCTTCAAGAGAGAGGAAAGAGAGGGAAGAGCGAAAGGGAAAGTAGGAAAGTGAGGGTTTTTTGGTAAAATAACGGAGAGGTAGCGTCGGCCCACCGACGCTAAAAATAACATTAAAAAATTAAACATTTAGCGTCCCCTATTTTCAGAGTAGCGTCCGCCAAAGCCGACGCTAATTTTCTTTTTTTAACGGAAAATAAATTTATGGGTTGCATCGGTCAAACTGACGCTAGGCCGACGCTATTAGCGAGGGTGTCGTGGCCGACGCTAAATTATGGGAGCTAAAATGCATTTTTCTAGTAGTATCAGCCATGGTGTTCTTGGCGGCACCCTCTTTTCCAATTGATTTCTTCCATCTAGAGTTCCTTTGCTATTGTGACTGCGTATGAGTTATTTCATGTTCACAGGGAGGCAAACTAGGTGGCTGATGTATTTGTCAAGTTTGGTATAGGCCTTCGGGGTTGTAGTAGGCTTTTTAATACTAGGTTTCGATTCTCTTGGAGCTTAACCCCTTTAATTCGCAAAATAAAAGTTTATTGTAAAGTAAGACATAAAGTAGATTAAGCTCAAGAGTAGGTGAGGTCGAATTCCATGTTCGAACCAGATAGGTGTCTAGTTTTCGGTTGAGGCCTACCCGATTTTTAAAAGTGGTTATATAACAGCCCGAGCCCATCTCTGCAACCCGCCACTATTTCTCACGGCCTTCTCTACCCCCATGTAGAGTTTTTGCCTTCCGTGGGAATCAAACCTTACAGTGGCGGGTTGTAGAGATGGGCCCATGTAGAGTTTTTGCCTTCTGTGGGAATCGAACCTTGTACCTGGGGCTCAAGTACAAGTTCCATGCATTCCCACTACCAATTGAGCTGCATTCCCACTACCAATTGAGCTGTGCTCAATTGGTAGTGGGAATGCATGGAACTTGTACTTGAGCCCCAGGTACAAGGTTCGATTTCCACGGAAGGCAAAAACTCTACATGGGGGGTAGAGAAGGCCGTGAGGAACAGTGGCGGGTTGCAGAGATGGGCCCGGGCTGTTATAGGTTACACGCGATAAACATTAGTTATTTGTTCAGTTATATCGACTATGGCAGGAGAAGATATCAGTGGCCGAATCAGTGAAAATACCGAGTCATTTTGTCAAGCGTTGGACCGAGATGTTAGTAGTTGAATCCCATGGGCATTGGACCTATAAATTTCCAAATTTCCAAATTTTCAGGACCTATAGATTTCACATTTGAAAAACTTAATTTTACACACCATACACAAATTTAGTAATCGCACAAGCTATTATTTCATACAAATCCATTAATCATGATAGGAGTATCTAAGCGAACAATAAAAAGTTCTCCTATCAAAAAAACGTTAAATAGTTCTAATTATATTAGAAGTTAAAAATGCAATAGAATATGTGTATCATAAAAAAAAAGGCATAAATATATGTTTGGTCTAGGGATGGCAAAAAAACCCGGACTCGTGGGTAAAACCCGCGACGGGTCCAGGGCGGGTAGTCAAATGGGTACCCACGGGTCCAATAAACGGATAGTCAAACTACCCGTTAGTAAACGGGGCGGGGGCGGGTAGCGAGGTACCCGGACCCGTGACAAAATATACCTAAATACCCTCATATATATATATATATATATATATATATATATATATATATATATATATATATATATATATATATATATATATATATCTAGTAATAGAAACTCTAAAATTTTTCCTCACAGTCACTCACACCACTCAGCCGTCAGACTCTCACTCTCACTTTGGATTTTATCAATTATCAAACACAACACGGTTAGCATTGTTTGTTTTTATTCGTTCATAAACAAAACCACAATTATCAACTACAGCTACAGAGAGAGTGATTGATTTTCTTTCCCTTTTCCACTTGGTTCTTTCACCAACTCAGCCTCTCACCAGCGACCAACCACAACCATTTCCTTAATTTAAAAAAAGATTTTTATTAATAAACGGGTACCCACGGGTACCCGTTAAGAAACAGTACCCATTTAAGACCCGCTAAGCGGATACCCGTGCGGGTCCGGGTCCCATTTACACTAAACGGGGCGGGTAGCGGGTAGTTGCTACCCGTGCCCGCCTCGCCCCGTTAACATTCTTTGGTCTCTGCAAATATCACCATAGTTCAGTTTAGTCCCGGCACAATTAAAAGGTTTAAAAAAGCCACCGAAAAAACAAAACGCATCCAATTTAGTTCTCTATTAATTTTCCATTAAAAAAGTGATGTGGCGAATGGAGATGACATCAGCATGACATCATCAATTACATCACTGCCACATGTCAACATCTTATTGGACCTTTGAGACATGTGGCACAGACATGCCACATCATCACTGCCACGTGGCACTGACATGCCACACCATCAGCCCATGTCATCACTGCCATGTGGCACTAACATGCTAACATGCCATGTTAATAACCATGAATAATTACCACGTGACACTGACATACCATATTAGCAGCCAACGGATGGTTGCGACATGGCAGATTATTATCAATTACCATTAAGCCACTAACATGCATAAGGGGAACTCCTCATAAGAGGGCTTAGGGTAGATCTGGTTGTATATCTTCTTTATAGAAATAATTCTCCTCACAACATTCCTACCCTTGGAGGCACCTCCTTTGTCTTGAGACTCTGTCTAACTTTGTGAAAGTTCTGTATAGTTAAGTTAGAATCTCCATATATGACATTCTCATCCTCAAGACTCAGGTAGTCCTTAGAAATAATAGGCTTCTTGAGGCCTATGTCCTCCTTCACAAGTCCTAGGTTCTTCATATTTTCTGGACCAAGACCTGCCCTAACTAGTCCCTATTTTAAGTCCACCAACGTAGGAGGAGGGTAATCACATATGTTATCCACCATGTCATGGGTACAACAAGTGGGTTCTCCTCCCTGTGGCCATGTGAGAGAAGTCATTACCAACGTTATTAGAGCCTGTTTTAGAAAGGTTAGCAGAGTTATGGGGGCTTCTTTGTTTGTTATAAAGATAGGGGCTTGCACTAGAATCACCAAAAGAAAGAGGAGCCAGAGGTATATGGCTTACTCACAGTGACAAAAATCCCATACTTTGGAAGCTCCTTATTATAGGCAGCCATCACCTTTATTGCCCAACAACTACATTGTTCATGACCCAGCAAGCCACAGATGAAACAAAATCTTGATGCCTCTCATACTTAAAGTGAAACCCAAAATATTTCAGTCACACTCTTCTAGATCCACTTTCCAGGTCATAGTGGCTTGGAGACATCGGTACCAACCCTAGGCCTTAGAAAATGCCTAGACGCGCCTCATTCTTAATAGGGTTATTGTTATGGTGAGTCTTTTGATCATATACACCCTCTTCTTTCACATCTATTCGCACCACACAAAGGCCCAATATCAAGGGGCCCAATCCAAACATTAAGGGCTCAGATCGAATCGCAAGATCGGACGGTCCTAATTTGTTAAGACAAACCCCACCTCACTCTATAAATACAACAGTCATTGCCTCATTAATGGTAAGCATTCTCTCATTTATTACTTTGCTAAGACTACTCCACTGACTTTGGCATCGGAGTGACTTTGCAGGTACAACACCAGCAGGATCGGATACGGTCATTGACTAAGGACATCAACCACTAACCACCTCGGACCACCCTTAAAGATCGGAAGTACAGTGCAGAACAGTTCTCAACCTCGAGCACAATATTACCCACCCTATTCAAGATCAGAGAGGCATTATTCGGGTTGATAGCATCACATGTATTCTCATTTATTTGGATCCACAAAGGGACGATGCTAAAATCAATATCACCGAATGCAATGTTTAGTTTCCATTGTTGCAAGCTAATAAGCTAGTTCATAACAAACCAAGGGGACTTTGCAAGCACCTCATAAGCAATGTTACTACTTAAGGTGAACAAGAACTTATTTCGCTCAAGGTCCGTAATGCGGAGGCCAATATATTCCTCCCAAGTTTTCTGCAAAATATTTTTCACAACACTATTGTTTAAGACCTTGTTAAGTATGATTTTTCCCACCACAGAGTATACAACAACAACATCCATCTCGTCCTTAAGTACTGCTTCAACATTCTAGAAAGCCATCAGTAAAGAGACAACCTTAGCAACCAAAACAATGGCACTGCAAATCGAATTCCTCACACTCCAATTATGGGAAATAGTCGTTACAAAGGAACATGTATTCGAAAGAATAATACCAAACCCTAGTTAATGGTGTGCCCTAAATAAGGGTACAACAAAAACTTAAGGGGCCAGACCATAGCAGAGGACATCTAGGGACCCGATATTGCTAGGTATGATGTTGTTGTGTAGCTCCGGGCTGGGCCTAGTTTATATTTTTAGGGTAGTTTTTTAAATGCAAGTTTATCCATAGACAAAAAAAGCACCACCAACCACATATCAAAATAATTAATAAATTAAATTTAAATTGTCTCAAAAAGTGTGTTAAAATTTAATAAATTGATTTTGATCACTGATAATAGATTTGTGCATTCTTAGGAGTGATACAATAGTTAAATTTAAGAAAATTGATGCATTTTTCAAAATAAAAGCTTTGAACAAGGATGAAAATTGTATATCTTCAACATTGATAAATTGTATATTCATTATATAGCTTCAACAAAAATGAATATTTCTTTTTGTTAATATGAGGTTTATATTAGAAAAGAAATAGCTCAACGTTTGAGCCCTTAATTTATGTGTGTGTCTATGTTGAATTTCAAATTTTCAATTATAAATTTTACCTTTTTTTGACTCAAATATAATATTTTACTTATCAGTTACTTCTCTCGTTAATATTTTACGCTTGATCTTTTACTTTACTCAAATATAATATTGTAAAATATTTTACTTATTAGTTACTTCTCTCTTGATCTACAATTTTACCTTTTTTTTGACTCAAATATAATATTTTACTCTTGATCTTTTACTTTACTTTATTTGATTTATTAATTAATTTCATTTTTTCGTGTTTCCTTTCAACTTCTTTTCCATATCCCGTCAAAAAGAAACTTCTATTCTTTACCAAATAAAACATTAAATAATATTTGAAAGGAGATGCCTATAATTTTGCAAGGAATAACAATCTTCATATCCTTTTTTGTAGTTGTACTTTCTAGACAACAACCCATATAAGCACACAACATGTCATAAGAATATATCAGCGAACCACTAATTGGTTGGTGCCTTTAGTAGTTGCACATATATAACATCGTATCTTTTTTGTTTGAATTATTTTGAGTACTTCTATGTTATGCTTATGCATGTTTTCATTTTCTTTGAGCTTTTTAAAATTATATCTTCAGCGATAGTCGATGTCATAAAGAAGATTCCCTATAATTTGATTGATGTTTCACATGATAGAAATAAAACAGACCCACGAATTGTAGATTTGAATTTTCGTGGTGGGGATTTTTTTTTTCTAGAATCTGTGAAACATAATTTACATATAATTCCATTTTTTAAGCATGTCTTTTTTTGATATATACTTGTGAAACATATCTTATCAAGATAGGTAAGTCATGTCTTGAAAAAGATAGTAAATGACTATATATATTATGAAAAATGAGTTTGTAAATATTTATTTTGACAAAAAAAGAGAGTTCATAAATATCTTTTAATTTTATGGTTGATTAAACGTAGAAGTACTCAATCAAATTAGTGGTTCATATAATTAGGATGAATGAACTTTTCTATTATCTTTCAAATGTATAAACTTTTCTATTATCTTTCAAATGTTCGGAGTGTGGAATATTGTTCTTAGTGGTTTATATGGGTTTCATTATTTTTTAGTCCTTTGTGGTTCATATTACATTGCCTTACTTTTCTTTTTAGTAGATTAATCAAGAAGATTAGGATGTGCCCAAATTAAGTCAAAGTACACTACAATAAAGAATTGAGGTAATACCCAATTTAGTCCCTGACTTTTCACATATGTTAATTTAGTCCTCAACATTTACAAATGTGTGTCAATTTGGTCCTTCTGTCAACCATAGTTAGTTACAAAGCTGATGTGGCAAATGTCAGAGACCAAATTGACACTACAAAAAAAATAAAAAATTCATGTCAGCATGCCACGTCACACAAATGTTGGGGACTAAATTGATACTTTTTTTTTTAAAAAAATAGTTTGGTACGAGGACCAAATTGATACTAAGTTATAAAAGTCAGGAACCAAATTGATACTAAGTTACATAAGTCATGAACCTAATTGATATCTAGTAAAAAAATCAATGACCAAAGTGCTACTACTTTATTTAAGTCATATATGGTATTGTTTCATCATTCAACCATATTTATGATTCTATTTCTACATCCAAACACGCATTCAACCATGCATATATTACATTAAAACGGAAAGTTCAAATTGAGCAAAATAACGTGTACTACATAAGCTTTCCAAATAAACAACACAAAGTGCAATTACATCAATTTGTTACCTGAAACACTTGGTGCAAAAAAAGAGACCATAATGTATAATTTACGGTTACATAAAACATAAATTCATTACGCGAAACACTAAATCAAAAAAACCAAACCATAAAGTGCAAAATAATATAAGGACTCCACACTATCATGGTGTTGCCTTGGACTCATCTAGTGAAGTCCTGGTGTTGGAATGAATCGCATCAGAGTTGAATGTTGAAACAATACCATATATGACTTAAAAAAAATAGTAGCACTTTGGTCATTGGTTTTTTTACTAGATATAAATTAGGTTCCTGACATATGTAACTTAGTATCAATTAGGTCCCTGACTTATGTAACATAGTATCATTTTGGCCCCTGACTTATATCACTTAGTATCAATTTGGTCCTCGTAACAAATTATTTTTTTTTAAAAAAAAGTATCAATTTAATCCCCAACATTTGTATTACGTGATATGCTGACATGAATTTTTTATTTTTTTGGTAGTGTCAATTTGGTCCTAGACATTTGCCACATCAGCTTTGTAACTAACCATGGTTGATAGAAGGACCAAATTGACACACATTTGTAAATGTTGAGGACTAAATTAACATATGTGAAAAGTCAGGGACTAAATTGGGTATTACCTCAATTCTTTATTGTAGTGTACTTTGACTTAATTTGGGCACATTATAATATGACACTGATTTTTTTTGGCTTTCCCCTCCCCTCATTATACCCCATACCCCCGTAACCCTTATAATTCCCAAAATACTTTTTTTTTAAAAGATTTTCGGAACTATGGACAATTTCGGAAACAGTGATTGATAGCTGTGACTTCATGTTACATGTTGCTCTAAGGAGACGATCAAAACGATTAACCGAGGAGGAGTTTACCCCTGCCATCAAGGAGACAACGACTCGTACCTACACCCTTTGAGGATATTTTAAATAAAAGATAGAAAAGTCCGCTGGTAAGACTGCACGTGATGATGTTGTCTTACATTCTTGATCCCCCCCCTTATCCCCAGCACATGACTCAGAGGAGGACACCCGCTACAAGAAAAATACGTTTTTCCGGCCGAAAAAATCTGTCGGAAAAGTGACGTTTCTGACGGGTGTTTTGCCGGTAACGGGTGTTTAGGCAGATATTTTAAATAAAAAATAGAAAAGTCCGCTGGAAATGCACATTACCGGCAGATTTTTTTAATTTATTTTAAAACTAGTTTTTTAAATTTTCCGAGTTTTAAAATTTAATAAGAAGTAAGAAAAAATAAAAATGAGGTAAAATATGAGAAAAAATAATATAGGTGAGAATGAGAAGGAATAGAGGAATGAGAATGAAGAAGTAGAAAGGAATGATAATGAAAGAGAGAGTATGGGAAGAAATAATATAGAAGAGAATAATGATGAAGAAGGAATAAGAATGAAAGAGAGTATGAAAAGTAATAGTATAGGAGAGAATGAAAATGAAGAAGTAAGAAGGAATAAGAATGGAGGAGTGAGAATGAATGAGAAAGAGAAGAAGAAAGGGGAAATGTAGAAGAGAGATGTGTAGGGAAAATGTAGAAGAGAATGAGAAGGAAATAATAAGTGAAATGAGAAGAGTATGGGATAAAGTTTTATTTATAGGCATTTTGGGATGGTTTCGGTGGATTTACCGGCGGTTTTTTTCTCTCGGTACCTTTCCGGTTGATTTTTCAAAAAAATCTGCCCGAAACGCAATTCACCGACAATTTTTTGTCATTTTCGGCGGTTTTATAATTTTTTTTTGAAAAATCCATCGGAAACACACATTACCGGCGAATTGTTTCCATCGGCAATCAATTTTTCCAGCGGGGCTTTTTTTAAAATAAAATTGAAAAATCCGCCACTAATGTACATTAAGGGCAGATTTTTTCTGCCGGTAATGTGCGTGACAATTTATATATGTTCCATGATTTTTTCAGTTTCTGGATTTTTTGATTTGTGTTATTTATCCGATGAACCTTGATTTTGTGGTGGTGAGTCATATTCCTGATGATATTGAAAAGGAATGGGGTTTAAACGTGAAGGAAATGGCTCCCATGGCCTTCTGCTGGACGATGAAAGGGAGAAGAGGAATTTTTATTTATTTTTAATTAAAAATAATTATAAAATAATGAGTCAACAAATATAAATTGTCACGTAAACATTAAGAAAAAGCCACATAAACACTCTAAAAGCTAGATAAGCGTTTTTGTAACCGAGTTAAACAAAAACCGTTAAAAAGGGCAACATCGCTACGTTTTTAAAACTTAAGGGACATAATCGTTTCAAAAAATAATAATTAAGGGACCTATTCGTTACCTGAAAATAAGTTAAGAGACTTTAGGAGATATTTTTCCGTTATGTTTCTTTGAAGTTAATTTTTATATTTGCAATTTTTTTAATTTAAGTTATATGCAAGGAAACCTTAGTTTCTCGCTTAAGATTTGATATAGTGAAGTGTGTGTATTGATGAAGGCACTACTCATTGCATTGAATCCTGAATCGCCCAAATGAGAATGTTTTAGAGGAAACTTTTTCTTTTATTTTCTTGATAGTCAGTCATTGAGTACAGTGGCGGATCCAGAATCAAGAGTCAATGGGGGCAAGAAGGCATTAGTTAGACCGTTATGTAATGATGACTAAATTAACAACAACTCATACACAACAATTTTGGAACAACAAGTACTGTTCTATTGATATCAAGGTGAGATCAAGTTACAGTACAATTTGAGAGAAGAAAGAAGATGTTTAGGTGAGAGAGAGAGAGAGAGAGAGAGAGTTACAGATAGAAGAGGAAACCAAATCGTACATTCATCATCCCCATTTCTATTCCCCTAACTAATTCTTATACTCCCACTAATGTGAGATCCCTCCACATTCCTAACTGTATTGCTGTTGTGAACTTCTCCTTGTGGTCCCACTTCTTTTTGGCTTTTAGTCCACATGGCAGCTTTAGCATTTGGGTTCATTACAATACCAACCCCTTTAAAAAGCAACCTTGTCCTCAAGGTTGAAGTCAACATAATGCTGGTGGTTGAAGGTTGAAATATTCTAAGTTGCCTCAAGTCAATTGGACCTTCCATATGATCAAATGTCGCACCTGGAACGTGAAGTTGCAATTCTTCTAAAAGCTTAGTAATAAAAGACTTTGAATCCTGGAAACCCACTGTCCCAATAGCCTCCAATTTAGTGCACAGTCCCCATGGACAAAAGACCATCCACCTGGATCCCATTGCTCGACTTGTATACTCCCAATTGTTGTAGCCATGCCCAATTGTACACCTTGGTCCCAACATTGACATATTCGGGTTCTCAATGGATCCACTGTTCCAGCCAACAAACTCATTGCAACAACACATATGTTTGGAAGCTTGGCTTCAACTTGCTCATATTGGCCAATAGAAAATTCCAATACACCTCGCACCTTAAAAGTACTTTCACACTGTGCAAGTTTCATGCAACTCATACTGTTAGAATAACTCAGAATTATTTGATTTGGGCTTAGCAACTCAAAAGTTCCTGAATCCTCTTCCAATTCGCAGTTATCATGTATGCCATAACTGTGACCTTCATCTATGCCATAATTGTGATGCTTGGAGACTGTATCTTTGGGGATGGAAAGGGGCACACCAGCCAATTTCTTCCAAACTGAGGACATTATCCAAACTTCATTGCTGGGACTGGAACAAACACAACCTGCACCATCCTGAGGGTAGAAAATGGATGGAGATTGAGACTTGAAAAGAAGAAGACTATCACTTAAATCCCAATTAATAAAAGCTTTGATGGAAGGTGGTGCCCTAACCCCATATAGAGTGTTAAAATAAAGCACCAAGGAGTCATGGATGTTAGCATCTATAAACTCTACTGCATATCTCCCATGAGAGTCATTAAAAATTGCATGGAAGGCCCATTCAATTTGGTTTGATTAATCTGTAACTCCATCAACAGTTGAATGTGTCAATAAACCTATAGGGTAAAGGTGCTGAACTATTGGGTCAATGAGAATATTAGTAGTCAACTGACCAATGAACATTAAACAATGAACAGGAACAAGGATCTTCAATACTCTTATTGCATAGCCACATTTCCTTCTCTTTCCATAGGCATATAGTGTTGTAAAATATTTGCAGCCAATAACTAAACTAGTCTGCAAATTCAGGCCCACTAGCACATGTGTACTATCATCAAAAAGATAAGTCAATCCATGAGCAATTCCAATTGCTATCTTTTTCCGGACATTCCATTCCAAGGATGGTGGTGAATCCAAAAGCTCAAGGGATTCCAATAACACAGAGCTACCAGATACAGAGAAAAAATCAGCATGCAAGTCCAAATAATACTGCTTATAAACTTGTTCAATGATGCAAATAGCTGTTGCAGGGTCCATCGTCTCACAAGTAGCCAACCGATGGACCATTCCTTTATCATGCAGCATCTTTTTCATGGAAAATGCAAGGCTCAACGTCATATATAAAGGTAAACCCTCAGCACCAATAACAATTGTAACAGAAAAAAAAATGAATCCCACAATTCCCCCACCATCATCATGAGAAGGACCATTCACGTAGCTCAAGAAGTGAACCCAATATGGTTTAAGTGCCAATTCAGGTAGTTGCTGCAGGATTTCTTTAAACACAATCAAAGCAACAACAGGAATCTTCTTTTCAATTGAATTAACTAGCTTGTGTAAGTGTTGTTGTAGCGCAAACAAACAAATCAATATGAATTGAGAATTTGAAGAACTCACAGTCTTGTTAAGCATTTCATCAAATATGAGCAGTGCAATCCCCAAACAACTATGAATATAAGAAGAACTAAAAAGTAGAGTGACATTAACCCTCATGGTAGAAACTACACAATAATGCCAATCTGGTGGCTCAGGTGGCGGAAGAAGACGTGCTATCGCACCAAGCGTCCAATTCGGAGGTTTCAGCGGCAGTGAAGCAACCCCTGCACTACCCGTGACCTTCAAAGGAGGGAGAAAATTGGCATGACTCTCAATGTCAACACGTATTGAAACAAAATTTTCCCATCCTATGCAAGCAACCAACTCTTTTGCATTTGACTCATTTGGTTTTAGTTGTCCTCCTCCTAAATCTCCCTTTGGTATACATGTCAGCCAAGAGCTTTCTTGTGCTTCATGATTATCCACAAAATCAGACATAAAATAACCCAAATCAGAGAAGTAATTGTGCGATACATACCTGGGAGCACTAGGGCCTTGGGTCTTGCCACCATTAACACAGAAATTACCCCAAACAGATTGTGTGCAAACTGCAATTGTCACACCCGAAGGCAAAATATGGTGTCCACCGCGCTGTTATTGATGTCTGGCGGCTTTGGAAGTGGTGGGACATAGAATACAAACGACATATCCATTGTGAAGGCTTGAGTCGCAACGCCAATACGAGAGATACTGACGGTGTCATCTTCCATCTTCGTATGCAGCCACGGTGGTGCGAGCGGTGGAGGCGGAACCGGAACTACGTCACGTGGATCCGGTAGAAAGATCTCAGGAAGTAGTTTAAGTATTCGATCATCAGTAACATCAGAAGCATCTGTTGCTTGAGTAGCGATGGCTTCAACGCTAAAGTGTGTGAGCGGTGCCTCCTGCGAAGGTGATATGTCATGGACAACAGGGTCTTCGTCACTGACGAAAGAGGTGAAAATCTGTTCTGATGAGTGAAGACAATCAGCAGGAGCTTGAAGAGCAACGGTAGACGATTCAGATGCATCACTCAACGAAGAGACGTCATCCACAACTGATAAAACATTGCTCGCTAGTTCTTCTTCTGCCATCTCTTCCAACAATGTGAGCATGTGTGCAATTATCCGTTGTATTTCGCGGTGATTTTCCGCCATGCGCCGCTTACTTTCTTCGCGAGAGGGGAAATTCATCTATGAAAGCACCAATGTAATGATGACTAAATTAACAACAACTCATACACAACAATTTTGGAACAACAAGTACTGTTCTATTGATATCAAGGTAAGATCAAGTTACAGTACAATTTGAGAGAAGAAAGAAGATGTTTAGGTGAGAGAGAGAGAGAGAGTTACAGATAGAAGAGGAAACCAAATCGTACATTCATCATCCCCATTTCTATTCCCCTAACTAATTCTTATACTCCCACTAATGTGAGATCCCTCCACATTCCTAACTGTATTGCTGTTGTGAACTTCTCCTTGTGGTCCCACTTCTTTTTGGCTTTTAGTCCACATGGCAGCTTTAGCATTTGGGTTCATTACACGTTAGTCACTGGTGGTTTGATGACAAAAGCCGGAATTAGAAAAAGGAAAATGCTAATAAGTGCTCTAAAGACATGGTTAAGGAATAACGTATTTAAATCTTGTGTGAAGTTGGTGCATACAATTTTGTCAAAGTTTAAAATGAATTCGGTAATATTGCGTGTCTTGGGTCCTGTCACTTTTTTTTTAGAAAAATATACTACATTTTTATTTCATCTATTTGACACTTTGACACTAAAATTAAAGGATCAAAATATAAATCCTATTACATTGTTTTTTTTCCTCAAGGCTCGTGTCTTTCAATTCACAATGGCTGAGAAATGCATGCCTTGCCATCTCCTTTTTGTAAATCATGGGGGCAAAGCATGTTTTTTGGTGGGGGCAAATTGAAAAGTCATTAAACATGAACAATAAAATAAGTTGATTTCATGGGGGCAATTGCCCTCACTTCATTGAAGGTGTATCCGCCACTGATTGAGTATTATATCTTATACTTGGCGAAATTTGGTTCACTACATTTCATGTTGTATTTGGGTGCATTCTTGATCGTGGTAGATGTAACCATGTTTTAGTAGTGTAGACCAATGAAAAATGTTGTCGAAATTTATTCTCAAATTGGTAAGGGCCATACCAATTGTACAAGTTGTGATTGTGTGTATTAACAATGTGTTGGTATATTATTTTTGAGTGTGGTTATGGATTGTAATTGGATGCAAATTAATCGCTTGAGTCATGAGTATGCGAATGTGGAGATGAAACGTTTCTAAAATTTACTCAAACAAAGCTTCCTTGTAGTGGTGAGAGATTTTCTTCTTCTTGTGTGAATCAGAATCCCCTATAAGTTGACACAATATGAGGTCATCTTCTTGTTGATGAGATTTGGAGTGGTTATACAACATGGACATGTCATGGTGAAAAGTTAGACATATCAAAGTGAGCTCAATTAATCAATTAACAACATTTTGGTATGTACATGTGTTTTTTTGTGGTAGCATTCCTTGTTTGAGTAGAGCACACAAAGAGAATTAATTTGTTCCACGTGGATGTCACGATATCTTAATTGCTTCCATTGGAATGCCTGAGCATCCTAGTGGTGGATGGACTACTCGATGAGGTGTAGATCTAAAGAAATGCTATGGAGGTCACTGATACTTAAAAAGGGACAGGTAACTGTTACTGATATATAAAAAAATACGAAATAAATATTTTGTCATTGATAATTATAATTTTTGAAAATCACTGTAAATGTACTATTTATATTCTACTATCATATACTAATCTAATAAAACCAAACAACTTAACCACTAGGAAATATTTCAAAATCACTCGTGAAAAATATTTGGCCTGTATTTTTTTTATTGACTCAATATTTGGTCTATTTTTTACTAACTGCTATGATTTACAAATGTACTAAAACTAATTAATTTAATCACTAGCAAAAATCATGAAAAAAAACTTGTTAGTCTCTTAGAAAATAACGAGAAGACTTAATGACTATTTAAAGTACTGATAACTATGTCTGATATAGAAAAAATTCGAGATAAATATTTGTTATTAATAATTATAATTTTTAAAAACTACAATAAATCTACTATCTAAAACAGAATAAGATTTAATGACTATTTAAACGGCTAACTATTATTCAAAAAAACATGGGATAAACTGCATTGATATTTAAAATACACGAGATAATTGCACTAATATATAAAAAACACAAGATAACGACAATGATATCTAGAAAAATACGGGATGAGTGCACTGATATATAAAAAACACATAATAACTGCACTAATATATAAAAAATATGGGATAACGATACTAATATCTAAACAACACGTGATAACTAGACTGATATAAATAAAAATATAAGGGATAATTGCACTGAAATATAAAAACAACGGGATAACTGCACTAATATATAAAAAAATACTAGATAACTGCAGTAACACATAAAAAAACACGGGATAACTGCACTAATATATATAGTCCATAAGTTCAAACGGGAGAACTTTTATATTGTTAAGAAAAATGATACTTTTATATCTTGATTTTTTATACTTTTTTGTTTTAAATATATTCGGACTAATTAATTTCCAGCTTAGTCAAAAAAATATAAAAAACACGATGATACCCGTGCGTATGCACGGGTATACCGCTATTGTCATTTAGGAAGAATCTGATACGTTATAAAAGAAGTGTGATGCCACTCTAATGGTTAATCCTATAAATAAGGCTTTCCTATCCTTTCATTCAGACAATAAGAGAAAAACTTCTAATTACAAGCTGCTAATAAATTTTGGTCTCTAATCAAGTCCCCAAAAGAAAGAAGATGGGAGCAAACACATCCAACATGGAGTATTCTCATTCTCATACATCAACAAAATCATCATCAGCAAAGTCATCATCATCTCACATTCTCACCTTCCATTCCACTGCTAAATGGAAGGGTCACTTTGATGCCTCCAAAGAAACAAACAAGCTGGTCTGTGAATAAATCTATATACTCATTATATAATAGTTTATTTTCATTTTTCTTCTTTAGCTCTTTCTTGATATTATGTTTCCCTTCTTTTGGCTAAAGATGGTGATCAATTTTACGGCTACATGGTGTGGACCTTGCAAGCAAATGGACCCAATCATCCAAGAGTTTGCTGCTAGATACACAAAAGCTGAGTTTATCAAGATTGATGTGGATGAATTAATGGTATTTCTCATTTATTTCATTAATTTCACTATTACTTACTAAACATTAATTCTTATTAGGAATTGATTTGGGGTGCATTTTTTTTGTAAATAAATAGGGGGTGTCTCAAGAATTCCAGGTGCAAGCACTGCCAACATTCATATTGATGAAGAAAGGAAAAGTTGTTGACAAGGTGCTTGGAGCAAAAAAGGAAGAGCTTGAAAAGCTGATTGAGAAGCATCAAAACTGAGTCTCTCTCTAATCTTTAGTGTGACCAAGAATGGGGAGCATCTTAAAGAAACTTAAATAAGGAGAAATTATTCTATATCACCTGTCATACCACATCATATTGGTGTGATATGCTTTTGAAACTTTTTTTTTCAATGGTTTTTGATGTGGAAAGCTTTTTTTTCCTGTCATGTGAAAACTGAAAAGCATTTTTTGTGTGTGTCTTTGTAGTGTTGGGGGCTATCATCCTCTTCTCTCCTCTCTTGTTCCTTCAAGGCTTTTCCTATTGGTGGCTTGGTTGTTTCCTTAGTTAATTATTGATGTATTTTGAGTTGAGTTTAGTATTCCCATATCAATATATTGTTAAAAATAAACAAAACGTTTGTAATCTATTTTCGTAAGAGGCAACATTGATGTGATATACTCTCTTGGTTAGTTTCAAATTATCATACATTGCGACTTATCATATCATGTGTTTGATACGCATGAAAATAGATGAGATGTTAATAAAATATTGTTTTATAAGGAAAAAAATATATTGTTCAAGAGTATAAGGGTTCTTCTAATCCGAGTAACAATATTTTTTTAGTATATAATAACCAATCCGAATTACACAGCCTTTAAACATCCAATTGAGTTACTCACTAACCAAAAGGATTTACCTGAGTTTCTCTCAATTCTATGTGAGCTTGAATAACAAGCTTTTTGGATTTAGGCTTTGTTTGGTAAAAAGTAGCGGATAGCGGATAAGCTAGTGGATAGCGGATGAGCGGATAGCGGTTAGTGGATAGCGGTTAGCGGATGAGCTAGCAGATAGTGGATAGCGTATAAGCTAGTTAATAGCAAATGATGTGTTTGGTAAAACTAGCGGTTAAAATAGCTGATAAATGTAAAATGACATAAAATGATATTTAATTAATGACTAAATTATTTAATAATGACAAAGTGTTTAATGAGGAAGGAGAAGTAATTTAATAAAAATAAGAAGGGTAAAAATGTTAAAAAAAGTGAGACGCTATCCGCTATTCGCTAGCGTTTGAAAAAACACTAAACGCTACCCGAAAAACGCTAAACGCTAGTGCTTACCAACACGCGTACTCTTCACCCGCTACTTCCATCCGCTAGTTTCATCTGCTATCCGCTAGCGGATGGGACACTCCAAACAGAGCCTTAGTCTCACAATTCCAAAGGAAAACCCTTTGAATTTTGGTAAGAGTCTTAATTACCTTATTTGGAGTTTTGTAGAAGGAGAAAAAATCCAATGGAAGGCTTTGGAGGATAGAGTTTATTTAAGCGACCTTACCTTCCATAGAGAACTTGCATCCCTGTCTGAGTGTTGTGCCTCTTCCTCAAGAAGTTAACAAATCGGTTCCATGTTGAGTAAAGGCGTAGATTAACAGCCATCTGAATACCTAGAAATTTGAATAGAACCCTCCAAATACAACGCGACAGAAAATCAAATGCAATACTCATGAAAGACTCCCCTGCATTAATCCTTGCAAGATTACTTTTGTTTAGAGATGGCAATGGGGCGGGGAGTAATTCCCTACTCCCCGTCCCCACTCCCCAATTGTCCCCCGTACCCGATCCCCACCTCAGGGAGTTTTCCTCCCCATCCCCACAGTCCCCTTTCCCACGTGGAAATCCGTCAACAGAGCTTTGAGCAGGGCAGTCCCCGCAGCCACTTACGAGTAGAAATTTCCACACTTACTTTTGTTGAAGTTTTCTTACGGACCCATTAATTCTAATCCTGAGCTATAAAGAAAGGCTTTCAAGCACCACAAGTCTTTACAAATCAAACAAATCAACACAATGGAGGAGACGGGTTGACATGTTATGATCATTCAAATTGCCTACAAGGAAGCTCAATTCCAAGGCTTTGATAACTATTTCATTCAAACTGTCAGCTGCGTTTGAGATAAGTGTTCCACATAAGCCAAAACCACATCATACATGGGTAATTAAAGTTGGATGCTTATTTTGCTACTTAAAAATGGACTTTTATGTTAGACTATTACCTGACTTTAAATCTCTGACTCTGATAGAAGTCGGGCTTGCACCCGACTTTAAAAGTCCAAAATATCCGACTTTGAATCCTATTTTTTCCTTTGGTGACCTCATGAGTAATGTTTCTACTACGAACTTATCTTCCCAAGGTTCGTAATGTGGAGCCCCCTATATTCCTACCAAATTTTCCTTATAATATTTTTCATAGTATTTTTGTTTAAAAACTTTGTTAGATCTGATTTTTCCCACGACAACTCTTAAAGAGAATTCCACATTGTTGTTTGTTGCAAGAGTTCATTCACAACAACATCCATCTCATCCTCAAGTATTGCGCCAATAGTCTGGGAAGCCATCAGTAAAGAGACAACCATATCAATCAAAACAGTGGCACCGTGAAATCTGATTCCTCACACTCCAATTAGGGGAAATAGTCGTTGCAAAGGAACAAGAATTCAATAAAAAAATACCAAACCCTAGTTAGTGGTGTGCCGTACAACAAAAACTTAAGAAGCCAAACCCTAGAAGAGGACATCTAGGTACCTAATGCTTTTATAGGTGTGGGTATGATGTTGTAGTGTATAGCTCCGGGCTAGGCCTAGTTTGTAGTTTTTAAATGCAAGTTTATCTATAGACAAAAAAAAAAGCACCACCACACATATGAAAACAATTAATATTTATTACATTATTCTAACATTTCAAAAAAAAAAGTGGTAGAAGGTTTGCTCCCGGGTTCGATTCCCGCTTACGTCAAATAGGATGTTGACCAGCGAAATGATTAAGAGTCCCAAATAGCGAGCGCAGATTAGTCATTCGTTGACAGCGTTGGGACACTGCGTGGGTCGCCCGCGAGGGTCCGATACCAAAAATAAAATAAAAATGAAGCACTTGATATTGATATATATATATATATATATATATATATATATATATTGGATAAAAAAAATTGTTAATATATATAATGATTCGGCTCTAACTCAAATATTAATGATTTCAATTCTTTAAAAAAATGAAGGACAACACTTTAATAATAGATACATCTCTCCTTTTTATATATATATATATAATATTTTTTTTTGTTTTGATTCTTCTAAAAAACTATATTTTCCTCTTATAAATTTCAATTATAATATTTTACTTCATAGTTACCGCTCTAGTTAGTATTTTTGGCAAGCACCGCCACGACATGTCCTACTCTTTTTCTTTTACTTTACTTTATTTTGATTTATTAATTAATTTCATTTCCTCGTGTTTCCTTTTTTCCTCTCAACTTCTTTTCCATATTCCGTCAAAAAGCACCTGCTATTCTATATCAAATAAAACATTAAATAAGTTTAAAAAGTGATTCCTATAATTTTTGCAAGGAATAACAATCATATCCTCATTTGTCGTTGTACTTTCTAGATAACAACCCATATAAGCACACAAAACATGTCATCAACGGTGCCATTTTGTTCATTAATAATAACCATACATAATAACATTTGCAAAGGAAAAAAAAAACACATTAACTGGTTTGAGTGCGAGAATAAGAATATATATCAGCGAACCACTAGCTGGTGCTGAGTAGTTTCTCATATATTACATTATAGCTTTTTTCTTTGAATATTTTTGAGTACTTCTATGTTATGCTTATGCATGTTTTCTTCTTATTTTCTTTTCACAAATTTCTCTTCAGCAACAGTGATAAACAAGTCCGATGTCATAAAGAAGATGCCCTATAATTCGATTGATGTTTCACATGATAGTAATTAAATAGGGCCACGAGTTGTAGAGTTGAAATTTGTTGGTGAGGGAAAAAGTTTAGTAGAAGAATTTGTGAAACATAATTTACATATATTCGATCTTTAAGCATGATGCCTTTGCTAATTTGATATCTATGTGTGAAAAAAATGTTATTAAGATATTGGATAAAGATAAATAGTACGAGAAACCATTATACAAAAGGTACCTACGAATGATGTGTTACTCCCACGTGATTTGTTACTTTGATTACTACTCTTGCATAAGTTGTTAGTTTTTACTCAAACTAGTAGGATACCTCATAAAATCAGCGGAAGTAATGTACTTAATATGATAATAAGACAATGAAGCCATTGATGGCAGTAAGAACAGAATGATTGATCAAATAGAGTAATGATTCATTTGATGATTATTACAATTGGCTAGAGCCCCTACTTATTACAAGTACTGAGGTTCATAGTACACCACACAAAACTTGCATACACAGTAAAGGAAAAACTAGGGTAAATCTAAGAGAGAGAAGGAATGAAAAATTGATCCCAAGGATCCTACAATCTTAACATAATCGTGGTGTACAAAATGTACCTTGCACCAGCTGGTGCCACACCTCAAACTCACGTGATATCTAAGAATAATTCCCTCACTCCCATGTGCCACTCACTTGCATTGAAATCTAAATAATCATTTCCCACAAAGTTGCATTTTTGGGCAGCATCACTAGTACACATAGCATCACTAGTATTTGTCTTGAACTTTTCCATTTTACCAATGTTGGCACTGTTACATTGATTTTGATCTTCCACAGAATTGTTTTCCTCTAATTGTGCCGTCGCGTTTTCCTCTAATCTTCCACAGTGAAGTATTTTTATATATCAGTGTTTTTATCCCGTGTTTTTTTATATATCAGTGTAGCTATTCTATGTTTATATATATATATATATCATTGCAGTTATCCCGTATTTTTTTATATATCAGTGTAGTTATCCCGTGTTTTTTTATATGTCAGTGCTGTTATCTCATAGTTTCAATTGATTATTTTAGTTGATTAGTAGATTATAGTAGATAGTAAAAAATTAGATAGTATATTATCAATAAGAAATATTTATCTTGTGTTTTATTACGTATCAATGACAATTATTTGTCCTTTTTGGGCATTAGTGACAAATATTTGTCACATGTGTTTTAAATATTAATCAGTAGTTTAAATAGTCGTTAAGTCTTCTTGTTTTTTAGATAATAATCTCGTTTTTTATATATCAGTTCAGTTATCCCGTGTTTTTTTATATATATCAATGCAGTTATCTCATAGTTTCAATTGATTAGTTTAGTTGATTAGTAGATTATAGTAGATAGTAAAATATAGATAGTAGATTATCAATAAAAAAGATTTATCTTGTGTTTTATTATATGTCTGTAACAATTATTTGTCCTTTTTTAGGTATTAGTGACAAATATTTGTCACATGTGTTTTAAATATTAATCAGTAGTTTAAATAGCCATTAAGTTTTCATTTTTTTTAGATATTAATCTCGCATTTTTTTCATATATCAGTGAAGTTATCCCGTGTTTTTTTATATATTAGTGCAGTTATCTAGAAGTTTCAATTGATTATTTTAGTTGATTAGTAGATTATAGTAGATAGTAAAAGATAGATAGTAGATTATCAATAGAAAAGATTTATCCCGTGCTTTATTATATACCTGTGACAATTATTTGTCCTTTTTTAGGTGTTAGTGACAAATATTTGTCACATGTGTTTTAAATATTAATCAGTAGTTTAAATAGTCATTAGGTTTTCATTTTTTAGATATTAATCTCGTGTTTTTTAATATATCAGTGAAGTTATCCCGTATTTTTTTTATATATTAGTGCAGTTATCTCGTAGTTCCAGTTGATTATTTTCGTTTTTTAGATAAGCAAATTGATTATTTTAATTGATTAGTAGATTATATTAGATAATGGGAAAAGAAAGTGGGTAGGTTTGATTTGAATTTCGAAACTTAAAAAAAAGGAGAAAGTTGAAAAAAAAAGGGAATGAGAAGGTCACATATGTTTTAAATATTAATCAGTAGTTTAAATAGTTATTAAGTTTTCTTTTTTTAGATATTAATCTCGTGTTTTTTTATATATCGATCAGTGAAGTTATCCCGTGTTTTTTTATATATTAATGTAGTTATCTCGTAGTTTCAGTTGATTATTTTAGTTTTTTTAGATAAACAAATTGATTATTTTAGTTGATCAATAGATTATAGTAGATAGTGGATAAAGAAAGTGGGTGGGTTTGATTTGAATTTCGAAATTTGAAAAAAAAGGAGAAAGTTGAAAAAAAGGAGAATGAGAAGAAAGTGCATTGGGAGAAGAAAGTTGAAAAAAATGTGATAGTAAATTACAATGTTGTCCTTAGTTACATGAGTTGTTAAGTAAATAGGGATGCTTGTTTAAGTAATAATTTAAGCGTGGTTTGTTTGTATAAATAGATATTAGATTAGATTAGATAAATAGATATTAGATAGATAGTAGATTATCAATAAGAGATATTTATCCTGTGTTTCATTATTTATCATTACAATTATTTGTCCTTTAATAGGTATTAGTGACAAATATTTGTCACATGTGTTTTAAATATTAATCAGTAGTTTAAACAGTCATTAAGTCTTCTTGTTTTTTTCGATATTAATTTCGTGTTTTTTTATATATCAGTAAAGTTATCCCGTGTTTTTTATATATCAGTGCAGTTATCTCGTAGTTTCAATTGATTATTTTAGTTGATTAGTAGATTATAGTAGATAGTGGAAAAATAAAGTGAGTGGATTTGATTAGAATTTTGAAATTTGAAAAAAAAGTATGAGAAAGCAGGAAAAAAGTAGGAGTGAGAAGAAAATTTGAAAAAAGGTGTGATAGTAAATTACAATGTTGTCATTAGTTAGATGAGTTTAAGTAAATAGGGAGGCTTGTTTGAGTAATTTAAATGTGGTTTGTTTGTATAAATAGATATTAGATTAGATAAATAGATATTAGATTAGATAGTAAATAGGAGTTAATTGTAAATCATTTAATATTAATTTAATTATATTATACTATATAGTAGATTAAAAAAAATTGGAAAAGAAATATTTTTTTAAAAAGGGTGTGGGGGCCACAAATAGTAGATGTCTAAAAAAGTGAGAAATATTGGGAAACGTGAGATGAAAGAAAGAGAGAGAGTTAGAAAGGAAGAGAAAATAGAATTAAAAAAATATGAAATAGAGTGGTGATGTGTCAAAAAATGAATATGTCCAAAATGGTCTTTTTGTAAGTTGTTTGTTTGATTAAATAGATAGATATTAGATTAGATAGATAGATTAGATTCTTGTTATTCTTTTCGTATCAAATAGCAGTACGAAATGTTAAACCCAAATGGGTTTATGAGGTATTTTTTTCAAAAAGAAAATGTTTGCGATCTCTTGAAAAAGATTAGTAATATTGTTGTTGGGGATTTTTGGTCGAAAATCAAGTCCATCAATACAAAATCAAAATCAAACATACACAGAACTCTGTCGGTAAATAAGTAACTCTGATCACAAATTTAAAGGAAAAATAGAGAAGAACTCTTTCACATCACCAATCAAATAAAAAACAGACTCAAGATTGATAAAATGAAGAGAATTCGAAGATAAAACAATAAAAAAGGGGACTTAAAAGAAACACGGGAGTCAAACCCAGGAAGGAGTAAACTTCATGAATCTTTTAAGCAGAAAAAACGTAAAGCAAATAAACAAAAGTAAAAATATGAAAGAAAATATTGGAATTAAAATGGTCGGAAAACATTGAACTGACTCGTCTATCCTTGAGCGTCGGCAGGGACTTTAGATTTCTAGAGTGCTCACATGTTCCAACCCTTATTACAATGATCTTACAAGTATATATAAGCAAAGCAAAGCAACTTCCTAATTACAATGTGTTAGCCTGTAATTTCGACAGGCTAAATTAAATGCAGTCAACGCGATTTGACTTTGGTTTTCTTAGAAGAAGGTGTTGGTTTTAACATAGAAGAGTTGTGTAAGAAGGCAAATTCGACAAAGCTTCAGACTTAATAGATTTGAAGGGTGATATTTCGACGAGAAGAAAATTGAATTCAATAGCAAGTCAAAAGCAAGTGCTCGCTGTCGAAGCTTTGGTAGTTATCCTAGTCGAAGGCTGTAGCAGTTTCCTTTTTTTTTTAAATTCTCTGTATAGTTAGTTAGTTTTAGCGTTTTCCCTCCTCATATAAATAGGAGTTTCTCATAGGAAAAATGGGTCACAATCTCATTACAGAATTCTCACACTCTAACTTCCAACACATTACAGAGAAAACGAGCCAAGAGAAGAATGTATGATCTGTGCACCAACTTTCTTTACAATTAATGCAATTTTAACTTGTTTTCTTCTTTGCTTTTATGCAATTTTTTCCTTTGTTTTATTCTCCCTCATTGAGGAAATCCGACGGTTTCGCGCGAGATCGACGGTTATCTTCTTCTTTTTACTTTTAAACTGCAAGAACACATAAAATTCTGGGAAAAACTTTGACACAAATGGTCTTAGGATTTACTAGTTGATCCTGCAAACAGAAGAAATTTCAAACTAGCGTTGTTTACCAAAATCCAAGGTAAACAAATTGGCACGCCCGGTGGGACATTTGTGCTAATTTTAAAGTTTTTCGTTGAATTCTTAAACTTTGTGTTTCTCTATGCATGCAATTAAGGAGTGGTAAACATCTTCCAGAGATGGCACGCTCTAGTACAAGTAATGCTTCTGCATCAAATGCACAAAGTACACAAGAACAAGCGTCAGTTAGTGACGTTTACGCTGCAAATGTCGCAGGCATAACCGTTGCTATGCCTTCTTCGACAACAATGGGAGTAACCGCTATAACTTCTCCCATAATTACTCTTGTGTCAATGATGACCACACAGCATTAACAAATGTTAATACAATGGCTTCTGTGCCACCAATAGTAGGACCAACGAGTCCTTTGATGGCAAATCCAATGATTGGAAATATGCCATTTACTATGAGTGGAAGGGCTTTACCGTATGGCATGCCAACAACATTGATGGCAGGCCTTCAGACAAATTCGTCTACATTTGCAGATAATGCAATCACAGGGTATTCTCCTACTCATGGTTCAACAGAGGGCATCCATAGTCGAAATGCCCAAACTAATCTGACTACAACATCTTTGTTGGCATTAAGACAACAAATGGATGATAGCAATCATGATATGGTCAATATGTTAACGCAACAAATTGGTACTGTGTTTAATCCTTTGATACAAAACACTAATAATAGTTACCAAATGTTGGCAACACAAATGGGAAGAATTGCTGATTTCTTTGGTACTCCACCAGTACATAACCAGCAAATCCCCCAAATCCAAAATGCTGGGCCTGTAGAGATACCGGTAGAAAGGCCTAACAATGCAATTCCTATGAATCAGGGAAACCAAGGACAACAACAAATTGTCGAAGAGCCTATGAGGATAGAGGCAATCCCTGAAGTTGTGTTGGTGAATAGAAACCAAAATGCAGACGAAGTGGTCAGACAAGTGCAACAAAACAATTTTGGAGCACAAAACAACCTGGCTAATATGGTCGAAACTATTTTAGCCCAGAATGGCCTTAACTTAGGTTTACATAGACCTAATTTTGTGTCGCCCTTGTCAGAATACACCTCACAAACAGAGCTACCTAGGGGATGGAAAATTCCCAAGTTCACAAAGTTCGCTGGAGAAACCAGTGAATCTACCGTCGAACACGTGACTCGTTATTTGACTGAGGCTGGCGATCTAGCATATAATGAGAATTTAAGGATGAAGTACTTTCCAAATTCTCTAACTAAGAATGCCTTCACATGGTTCACTACACTGCCTCCAAATTCAATTTTTAATTGGAGTCAATTAGAAAAGGCCTTCCATGAGCAGTTCTATATGGGCCAATGTAAGATTAGTCTTAAAGAACTGGCTAGCGTTCGACGCAAGGCGGCAGAATCTATTGATGATTATCTCAATAGATTTAGACTACTCAAAGCAAGGTGTTTTACCCAAGTGCCTGAGCATGAGTTAGTCGAAATGGCTGCTGGTGGTCTAGATTACACTATAAGAAAGAAACTAGACACACTACATTTAAGAGATATGGCACAATTGGCTGATAGAGTTTGACAAATCGAAAGACTCAAAGCCGAAAAAGCCAGAACAGGTAGATCCCAAAGTAAAAAAAGAAAAGGTTGCTTATGTCGAAGCTAATGACAGTGACCAAGAATACGACATCTCTTATGAAGATGTCGAAGAAGAGGTTAACATTGCAGAACTAAAACCAGGACCTCCTTATACTTGCAAATTGTTAAAACCTTCTAATGGGAAAAATCCTGTGGAACCTAAGAACGATAAATTTGTCGCAAAAACTTACACTTATGATGATCTAAATGTGACGAAATATTTGATCTGCTTGTGGCTGATGGTCAAATCTTACTACCTAAAGGCCTAAAGATTCCACCATTAGAACAACGACAGAAAAGAGGCTTTTGTAAGTTTCATGGTTTCTTAGGTCATAACACTTCCCGTTGTGTCATTTTCAGGGATTTGGTTCAAAATGCTATCAACAAAGGAAGGCTGAAATTTGGTGACAAATCTAAGCCAAGATGGTTATGAAACTGGCGAGCATTGCGCCATGCAGTTCCTCTGAACATGGTTATGAAAGACAAGATAATGTGAGGACCTCAATGATTCTTGATCCCAACTATGGATTCATTTGGGATAAAGAAGTCATTAACGAAGACAACTACCCACAAGGCTATATAAGCAAAAAGCGGTTTTAGAAGCTGACTTACAACAACAATTAGTTGCTGAAGCCGTTGAAGATAAGAATAAAGACAACATTGTCGAAAACCAGAGGCTTGATTGCGTCTATGATGACGAGCCTTTAGGTTTTGAAAAAGATCCAATGGGTTCAACCAAAAGGATCCAAGCACAAGATCCCTTAGAAGAAATTGATTTGGGAGATGGCTCAATAAAAAGGCCAACATACATAAGTGCTAAGATTGATCAAGAGTTGAAGGCGCAGATTGTTGGATTGCTGAAGGAGTACAAAGACTGCTTTGCATGGGATTACAATGAAATGCCAGGGTTGAGTCGTGAAGTTGTTGAAATCAGACTACCAATTCGACTAGGAAAGAAGCCAGTGAAGCAAACTCCAAGAAGATTTGCACCAGAAATCTTGGTGAAGATCAAGGCAAGAATAGAAAGGTTACTAAAGAGCAAGTTCATCAGAACTGCCAGGTATGTCGAATGGCTTGCTAATATGGTGTCTGTAATTAAGAAAAATGGTACACCTAGGGTGTGTATAGATTTTAGAGATTTAAATAATGCTACACCTAAAGATGAGTATGCCATGCCAGTGGCAGAAATGCTAGTAGATTCAGCTGCAGGTTATGAATACCTAAGTATGCTTGATGGTTATTCTGGATATAACCAAATATATATTGCTAAAGAAGATACATCAAAAACAGCATTCCGATGCCCAGGGGCATTAGGTGTCTATGAATGGGTTGTAATGCCTTTTGGCCTAAAAAATGCTGGTGCAACGTACCAAAGGGCAATGAATTCTATGTTCCATGATTTTATTGAAAAATTTATGCAAGTGTACATAGATGATATTGTAATTAAGTCTTCTTCAGGAATTGGTCATATAGACCATCTTCAACAATCATTTGAAAGAATGAGAAAATATGGATTGAAAATGAATCCAATCAAATGTGCCTTCTGTGTTCGTGCAGGGGATTTTTTGGGTTTCGTTGTACACAAAAAAGGCATTGAAATCAATCAAAACAAGACGAAAGCAATCTTGGAAACGAAAGCTCCTTCGACCAAAAAAGAATTGCAGTCATTACTAGGAAAAATCAATATCCTTAGAAGATTTATCTCAAATCTTAGTGGTAAAACCCAAGTGTTTTCGCCACTACTTCGACTGAAGAAAGAAGATGTGTTCAAGTGGGATGCAGAACACCAACAAGCTTTCGACGAGATTAAAGCATACTTGATGAAGCCACCAATTTTGTTACCACCAATTAGGAATAAAGTAATGAAATTGTATATAGCAGCATCATAATTTTCTATAGGTAGCATGTTAACTCAAGAAGATGAAAATGGTGTCGAAAGGGCCATTTATTACCTTAGTAGAATTCTAAATGATGCAGAAATTAGGTATCATCCTATAGAAAAATTGTGCTTATGCTTGTATTTCTCTTGTACAAAATTGAAGCAATATATAAAGCCTGTTGATGTGTATGTTTATTCGCATTACGATATTATTAAACATATGCTGTTGAAACCAATTTTACATAGTAGAATAGGTAAATGGGCTTTGGCTCTTTCTGAATTCTCTTTGACTTATCAGCCATTAAAAGCAATAAAAGGTCAAATAGTGGCTGACTTCATAGTTGACCATCCAGTGGTCGAAAATACAATAAACTTAGTGGATATACAACCTTGGAAGTTATACTTCGACGGTTCAAGCCATAAAAATTGTGTTGGAGTTGGAGTTTTAATAATTTCACCAACAAAAATACCAACAAGGCATAAGTTTAAAATTGAAGGGACGTGCTCCAATAATGAGGCAGAATATGAAGCCTTAATAGCAGGACTTGAGATCTTGTTAAAATTGGGGGCAAAACATGTCGAAATCAAAGGAGATTCAGAACTAATTATGAAATAGTTAACAAAAGAATACAAATGCATCAAAGAGAACTTAATAATGTATTTTGCCATTGCTAACACATTGTTAAAAAGATTTGATACTTTTCACATAGAAGATGTGCCTCGAATAGAAAATCAAGAGGCCAATGATTTGGCACAAGTAGCTTCAGGGTACAAAGTGACAAAAGAAAAGCTATTGGAGCTAATAGAAATAAAGCACAAACTGATTTCGACAGATCCATCCAATGCCCAATTGTCAATGCCAAAACTTGAGGGGGCAGAGATGTTAAATTTGGTGGAAAATTTTAAACTTTTTGAAAAATATGAAGTGAAAATTTATGCCATTGACAATATGTCGAAAATGAGGATTGGCGAAGGCAAATTGTCGAATACTTGGAGAATCAGACAAGAGTGACTGATAGAAAAACCAAGTACAGAGCCTTAAGCTATGTGATTATTGGGAATGAATTGTTTAAAAAGACTCCCGAAGGAGTATTATTGAAATGCCTTAGTGAAAGTGAGGCATATTTAGCAATTTCCAATACTCATAGTGGTGCTTGTGGATCTCATCAAGCAGGTCACAAAATGAAGTGGCTTTTATTTCGACAAGGAGTATATTGGCCAACTATGCTGAAAGATTGCATAGATTTCGCCAAGGGTTGTCAAGAATGTCAAAAACACGCAGGAATACAACATGTGCCTGCAAGTGAATTGCATTCAATAATAAAACCTTGGCCTTTTAGGGGTTGGGCTTTAGACTTAATTGGTGAAATCAAACCAACTTCGTCGAAGGGTCACCGTTTTATTTTAGTAGGAATAGATTATTTCACCAAGTGGGTGGAAGCTGTTCCCTTAACTAATGTTGATCAGGAAGCTGTGATAAAATTTATTCAAAACCATATCTTACATAGGTTTGGAATTCCTGAAACCATTACGACTGACCAAGGCACAGTTTTTATTGGTCGAAAAATGGTTGACTTTGCTTCTGAAATTGGTTTCAAGTTACTAACTTCGGCACCATATTATGCTCAAGCTAATGGTCAAGTGGAGGCTGCCAACAAAATTATTATCAATTTGATCAAGAAACACATTGGGCAAAAGCCTAGGAATTGGCATAAAACGCTTGATCAAGTGTTGTGAGCATATAGAAATTCTCCCAGAGAATCAATCAACACTACTCCTTATAAAGTTACATTTGGACATGACGCAGTCTTACTTGTCGAAATTTGTTTACAATCAGCCAGAGTTCAAAGACAGTTTGAAATTCCATCAGATTCTTATTGGAATATGATGTTAAATGAATTGGTTGATTTAGATGAAGAAAGACTACATGCGTTGGATGTTCTTATAAGGCAAAAAGAAAGAGTGGCTAAAGCCTACAATAAAAAGGTTAAGCTAAAAACATTTGCCTTAGGAGATCTAGTGTGGAAAGTTATATTACCCATGGATAAAAGAGATAGAGTCTTGGGTAAATGGTCACCAAATTGGGAAGGACCATTTCGCATTCTACAAGTGTATACTAACGGTGCCTATGGAGTCGAAGAACTTGGCGCTGATGGTCGAATTTTGCAAATAAATGGCAAGTACTTAAAGAAATATATGCCAATTTTGCAAGAAGTCAAAATAACGCATGATTAAAATGAGCAAATTACGAATTTGGCAAGCTAAAAATTTTAATTGCCAACAAAGGCTATTGTTAATTTACAATACTTGGAATTGGAAGTTAAAATTACAAAGTGCTAATACAAGGAAAAATGGAATCGCAAATTACAAAACGAGTTTGTTTTTCAAGTCTTCGAACAGAGCCTTGGCTTGCTCCAATCTCGTTTTGATAAAGTTTTCCTCTTCGACCAACTGGTTGACCCTGGTTTCATGTGCGTCGAATTTTTCCAAGAGGCCAAGGCAGTGGGTTGCTTCTTGATTAACTTCAGCCTCCAACATTTCTGAAGTCTTCATGCTCCTCAAAACCGAAGATTTCTTCTTTTCTGCTGCTCTGATCAGTGACTCCAACCTGTCAATCTCTTTTTGGTAACCAGCAATTTCAGCATCATATCCCTCTACAGCTTTCATGTCAGTATTTGCTTTGGTTTGTAGAGAAGAGATTTTGTTTTGTGAAGCTTCAACGGCAGTCCATGTTTCCAGTTTCATGGCACTCTCCTGCTCTTTGAGCGAAGCATGTTTCTTCTTCTTTTCAAGATCCTTAGTGATTTGTTCCAGAAGAGATTCAAAAGAAACAAGAAATCCAATGAGAGAGGTGCTAGCCATTGGGTTGTTGAGTTTGTGCAGCAGGTCTCTGATTTTAAAGGCAACCATATGGTCCTCTTCGATTGCTTGAAACAGGTCCACCTCAGAGTGCTCTCCCACAGAAGTGGTCGAAGAAATGGATTTCTTTTCACTTGAGGTTTTAGTTTTTAGCAGCAATTGTAGAGCCTCAAGGGGTTTTTTACTCTTGAATTCCTTCCATTCTTCTTCACTCATGGTAATGCCAGTTGAGAGGTTGAGGCCAGTTGAGCAATCTTCCTTAGTGGGGGATTTGTCGACGTGTTCTGCGGTATCATCATTGTTATTATCCTCATTGGATTTTTCAATCTCTTTATCATTTTCTGCTTCTTCAATGTTTCCCTCTTGTTCTGTTTCTTTTTCTTCGATTTGTTGTTGAGGTTGATTTGGATCATTAACGAGTGGCTGATCCATAATAACGTCGTCTTCAGTTACTTGAACTTGGTCAGATTTTTCGACCAAAAGATCATCACCTTCTGGATTTTGATTCTGGTTGGCATTTTCGACAAATTCTTCGTTTTTCTCTTGTGGCTGGTCTTGGGCCTGAATCTCAGTCACTGCTAGATCAGTTCCTCCACGCCCTTGGTCTTCGACCGCTGTAGGTTCTTGCCGTAGAGGGAGATCATCAAGAGTCATTGGAGTACTTTCATCTGCTATGACAATGATTTTATTCTCTTCAAACGTTACTTCGACCAATGGATCATTAGTTGGTGTAGAGACGGAGGAGGTCGAAGTTGGTGTTGTTTGTTTGGTGGAGATTGTGGCAGGTTGATCTTCAAGATCCTGGGCAAAATGTATAAACAGAGTTATGTACTTTGTTAACTCAAATTGTTGAATAGAAGTGAGTAGAAGGTGCGTTAGTTACCTTTGAAGTGTCTCCTTCGACACGTGAATGCGCGCTAGCAGGCTTTGGGATCTCCCTTTCCTTCCTAAGTTTCTTTGGAGCTTTTTCTTGCGGCGCATCATCCCTCCCTGTTTATTTTTCGATAGTTTCTGTTGGAGGAGATTTGGAGACAACTTTCAAAATCCTTGGTGGGCTTTCATCAGATTGAAAGAATTCAATGCATTTTGTTAGTAAGAGAGCATAGAAGTGTACAAGTATTGAAAGGAAGAAAAAAGAGTGTTTGAACGTTTCAACCTCTGAATCGTTGCTTACAACCATCTATTTAGTTTTCTTCCTCTTCGGAGGAGTGGCAGTAGCTGAGCTGGTTGATCTCTTCTTGCTCTAAAAGATGGGAAATTTGATAAGCGTTGAGTCTAGTAATTCAATTTAAAGAGAAATAATGAAATGTTTACCTCTTGTTTCTTTGATTGCAGTGGTTTCTCATTTGACAAAGTGTTTGTGTGTTTCTTTGAAACCTTCTTGGTTGTTGTGGTTGTGGTTTCTTCTGATGGAGTAAGTGACAAGGGGATAGCTGCAGACATTTGACAAGTATGTTAGTAGTTTTTTACATGAAAAGAAATATTTTGCTCTAAGAGTCTTTGTATCACCTTCTGCGATGGCGGATAAAACTCGGACATGTTGAATGTCGAGATGGAGATGTCCATCAAAGGTATCTATGTCACATTTTGTCGGAACTACTTTCTCAGCTGTTTTAGTTGTTAAAAAGTTTTTAAGAGCTGAAAACCCACCACATATAAACCATGGTGGAAGTGGTGAGTGAAAAGATAAAGCCAATTTACTGGTGAGCAAACTTGGAAATTTAAGTTTATTATGCGCCAAAGCAAAAGCATATCTGTTGGTCACATATGGTGGAAACACCATAGTTGGAATTTTTTCGACAAGTTTTTCTTTTAAAACTTTTGCAGCTTGAGAAATAGTTTGATTAAGATGCGTTGGGTCATAGACAACTTCAAAGTATTTTTGAAAAGCTCGAAATTCCTGTATGTGCATACCTGGTGTCATGGTCTTCTTTTTCTGCGGAAGAGGAAAAGCAGAGATTAGATTTGTCAGCAGCGTGGCTTCTTCAACAGCAGATAGTTTACTCATAAAGTAATCTCTCCACCACTCAGAAAAGGTTTTGGTGCAAGTAAATACATGCACAAACTTAACATGTGCAAAGATAAAAGGTTTTTTGGTGAAGTTGTTGAGGCATTTACGCCATTCCCTCTCGTTCTTGGGCATCATCATTTCTGTTCTAGACTTAAAGAAAGGACTTGGTCGAATTTGGCATAATCCGAATTGTCGAGCGACAAGACTTGGGTGGTATGCATATACTCCAAACAAAGCAGCAACCTTCCCAGGTGAAATTCTTGCAGAAAGCAATTTTGGAGTTAAGAAAGCGCCCCAAATTTGGTTACTCTCTTCTTCTTCGACCAACGAGGTTGCAGGAAAATCCGTAGTGAACCAAGCAGGCCCAATAGTCCTTTGGGCAAAGGGAGCCATTGTGTGGGTGAAAGTGTTACAGTCTAAGAACATTTTGAATGCTGAAATGAATAAATCTTCATCAAAAACTCCAATCTGCCTAGGCTTCAAAAGTGCAAGCCTTATCCCTTCGATGGTTCTCTGATCAACAGTTTCAGTATAATCACTTGGGATATACATCTGGAGTTTCGAGTCAAAAGTGGCAATGAGCCACAGTTGGAACAACCAAATTGGTCCCGCTCCTCACTTCGTCATTATCAGAAACGTCATTATCCTCACTTTCTGTGGCAATGAGCCAGAAAGGGAATTCATGGCAATGAGCCACAGAAACTTCGTCATTATCTGTGATATGGTGTTCTTCGATATAGCTTTTGAAGGAAGGGTGTTTGAAATCGAATTCGTGGTCAGTCCCAGTGGTATTGGGGTCGAAAATTTCCCCTGTTGGTTTTAAGCCTGTGATGGAAGCTACATCCAACAAGGTAGGTGTAAGCATGCCACACTTCAAGTGAAGACTGTTGGTGGTGAGTTCCCAGAAATGCAAAGATGCAAGGAGCATGGGGCTTTGGTATCTAGGGCTATATTTAGACAGTTGGATAAGGTCAAAGATCCCCTGTTCTTTCCAAATATTTCCCCTTTTGGGTTCCACTTTGTTGAGCCAATTGAGGTGAGGTGGGTGATTTTTGTCGACGGGAGGTGATGACCTAAAGACCCTACTTGGGCTATTCACGAAATTCATGACCCAAGGCCCATTTTGGAAAATTTTAGGGTTATATTGGTGATAGCTTGGGAAAACCTCCTTAACTTCAGGTGTGTCATCGCAAGAAAATGGAACAGGCCCTAAAAATGCGTACTTTAAAGGCTCAGGGAAAGGGATTAGTACCTGAGATTGGAGGATTTTTGCTTCCTCATCAGTTAGAGCAGGCTCTGCGAAGGGTTGTTGCTTGTCAGTGATTGGTGTGCGAGTTTGAGACGAAGTTGCCATTGACGTGAAAGGAAGGTGTTGATGAAGGTCTAGTTTTCTGGGTTTAGTGAGCACAAGTGTTCTCACGAAGAAGAAAAAAAAGGGTTACAAAGGTTTCAGAAAGAGTGAAATAAAGGAGAAGCGATGGTTTTTATAGCTGTTTGAAATGCAAAGGCTAAAAAATCTTGAGTTTCCCTCTTAATGGAGCAGTTATTCGCAATGAGTAGTGGGGAGTTTCAAGGTGAAACGTGGCCCACTAACTTTACAACGTAGGCGCCAAAAGCTGTTTTTTCACTGAAACGTCGTATCACTCTGCAACGTGATGCAAGTGACGTCATCAGAGCAGTTGAAAAGGGTTTTCAAAAATGCTCTTTTTCTGCCATTCACATAGTCCTTGTCGAAAAAGACATTTTTGGGGGGCAATTTGTTAGCCTGTAATTTCGACAGGCTAAATTAAATGCAGTCAATGCTGTTTGACTTTGGTTTTCTTAGAAGAAGGTGTTGGTTTTAACACAGAAGAGTTGTGTCAGAAGGCAAATTCGACAAAGCTTCAGACTTAACTAGATTTGAGGGGTGATATTTCGACGAGAAGAAAATTGAATTCAATAGCAAGTCAAAAGCAAGTGCTCGCTGTCGAAGCTTTGGTAGTTATCCTAGTCGAAGGCTGTAGCAGTTTCCTTTTTTTAAAATTCTCTGTATAGTTAGTTAGTTTTAGCGTTTTCCCTCCTCATATAAATAGGAGTTTCTCATAGGAAAAAGGGGTCACAATCTCATTACAGAATTCTCACACTCTAACTTCCAACACATTACAGAGAAAACGAGCCAAGAGAAGAATGTATGATCTGTGCACCAACTTTCTTTACAATTAATGCAATTTTAATTTGTTTTCTTCTTTGCTTTTCTGCAATTTTTTCCTTTGTTTTATTCTCCGTCATTGAGGAAATCCGACGGTTTCGCGCGAGATCGACGGTTATCTTCTTCTTTTTACTTTTAAACTGCAAGAACACATATAATTCTGGGAAAACTTTAACACAAATGGTCTTAGGATTTACTAGTTGATCCTGCAAACAGAAGCAATTTCAAACTAGCGGTGTTTACCAAAATCTAAGGTAAACACAATGATCATGACAAGTTTCTCCTTAAGTAACTTCCCTAATCTATGACTTACACTTGTCTTATTTGAAATAAAAATAAATCACTTTAATATATTTTTCCTGGGGTACTCTTTCCTCGTTGGGTCTTTTTTCCATTGGTTTTGGCCCAAGGAGATTTTATAAGGCCCCTTGTATTTGTAACGGTTGGGGTGCCCGTTTGCACCCACTTTAATATAATTTTTGCTTATAAAAAAATAAAATAAATAAATCACTAATACCTTCCTAATAACTTCTTTGTCACAAATTGCATCAATTGTCACAAGTTGAAATTCGAAACTAGCCTTCGAAACTAGCATTCAAAACTGACATTCGAAACTGTTGAAATTGGCGATTCAAAATGGCCTTTGAATTCGAAACTGACCTTTGAAATTGTTGAAATTGACTATCGAAACTTGCCTTCAAAACTGTTGAATTTGGCAATTCGAAACAGCCCTTCGAAGCTGTTGGAATTTCCCTCGAACTTAACTGATTGCTATCTCGAACTTGACCCCTGCTCGGTCAAACCATATCTGGCTAAATCTCAATCAAAAGCAATAATGAAATGAATTTCTCCAAAACACAATTCCAATTAATGCTACAACTGATGTGTGGCCTGACAAACCATTTTTTCGAATGGCAAGGCTTCGAAGCCATACATACTCTATGTCATGTTTCATATAATAATAGAACCTTTCAATTTCACAATTGAAAGCATATAAAATCAAACATACAATATGCCATGTCTTGCCACACGTACAAAATATTCCATCTAATGCCACATGTTCTTGCATTCATAATCTTCATTTTAGATTTTATGTTGGCTTCAAAGCCAAAAATAAAAAACAATGGCCATTTTCAGCATTCAGATTATTTTCAAGATCATGAACCACTTATTTTCTTGAATCAAATATATTGTTGGCCAAGAATGCCATTTCTTACTTTTTATTGGCCTTAAAAACCAATAATCCACGTGCCTTTTGTAGAATCGGTTCCATCAAATATATTGTTGGCAAAACAATGGCAGGCACGAATTAAATATGAGGGCAACCAACATAATGTGTCACAAATGGTAGATACTTGGGTCTCTTAACCATTTGGTCATGGGTTCGATCCCTGGAATTTAAAAACTATTCCAGATTACTCTTCGACGCATGAATCTGATGAAGATTGAATTCATAATGAATTTGTGATACACATTACTCTTACCGAATCCCACCCGGCATGTCAAACTAAAATGAGATTCTTCAAGTAAATAGGTAACTATGATCACAAATTTAAATCAAGAATAGAAAAGAATTCTTTTACATCACCTTTCGAATAAAAAATGGATTCAAGATTGACAAAATGAACAGAATTCGAAGATGAAATAGAAAAAAGGGGCTTAATAAAACATGAGCATCAAACCTATGAAAGAATAAACATCATGAATCTTTTAAGCAGAAAAAGCATAAAGAAAATAAAAATACAAAATATGAAAGAAAATACTTGAATTGAAATGGTTGGGAACATTGCACTAAGTCATCTATCCGTGAGCGTCAGCGTATAAAATGTAATTTTCGACACTAACAAATATACTATCCCTAAGGAAATACAAGAGTTTCTAAATATTTATTTGACAGAAAAAGCGAGCTTTTTTACATAACAAAAAAAGAGTGTTTTTCTTCAAAAAATTAAAAAGAAAAGAAAAGGAGAGATTTATCTTTTAATGGTCGACCCTTAAAACACACTTAATACATATTAGAGGCATTTCCCTCTAATGTATAAACTTTTCTATTATCTTTTAAATGTTGGGATATATGGGTTTTCATTATCTATTAGTTTCTTTGTGGTCCATATTACATCGCCTTACTTTTCTTTTTGGTAGATTAATCAAGAAGATTTAGTACGAATGAGTATTTTCCCCTATCATATATACCTTAAGATTTTAGTATAGGTAATTTTAAATTGGTTGTCTATTTAACCAATTTTAAAAATGTTAAAACGGTGACACTATTGTAATTAAATTTTCCACGTGACTTTTTATGTCGGTTATACAAATATCCAATTTAAAAAGTTCGAAAAAGATGATCTTTTAAATCGGCTAAGAAAATAGAGTGTAAGAGGAGAGAAAATAATGGAAACTGAGTAAATTCCATTGACCAAGAAGAAGCTCACCCACCAACATGATGAGACACAAGTGGTAAATCCTTCAAAGTAACTTTATCTTTCTTTCGGTTCTTCTTCTCATTTTTGAAAAGTTAAAGACTATGACAATTAACAGAAACATCCATAGTTCTCTAAGATCAATGACTTTAACCTTGGTTTTTCTACCATTTTTTGGGCCATCCCAGAATAATCTCAAAAATGAGTAGAAGAATCAAGAAAGAAGCCCAAATCTCCTTATTTAACTTACACACCATATGAAGTATAAAAAACAATAGTAACTTGTGATTTTCTTTTCTGCTTAATCTGCTCTTCTACACCTATATATATATATATATATATATATATATATATATATATATAGTGGAATTGAAGTTGAGGAAACTGATATTAGTATATAAAAAATATAAAAAAAAAATGTATTCCGTTGCATGATTTCCATTTGGCGTAAAATTATTGACAATTTCCAGCATTTGTCTTTTTCTATTACCAACACATGGAACCACGAAAAACATCTCAATTCTTTAAGTCAGAGTGGATAGTGTCGAATTCTGTGTAAATTTCCCACCAATGTTGGTCCAACTTTCTGATACTTATCTATCATATTTGTTTGTTAAGTCAATACTTATTTTTATTGTGAATTTGCTGCCGCATGTGACAGCTAAATAGCTGTTATTGTTGGGCCTGTAGACACACATTATAAAGTTACATGACGGATCCCGCGTAACCAATATGTGACTGATGGGCTTATATGAAACCTCTTTCGAAGTTTACTTATTTACCACCTATTAGTATTTGTTAGTTCTCTTGACAAATGATGCTGCAGTTGTATGGAAAAAAAATTTGAAATACATACCATTTGTTGTAATCATAGAAAGTTGTATGGAAAAAAACAATTCGTTCACCTCTGATTTGTCTCTTGATACAGTAAGTTTTGCTTTTTTTGTGGTACATTTAGTATGTTTTTCCCTTTACGTGGTTTTCATTTGTTTTACACAAGCTCACTAAGATTGGTAGTGACTTCTATAATGAATATGGGCATATCCTACCTCCAACACTTCAGATGGAATTTTTTTTGAAATACATAGCATTTGTTGTAGTCAGATTAACTTATGATGCCATTAGTAAATATGGTTAATTGCATATGTCAGTTAAATTACATGTATAAATGAAGACAACATGGAAGTCATCGAATTCCATCATCTAACTACTTAAATTTGTTCCCTTTTCAGTCATTTGTTAATAGGTTCATATCTAATCATATGTCTAACAATTCGTTCACCTCTTTTATGTCTCTTGATACAATAAGTATCGCTTTTTTTGTGTGGTACATTTCGTCTGTTTTTACAATTTCAGTTTGTTCGTATATTACCCTTTCCGTGGTTTTGATTTGTCTTACAGAAGCTCATTAAGATTGGTAGTAACTTCTATAATGAATATGGGCATATCCTGCCTTCAAGACTTCAGATAGAAACTATTAGTGGTGCAATCTACCCTACCACTATCTTTGTGGGTGTCCGTGGGGCTGTTTATCTGAGGACACGTACGACTGAGATTATGAGGATCTTCGGAGTTGATCGGCTGTATGGGACACCGCAGAGAAGGGTTGTTGAGTTGACGTACACGTCTAAAGGACATTTTAAAATACGCTGTTCTATGACTGCTGAACGTGTTAGCCATATACTTATGCGGACACAGCCAAATCCCATCCAAACTATTCACCCAGATGTCAATGGAATCACTCGACGAGACTACTACTTTCCCCACGTAGTTGTTGGATCCACTGCCGATAATCCAATATTCCTCTGATGCTCTCCACAGGAAAAAAATATTTAGCAAATGTTGTCTGCATGTTAGCTGAATTATTTGTGTTTTTAAGTGTCAACCAGTTAATTTAGGTGTTTGACAGCCACTTCTATTGTAGTTAAAAGCTATCAAATATACGTGTTGATTTTCTGTATGCGTATTACATTTTCTTCATATTTGTACTGTTGCACTTTTTCTTAAAACAAGGTCTTCATTCAAAAATGCATTTCAACTTTTCTACAATAGAATCCCTAATCCCTAAATTGAAACGTATCAAAGAAATTCATACTCCATAATGAAGAACGTCACACATCATGGATTCACAAGGCCCTCGACGCTGTTGCTGAGCACAAAAATTGGTGCCAGACAACACAAATAGAACAAATAAAATCAAAAAAATAACTCAACGCATGCACATAATCGTTTTTCTTATGTATGTATAGATTACAATTTTTAAATTTTGAAGCGCAAACTCTTAATTGAATGTCCAAGACACAAATTCATTAATATAACGAAAGTAGGATATCTCACGGGACATGGAGTTCATTCCAAACTCTGTTGATCGTGTTGCTGAGCAAAAGAAATCCCACATTCGTATTATTGACGTTGTACGTAATAAATATTTACGATTCGTTCATGCTCTAGCAATCAAGAACGATATTCACCCTCCTCCTTCGCCAACGCGTGCGAATCACGAGTCTTGGGTCTAATATACCTTAAGATTTTAGTATAGATAATTTTAAATTGGTTGTCTATTTAACCAATTTTAAAAATGTTAAAACGGTGACACTATTGTAATTAAATTTTCCACGTGACTTTTTATGTCGGTTATACAAATATCCAATTTAAAAAGTTAGAAAAAGATGATCTTTTAAATTGGCTAAGAAAAGAGAGTGTAAGAGGAGAGAAAATAATGGAAACTGAGTAAATTCCATTGACCAGAAACAGTGGCGGACCCAGGACCCCGGGTTCAGGGGTGTCAAATATTTTAAATTCACAATTTCCTAAAAATATAATTAAAAACAACTATAAAATATTGGGTTAAATATGTTTTTAGTCCCTACAAAATTTCACTATTTTGTTTTTAGTCCCTATAAAATTTTTCATCGACTTTTAGTCCCTATAAAATTTCAAAATTTCATTTTTAGCCCTATAAATGCCAACTAGTGTATATCCATTGAATTTTTGAGTGATGTTTTGCATACATATTGAGGACATTATAAACATCTCTTCCAGAAAAACTTTGAATTTTTTAACAACGCATAAATTAAATCTAAATTTTTTAAGTGCAAAAGATTCGATAAACAAATTAAAGGAAATACTAACCTAGAAATCAAATTTTGAGTTTATTTTTTGTGAGGGAGATATTTTTAATATCTTTAACGTGTATGCAAAATATCATTCAAAAATTCTAAAGGTATACACGAGTTTACATTTTATAGGGACTTAAAACAAAATTGTGAAATTTTATAGGGACTTAAAACAAAATTGTGAAATTTTATAGGGACTAAAAGTTGACGAAATTTTTTATAGGGACTAAAAACAAAATAGTGAAATTTTGTAGGGACTAAAAACATATTTAACCCTAAAATATTTAAATAAATAAATTATACATTTCATAATTGTCCTCTACGTGATTTCATATTCTGAAATCGTTGAATAATAAGCTCAGTCAATTTTATTGAATACATCACTCTCAATGTATGTCTCCAAACAGTCGTTCAACCATGTATCCCCATCCGGTTACACAACCTAATCTTCACAATATTCATAGCAGAGAAAGCTCTTTCTACCGTTGTTGTTGCAACAGACAAAACTAGTGTCAGCTTCAAAAGAACACTTTATCAGGTTCAACTTGTGTTCCACTAGACCAACACAAATTAAATAGCACTAATAAATTTCTAAATACAAATTAAATAGCACTAAAAAAATCAATATATTCAAATTAAATAGACTTTTTTTGTTACCGTATTACTGGTGCGTAGTATCCACTGGCTTTTTCGGTGACTACTCTAGTCCGGGGGACCTGGCTGGTCATCGGTATACCCGGCTTTGCCCGTCTGTGTGGTACTCCCCTCCCAACTGAGTTTTTGCCACACCCAAAATTCGATCCTGAGACACTGCGCTGGGTTCCAAGTTACCACTCCGATCAATTATTGTTGGTAAAAAATTCAAATTAAATAGACAAAAATAATCAAAATAAATAAAATAGCACTAACACAAAATAAAAATTAATTAAATAGCACTAATACAAATTACCAATTAAATAGTACTAACAGATTCAAAATTAGGATAATAAGAACAAGAACGGATCAAAGGAGATAGAGAGATAGAGAAACTTTTTTAGAATAAAATATAAGAGTGTGAGTGATTGTAAAAGTGTGGTGCATTAGAGTGGTGCAAAATTAGGAACTTTGGTGCAAAACTAAGAACTTGGGTGCAAAATATATTTTTCAGGGGATGCAAAAACATTTTTCTCTAAGATATCAGTGCTAATTTTATTTTATCAGGGGGTTCACTTGAACCCCCTCAACCAAACGTAGGTCCGCCAGTGCCAAGAAGAAGCAAACGTAGAAATTTGGGCTTTTTACTATTTTGTCTTGAGTTTGATCCTTTGCTGATGCGTATGAAAAAAATCTTTGTTGAGAGATGTCAACCCCTTAAATGAATCACAGTTATCACTATCACTAGTCACACTCGGGATCGAATTCGGGAGCCGGCGTCCCCGTGTCACTGAAATTGCCAAACTAACTAACAGTGAGGCACATATATTTGCGATCTTTGATACTAGTACTGTGATAATTTTTAATTTATGTTAAAAATATTTTCTAAAGTCAATTCAACTATTGAACTTAGTAGTTACTAGCATGTCAGTTAGAAAGAATCTGATACGTTATAAAAGTAGTGATTTCACTCAACTTTAATTGTTAGTCCTATAAATAAGGCTTTCCTATTAAGTGCTTTCATAAGAACACAACTAGTGAATAACATCTTCTGCAGATTACAAGCTGCTAATAAATTTTGGTCTCTAATCAAGTCCCCAAAAGAAAGAAGATGGGAGCAAACACATCCAACATGGAGTATTCTCATTCTCATACATCAACAAAATCATCATCAGCAAAGTCATCATCATCTCACATTCTCACCTTCCATTCCACTGCTAAATGGAAGGGTCACTTTGATGCCTCCAAAGAAACAAACAAGCTGGTCTGTGAATAAATCTATATACTCATTATATAATAGTTTATTTTCATTTTTCTTCTTTAGCTCTTTCTTGATATTATGTTTCCCTTCTTTTGGCTAAAGATGGTGATCAATTTTACGGCTACATGGTGTGGACCTTGCAAGCAAATGGACCCAATCATCCAAGAGTTTGCTGCTAGATACACAAAAGCTGAGTTTATCAAGATTGATGTGGATGAATTAATGGTATTTCTCATTTATTTCATTAATTTCACTATTACTTACTAAACATTAATTCTTATTAGGAACTCATTTGGGGTGCATTTTTTTTTTGTAAATAAATAGGGGGTGTCACAAGAATTCCAGGTGCAAGCAATGCCAACATTGATATTGATGAAGAAAGGAAAAGTTGTTGACAAGGTGCTTGGAGCAAAAAAGGAAGAGATTGAAAAGCTGATTGAGAAGCATCAAAACTGAGTCTCTCTCTAATATTTAATGTGACCAAGAATGGGGAGCATCTTAAAGAAATTTGAATAAGGAGAAATTATTCTATATTTCCTGTCATACCACATCATATTGGTGTGATATGCTTTTGGTGGCTTGATTGTTTCCATAGTTAATTATTGATGTATTTTGTGTTGGAGTAACTAGAACATCCATATAAACACAATTGTTTGTCATTCAAAAAAAGAAAACAATTGTAATCTACTTTTGTAATAAAAGAAAATAAGTCTTCTTGTTCGTTCTTGACTTGGTAAGCTCATATAACCTACATATCTATTCAAACGATTACGTTATTGGTCATAAGACTTGGTTACGGGTCATATGGCTAGCTGATCAGACCATGTTCTCCAAAATCCTTTTTTTAAGAAAATAGGTCTTTATGAATGTCCTTGATTTGGTCAATTGATATAAATCACATATGTTCTCAACCAATTAAGATATAGGTCAAAATCCACTAAAACGACTAATTTTGCCCTTGTTCTCGACATCCCTATTTTCTAAGGAGTCGATGCATGTTTTTAGAACTGTTTTTACCTTGATTTCATGTGGTTAACTTCTTATATCCACTTCTCAAAATATTTTTATGATACTTCTTTTTAGAAATAATATGATAATAACTTAGGCCTAGAATCAACAATTATACGAGCCTATTAAGACTAAATAACAGCTTCCAAACCCATATAGACTTAGCAACCACGTTTAGTTGATTCTGCCTCAACTAATCATGCACTTCAGCTGCTTATCTCAGTCGTTACGATATAGTCATATTTGGTCCATTAGACCTTAAGTAGTTGATTTTGTGTTTAGTGGACCGGTTGTCACTCTATAGTCCTTAGCTTATCTTAGCTCAATTGATATGAACTCAGCTAAGCATGATTTGGCTGATCTGGAAATACTTTCTCTTCAACCAAGTGGACCTAACCAACTATTTTTTGGTGTAAACAAATTCAAATAAAAAATCCTTATTTAATGATATCCTTTGATTAGATTTTTCTCTTTTTTGTGAAAATATACAGAATTCAACGGTGAGGTTTTCTTGCATTCCATCAATGACAGCATAATTCGGTCCTGGAAGGAATATAATCTGTAGCCCCAACACTTCTAATTGAAGAAGACGTATTCGGTGTTCGACACGTATCATGTTGGATATTAGCACTGAAACCGATACTTTAATTACTTGTATTTTTCTATTAAAAACTGGGGTCTGTGTGTTCATGTTTTATCGCGTCTGGTGTCCGTGTTCGCGTCTATGTCGTGTCCGAGGTCTATATCAGTGCTTCATAGAGAATATATATGTGAATGTTATGTTAGACAAAATAGCAGAGCTAAAAAGATTCGGGACCATTGTCTCTTAAATATGTTTTGTATTTCTTTTTTTTCCCTGTTATTTCTGTAGTATTGAGACCGTGTATTGTCATAAAGTAGATGCTCCATCCGAATGTGTAACAGCTCATAGGTATAATTTAATAGAAAAGATGACAAGCTCAAGCTCATTTCATGAATGGTCTCATCAGAATCTTCTAATATGTGCCTCACAACAACAGTTCAATTTGCCCATGTAGAATCTTGCTTTTTCTTCATGCGTGTATCTTTAATCTTAACTGTTTAGCAGCAAAATCAAAAACAGCTGAGAGACGGTGGCAGCTATAAAATTGCAATAGCGAGTTTTTAGGTCTGCAGATAGAATGACAAGCATTACCCGAAACTCACACGCAAAGTGGGGATCTCAAGTTCAAATCCCAGCCGCCACAAAAAATGTTCAGCCTAACAGCATTGGTTTTGTGAGTCTTGTTAGGCCTTACGGACTGCCCCAGCGAAATTAAAAGAAATTTAGTTCATGAAGGAATTTACCATAAGATATGTTAGTTGTTTGATTAGTATTTAACTTTTGAAATGTAGTTTTAATAACTTCATCTGTCAATTTGATCTGATAACTTCAAGTGTCAATTTAACAGCTTGCTATTTAAAGAATCTGATTCATTTTATAAGAAGTCACATTTTAGTTTCCTACTACTTTCTACCCTCTATATATTGCAACCAATTTGCCATTATAATATAACAAATTAAAAAATCTTAGCTCTTCCAACTTATTGCTTATTCATACACATAAATCAATTTTAATTTATAATTTTCAAGCCAAAAGAAGGAACCAACATGGGATCCAACTTGTTCAATTATGCTTATGTTGATGGATCATCAGAGTCATCCAATATCCTTACCTTCCATTCCACTGCTAAATTGAATGCTCATTTTAATGCTTCCAAAGAAACTGATAAGCTGGTACGTTTGTGTAGCTACAATCTTTAACTAGTATGGTCATAATTGGTTGTTAATTTTCCTGATGTTGTCTTTATTCTGCTATAGATGGTTCTTGATTTCACAGCTAAATGGTGTGGACCTTGCAAACTCATGGACCCCGTTTTCCTAGAGTTTGCTGCGAAATACACTGATGTTGAGTTCATCAAGATTGATGTAGATGAACTAATGGTATGTCACTCCTTCCCCTTGTCTTTTCTCCTTATGTAAGTGTTATTTATTTTGAGTGACATGATTTCCACTACTTGAGAAACTGATTTATGTTCACATAATAAATGCCAACAGGGAGTTTCTCAAACATTCAAGGTGTATGCATTGCCATCTTTTGTACTCGTTAAGAAAGGCAGAGTCGCCGATAAAGTCGTCGGGGTGAGAAAGGAGGAGCTGAAAAGAAGGATCGAAGAACATAGAAATTAAGTGTGTGATCATACACCTTAAGAAAAATTGAAAGGCTCTGCAAACTGCAGTGGACGAAATACAGAGCTACAGCTCAGATTGCAATAAGTTGGTGTAGATGATACATTTCCACCATAAGAATAGAAAAAATAGGTGTCATCATTCTTTCATATTACAAGGATACAATGTAATATGTCGTATATGTCATTTGTTGTCCCTACATTTAATAATGAATGAATATAAATGGATTTTCTAGTTTTACTTGAATCTGCTCATCATAATCTTTAATAATTCGCAATATATTATCATCCAACATACATAGTTCTGTCATAAGAGGAAAATAATGTCTCAATATATCTCCACAAGAAAAGATTTTATAAAACTAAAAGCAAAAATTGATCAAGGTATTATGGGACCAGGACGAATGGACATTAATACACAGCCGCAGATTCTAACTTCAAATCAAATATAGATTCCCATATGAGCCAATTTCAAACCAAACATTTCATAATAAACATGACACCTCTATTTAACTGAAACCAGTCAATTTTTCTTCTACAGCATCAGATTGATAAACACTTGTTTTCAAAGCTACATCACGTTGAAGATTGCAAGTTGCAACTATGCTAGGTCTAATACATGTACAAATATGGTATCAAGTAGTGGAAATGCAAATTGAGCTATTTACAATCCATGTGGAACAGTGGAAGAGGGTTAATGAAGAGTTACAGCCATTAGACTAAAAAAGTATTGGTTTAGTTATCAGCATCACTCAGAATACTTCTTAGATCACATTTTTGTTGTGTGGTCAATCTTGATGGAAACATAACATCAAACTTGATTCTAAGGTTTCCTTTCTTGGTTGGTTCCTTTGTAATGGGCATACCTTCATTTGGGACCACAATCTCATAGCCTGGTTTCACAATATCAGTCACTTGGATTGTGATGTGTCTTCCATCCAATGTTGTCAAGTTGAGAGCCATTCCCACTAGAGCATTTAGAAGTGATATCTTCTGGATCAGTATTAAATCATGTCCAACCCTCTTGAACAAAGCATGTGGTTTCTCATCCACCACAAAAATTAGATCAGCAGGAGTAGCTCCTAATACTTGGTTGCCTTTCCCAGGAAAAGTAATTTTTGTGCCCTTCTTCCAACCAGGTTCAATGTCTATCTTCAAGGTTTCTTCTATACACTTCAAATTTCTGCAAAGATCAATAAAAGAAAAAAAGGCTCCTTGTGAAACAACAACTTGTGTTTCCAACCAAATTGAAAAGAAAGGGGGGAAATAGTAGTGGACATTTGTAGTCCTAATTTTAGGTTGAGAAAATTTTTATTCAAAATCAAATAGCCAAGGTCAACAGTAAATAAACCTGATATTCAAACAAAACAATCAAACCTGTTATACAACAAATATATTCTTCTCCTTTTTATCTAACTGACATAAATGACCAGAGGGCCAATGGAAATCCCCAAAATAATGATTGAATTACCAATTTATTAGTTCTGAAATTGTAGGCTTCGAGCAATTTTGTCTCCAAAATTACGAAATTTCAAAATGATTCGTAAAATTGACAATCCTCAGTCACAGAAGCCCTTACAGAACAACTTCAAGGACTCAATTGGCAAATCCAAAAGGTCTTATTTGATGAACTGTTAATTCCAGGCATTATTTTAGATTTTCATCAATTTCAGTGACTATGTTGTCACCGTCCTACATTTTCCTATACCACTATGGTAACTCACTTTGAAAACAATTTTACAACATAGTCACTGAAATTGATGAATTACAGAACACAGATAAATCTATATGCATGTGTCCCTGCCTAAGTATGGAAGATCAAGCCAAATAAATGCATGGCCGGATGAGAAAACAGCCAAAACAAAAGAATATAGTATCTAAGGTTCATATATTTTTGGTTACAAATACTGACCAAATTTAATGTAACAACAGCAACAACAATACTATTATTGACAACGAAACAGAATGACAGCCAAGGCAACTACCATGTAAACCATCCTAAATTTATCAAGCAGCATAAAACACAGGGTCAATACCGAGTTTGTCAACTACAGGAATCGAATCCAAGAGCACTGGATCGACGTCGTGCCCCAGAATAGATTGTTGTTTTTTTTGGAGACACAGCTAACTTTTATTAATGACAAATGTTGTATCATCGAATCAACAACGTCCCTTCCAAATTTCTTATTTCTTATACATACAACGTAAAAGTAAAAGTAAATCCAGCACCATAATTATACCACTATATTATTTCTCAAAAATGCTTCCTACCAAGTAATGCACAAACTACAAAAGTATGACAGGAATAAAACAATAGTAAAGATTATTAATTACAAGAGAAAGTGGATTACCTAAATTGATCATCAGGAACAGTCCTTAAAATTTTCACCTTCTTTCTACAACCATTATAAAGCTCCTCAAGGGTACATTCCAAACTGCTTTCAACTTCAAAAACTCCACCTTTATCATTCATATCCTTGCTGAAGCGTTGAAAATCAACGGGATAGTGACCGTAAAGATCAAAGATCTGACGCTTCTTAGGATCACTAAGAACTCCATATGCTTCAGAAATTTGCATGAACTTTGCTTCAAATTCTTGTTTCTTTAAAGGGAATTGGTGGTTGTTCTTATCAGGGTGCCATTTCATCGCCAACTTTTTATAAGCTTTCTTCACTTCCTCTTCGGTTGCGTCACGGTTCAACTTCAGAATATTGTAGTAGTCATTAATACCCATGTTGTGAAATAGAACGTGAATTTCAGTTAAGTGCTTTTTGGAGTGAAAGAAAGAGTGAATGGTGGTGGCTAGTTAAGAAGGGAGAGAGGAAGGGTTACAAGGAATTGCAATTGTAGGAAGTGAAAGTGGCTGAAATTGCGTTTCTGAAACAGAATCATTTGAAGAATCATTTCTTGACGCCTAGAGAAGGGGAAATGCATACACTCCCAATAACTAGTTATTTCTTTTTTAAAAAGTAAGTTTTATTTCCTATGTTTACGGTGTGAGAGAGTAAATCAAATATTTACCCATTAAACATACTCGTAGAATATAGTATAGAAATTCATCAATTGTTGAGATTTAATATTGGTTGATTCAATCGTAACCACTTATAGCATTTTATACAATATCTTACGGTCAATTTTAGTGATTTATCGGGGATGGATTTGATTTGCTCCCTCACCCTAGAAGCACCTGTTTTTTATTTGCATTAGTCACTCATTTCCTGGATATAGTCGGTTCGAAGATATTTTAGACAAAATAAGTTTCCGTAGAAATTTAAAACTAGCTTTACAACTAAGTACTTTTTTTTTGTTACCGTGTTATTGATGTGTAGTTTCCATCAGCTTTGTTGATGACTAATCTACGAAGGGAAACCTAACTGACTACGTGTATACTCGATTTTGTCGGTCAATGTGATTACACCTCAAAGTACTCTAATTTAATTTCAACGAAGATGTTTGTAAATGTTAGGCAAAATTACACTAGAGGTCCTTTAAGTTATTTAATTGTAACAAGTTGGTCCTTTATGTTTTTTTCGTACCACTTAGGTCTTTTAAGTTACACAATGTATACATCGTTAGTCCTTTTTTTCATTTTTCGTTACAAAAAACCCAAGTTCACACTAATAGAGCTGACTTGATCGTGACGGAGCCTACGTATCATTATCTCGTAACAATTTGGTCATTTAAGACTAACGTCATGTAATAATTTGGTCCTTTTAACTTAAATGAAAAAGAAAATAAACCATTTTTTAAAAAAAAAAAAAAGTAAAGTTCAAAGTACCAAATTGTTACATGACAGTAGTATTAAATGACCAAATTGTCACCAGATAGATAACACGTAAACTCTATCATGGTCACATCAGCTCTATTAGTGCCAACTTGGGTTTTTTGTAACGAAAAATGAAAAAAGGACTAACGGAGTACACATTATGTAACTTAAAGGACCTACGTGGTACGAAAAAAACTTAAAGGACCAACTTGTTACAATTAAAGAAATTAAAGGACCTCTAGTGTCATTTTGCCTAAATATTAAAAAATCGTAAATATTAAAATATGAGTTTTTATAACCAAGTATATCATTTTTTGACTAAATAACTGAAAACATCTATAAGTTGCAGTTTGATATTTTTCTAATTATGATAGATTACATTTTTTTCAGGGGTGATATATTAACAAAGGGTAGATAGGTTTTTTCGGTTAGGATATTACTTCCTACTCAGAGTGTCTCAATGCTTTTGAGGAAAAATTAATCTCTGTTTGTATTTAAGAGTAAACTTTACATTGGTGGTATTGGCCAGTGCGAAATTTGATCCTAAGTACGAGTGTAGTCTTTCGTTGAAAGTGTTGAGACGCTTCGTGAGTAGCTAGCGATAATCCGAACCAAAAAAAAACTTTGTATTGGCCAACATTAAATTTGTTCACTGCAAAAATCAAACTGGGACAATGGGTCAATTATCCGTCTTTGAGGATAGTTTATATCATTGGCCAACTGTGTGGATTAATGATAGATAGGTTTCTAAACTATAGCTTTTTTTTCGAAAAAATAAAATAAAATCATGTAGGTTCATACCCTAACGCCACCCAACTTACACTTTACGTTAAAATGACAATGATACAAAAAAAGAGGCAATGATCTGTAATTAGCGTGAGAATAAATATATGTCATTTTACTCAAGAATAAAGAGACTTTTAAAAATAGTGACAACTTATGATGAAAAAAAATCCAAACTATATATCACAATGACAAAGTCGAAGTTGAGGCTATCACTGAAGGTCAATTGGTGTTGCCATTGTGTTGTAGCACTACGGCAGCTACTTCAGAGGAAGAACTCATAAGTGTGAACGTAATATAGTTTCAGAGGGGTAAATATGTAATAAGTTAATGGGCAAATATGTAATAAGATAGTTTGAGTTAATGATTCCATCCCATACCCCAATTTTTTTGGGGGGCGGGGGACATGAGGAAATATGATGTAATAAGATGGAATGCATTTCACTACTTACAATTTTATTCCATCTATTTTTTTAAAATTCAAACAATGGACACTTGTACCACTCCATTAATTCCATCTCATTCAACTATTACCACCAATTAATGTTTTGAAAATCAGACTGCTCATTCAACCAATGAAAGAACTGGTTCAACGATTTAACTGTACTTGAACCGTACCGATTATAACTAATGATATGATATATTAAGTGAGTGATAAATTTTAGATATAACTGAATTATAAACTAAGATAAAATAATTATTATATATATTTTTTAGGACTAAATATTAATAAAAATAATAAATAATAAAAAACTACGTACTGTAATTTTACATCATAAAAATTAAATTTTACTTTTATAACATTTAAATAATAATAATAATTATTTACAAGATATATAATAATAATTAGCTGTTGAGATTAAGTGCTCTCATTTAAATAACCATAGATTGAATGATTAGCAGTTGAGATTAAAACAAAAAGTCAATGTGGTAACCATCCACCTTTTAATCATAACCACACATGTATTGTTACAAGGTCTAGATTTAATCCTCTTACCTTTTCATATTAAAACTCCTCTCACTTGATACACCCCCTATATATATATATATATATATATATATATATATATATATATATATATATATATATATATATATATATATATATATATTAGACATACGACAATCAATCAAATACATCAATTTTCAAGTATTATATTCCTTTTATTTTATGCAACGCCTTAGAATAATAATATTAGACTAGTTTAGCATCCTTCACACCTAATCCTAACACTATTTGGAGTAGTTAGTGATCCCGTAACTGAGGAACAGAGCTCCTTCATTAGTATAATCGTTTGAAGAAAGTAACCACCAGGTTCAAAAGCTTAGCTAATCCTCAACTAATCCAAAATTTGACAACACTTCGCATCACAATAACCAGCTAGCTTGTTTTCCCTTTTCTTGTACAGAAGGCCACTATTTATTATACTTTTCACATATCTCACTTATAAAAATTCTACTTTTGAGAGTGCTACCTAACAACAGAAATATTCGGAATGCAGAAGTAAACTTTGAAATGATAATACTCAGGAAGGGTGGATTTTAAGGTCCACCACCACATTTTGTTGTGGACCAGTCCCCATGCAATATGGACCATAGATATATTACTATTATATTCGATGGTTTGGATTGTTTAAGGGTTAATTGTTTAGCAGGTTTTACCTTATGTTTATATTAATTGCAATCATGGTCCTCCGAAAATTTAAAATTACGATCTGACCCTATTAACCCAAAAAAAACACTGATTAACCGTAAATGTTTTTTTTATAGTTAAAAATGTGTTTAAAAAAACTGTACCAACTGATTTTTTTCGTAGTTAAAAAAATGTTAAAAAATTATAAAATCGCCAATTGGGAAAAAAAATTATTTGTCATTTGTTCTAATAATATAGAGTAACGTTTTTATTCATGAAAAATTGAGTTTACAACTATTGTTAGTAACGTTGTTGTTGTTTAATTAGGAGAAAACATTATTGAGGTAGACAAGAAAGTGGTTATTAATATTGTATATTACCGAAAAAATAAAAACATGAAGTGGTATAAAAGAAATTATAAAAATGAATGAAGCAAATATGTCTTAACATGAAACAAACGATACAAAAGTATTAAATAAATTATGCATCTTAATAAAAGACATAAATTCATAGGTTTTGACGCTGAAAATTAAAAGGAACAACTTGTTCGAAAATAATCCTATTACAGCCCCATACATTCATTCTACATCTACTGTCCAATAAGCATCAGCATCTTTTTTGGTAAAGTTAACCATCTTTCCTGCCTGAATGTCATGATTGTCTTTGAATTGATACCACCCGTCCCCGATGTGGCATTCAGTCTTCTTCGTGCCTCTCCTACTCCAAATCAGTTTCCAGGTTTCTATTTCTCCAGATGGCACCTTGACTTGAACATTGGCTGGTCTATTGTATAGGTTACCATGTACAACTTTAGCAGGGATATACTGAAATGTTAATGCAAAATGACACAATCAGTTAACCATATGCAATAAGTTGACGACCTAGAAGTCTAATTGTGGCATAACTTTCTCTTTGCAAATTAGACAGCATATGCAAAAAAAAAAATTAAAGATTAGAAACAGAGTAAACTCACCAATGGTTTTCCCTTCTCCGTGACAGCAGGAGTAATTTCAAGTTTCCATAGTATCTTATATGTGTCATCCCTCTTGACCATGTTGCTTATTAATCCACTTCCAACTCCAAAGAATTTTACCTTCAAATTTCTTGTGCCATCAAACTTGAAGAACAGAAGGTCGTGCTTCTTTATGTTGGAGTCTATCACAAATTCTGTCCAGCCATCTCTCTCCAAACAGATGCACCCATCCACCACTGAGCACTGGACAGTCCAAGTAGAGCCGTCATGTTTCCTATCAATCAAATTAAACCGGCTTGGTAGATTTTTTTGGAGTACAGCCATCAAATTTGTAGTGAAGTATTCTAGCAAAATCTATTTTAAAAAAACAGATAAGTAAGTTGCTTATTTAATTATAAATAGTGTTTATTGGTCAATATATTAACATCTATACTTAATATGGTTAGGGTCTAAATACTTACAAATTTTGTAGCATAATCGTTTGACACGACCTTTGAATAAAATTGGACGGGTAGAATAATTCTTGGGATGTGGTTGTCATAAAACTGAAGTCCATTAGCATCAAACATACTAACAACAAATTTCCCCTCTGCCACGTACTTGAACAGGAGACAGTCGCCCCTTTTTATTTGATAGAAGTCCAAGAAAAACTTCCAACGCTCTCCAAACCATATGTTACCGCTATCTCTTTCGATATCAATCTCCCACCGGCGCATAAATTTGGTATTGAGCAAAATAGTATCACCAAACTCAGCCAACCAGTAATCTTTGAATCTATGTGGTATCATCTGCATAACATATAACGTACGAAGAATAAGTATTATATGGCACACATTTTGGATAAAAGTAAATTGAAGACAACATTTAATCAAATATGATGTTCCTTACAATTTGGTCTACACCACGAATCTGACGTTGTATTACAAATCCCCTTGGTTCCATTTCCTTGCCAGATAAAAAGATTTGTAAGTTTTCATCTAATGATGCATATGATGTTGCTAAACATCGTTAAGTTATGAATTTGTTACAACAGGGTTCTTCAAGTGAAGCAAAGATCAATGTGGAACCAAATCATCATTTCATGGATTAAGTTCCTTGATACACTGAATCCTGTTTATAAGACAACTACAAATAGGGTATTTTAGTACTTAGCTAATACAAATTAATGATAACTTAATTTGTGTGTAAAAAATCAAAAATGCCAAAAATTAATATATGAGGGAATAACAACATTCTATTTAGCACTCTCATGCTCTATGAATGATTGAAATCAATGGATCCCGTTCTTTGGAAGTGAGACACATTAACTTAACGAGGCTCATGTGGATTTCAACTATTAAGAGAGTTTGTGTTGGTAGGAGAATATTAAGGGGAGTATTAGTACTATTGCTTAAAAAAAAAGAGTATTAGTACTAGCACACCTCAAGATAATAATACAGTATCATTTTTGCGTAAAAAAAAGATAATAGCATTTTATTAATAGTTTGACAATACCATCAATACCATTAGCATGAAGAAAACCTTTATGTCCATGAAAATTTAGAAAACAATCATTTTAAAGGCTTCCGCTGTTGTTCTTTAAAAATATTTCATCTTAATTAATAAATATGAAAAACATGAAATAATCATTCTAAAGAAAAACATAAATTTTTTGGTTTAAGGTACCGGTTAATATTAGAGCTTTTTTGTTGTTGAAAACTATGGGTTAGTTATTTTAAAATATACAATTGACGGGAAGTTTTAAAATATAGGTGGCTATTTTAGCTTTTGTTAAAATCATGGTTACTTAGTAGTTTTTAGATATAAATATATTTTTAGTTCTTATATAGTTGACACTTTTGGTATTTGAAGTTAATTTGATGTTTAGTTGGCAAATGAACTACCACGTTGACACCTGTCATGTCGTATTTTTTAATAATTATGATATCAAAGCATCTATCTCTAATCTTAAGTTGGTGTTTAGTCGGCTAACGAGCTGTCACAATGGCACCTGCCATGCCACAATTTTCAATGACTAGGATACCAAATCACATGCCACATGAGGTGATTTGTCATATTAATGATAAAAATTAGGGGAGACTACCATGTAGTGGAGAAAAATTATCTCTATGATGGTGTTTCAAGGATGCAAAAGAATGTAGCTCTTTGTCAAAAAGTAGGCATTATTTTTTCTTTGTTGCTTTTTTTTTATTAGGCACTATCTTTCCTTTTTTTACTTTATGATAGACTAATAGTTTTAATGTTACTGTTTATTTGTTAAGTAAATTTATTTCTCGGTATTTACATTTTTTATAAATTTGTTGTGATATTTTTACAATGACCGTTATGATGATGACCAACATATTGGTTGGCATATATTTTCTACAAATCAACAAAATAAACTATACGTTCCAGGAAGGTAGCTCATTTGGCGAGCTAAGGGACATGAAGGAGTTGCAAGAAGGAGGTCCAGGATTCAAACCCCGGAAACTAACATCCCCTAGTGGACTGATGTGGTGAATAGTGATGGTGGTACTGTTGATCTACAGTACACATTTGCATGTGTCAAAGACCACTACTGTTTGTGTACAGTTTAAGGGGATGAAAGTAGAAAAACAGTATAGCCGATCACGAGCTCTGCAGAACTGACTCTTCCTTCAAAAACACAAAAAAAACTACACAGAAATTCAACGGGAAAAAAGAGAGAAGACTGAGAGAGAGAGAGAGAGAGGATGGGGCGATGGAGAGGCACAGTGGGGCGGAGCAGTGCTGCATGCGGCGGCGACAGCGGTCGGGGGAGGTCCTCATGGTGGTTGCACCAAGGATGGTGGTGGTGAGACAATGGTTACCTCTCTTTTCATGGATAGAAGAAAGGATAGAAATAAAATTTCAAGACTTTGAAGCTTTCTTTGCAGATCTTGAAAGGAGGAGAAACAAAAGAGTATTTTTTGAGAAAATAAAATCAACACAAGAAGATTTGGGAAGAAAGGTATATAGAGAGGAAGATGGAGTTGTGTTTTGGTCCGTTAAAAGAGAAAGAGAGATAAATGAAATGGGGTTGTGAGGAGTTGGTGAGAGAGAATGGGAAACGTAAAGGAGTGGTGGGGCTGAGAGAGATTGGGAAATGGGAGTGAGTGTGTTGGAAATTGATTACATTTATTTTTCAACTTTATTTCCACCTTTTTTTCAAGCGAGAGAGATTGGGAAATGGAAACGTAAAGCTTTTTTTTCCATATTTTTTCAACTTTATTTTGTTTTTTTGACACATTTATTTTTAGTTTTATTCTTTGATAAATTGATTAGCGCACAAATACACAAATAAACATATTTATCTATCAGATTAAAAAAATGAATTAATAAAACACAACTTGGTGTCAAAATAATTGCTATATTTACAATTAAATATGTTTGTTTTGTCTTTTAGGTTTATGTAAACTTTTATTAAATCTACTTGAACTACTAAAATTATTCATTTCTTTTGACAACGGTAAAATTAATCATTTTAACTACTATCCATTGTCCAAAAAAGATGTATCTTTAACAAAAGATTAAATTTAATTTTTTTAAAAAATTAAATTAATATTATACTCAATAATTAAATAATCAAAAAGTTACTATATACTATAATTTCTCTATTAAAATCATTGAATTTAACAACATAGAATTGCAACAAAAAAAAAACTTTAACCACTACCAAAAATTACAAAATAACTTTTTATAAATAAACGAATGATTAAATTATATACAAAAATAAGTCATAATATGTGGCAACGGGAGCGGCAACGAAATTAATTAAACGAGTATGATTTAATTAATATTTAATCATATAGAAAAAATATGAGTTAACATGCGACAACGTGAGCGACAATGAGAGTGCCAATGAAAGTGGCAACGAGAGACTGACAATGGGATCGGCAGCTAGAGCGGCAACGATAGAGGTGACGAGAGCGCCAATGGGAGGGCCAACGGGGATGCAAATGGGATGGCCAACAGGGATGCATATTTTACCTACAGTCTCATTTTCATTTTTCTTCATTTTAACTCCATTATTAACATTATAAGAAATACCAACTTTTTAAAACTTTTTCAAACACAAATAATAAATTTGAAAATATAGCCTTTTATCAAGTTTTTCCTTTTTTTATTAATATTTTGTAAATTTCAACGTATTTATAATTTCAAAGGAAATTATAACAGATACAGTATCACCCGTGTGTATGCAACGACCAACGAGAGACTAACAATGAGATCGAGAGCGCCAACGGGAGAAACAATGGGAGCACCAAGCTTTGCGCCAACAGGAGCCACAATGGGGGTGCATATCTTATATTAAATCTCATTTTCTTTTTTCATAATTTGTACTCCATTAATAAAAATTTATTACAGGTTAAAAATAAAAGCTCTATATTATACAGGACCTAAAATTGGTCAAGGGTTTGATCCCTGACCGGTGCGTATGAAAAAAATACCTGGTGAGAGAGGTCAACCCCTTAAATGGATTTCAGTACTTTGGGGGATATATTGGTTTACCAAAAAAAATAAAGGGCCTAAAATAAACTTATAACCAATTTTGTCACATTTATTAATAATGATAATACTTTATAACACATTAAATTCATTTATCGACAAAATTTACTCTGTCCATTTTAATTGTATAATTAGTTTGGACGATAAAGGACGTTCGCTGAACTAATAAAAATTTGGTCACATGACATACTGAAATACATTTAAAAATAACGCAAGAAAGAGATAAAGTTGACCAATCTGCAAATGGAATAAATTTTCGCATAAACCAATTAGGGAGGTAGCCAATATTCCTCTTGACCATCAAATATTAAAACACCAAATCATTGGTTGTGACATAACTTTCCCAACTTGAACAAAAAGATGATTTTGTGAAAAGTAAAGGCCAGAAATGGACCGTGTATGTGGCTTGAAGGAAAAAAAAGGGAGAAAATCCTCTCATTCTCAACAAAAGGTATTAAGTTGACATTATTCCTAATGATAGGTATAATAACTTCATTATGTTGACAATGATCACGTTTTTGATTCGTTAAATTCCAATGGTGAAAGTTTTAGTAATTTTATTTGCTTCTATTTACATGATTTTATGTATTGAGTGTAAAAGAAAGTTATACAACATACTTGAATTATAATTACTAGCGGGGAAAGACGGGCCCTCCAGGCCCGTCTTTTATGTGTGTGTTGGTGTGTAGTGGGTGGTTATTATTATTAGAAGTAGAAATAGAAATGTGATGGTGTGTTACTGGGTAGTTAGGATAAGGACATTTTAATCAGAAAAATCTGGCACCAAAAAATCAGTTACAAAATGAATTCCCTTTATATATAGGTATAGATTTTCATATTGGTTGACATATATTATCAAAAAATCAACAAAAAAAAAATAATCATATATAAACATGATTTTAAGTTAATTTTAAATCTACTTTACCCGTGCATGCACGGGTGCAAAATCTAGTTATAATGAAGAAATAAATAGTTTTTGGGGGAACAACTATATTCTGGGAGAACACATGTCCTAGGGGTTTAGTTTTGTTAAACAGATATACAATTTTCATAGTGTTTTCCAAACCACTTTGTTTCAGTGAGTTGGCACAAGTATATTTAAGATGAATTCTTGAAGAAACTCATTTGTGGTATGTTCTCCTCTATTGTTTGTGCACATACAATGAATCTTCTTTCCTGCTTCTACTTGAACTGGTTGCCCGTAACCGAATAGGCCAAAAATGCGCGTTTCATTAATGGTCTTTTGCTCATTTTTGCAGGGATAAAGGGTGTTTGATGAGTAGCATGGGGTGTGGGAAAAGCACGGGCCTTTCTCTTTTGCTAGTAGATCGTGTAACATCATAGTTGCTCAGTCCTTGGTTAAATGGGCCTTAAAAGATCTAGATGAAGTGTGACACCCTTCTTTTACTCAATTAACCGGTTCAACTAAAACATTCAATGCTACTGCTTGTTAACTAATCAATGGTGTGCAACCTGGCTAGTAGCCCATTCTGTAAATTTGAGTGTATAACATGTGTATTGAATTTAATGTGAATATTTGTGCATTTATCAAAAAAAAGGCTGAGGCTTATGGACTTTGTTAAATATTTGGCTGGAATTGTCTAGGTTATTATTGTTATTTTAACATTCTATAGCTAAAGCTCAGCTATATATTTTAATCTAAAGTCACAATCAAAATCTACTCCAGCTGAAATATAATATTGCTGGATTTATTTATGTAAAAAGTCAAGAGTTCAAAACAAATAAAAAAACATGAACTAAATTGTTTTTATTCTATCATTCACAAGTTGAATTAAAACATTGGGTTCCCCTTTTGAAGCAGCTTCCACCGAACATCATCTGATTCTTTCCACACAAAGTGTTGACATTTACTTCCTGCCCTGCTATTTAGGAGAAGTAAACTACTGAACCCTTCAAAACATGTTCATGCATTTCTAAAGCTGACCAGACTTAATCCTAAAAAAAATAGCAATTATTGAACATATATCTTAAGTAGGTAGCTTGATTGGTAATACAAAGTCTCATCCCTAATTAATTAATCGTTAGTATTTGCTTATAAAAAATAGAATATGTAACTATCTATGTATATAACTGTATATGTATAGAAGTGGTTTCATAATCTTCATCATCATATACTTTGACAAAGCCATATGGCATGGTCAACTTCCTCTAGCAATCATATTCCTCAAGATAACCATGAGGTGTTCCTTAGCTTTAGAGGTGAGGACACACGTTACAATTTCACAAGCCATCTTCATGCAGCTTTATGCAGGTTCCAAATCAAAGTCTACATAGACTACAATCTTGTGAGAGGTGATGAAATATCAACCGCACTTATAAGAGCAATCGAGGAATCAAAGCTTTCTGTGGTTGTTTTGTCAGAAAATTATGCGAATTCAAAGTGGTGTTTGGATGAACTTGTTAAAATAGTTGAATGTCAAAAGAGAAATGGACAACTTATAGTGCCTGTTTTTTATGGTATAGATCCATCTAATGTACGTCATCAGAGTGGATCTTATGCAGCTGCATTTGCAAGACATGAACAGCAATTTCGAGGTAACATGAGTAAGGTGCAAAGTTGGAGGACTGCTTTGGCACATGTAGCTAATTTAGCTGGCTGGAATTGCTCTGTCAATAGGTAAATTCATCCATACCATGAAATTTTTGTTTTGATATTATAAATTGATATATAGAATCAATACTAATAGAATTTGCTCTTATGTTTGATCAAAAAAATAATTTAGCTCCTATGTTAAAATTGTGTGTCAAATTTTTATTTTTTTGTTACTGTTTTATTGATGTGCTCGCAGTAACCCGAACTTGAGATTTTGAGATGAGATTTGAACCCCCCCAATTACCCTTTGGAGTAACCAGTCTAATCTTGATTTTTTTATATATTTATAAATTCTGATAGAAGCACGTCTCTTAATATCTATCTAGAAGATAAAATTGTAAAATTTTTACCATTGTCATTTTCTATAGGCAAATATTAGTAGTTAATTAGTTAGGAGAGGAGAAAATGTTAGTTTCGACGATTCAAACCTAGAGCTTCTGCTTACAACTTCTTTGGAGTCCTTTAACTCACCAACCCAACAACTTAATTGAAACAAAAAAAATCATAATACTTTTGATATCAATAACATCCTAGAGTTTCAAATTTTTGGCCAGCTCTAACTTACTATAAGACTAGTCTTTGATTTGAGATTTAGTCACACATATTATTTTGTGATTTCAATAAATAGTGTTCTTATGTACAATTTTTTTTCAACCTTTTGTTGTGTGTAAAACAGCATGCAATCTGAACTCGTGGAAACAATTGCTAAGGACGTTTTGCAGAAGTTAAATTATGTCTATGTTGGTGACCTAGATGAGCAGATCAATAAGTATGAGCAACTATCTAACATTCAAGCACAAAATCTCATGTGCGGGAGTGGGTTCAATACTCAACTTTGGCGTGATCTTCAAGCAACCAAGGAGCATCTTAGGCAGCTTAGAATGGAAAAAAACACTCGTCTACTTAGACTTCCTCCTCGTGTGTAGCTTTCATTTGCCAAACATTTCGGATATCATGTTAATTCAATGGATGTTGTCATGATTGGTTAAGCTTACTAGATCATTGTAATGGCTTTGCCTAAATCTTTGTACAATAAATGTTGGTTGGACTTTGCAGATCTAGATAAAACCATCTTCGTTGTTTCACCAATTTCAGTAAAATTGTTCGAGTTAAAAGTTTGTTCTTACATTGCAGCTGTATGGCGCGTTGCATCCGCTAGCGAATAGCGGATGAGACTAGTGTATCTGACTAGTAGGTGACAAGCACAATAAGATCATATGATGATAGGTTACAGATATTTATTGCATATCCATTCAAAAACTCAACAAAAACCAATGAATTGAAAAATAATGAAAATCAATGGTGTGTTTGGTTTAGAGAGAAAGATGAGAAAGAGGGAAGAGAGAAAAATGTGAGAAACAGAGTAGATTAGGGATGTTGTTTGGTTTAAGGGAAAGAGAAGAGAAATAGGAGAGAGATATGTGTCTCTTTGAGCCTGTTTGGATTAACTTATTTTTGAGCTTATGAGTTATGAGAAACAACTTATGGAGATAAATAAGTTTTTATGTTGATTCACAAATTCTCACTAACAAAAATTATATCTCCATAAGTTGTTTTTCTATAAACTACCTTAACAAGCTTATGAATAATACATAAAAGCTTATTTATTTGCATAAGTTGTTTTGCATAAGCTCAAAATAAGCCCTATCCAAACGGGCCAAAGTAAACATAACGGTTGGCATCATCCTCAAAATTAACATGGATATCATACTAGAGTTTTTTCCTTAAAAAGAAAAGGAATACTAGAGTTGGATACAATAGAGATACTGGAGTTTTTTCCTTTAAAAAGAAAAGGAATACTAGAGTTTTCTAGAGACTTTACATTGTCGCATTTCCTTCGGCAGCGATAGTGGAATCCAGCACCATTGTTTTTTTTATAAGCAATCCACCACCATAGTTGATTGGCACTTCTTTATGAGAAGTTCTAGGGTACGATTAAAAAAATTTCCTGCCAAAATAGTGCATATTAGACTTAGACTCAACATTAGAATTATGGTTTAAATTAAATAAATAAAAGCAATATTTGCAAGATGAAAGCAAGGCTAATCGTACCAATTGTATTGGCAAGATGTGAATATACAATATTGATGAAGGATCCTTTGAATAGTCCCCATCATTACCAAAAAAACAAAAACTTCAATTGTCACAAAAAAAATTATTGTGGTTTTAATAATTGTTTTACGCTATACAAAAATCATTTATCGTACTATTATTCTTGTTAATAAAAAAATTATTTTACAAACATAAGTTAAAACAATAGATGAGTTATATAGTCAAAAGGAAAGCATTGTATGTGAATATAAATTAAACTCAAAAGGAAAGGATTTAATTTATATACATAATAGGTGTATAAGTTTTTACACTATCTACCAATTACAAGTTGACATGTCTAGACACATAAGTTAGTCAATTGGTAACCACCTTACAAGTCAATCATTCCATGAATTGTTATTGGTTGTGGTTGTAAAAGCATATACATTCTATGTGTATATAAATTTAACTCAAAACGAAAAGATTTAATTTATATGCACAATAGGTGTAAAGTGTTTTGCATTATCTACCAATTATAAATTGACATGGCATTACATAAAAATTAGTCAATTGATAATCACGTTATTGTCAACCATTCCATAAATTGTTATTGGTTGTGGTTGTAGAAGCATATACACTGTATGTGCATATAAATTAAACTCAAAAGAAAATATTTATTTTATATGCACAATAGGTGTATAAGTGTTTTACACTATCTACCAATTAGAAATTGACATGTCATTACAGAGAAGTTAGTCAATTGGTAACCACCTTACAAGTCAATCATTCCATAAATTGTTATTGGTTGTGGTTGTAAAGCATATACACTGTATGTGTATATAAATTAAACTCAAAATGAAAGGATTTAATTTATATACACAATAACTGTATAAGTATTTTGCACTATCTACCAATTACAAATTGACATGCCATTACACAGAAGTTAGTCAATTGGCAATCACCTTACATGTCAGCCATTCCATGAATTGCTATTGGTTGTATACATTGTATGTGTGTATAAATTAAACTCAAAACAAAAAAATTTAACTTATATGCACAATAGTTCTATAAGTATTTTACACTATCTAGCAATTACAAGTTGACACTTTATTACAGAGAAGTTAGTCAATTAATAACCATCTTACATGTCTTTTTTTATACACAACCAAAACAAGCTTTTGCTCGTCTAACATGTGGATGGTTCGTCTAACAGCAAGGGCAGTGGGGCAGGTCTGATCCTGGAAAGGGATGGGGGGACGACGATCGAGGTCTCCTTAACATTCTCATTCACCTCCAACAACCAAGCAGAGTACGAAGCTTGCATTGCCGGGCTGCTGCTTGCCATCGAGTTTAATGTCAAACGAGTGGAGTTGTACTCAGACTCGCTGCTAGTAGTGTCGCAGATCAAAGAGGCTTTCAATGCAAACGACGAGGTGCTGCAAAAGTATTTAACAAGAGTAAGAGAATTACCGGAACGCTTCGAACATGCGGAAGTCAACCACGTCCCAAGGACGGAGAACGTAAGAGCAGATGTACTGTCAAAACTTGCAAGCACGAAGAATCCAGGAAACCACAAGAGTGTGATACAGAAAGTTCTCACACAGCCTAGTGTGCGACTTGAGCAGATCATCATGAATGCTGATGTGTGCATGATCGACTTGGAAGGGAGCTGGATCGATCCTATCTTCAAATACATCAGAGACGGGGAGGAGCCGGAGGACCCCAAGGAAGCCGCGCTAGTACGCAGATGAGCATCGTCTTATTCAATCATCAACGGCCAGCTCTATCGAAGGGGATTTTCCATGCCACTTCTGAAGTGCCTACCCCATGAGGAGGCCAACTATGTACTTAGAGAAATTCATGAAGGAATATGTGGCAATCACCTTGGAGGACGAGCCTTAGCTAAGAAGGCGCTGAGGGCAGGTTACTATTGGCCCACCATGGAAGAAGATTCAAGTCTCTTAGTAAAAAAATGTGACAAGTGCCAAAGACATGCAGACGTCCATCTCGCTCCCCCGGTCGAGCTAAACAGCATGACGGCCCCATGGCCGTTTGCCTGGTGGGGGATCGACCTCCTCGGACCCTTTACAGTCGCTCCTGGACAGCTTAAGTATCTCGTAGTAGCAGTGGATTATTTTTCCAAATGGATCGAGGCAGAACCCTTAGCAACGATAACATCTAAGAATTGCCTTTGGTTCTTCAAAAATAATATTTTAGTCCGTTTCAGAATTCCAGAAGTGGTCGTGTCCGACAATGGCATGCAATTCACTGACAAGAAGTTTCAAGAGGCTTTGATCGAATTTGGAGTGAAGCAGCGCTTCTCTTCAGTAGAACACCCACAGACCAACGGACAAGCAGAGGCTGCGAACCGAGTGATCTTGCGTGGCCTTAGAAGACGATTGGATGAGGCGAAAGGAAGATGGGCTGAGGAACTCCCATATGTGTTATGGGCGTATCGAACGACCCCACACTCCACCACTAGGGGAGTCCCCCTTCAAAATGGTTTACGGAACAGACACTCTTATTCCTGTTGAAATCGGAGAGTTAAGCTGGAGGACGATCAACCCCAAACCACCTAACGAAAATGACTAGGCCATCAGGGAGGAGCTGGATCTGATTGAAGAGCTTTGCAGCAAGGCAGCCCTAAGAGAAACGTTGATCAAGCAAGGGATGACCATGAGGCACAATGCCAAGGTCGTCCCCAGAGACTTTAGTGTCGGACAGTTGGTGTTGAGAAGGGCGGACATCGGACAGAAGAACGCAGCCATGGGCAAGCTCGCCCCAAACTGGGAAGGACCCTACCGTGTCGTCTCCAAAACAGGCAAGGGTGCTTACACGCTGCAGACTATGAGTGGTGGAGTGATTCCTAAGACTTGGAATGCCATCAACCTTAGGAGATATTTTATTTGATCGATCATTTTGTAAACAATGAAAGAATGTCATGTTGAACTCAATGAATGAAGTATTAACGGGCGGGACGCTCTTTTTCCCACTGGGTTTTTTATGGAGGCCCGCCCGTCCGTCAATAAAGACGAGGAATTTCTTATAGATCTGTGTATTTGTCTCTTTACATACGAGCGCTCTCTTATGAATAAATCAAAATGATTCGCCCCACTACGCGAGTTAGAATCAAACCAAGTTTGATAAATTGCAAGATGAGGGAAAAACACTTAAACGAATTTAAGTTAAAACGAAGCGACCAAATAGACGGCTGGTTAAATCTGGGTAGAAGCCTGGTAAACTATCCACGGGTGCTCACGATCCCACTCGAACGAACGGGTGGAAAGAATAAGATAGCACACGAATAAACGAGCCAAACGAATAAGGCAATAAAATAACACGATTGAATAAACGAACTTAGCTATCCTCCTTTGGGAAGACCACCCTCGCCAGAAGAGGCGTGCCAAAGGGACGACCTGGCGACCATGCCCGCCCGGGACGACCCGACATGGGAAGGACGACCTGACATGGCAAGGACGACCTGGTGATCATACGTCCCACACATAAAATGATCGAAACATCAAACATGAGCAAGTAAACTTAGGCGAAATAAATCATGCAACAAAGTACCAAAAGCATGAACGATCAAAGTATGGATTACAACAAATTAGACCAACTCCAAAACAGAAAAGTACATCGTCAAGGTCAAGTCAGAGCAACAAAAAACATAAGAAAGAAAGTAACTTCAAGGCCCAGGTCGCCTGTAAATTGTCAAGTTCGTCCCGTCTGGCCGGCCGCCGGGCTTCACGATCTAGTCACCCAACACAATATGGCGAACATGCACAACGGCTCTATCCACCGACATACCAGGATTACAAAACTCAACCTGCTCAATAGCATTTGCAAACTGCTCAGTGATAGTAGCGACAGTCTCTTGAGCAAGCTGGCGTAGTGATTTCTCTGATTCCTCCTTCGCCTTCTCCGCTTCTTCAATTGTGCTCTGCAACTGTGAGACCAACCCATCAAGCTCTTCAATCCACTGATCGGCCACCTCGGCCGTCTTCCTGGCCAATTTTAGTTCCTCCTCGAATAACCTCAAGCTACTATCCAAAGACTTGACTTTCCCTTCAGCTTCCTCCAAAGCTATCTCTAACTCAACCGCCCTCTTAGCTTCGGCGCCAGCTTTGGCAAGAGCCTCGTCCCTCTCCCTCCTTAGAACTGAAAAAGAAAGAGGCATGAGTAAGTAATAAGTCAAAGACAAGAGAGAAGTAACTAGTGTCGATTACACTACCTGTGAGCTTCTTCATCTCCATGGAAGCCTGCTTGTAGAGGGTAGCAGAGGCTTCTAGGGGATCCTCACAACCAGCAGCGAGCAGATTCTCCATCCATCGTGGGATGGTCTTGCCCTGATACTCCTTCCCATGCTTAGATTTTTTCGACCGGTCAAACCCAACAGGCTCCCCTCCGATAGCATCAGACTTACCTCGCTTTTTCTTATCCTTAGGACGATCACGGTCAACCGCCCCAAGACTTTGATCCTCCGGAGTGACATGAGAACTGTTAGTAGGATCCTGGGGGGTAGGAGTAGGAGTAGAGGCCGAACCTTCAGCAGGCCCTTCCCCAGCCAGTGAGAGTAGCCGAGAAAAGGACCGACCTTTCCTCGCCATCGTATCTGCAAACAAAGAAGAGGAAAAAGATAGACACAAAGATAAAATATTAAACAAAGTAAAGAGCAAGATTAGACAACTATACAAAACCCCAACCACACGATATAAACAGGTAGGCCAACAAACCTAAGGCGGCAACCAACTCGTTAGGAGATTTAGCCAGAATGATGGGTTTACAAAGAAACGTCTTCTCTTTGGAAGGTAAATGGGAGGCCCAGTTCCTCAGTAGTCGCAAACTCTCTCTATCGGCTGCATTCAGGTGCTTTGGTATGAACCGATAGGTATGTGGCTCCTTATGGTAGTGTCGCGGCGACCACGCAATAGGAAATTTATAATCAACCGCTTCTCCCTCATCGTTCAGAAATGCCACTAAGTCTTGAGCATTACGACTAGTAGGGGCAACCTAAATAAACTTACTCTTCCACTGCTTCTTCAAAGAGTCCATGAAAGGCCTAAAGAGTTTAAAACCTATGACAGCCTTCAAACTAAGATCCTCCCACCTAGTCTTGCCACTATCTTTCTCTCCCCGCCGGTTGGTATCGAAAATAGTAAAGAAGAGCCTCTGAGAAACCTCAAGAGTTGGGATGAAACTAAGAAGGGGTGACGCCCAAGAAACGAAGGACCCCACGCTCAAAGGGAGTAAAGGGTGGTCGTACCTGCATGGTGAAGAGAACCAACGAGTACATGGTGAACTTTAGCTCGGATTGATAGGTAGCGACGTGCTCATCCTCCCCCATGGTCTCGACTTGCCACTCCTGGCCGGTCGTACCCACACACTTGACCGCCGACCGTAAATCCCTACGTGTCACAGATGCGCGTTCCTTTAGAACGACAGAAGAAACCCAAGCATAATCTGTGCCAGCTGCACACCCAAAAGATGACCTGATCTTAGCAGGTCGCGACGACTTGGTGATCTCCGTGGTAGAACCAGATGACCAATCACCCAAAGGATGGGCGAGGGACTTAGTCTGTCTAGAACCTCCCGATGTTGGAGACTCAGCAGGAGAACCAGACTCGACCTCCTCATGAGAATTTACCTCCTCTTCGTGCAAAGAATGCACCTCCTCCTCATGAGAGGTCACCCTCTCCTTACCATCCAACATATCAGGAGACCGTCCCTTTTTCAAGGTGGTAGCCCGAGCAACGTGAGGGTCAGACGCCGTAGGTTTACGAAGAGTTTGCTTGGTCCTCGCCACGGTGCAAACCTGCAGGAAGGAGCGACCGCTCGTCAGACGAGTCATTAGGCTTGCGGGTGAGGGGGCGATTGTCTCACCTCAAGTCTGATTGCCCCTTCCCGCCAAACCAAAACGAACACAAGTAAAAAGAACAAGTAAGGAGGAAAGAAAGGAAGAATACCTGAGAGTCAAGGTCCGATGACAAAGAAGACCAGGTCAGACGCTACAAAGATCAAGTTCCACCACAATCGAAAGCACCCACTGAATACAGAAATCAGAGTATGGTCAGGCTCACTGAAGAGTTATAATTTATAACACAATTTTCACGAGTTACTAACAACGAAGTCTAAGGTAGCATACCGTGAAAGGAAGATCAAATTACCAAACCGGGAAGAGGCAAGATCACGATGAAACCTTAAAGATCGAAAAGTCAAACGATTAGGCTATTCCAATCCTAGACAAACCACCACATCAAAACAAAAGAGTAATACATACTTGAGGAGATGAAGAGGTGAATACCCAAAAATACGTCTTACACCAAGAAGGAAAATCCCAGCGAAGGGTCACCCAAGTCACACGAGGGATGGTCGCTCCCCAGAACTGCAGATCATCCCCCAACCAAATGTTATAACTTAGAACACGTAAAGTGGTCATATACTTGGAGCAACAAGCTAAGCAAATCTAAAGAGGAAGATATCAAGTCATCCTAGGACATTCCGATCCTACAAAAGTAAAATAACAGACTAAGAAGAGTTGAAAAGAAAATACCTGAGATCAAACAAGTATCGTCGCTTGCGCGGAGGTCCTCCCGCTGGTTGATCGCCCAAACCGGATGAGGAGGTCACCCTCAAATGTGCTAGTCCGAAACGCAACCTTGTGAATCAAAGCACCAAGTCGTCAAATGCCGTCAAGCTCACGATCAAGTAGTCAAATTTAATACATAAAAAGAAGAAAAATAAATAAATGAGGGTACCGTGAAGAATGAGGTCGCCCACCAAAGATGCACGCGTAAGGGAGCCTCACGCGCGAAAGAGTGATCGTCCGCGCAGGTCGTCCACGTGTGGTTTGCACCGGAAAGACGAGCAGGTCACGCGAAGGACCGATCGTCGCTGGAGAGAAATTGAACAGGTCGTCCGAGAATAGGTTGCCCGAAGAGAGCGCCAACTTGATAGTGCCGTTGGGACGAAGATCGACCCGTCTGATGCGTGCGTGGGAGAACAGGTCACCCTTACGAGGCGCTCGTTGTGGATCAGCGCGAGGAGAAGAGGAGCAGATTGGGTCGTCCACAGGTCTCAGTCGCGCTCACCCACGGGAAGGAAAAGAGAAGAGGGTGTGTGATCCCCTTTTTAGAAGCTCTCACGGGATGAGCTGAATGTCACGAGAACGGGTCGCCTACAAAGGAGAGCGACGCGAGCTGACTATCACGCAGATCGGGTCGCCCAATTGAAGAAGGAGGGGATGGGCTGGTCGCCCCAAGGAGGGGATGGGCTGGTCGCCCGAAGTACTGGTCGCCTGAGAACGAAGAGGCGAGCTGACCAAAGAGGATGAGGCGCTCGGATGGGCAGACGCGTGAAGGAAGGGCGCTCAGATCGAGCTTCGGGTCGCCATGGAACAGGCCTCAGGTCGCCCAGAGCAAAATTTTTGAAGAAAAGTGGAATTCTTGAGAGTGAGTGGCGAGAGTGAAGGGAAAGAAAGACCCCTCTCGCCCACCTTATATATAGGCCCAAGAAAATAGCCCAATAAAACATTAAAAAATATTCAAAAATCAGTGAAGTCAAGACGACGCGAAAAATACCCACCAATGATCAGACGATCCGTTATGATTCAGATCGCCGAAAAAACTTCACGAGTAACGACTGGGGGCACGATCATCCAGATTACACATCAAGCCTACGCCCGCTCAACGATCGACCTTGGCTTGGGGGGCAACTGTTCTAAACTGGGCCAGTCGTCAGGCTCAACCCAGTAGTGGTCATCCAACTCAGCAAGAGGAGGATAAGATCAGCTGCTTATTGAGGATAAGATCGACGGTGTATTGGGCCCCTAGTATATAAATAGCAACAGTAACCAAGTGTCAGATACGCAATTCATTTGAATATTCACTAGATTATACTGTAGCTCGATATAGCAGACGACCCGTCCCTTGATCATCCACGCGGAAGACCCCAAGGTACGGTTCAGTACCTATGAGACATAACCAGGGTGGAGATGCTCAGAGAATACATTAGAAAGATGACAAGTAATTAAGGGGATTCACATCGAAGTTCTTATTTGTAACATGATCAGTAAACCTCTTACAATACATCCTACTAAAGTTAATAGTACTACTCGATCCAATTGGACCATATTATGACGGTGCCTGACGACTAGCAAGTTGGCCCGATGCCAAAAAAGGTAGGTGTTTGTTTTCTTATTTCATATTCCACTAACCAGACGAGCACGCAAAAGTTCGTATCCTAACAACATGCTCAATCATTTCCTAATAAACTCTGCTCCATTTAGTTTCTTAATGATCCTTTGTCGTCGTTAGCTATTTGTTTGTTTATCTCCTTGTACATAGTGATAGCAAGATTGTAGAACTTGCTCTTACAAAATCCTGTTTTTCTTAACTTCAGAATAGCTTAAGCACTTTTGAGCTCCAGAGAAATGTCATTTTTGGTTAGCTAGTTCTTGTGAACCATTGTTACACCCAAAACATTAAAAAAAAATTAAAAACAAAAATGGCCTTGAGAACCAACCAAACTTTAGATTCGGGATTCGATTATGTGTGAGCAAAGTATTAGCACCCTACAACATCCTTTCGAAAAAGGTTACCTCTTATTAATTGTGAAAAAGGAGGGGGAGAAGGTGAGGCTGTGGTGGTGGTGGTGGTGCTCGCTGGAGGTTGCAGCAGCGGGTTGGCGGTGGTTCTAGCCGGAGATGCTCGTGGCTAAAGTTCTCTTATGGTATTCCACTTCTTTCTTCAATGTGTTATTTTTTCCGTTTTAAATGGGTATTGTGTGTTTTTGTTGTTGATTTGCGTCTACATTATTTTCTCTGTTTTCTTGCTACTAACTCTCTATTTTTTCCTATTTTTTGTTTCTCAGAATGGTTCTCCCCCTTTCTCTTGTGTTGAGGCTCTATTTATAGAAGATGATGGATTATTGTGGTTAGCTATGTGCTGGTTGGTGCTTATGGAGGAAGGCACACTAAGGAGAGCTAGTGTTTGGCTTTTTGTGGAGGCAGTGGTGTGCCCTATTTGTTACAGTGTGTGTAGTGGTGTAGGTGTCTTATGTGTGTTTTATGTGCATGCTGTAAAGTTTGGGCAAAAATGGAAAAGGCAATAAACAAGTAAAAAGGGAGTTTGTATTCACCCTTGAATTGTGGCAACTGTGTACAAAAGGATTGCTGGCAATTTGCAGGCCGGTGGTGTAATGAAACAAACTCCTAGCTCAAATTAGAAGATGCTCTATTTTTATATTTGCATTTATTTTTAATTGTTGTAATTCTGATTTGTACTAATTTTTGCCTTTTTTATTCTTTGTATTTTTTGTAATTCTATTAATGATTTGTAATATTAAAGAAAAAATGAATTTAACTCTATTTTTTTTATTTGTCATATGTCTATATTTTTTTTGTCTTTTTATCTAAGTGAAACACAAATAAGATTAAAAAACAAGCACAAACAAAAAGCTCAACATCTAAAATATATTCTAAAAAATAATTCTAATAGCCGGACAAAACTAGAGTATAACAATCATCTTTTCCAAAATGGAATTTTCTCACGAGGTTTGTAAGGTTGATAGATAAATCCAAGACTTGAAAGGGATATTTGGTTCCCACATTCCTCACTTTTGTAGGGATTTTACTTGAGTAGTTGTCATCATTTTATCGTTTCTTGATAATGTAGAACTAAGTAGCCATTGTAGATCGGAGTGTCAGAGTTTTAGCACTAGCCAAGGGAAATCCATCATGCCCAGTTAAACAAATGAGGATTGAAGCTCCTAAAATTGAAGTCAGAACCATTGTTTGGTTGGAAAGAAAGAAGAGAAATGATACTACTTTTGAAAAGCAAAAACATACTTAAACTATAAAACAATATACAATATACTCATTACTTAATACATTTGTTTGCACTCACATTTATAGAGAGGGTAATGTTTGCACTGATAATTAAGCTTGCAAGTCATGGAACAAACTTAAGAGGTTTTGTTTGGTGGGATCTTATTCCTAGCTTCATTGTTGAGGATTTTTCAGAAATAGGTTAGGTTTACCTAACTATAGGTTTTGATAATTTATTTTCTTCCTATTTTTCCCTAAGGAGAGATTTGCTGGATTGGGCCTTTCTTTGGTTTCTTGTTTTTGGTGTACTACAAATGATTGATAATGGCTTTGGAGCCACCTGGTTGAGACGAAAGTCATTATAGTGATGCTCTTGCACACCTATATACTACAACGTTGTTTATGCTCATGGGTGTTGACCAAGTCCCCCATGTTTTTTGTTCATTTTCTCTTTTATTCATCAATAAAATTTAGGGAGAGTACTCTTTTTCCCTCTTCATATTTTTTCCTAAAGAGAGTTTTGCATCAAAAAAATTTAACGAGGCTCCATATCCATTTATTTTGCTTAAAAAATATGTTAAGAACAAGGGAAAAAAATTACAAGCTCAATCAGTCGACAATTACAAGTCTTTACATTTATCTTCTTTTTATTGCTTTTTATTCTTTACCTTTCATGTAACCTTAATTTAAATGTTCAACCTTATATATATACTAGATTCTCTAGAGTTCTAGGAACCCTCCGTTGAAAAATATATAGTCACTTTCTCAACATAATCATCTAATCAAAAGGAGAATAATTGTTAAGAGTGTGAGTTTTACATATCATCTTTCACCAAAAAAAAATTAAATATTAATTATCTAATCAGTTGAGCAAACAACTAATCAAGTGAATGAACAACCAATCAAATGAAAATGACTAAAGAAGATCAAACATCTAATAAACTAATAACGAAATCTCAATATAATAAAATCATGTGTTAGGGAAAAGTCCAAACTAGACATCTTAATAAAATCACGATTGACACGCGCTGACGAAATGAAAAAAAAACATCAAATGGCAAAATATTAAGATGTGTAGTTTGGACTTTTCCCTAACACATGATTTTATTATATTGAGATAACTTTATCGTTTTTATTTAATGTTTTATTTAATCAAGTTGAAATACAACTTTTATCGAAAATTTTCTTTTTCTTTTTTTAAATTTTACAATTTTTAAGTTTTTTATAGGTTCATAGCAAATTATAACAGATACAGTGCCATCCGTACGAATGCACGGGTAAAATACTAGTTTCTTATAAGAAAAGCTAAGAACTAAACTTTCAAGATGCTAAATAAATATATTTGTGAGGCAATGTTCAGGCATGACGAGTAATCAAAATGAGCTCTTTTGTTATAGTTCTTTTTATTTCAAAAATATTCATTTTGTTTATAAAAATAATCAATTTTAGAAAATTTTTATCGGTTTGTTACAGCTTTTAATAATAATAATAATAATAATCTAAAATCTGATTAAAATAGGAAGTTGTTGAATATTTTGTCATAAAAGTTATTTTTTATAGATTTTTTTAAAAAGGTGATTTACATTATGTTGCACAAATTAGGGGTTTTCAAATCCAAATCAACCCAAATAAAAACTATAAGTCGATCCAAACAAACCGAAACCGCAAAAAAACCACTTTGGCTTGGATGTTTTCAGATCACTTTTTCAATCAATTAATCGGTTCAGTTCAGATGGCGATTTTTTCCCACAGTCGAAATAAATCGCACATACTATTATATTATTAGAAGAATAAAAAACCTTGTCACACAAACACACACATCTCATTAATCTCACACACACTTAAGACTTATCTAGTCACACATTAAAAATTGAAGTTATAAACTAAAATTGTGGTTCAATTTTGTTTTTAACTGAATGTTATAAACTATGTATAATTTTGTATTTTCTACAACATATAAATGTTGTAAGCTATTGTTTATACAACTTTTGCTTATAAATATTTTCCATCTAACTTCTATTTTTTATATTACTTCACTTTAAGTTGATATTTATATGTGAATAAAATAATATATTATTTTTCAAAAGTTATTTGGATTTACAATTGAACTTTTAATATTTATTTTTTGATTTGTAAAAATCGAACACACTGAACTAATCCAAACCGCATTGGTTCGAAATGGATTGGTTTGAATTTTTTATGGAAGCTAACCAAACCAAATCACATGGGGTTCGAAGTGGATTTCCAAACGAAATGTATTTTTTGAATTTTTTTATTTTGCGGTTCGGATGACATTTTAGTTCAAAATCGAACCGCACCACAAACTCCCGTAGCACAAACACAGAATCGCTTATTTTTAAATTTTTAATATGTAACAAACCGGCCCAAGAAAAATGCTAGCAACACTATCTTTTACACCCTCTTTTCAATATTAATTCCCTCAATGATTTGGTGAAATACATGTAGGTCTCACCACTTTAGAAATAAGTCCCACAAATTTAGTAGGACCTAAATGACTTACATCTAATCATAATGGGGTTGTTAGGAGAGTGATAAAGGGAATTAATGTTGGTAGCACTCCCACCTCCAATAATTGGGTCATTACACTAACTTAAAATGGAGTTTATCTTCCGTAGTTTTCGGGTACGGTTTGAATTAAAATATTATACAAGTCAAACAATGTGCTTATAAAGAACTGCTCTTCAATTTGCTTCCGGGAAAGTCACACAATGTAACCATGAAATTAAAACCGTGGGTCACATATTAGGAGTCTGTCTGACTTTTTGGGAAGGTTCAAGTTTCTTTCTTATATTGATTCTCACATAGCTAAACCAAATTATAAAAGAAATTCACTTAGCGTTACAATTCACAAAAATCAATAGAGTTAAATTTCCCATATAACATGGCATGGTCAACCTCTTCCAATACTTCTCAAGAAAAGGACGAAGTGTTCCTCAGCTTCCGAGGTGGGGACACGCGTAACACCTTCATAAGCCACCTTCATGCCACATTGAGCAGAATCGAAATCAACACATACATAGACTACAATCTTCAGAGAGGGGAAGAGATTTCATTTGCACTTCTCAAGGCCATTGAGGAGGCAAAGCTATCTATCGTTGTTTTCTCCAAAAATTATGCAAATTCTAATTCTAAGTGGTGTTTGGATGAACTCGTGTCTTAGAATGTGAGTTTAGGCCTAACTCAACCCCACAAAACCGGCTTGTAAGGTGAGGGATGCTCCAAAAATTATGCAAATTCTAAATGGTGTTTGGATGAACTCGTGAAAATACTTGAGTGCAAGAGGATAAGGGGACAAATTGTGTTGCCAATTTTCTATGACATAGATCCATCCCACGTGCGGAATCAAACGGGGAGTTATGGAGAGGCATTCTTAAGATACGAGAGACAGCTTCGTGGAAATATGAATAAGGTGGGAAAATGGAGGGAAGCTTTGAGAGAAGCAGCCAATTTTTCAGGTTGGGATTGCTCTATCAACAGGTAACTATGACTATATATAATTATATTGGATCTTTTACTCCATTAGTAGCTTTTTTTGATTATTTTTAAAAAATAATTGTAAGCTTTCATTTTACTCCATTTGGATTTTTTTAAGTATATTAAAAAATAATTAGTAGGTTTTACTCCATTTGTGATAATCTATCCAATCCACCCATTTAATTTTATGAATGATTTTGGTCCATCCATTTTTTTGACAGCATGGTCCATCCATTTAATCCACTAATTTTCCTTGGATTACATTAGAAAAACTAAAAAAATCCATTTGATAGAAAAATGTAAATCTAAAATAAAATACTGCTAAAAATACTTTTAGAAAACAATTTTTTTCAAAAACCAAAATAAATATATATAGTCAACAAACAGTCTGGAGCGCTGCCACCAACCACCACCGCCACTGGAGCGCCACCGCTGCTCGTCAGTACTCTACTGTGGTCGTCGGAGCTCCACAGTGATCACTGATGTCGGTCACCGGAGCTCTGTCGCGGCTGCCGCCTGCCACCACAAATATATATGTATGTAAATATATAAAAATTCTGCAGTAAAAAAATTTTAAAATTTCAATTAAAAGTATTTTTTATTAAAAGACTTTTTTATGTGTTAAAAATATTAATACATGGATTGGATAGTCATCCATAAAAAAATTGCTAATAGATGGAATTGATGTTTTTTTTAATGGATGGGGGACTAGATTGGATATTAATTTTTTGTACACTTTAAATAGATATAAATAGATTGTTTCCAACCATTCATTATAATTCAAATCCAAAACTATCTAGTTCATCCATTTTGACACCCCTAATGGAGGTGAAGAGCATGGTATGTCCATGGGGTAGCAAATGCCTCTCCAAAAATTTCAAATTTCTTATACCAATACTAGTGAAGAGTAATTTGCAGTATTTATATCAATATTTATATGTATCGATTCAAAAAGTGCTATTTACCACCAAAGACCATAATAAAAAAGTCATGGAAAACTAGTACACGAAAAAAGATACCATCAAACGAAACTTGATACTATCTTGATTATTTTTACCTATAAACAATTCTTGAAATTTAATATCTAAATATGCTTTTTAAAATGTAACTATTTTAGGGAGAAGTTTCATGATAATTATGAAATATAGTTTCATCAGTGATTAAAATAACTATTAGTTCATACAATTGTAGGTAATTTTGAACTTATAGAATGTCTCTTTACTTTTTTGGCCCCTTCACAAACTTGTATCTAGCTCCTCCACTGGCATCATGTATTTTTAAGCCTAGTAGAAAATTTTAATCAACACAATGAAATAATTTTAACTCACATATTGGCTTATTAGAGCATTGTAGAGTTTGATCTAATACGTCGCAGATTTAAGTCTCAATTAGTCTTTTTGGGATGAGAAATATTTAATTTCATCTTTTAAATTCAAATATTTATTTCCCTTCGTAGTTGCTTATAGAGCCTATAAATCAAATATTTACTTTTACTTTGAAATTTGAACTGAGATGTCATCTAATCAAGGTAAATTTATTAATCACACAACAAAATATTATAGAGTAAAAGAGTAAGAGTTTGACCTTGAAGCAAGGGACGGGTTGAGACGAGTTATGCTTGTCCCTAACTCGGGCCCTAAATTTGTATAAGGTCGTTTTTAGACCCTAACCCTTCCTTAGACCCAAACAAACTCAATTTTCTTAAGGTCAAACTTGTTGGGGAGACCGGGGGAGCACGGGAGTAACACCGAGCTATCCAATGAACCGGACCACTAAGAGACTTGGACGCCACATCTCCACCCAAAACCTTAAGGTGTTAGGTATATGAGTCCCCTCTCTTATGTCCTTCATATAGCTCATTCATAGCCGGTGTGGGACTAATCATAAAGAGAGGGGACTCATATACCTAACACCTTAAGGTCGTTTTTAGACCCTAACTCGTCCTTAGTCCCAAACAAACTCAATTTTCTTAAGGTCAAACTAAGACTGAGTCTACTTAAGATGAGATCGGGTTGACCTGAAGGACAATTGAAACAATAACCTTTAGTCATATTTAAGTGGTCATTAGAAGTGAGAGATTAAAATTTTGTATTTTACCTTTCAATCAAACTCAAAACATGACTTTTATAGAAATACTTTACAACAAAAAATTTAATGAATAATAACTTCCCCTTCCCCAATTTTAAAAAAAAAATCTCTAATAGAAATGAGTTAAATGTAACCCAGGGAGTGTGGTTGAGCGATTGGGGCTCATCCTCCCTTAACCAAGTGTCGAGGGTTCGATCCTCACCTTGTGTATGGAGCAGCTTTAAATCCCTGGGCCAGCTGTCCCACCCTTCGAGGTGTCTCCAATCCAGCGAGGGGATTAGTCACTGCATTCGGCGGTGGATACCCTGGTCTCGACCAAAAAAGAAATAAGTTAAATGAATTTCTTTCATGGTTACACAGTTAAATGTATTTCAGTCCTATAAAATTATATTAAAAATTTATTTTAGTCCTCTTAAAATGATTTCTATATATATATATATATATATATATATATATATATATATATTCTTTTGTTCTTGATAATTAGTGACTAATGAGATATTTAAAATATACTATTTTTATCAATATATAAATTATTTTGGAGATTAAAATTAAATATAATCAATTTTAAAAAGAACATTTGACTAAAAAAACTGAGTTTCTATTTTAAGTACTTCTGCCATGAAATTAATTTTTTTAGAATTTTCTCCATATGAAATTGAATCATGAAATGTAGTATATATACATAGTTATGTTCTTTTTTTGTGAAATGTTTGAATGGTTGTTTCTCTTTAGATTTCATAGAATTTAATTGATAGAAATTTTTGGTGATTCCAAATTATACCCTTTACCATTATGATCACATGCCTACAGGATAGAATCTGAACTTATGGAGAAAATTGCAAAGGATGTATTGCAGAAACTAAATCGAGTATATGTTGGCGACCTAGACCGGCAGATAGCTAAGTTAGAGCAACATGCACAACTCCAAAACCAATTCTACCATCAATACAAAGACAAAGTTCGTCCATCCATTAGCCTTGATAATATGGCAAAGCATCGAGAGTAACTACTCAACGAATCACAGAACTTAAAATGGAGAGACAAGTTCGCCAGCTTCGCTTATCACCTGACATGCTTTCCCAATTTGGGTACTCATTCAATAATAATAATGACAATCCATTTTAATGTACATGTTTATGAGAAGTTAATTGTTGTTTTGAAGTTTCAACAAGATTATGAGATTAATTTGAAAAATATTGTTTCTTAGGGCGCTAGTTATAATATGTCTCGTACAAGTAAAATTTATTAAAGGAGAGTAACTGGGGAACTCTAACCCTTAATACCAGAAGGTTTACAAAACTTGTAAACATATTAATGAATTTCCCCTTTGATAATGCCTCTTTGGAAAAGTATAAAGTAACTAGGTTATGCTTCAATTCCTTCTCGTATCTTTGTAAAGCTTCTATGAAAATGCATAGCTAAACCTCTTTTATTGGGATTAAATGTAGTCAATCTCTCATCTATGTATAAATACTTATCTTAGTTGATTCTGTGTTTAAACTGTGTATTTAGTGATTTCATCTTATGTTTTTGATAGCTTGATCACATATTGAATGATTTATGATATGATATTTAGTTGGAAAACTGTGTATACAAAAGAAATCGATAATAGACACTAATATAATTAGATCTGCTCTTCATAAACAAACTTGGGATTTGCGATCTCAGATAAGATCGGTTCAGGATCATGGGATCCTTTTCTATCAGGTAGGAAGGGTTGTTTCACAAAATGTACTTCTAAGTAATTGCTCCATAGATCCTATATCTATTTATATGAAGAAGAAATCATGTAACGAGGGGGATTCACCTATATATATCATTCAAATTTTTAGGAATAGAATTGATGTTATAGTCTTGCTACCTAAGCTTAATGCTATTGTTTATTCAAGTAAGTGAGAAATCATCATCTGCCTAATTCAATAGACATTTTCACTTTGATTACGGAACTAACGTTGTTGGATGAAATGATATGATAAGTCAATATTAGGATTGATATAGAAGTAATTAATGATCATATGCATACCTCTAGATAAAAGTTGATGAAATCTAATCCCAAAGTTTTAAAGTATTTGAATCACAACCCTTTCTAATTCCTAAATTTTGTTTTTACGCAAACAACAATCACTTTATTTTTACACTTCACTTTAGCATAAGAATAGTTGAACGACTTGTTAATATTACCAAATCTCACTGGTACAACCCTGATACACTACACTGTATTAGGACAACTATAAGAAGAATTCACATGAAAGTCTTATCAACAAGTAGTGGAAGATAAAGGGAATCATACATATACTCCCATTTGAGGAAAGTTTAGGATGACTATATATTGTCATCCCTATATTAGTAGTCTACCTTTTTGTACCTTCGTAATTGTTTAGTTAGGATTCTCATTAATGGGACGGGTGTCTCAATAGGCACTTGGAACCTTCTCTAGATATGTTCAAGTTATTGATTGTTTCATACTTAATAGAAGTGACGTAACTTATCGTGAGATTGCAAGTGTTCTAGTATATTTGCATAGAGTACTCTGTTGGTAAATTTTTCTATGCTGAATAGTATCAAAGAATCAGGGGGTTTCCTAAGGGTGTGCGGGAGAAGCGACTGCACAGGGCTTCAGAATTTTGGAGGTACCAATTTTTTTATATGGTATATATACATATATATGCTATAACTAATTCTATTGAAATTTTTGTTAGAGCATTTCAAAATTGATGTAAACTTTGATATTTATTCCATTATAACTTATTGTACATGAAGTTATATTAAAACAATGAATTTTAATATATATAACTGTTAACACCCAAAAATAAGTAAGTCGTAGGCCGAGGGTTAAGAGAGGGAAAATGGAATTATGGTGTGAAGGCAAGCCACTCGATAAGGGCTAAAAAGGTATTTGCCAGAAAGAGTGAAACCAAAAGGAGGTCCTCGGGGCGCACTAAATGACAAAACCTCCGAGGGCCAGTGAGCCAAGCCGAGGGAGAGTAACTGCCTCTGCCTATAGAGTGCCAAGGCCTAGGTGGCTCGAACGCCTGAATCATTACCTAAAATGGGCCAAGATAGCCGAGCCACCATACGGCCGAGGCAAGGCGGGCGTTGCTTGGAAGGCAAGACACGGCACGAAGATAGAACGTGGGAGCGGTTGAAGTTCAAGCGGAAGAGCAAGGCCGAAAAACACGGAGCAACAAACACTTACCCCACTAACTGTGCCAGTGGGATCGTGGGCAGTTATTCCGCTTTGTTGAGGGCCTATGAAGCAATGAGAGCCGTTGATCTTAGATCAATCCAACGGCAAGCAAATGTTGGCTAGCATAGTGGCCGACGAGGGCCTATGTATATATATAGCAATAGAGTGAAATGTAAAAGACAGACATCAATCAATCAAACTCTACGTTTATTTCAATTTATATTCCTTTATCGCATTTACTTTATTTTACTTTATGCATTAGCCGTAGTATAATCCAACACTCGCGTCCCATTCTCACATTGCCTGACCCTTTCTAGAGGAGTCAGGAAACCCATAGTTGAGGAGCAGAGTTCCCTCCTCGACGCAATTGCTTGAAGAAAAGAGAAATAAAAGACTGTCCAAACCTTTGGCCGACACCGCGGCTAGGACCTAAGAGTTTAATGACAACAAAAACTTATAAAAATAGGATACTACATTCAAATTTCGCACAAGACACTCAGAATCTCAGGCAAGGCCCTGCAAAGAATTATTGTATGTTTTGAAGGTATATTTGTACAAGAATGATATCCTAACACATTTATGTTAGGCTATGCATGGATTACAATATCAACTATTAATTTATTTATCATTAAATTGATATTTACTTTAGATTATGTGATGTCGAATACGCAATTTTGCATTCCATGTGCATGTTAGATACATATATTTGTCGGATACACTTTACGATGTGTGTGTCCGGGAGATATCAAAATTGAGTTTTAAAAATAAAATTAGATACGCAGCAAGTACAACACCCGTGTACAGAGCCACGGCCCGCCCTAAAATTTCATGTAAAATTGCTATAATATCCTTGTTTCTACAAACAACTACAAAATATATAAAATGCTTTCGCATACTTGTTTGAACAAATGTTTCTGGTGCAGTGGTTGAGGGGTTTATACACTTGCTGTCTGTCTCGTGCTTGACTACCGTTTGTAACGTTTTTGTTAGTTTTTTCACAAATAAAAAAAACTTATCATTACCCACACTGTGCGGCAGTTTTTTTCTCTTTTTTTTTTTTCAGTTGAAAAGAAGATGCTGCACATAAGTTTTATTCCACAAAAAATTACAAAGAAACATCTCTACCATGGATCAACTTGAATCCTAGAGTATGCAATTAGAGTTAGTTACCAATATTAATATGATATAGTCATCTACTCATCTTAGATCAATTATTAGAAAGTTAATAGATATACATGTTGGCTTCTTATATTTATTTATATTTTTAATATTATATAATAACACCTTTTCACAGATCACATATTTTTTTGACCAAACATATCTTATATTATAATCAGAAATTTTAAAATCAATTTCATTTAAAAATTATCTTTTCACAAACAGATTCAATTGAGTCTATATATGAAATTAAAATTACTTATTTAGTCATTTAATTTTGTTTATAATTAATTATTAAGTTTTACTTATCTATTTTAATTGTATATTTCTTACACGCGCGTAACCATTTTTCTTCCTCTCAGCCTTTCTCACGCTCCCCATTCTTCATTGACGCCGATCCCTACCTCATCATTCCCCATTTTTTTTTTACTGCCCACCCCAGTTTTTTGGTCAAGATCCGCCACTGCCCGCGTACGCCCCAAAATGTCGTTTCATGACTTTTTTGGTATGTTTGGTAGCCAAGAAAACTTAGAGAAAAGAAAGGAAAGGAAAGAAAAGTAGGGGAATATTCCATTTTCCTTTGTTTGGTTGACATATAAAATAAGAAGGAATGAAAAGTTTTAGTGGGTCCCATTTTGAGAAGAAAAGTAAGGGAAAACACTTTTTATAGAAATGACATATTTAACCTTGCACTAAAATTAATGTATTGCAATGTAAAAAATATTTTACTTTTTTAATAAAGGTTAGTTTTGTCATTTCATACATATACACTTTTCTTTCCTCTTATTTTATCTCATACCAAACAAGGAATCAATAGAACGAAAATTAAGCACAGAAATGTGCTTATTCGCAAAATCACTTTTGGAACCGAAATCTTAAATTTGAAGGTCAAAAAAATTTCAATCTCAAATGGTGATTTTGGTATAGAGCACCCAATTGAACAATTCTTGAGCCTAAAGTGCTCTAAATTCAATAAGGAATCAGAATATAACAAGTATTTTCTTCAGAAAAACGCGTAAAACGCAAAAACTTTCAAAAACAATTCGCATCTATAAAACATGTTTTGGCTCTTATTTGTTCAACTCTTATTGAGTGCATAAATTGAATTATAGAAAAAGGTTTCAACAAAAATGATGCAAATTCGAGAACGATGTGAAAAACATAAACTTTCATTCGCATTTTTGTTTTTCACATCGTTCTCGAATTTGCATCATTTTTGTTGAAACTTTTTTCGTTAGTTTCTTTTCTGCACTCAATACGAGTTGAACGCAATTGTTTTAACGCAAATTGGTTGAGAAATAAGCAAATAAGAGACAAAACACCTTTTAGAGATGCGAATTGATTTTTCACGGTATTTTGCATTTTAACGCTTTTCTAAATAAAATGCTTGCCATATTCAGATTTTCTTGTTGAATTTCGAGCATTTTAGGCTCAAGAATCGTTCAATTTGGTGCACTACAGCAAAATCACCATTGTTGAAATTGAAGTGTTTCTGAACTTCAAATTCAAGATTTCGATTCCAGAAGTGATTTTGTGCATCAACAATTTTCTGATGTTAATTTTGGTTCCATTGAATTCCTTGAGAAATTTTATTCAAGTTAGAGTCAAGTTTCACTCAATTTGGTCGCGTTTTGAATCAGTTATTCAAGAAACAAGAAATCGAAGTGTTCTTGAGTATATTTATAGTGTTCTTCATTTTTCTGTATTTTTTTTTAAAATGACCAAATCGAAACAAATATGAAAGATAAAGGACGAAAGTGATCGAGAAAAAAGATAAAGGACGAAACTGACACAGAAATAAAAGATAAATGACCAAAACGAATAAAAAAAGATAAATAACCAAAAGTGTAAACTATTATTTTTGTATTTATTTTTTATGTATGTATTTACTTAAACAGTATCCACGGACTTGTTGCAACTTGCATGAATTTATTATTTGTGTGCCCCCACTTTTACCCATTCTTGCAACATGTTTGATTATTCTCCTTTTTTCTTCTTCTTTTAATTTCTAATTTCCACTCTCATCGATTGTAATAGGTAAAAAAAATATATATTTGATGATAAGAAATGAAAGTGAACTGAATTAGATGCACGTGTTTGTAAGTGTCCAAACGGAACTCATTGAGAGAAAATCATACCTGGCGGTGGTGACGTTGAGATGGAAATCTGATATCCAAGATGATATCAGCTCCGATGTGAAGCACGGAGAGGCCGCCACCTGCAGGCACTCTGACACCCAAGTGAGTACATAATAAAGATGGGAGATATGAGAGGAGTGGAAAAAGCATCCCTATTTTAGAGTGTGGAGTGGTATATATAGTGACGCAAATGAACTTGTTTACTATTGGGCTCCTAGGCCCATTATCTCTGGCCAAAGTTGGATCCGATATACAGCAAGGTAGAGTAAGAAATAGAGTACATCATGATCAAACTTTGATATGATCATGTCTACTCTAATATGAAAATTGAATTTATCTTTGTTTGTTTTCGGGTACAATTTGAACTAAAATACACAATTCAAACAAATCTAGCTTAACAGATTAAAACTCTTATTTTCTTTTCAGTTTTCACACATAAAATGACGATTTTTATCCTTCAAAAAATTGCTATTAAATTTTCTTCCGGGAAAGTTACGATGTTTTTTTTTTTTGGATAAGCGTAAAGTTACGATGTAATTAACCATGAAAAATTCAAAACATGGGCCACAGACTTTCAAGGAAGGTTCATATTTCTTTCTAATATTATAATGATTCTCACATAGCTAAACCAAATTATAAAAGAAATTCACTTAGCGTTACAATTCACAAAATCAATAGAGTTAAATTTCCCATTTAACAATGGCATGGTCAACCTCTTCCAACACTCCTCAAGAAAAGCACGAAGTGTTCCTCAGCTTCCGAGGTGAGGATACACGTTACACCTTGATAGGCCATCTTCATGCAACGTTGACAAGACTTGAAGTCAACACATACATAGACTATAATCTTCAGAGAGGGGAAGAGATATCATCTGGACTTCTCAGGGCCATTGAGGAGGCAAAGCTCTCCGTTGTTGTTTTCTCCAAAAACTATGCAAATTCTAAGTGGTGTTTGGATGAACTCGTGAAAATACTTGAGTGCAAGAGGATGAGGGGACAAATTGTGTTGCCAATTTTCTATGACATAGATCCATCCCACGTGCGGAACCAAACAGGGTGTTATGCTGAGGCGTTCGTTAGACATGAGAGACAACTTCAGGGTAATATGGATAGGGTGGGAAAATGGAGGGAAGCTTTGAGAGAAGCAGCCAATTTCTCAGGTTGGGATTGCTCTGTCAACAGGTAACTATATATGGGCATATATTTTGTCTTTAATTTAGTTCATTAGTTGCTTTTCAATTTTTCTTTGAAAAATTAAGTATTTTATTTCCTTGGAAAATCCTAAAATTTCAATTTAAGAATAAGAAGCATCACATTTTTTTAGCCTAGCAGATAATTTCGCATTCATCAATTTAAAATAACTTCTAGGATTAACAGTGGAATATGACAGTGCTTATATATGAGATGTCGCGAGTTTAACCTCTCATTACTAGTCATTTTGGGGTGACGTAGATGTAACTACCTTAATAAATGATCAAAGAGTCGAAGGTTTTCCCATCTTCAAATCACTTAAATTGAATCATATATGGATTCTAGTATATAAGGATAGTTATGTTCTTTTTTCTCATACACTGTTGGAATGGTTATTTTTCTTTACATTTCATGGAATTTCACAAATTAAAAATTTATGTAACTTTAAATTAAGTATACCTTTTACCATGGTTATTACATGCCTACAGGATGGAATCTGAACTTGTGGAGAAGATTGCAAAGGATGTCTTGCAGAAATTAAATCGAGTATATGTTGGCGACCTAGATGAGAAAATAGCTAAGTTAGAGCAACTTGCGCAAATCCAATACCAGTTCTATGAAAGCACAATTAACCTTGAAAATTTCGCAAAGTATCGAGCCATTGTTCAACGTATCACAGAACTTAAAATGGAGAGAGATATTCGCCAGCTTCGCTTGTCGCCTGAAATGCTTTCATATGTGGGGAACTCATCAAACAATAATAATGGTTTTCCATTTTGATGTACAAGTTTATGAGAAATGAACTATTGTTGCAAAGTTTCAACGAGATGCCGAGATTTCTTAAATTCGAAAATGTTGATGCTTAATGCATTAGTTATGAGAACTTAATTGTTATTTCAATGCCTAAAGATGGGTTTCGGAACCCAAATGTCTACGGATAGGTATGGTATGTTTGTTAACCAAAGGATTGGATTTTATTGTTCATTGAGATTCTGTGTCTGGTATTCTTGCATTTGTTTGCATATTTGTTAACATATTTAGATATATTTTGTATGTGGTGTGTGACAACATGCTTTTGATGAAATTGAGTATATATATGCTTTAAATGAAGTTAAGTATGTGATTGTCCTAAAAGGCATTAGTTGTAGTTGTTTAAATGTAAATGTGGAAATGTTGTAGCATGTTTTTTTTGGTACAATTAGAGAAAAAGAAGAAAAAAGAAAAAGGAAAGCAATTAAAGTCTGATGAACTCTACTCCAACAGCATCTGCGAGCAGATGGGGAGTGAGGCCAGCAGGAGGGGTCACAAAGTCAGTCCAACGAGAAGTACCAACAGCTCCTAATTTAGCCAAATAATCCGCACACGCGTTCCCTTCCCGAAGGGTGTGAGAGATCCTTACCTCTCAACTGCGATGAAGCAAGTCTTTGATGGATTGAATGACTGAGGCGTACCTGTTCCAAGGATTGAGAACCGCTGAAATAAGTTGGATAGCATGTTTTGAATCTGTGTAGCAAATTAAATTCCTGAACCCCTTCGTCCAAGCATAAGTAAGCTCGTGTTGCAGCGCCATCAACTCCGCATGAAGGTTATTCGAAACACCAATCGAACCGGCAAATCCCCCTAGCCACACTCCATCCTCTCGTCTTAGAAGATCACCAAAGCTTGAATTCCCCGAGTTACCAATACTACTGCCATCAACATTGAGAACAATACCTGGAGCTCTCAAAGAGTGCCAAGTCATAGCTCTAGGCAAGGAAGAAATTCTCACTGACTTTTCAAAACCGTCCTTTATGAGCAAGGCAAAGTTGTTGATAGCCAATTGTAGAGCATACATAGGAATCTTCTCCTTAGCAATACAGGTGGAGTTTCAGTCCCTCCACAACCACCACACTCCAGCTAGAAAAAGATGAGGATTTGAAGTTTGAATGGCAAATTTAAACCAAGCTACAGGTGAATCCAAATTAAAAAAATCAGCATCTCTAAACCTGAGACCCCACCAAATTGAATGAGCAAACTGGCAGTCCCTAAGGCAGTGGAGGACTGTTTCATCGTGAAAACCACACTATTGGCAATTAGCAGCGTTCATCATGCCTCGATGATATAGGAGAGAAGCAGTAGGAATAGCGTTATGACAGGCAAGCTAGATGAGAAATTTAACCTTCTCAGGCCCAAGAATGGACCAAATCCAGGACCAAGAATTTGAGAGAAGCAAGTTTGGAGAAGGAATGCAGCTAAAAAGCCATTGATACCCTGCGCGAGCCGTATAGATACCATCAATAGACCCATTCCAAGTTATAGCATCAGCAACAGAATTATTAATACTAATGTGGAGATGCCGAATGTGCTCCAGGACATTATTAGGTAGAGAAGAGTAAAGTTGGTCCAGATCCCAATTATTGTCATGGAGGATATCTGCAATACACAAATGTGAGTCATGAATATCAATAAAAGGGACTAACTTGGCTAGAGGACCGAAGCTAGTCCAGTTGGAGTACCACAAGGAAGATTGGCCATTCCCCACTCTAAATTCAAAGCCTTCCTGAAGAGAATTCCGAGCCTTCAAAATAGAGTTCCATATGTAAGAACCATTCCTATTCTTTACTTGGAGAATAGATCACTACAAAAAAATTGGTTATTAGCGAGAGAAATTTCCCTCGCAAAATGACCAAAATCCCTCGCTAATGGTCATTTGCGAGGGAATTAGCGAGGGACCAGTTCCCTCGCTAAATCCCTCCTCGCTAATGGGATTAGCGAGGGTTTTTGAATCCCTTGCTAATTAGCGAGGGAAATTTCCCTCGCTAATGTCTGTGCAAATTTTCAAATTTTAAAATTTGATTGGTTTGTTTTTATATATACATATATATATATATATTTGAAGCTATTTATTATTATATTATTAATGAAAATTATATTATATTATATTATATTATAAATTTTGTGGTGGTGGTGGTGGTGGTGGAGAGAAAGAGGAAAGAAATTCGTAGGTGGTGGTGGTGGTGGTGGTGGTGGTGTGGTGTCGTGGGTGGTGGTGGTGGTTGTGTGGTGGTGGTGTGGTGGAAGAAGGTGGAGAGAAGAAGAAGGGGGAAATCGTGAGAGAGAGAGAGGAGAGGAAGAGGAAAGAAGGTGGTGGTGGTGGTTGTGTGGTGGTGGTCGTGGGTGGTGGTTGTTGTGTGGTGGTGGTTGTTGTGTGGTAGTGGGTTAGTGTTTGTAGATGAGAGAGAGAGAGAGTAGATGAAGAGGAAGGGAAGGGTGAAGAGGAGAGAAGAAGAGTGAGGGTGGTTGGTTGGTTGTGTGGTGGTGATGGTGGTGGTGGTGGTGGTGGAGAGTAGAGGAAGAGGAAGGGAAGAGGAATGGTGAAGAGGAGAGAAGAAGAGTGAGGGTGTGTTGAGTGAGAAAGAAGAGTGGTTGTGTGTTTGTGTGGTTGAAACGGATTTAAGGACAAAAAAGGTAAAAAAATTTGCGAGGGATTTTAATTCCCTCGCTAATAGTCACTTTAATTTGCGAGGGATTTTAATTCCCTCGCTAATTCCCTCGCTAACCACCTTATTTTTCGTGCTAAAATTTTCAAATTCCCGCCTCCACTTAGCGAGGGACCAGTCCCTCGCTAACTTTGAAAATTCCGTCGCTAACCATTAGCGAGGGACTGGCCTCCCTCGCTAATTCCCTCGCTAATGTGAGTTTTAGCGAGGGAATCACATTCCCTCGCTAATTCCCTCGCTAAAGTCAGTTTTAGCGAGGGAATGTTATTCCCTCGCTAATGTCCCTCGCAAATAAGCGTTTTTTTTTGTAGTGGATTCACTCCCCAAGTATTTACTAGTAATCAAAGAAACCCAAAGTTTATCTGACTCTGTATGAACCTCTCATAGTAATTTGCCAAGCATAGACGTATTAGCCTTGTGGCCTCTCGAACACCAAGGCCACCCTCTGCCTTCGCTCTAGTGATTTTATCCCAAGAAACAAGGTTTATACCATGATCCTGACCACCCTTCCAAATAAAATTTCTGGTTAACCGGTCAATATGGTCACAAGTAGTTTGAGGTAACCAAGATGTTTGCATATAGTAGACAGGAATAGAATTTAACACTGATTTAGCCAAAGTGAGTCTTCCCACTTTATTGAGGAGCTTAGTTTTCCAAGAAGCCAGACGATTTTGGATTTTTTCCACGATGAACTGGAAATTCATACTCTTGACTCTTCCTTGAAACATTGGAAATCCCAGGTATTTACCAAAGGAGGAGGTACTCCTAATGCCAATAGTAGTCACAACACGGTCCTGTTTGCTCCTAGGGACAACCTTGGAGTACAGAGCTCTAGACTTAAACAAGTTCACCTTCAGGCCGGACGCTTGAGCAAAGTTAGCAAAAGTATCAACCACTAACTTGGCCTGCGATACCGTAGCCTTAGAAAACAGGAGGACAGCATCTGCAAAAAAGAGGTGAGAGAGAGCCGGACCATTCCTAGTGATCCTCATTGGTTTCCAACTACCATTTTCAACAGCAAATAAAATAACATGAGATAACTTCTCCATACAAATAACAAATAGATAGGGAGATAGAGGGTCCCCTTGACAGAGGCATCTAGTAGGAGAGAAGTTAGGGAGGCGCTTACCATTCCAAATCAATGATAGAGATAGGGAAATGTTGAAGCATGTTGATTTATATAATGATTTTCATATTTCCTAGTATTAGGTATTGATCTTAACGTTTAATATGTATGACAGTTAGTTTGGTGAGAACTAAAGGTAGGACTTATAGAATCCAATATTAAGCACATGAAATTAAGTTGATCAGTTGTTCAAGTGGGTGGATCACTTTGTTAAGATTGTGAGTTTTAATTCTTGAGTTTAGAATCTAAAACACCATATCTGGAGGAGACCAAGGTTTTGTTGCGACTCTTAGTTTATGGATTTGCGGAAAATGAGTTCGTGTATGCGAAGTGGGGGCTAAGAAACCTTGGGGATCAACTGGGTTTGATAAATTCCACGAGTGCTCTGTATAGGTATCTTCTATAACACTGTGGACGTTGGTAAAGACATGATTATCCTGATGAAACATTATTATTTCATGATCGAGGTGGACCTTTTGAAACAACCAAGATAGCAAAAAGACCCTAGCTAACGACTTCAGATTTTGTTATTGGTCATTGAGATGCTATATGGATACTATGAGCAGTGACGGATCTAAAAAATTTTGTTGGTGGGGTAAAAATTTGGTCCATAATATTTTTATATAAGAAAAGTTCTATAAATCTTAACAAAATACATAGTTTCGTGATAAAAAAAAAACTTAATCCCAAAATCTGATGTGGTTAGTTTAGTGTCAATTTGTATGTTCGGTGTTAGAAGAGAAGTTAAAATTAGAAGAATAAAAGAGAGAAAATTTAAGAAATGTATTTATCTTTTATCTCTTATAACTTTTTACATGTATTTGTTTATAAAAACTATCTCATGGGGGCAACATTTATTTTTGGGTTAAATATGTTTTTGGTCCCTACTTTTATAGCGAGTTTTGTTTTTAGTCCCTATAAAAAATTTTGGGCACTTTTGGTCCCTACATTTTTTTCCGTTTGCACTTTTAGTCCCTGTTGTTAAAACCCACTAACGGTGCTGACGTGGCACTGCTTATGTGTCATATTTTAATGAGTTGGAAACTAATTTTTATTTCCATGTCAACATTTTATTGCCACATAAGCTACTGAAAATAATTAACAAACTAAAAAACAAAAACTAAAAACACAAAGCAAAACAAAAACATTACCTAGCAACCTTCATCTTCTTCAATACACCATCACCATCCCTAACACCAAATCCCTAATTCCTCTTTCTCATTCCACCAAATCCCTAAAACCACTCCATTTTTATTTTTAAAGAAACGTAGAAGATCTCAACCCTAAGACAATAAGGATCGATGTTAGTAAAAAAGAATTGGGATATCCATAATTTGTAAAAGATAAACATGAGCACAAGCGTTCCCTGGAGATGGAAAGTGCTTAAATCCTCAGTTGAAAAAGAGATTGGTTGGAATGAATTATCATTGTCTCATCTCGATCCTCAAACTTACAATGTGAACTAGAAGTTCAAAAGATAATTCATTTGCAAAATTTAGCAAATCATCTATCAAATGCATTCACTGATCCAAAAGATGTGACCAAATCATATATATCAACTGCTATTGCTCCAATAAAATGGATGTTCTTGTTGGACAATACAATATTGAAAATGAGTCTCAACTGCGCCTGAAGCGTGGTAGACCAATCGGTTCCAAAGATAAAAGTCCTCGAACAAGAAAAGGAGCTAAAAAGAACGATGGTCCAGGAGAGGATATAGGAACTCTAAAAGAGTCTTCAGACATAATTGACATTTAGTTCCAGAAGAACTGATCAGGTACCTAAAAAAATTCTGAAATTAAAGAGATCTCAATGAATTATGTCATGAATGAAATACAATGGAACCGAAACGAAGTCAACGTTGACGATGTTTTTAAATATAATATAGCGCTAAATGTGATAAATGATAGTGAGGATCATGAACAAGAGTCTATTAAAGATTGTAGACAAAGTGAGAATTGGCCAAATTTGAAAGATGAAACTGAAGCAGAATTAAACTAGCTTTACAAAAAAAAATTGGACCTGTAGGCCAAACACCTAAAGGTGTGAAATCAGTCAAATACAAATGGGTTATTGTGCAAAATCTGAATGAGAATGGTGAAATTGTAAGATACAAAGCTCAACATGTTGCTCAAGGGTGGATACAAGTATTTTTCATTACTTATTAGCCTTGTAGCACATGAAGAACTCAATTTTCAAAATATGAATGTTGCTACAACTTATTTGTATGACTCATTTGATAGTCATAATTATTTGAAGATCCCTGAAGGATTTAATATTTCAATGCACACTTTTCGGATTCTCGATATGATTACTCAAATTGAATCAATCCATCCATGAAATAATACAATTTGAACACATATGGTATAATCGTCTAAATTTATATTCTAAAGGAGGGATACAAATATGACATCACTTGTCCATATAGCTTTATGGAAATATTTGGAAAATAATTTGCTATAACTGATGTCTATGTTGATGATATAAGTATTATCGGAACTCCTGAAGAGCTTCCAAAAACTATAGACTGTTCAAAGAAAGAGCTCTAGATGAATAACCTCAAACCATATCTGATGGATTTTGAGGTTTAACCTGTTGTTGACCTCTACATGGAAAATCCCAGAAAGATTCAAGATAAAAAGAAATATCTTCAAATTAATTATTTTGAAAAACAAAGTCACATACTGATCTGCAGAAATTGTGTATATTGAGTACATGTGTTGTGTGGTAAGAATATATGAAATATATCAGTCCCGAAGACTATGAAAGCATGCATGCATATTACCAAATGTTGTATCTCTTGATATGATAATATTATGTGAGGATTAGTAGTAATATAGTTTATTACAAACCAAAATACATTAGAACAAAGTGGGATGCATCTTTTATTTTTGACTATATCCTAATGAATATATCATATTATGTATGTTACACAAATTAACAATGCAGATACAAAGTATTTCTCTTATCTAGATCAAGTCAGATCGCAAGTCAGCTATTATCTACATGTGGTGACATTGAAATATCTTTTTGATCTACAAAAAACAACCTATGGTTCTTGTCTCTTCATTTCATGCCCAAATGCCAACAATTCAAGGAAGATGTTTTGATGATAATACTGATCACAAAGCTCCATTAAAAGAGGATACATCACAAGTGACAACGGAGTAGATTGCTTCCACATGCACTCACGGAAACACTCCAGATGTTGAAATTCATATTCTGAAGTGACGCTTCATTCAGGGGGAGAAATTAAACTGCACTCTTTTTTCCTTTGCTATGGTTTTGTCCCGCTGGGTTTTCCTGGAAAGGTTTTTAACAAGGCAGTTCCCACTGACAGGATATTGTGCTCTTTTTCCTTCACTAGATTTTTATCCCACTGGGTTTTTTCTAGTAAGGTTTTAATGAGGCATATCCTCAATGGACATCCAAGGGGGAGTGTTATGAATATTATTATTATATAGTGGATGTTCATCCTTCTCCCCATGCATCTTCTCATTAGTGGATTTTTATGATTGTCTTCTCACTTACCAATCCACTCCCTATAAATAGGGCTCACCCTTATGTATTGAGATGTACTAGTGAAGAGCATAATGCAAAGAGACTCTCATTCTCTTCTTCTCCTTTCTTCGTCTTTATTATCTTATATGATTTCTAAATTTGTTGTTACTCAAGTTTTGGTTATTTTTATAACAAATACACATTTCAAACTCTTCAAAGGTGTCTCCTCAAATTTTCCCACTATTAATTATTGAAAATTATAATTGATTTTCCCAACACAACTTTCAAAAGATAATGTATCATCGTGTCCTATATTGTAACCATACTTACACTATTGTATTTGTGCATCACAGTTAATCTTAGATGAGAGAGAGAGAGAGAGATGAGTTGAGCATTAAAGTTATTAATGAGGCAATGATCAGGCACGACTGATCATAATAATATCTCTCTCTCCTTTTTGGTCAAACTTGATGTCTACCCCTATTTACCACAACTTGAATTTAAATATACAATTCAATCAATGGCTTAACTGATTAAAAGTCTTATTTTCTTTTCAGTTTTCACACATGACATGACGATTATTGGAGCTAGTAAGATAAAACAAGCTATAAAAGCAACTCCACCTAGTGTTACAATTCACAAGATAACATGGCATGGTCAACGTCCTCCTTCAATGAGCCTCAGGAAAAGCACGAAGTTTTCCTCAGCTTCCGAGGTGAAGATACACGTTACACCTTCGTAAGCCATCTTCATGCAACGTTGACCAGACTCGAAGTCAGTACATACATAGACTACAATCTTCAGAGAGGGGAAGAGATTTCATCTGGACTTCTTAGAGCCATTGAAGAAGCAAAGCTCTCCGTTGTTGTTTTCTCCAAAAACTATGCAAATTCCAAGTGGTGTTTGGATGAACTCGTGAAAATACTAGAGTGTAAGAGGATCAGAGGACAAATTGTATTGCCAATTTTCTATGACATAGATCCATCTCACGTTAGGAACCAAACAGGGAGTTATGGAGAGGCTTTCATTAGACATGAGAGACAGCTTCAGGGTCATATGGATAAGGTGGGAAAATGGAGGGAGGCTTTGAGAGAAGCAGCAAATTTCTCTGGTTGGGATTGCTCTGTCAACAGGTAACTATTAGTCCATTAATTAATAGCTTTTTGATTGTTTTTAAAATTTATTTTAAGCATTTTATTTCCTTGGAAAATCCTAGAATTTCAATTTGGAAGTAAGCATCACATTTTTTTTAATCCTAGAGTTAAATGTATTTCAGTCCTATAAAATTACATGAAAAATTATTTTAGTCCTTATAAAAATGTTATAGATACATACATAAATCTTGTTTACTTCTTGTTAAGTGATTAGTGAGATATTTAAAATATGCTATTTTAATAAATAAAAATTAGCAAAAGAAAGGATCATGGAACCTGGCTAAAACTTTCCGATGCAAACCCTCCTTAGGGGAAAAAACATCAAGAAGAAAAATGAGTACTCCCCCTGCAGTTTATTGATAAAAAACTTCAAAGACACCAAAGATATGGGGAGACTTAGGCCAAAACCCATGAAAAAACAACATTACAACTAAAATGAATCTAGTCCAAAGAAAGATAAAATTGGTATGCAAAAGCATCACTATAATGACTCTCATCCCAATCAGGTTGGCACCAAAATCACTAACATGACATGGTCAGCCTTATAAAGATTGAAATTAAATACAATCAACTTTATAAAGATTGAAATCATATTTGACTCTAAAAAATTGAGTATCTATTTTAAGCTCTTCTCCCATATGAAATTTATATTTGAGAATTTATTCCATACGAAGTTGAATCATGGATTCTAGTACATATGGATAGTTATATTCTTTAATTTCGTGCAATGTTGGAATGGTTATTTTTCATTATATTTCATAAAATTTAATTGATAAAAAGTTTTAGTAACATCAAATATATGTTTACAGGATGGAATCTGAACTTATGGATAAAATTGCAAAGGATGTGTTGCAAAAATTAGATCGAGTATATGTTGGGGACCTAGAGCATCAGATTGCTAAGCTAGAGCAACTTTCACAACTCCAATATCAGTTCTTTGAAAGCACACTTAGCCTTCAAGACTTGGCAAAGCATCGAGCAACTAATCAACGTATCACAGAACTTAAAATGGAGAAAAGTGTCCGCCAACTTCGCTTGTCACCTGACATGCTTTCATATGTGGGGAACTCATCAAACAATAATAATGGTTATCCATTTTAATCGATATGTACAAGTGAACTATGAAATTGGCTATTGTTGCGAAGTTTCAATGAGTTGATGAGATTTCTTAATTTCGAAAATATTGTTGCTTAATGCATTAGTTATATTAATGTGGTTCCTTGTACAATTTATTTATAAGCAACGTGGTTCCTTCTTCTCGAAACCAGTAAGTCATGGCATTTTAGTATATAATAAGATAAGATGACCTATACACGGTAGACATTGATAAAAAAAAACTGGTGCTAGCTCTAAATATTGTTGCCTATCTATACTAAGGGCATTGCCTTCTAATAAAACTTAGTCTAAAGTTTGTAAAAGAGGAAAGAAGATCAGTACAGTTATTTATGATAAAAGCATCAAACTATGGATGGTTTTCTCTTGGATTGCTGAAATGATGATCTACAACAACTTGGAAATCTAGCTAATATTTAATGTAGTGTGCATCCGTAAACTTTGAACCCACTAAATTGCCTTCAACATGCATAGTGGTGTTACTCCCTCAAGAATTTGGTGACAGTGGGAAGTTGCTTATGTGTGATTAAGGAATGAGTTGGGACATGTCATTCTCGTCCCAAACGCGACCCTAACTTTTTTCCAGACAATTTCCTTAGACACTAACTCATCCTCTAAACCCAAACATATTTGGTGCTCTACTGGTTTAATTAAGATTTGGTATTGACTTCCCTCAACTTTCCTTCTTGGATAACACTTTGCTTGCAGCAGATTTTGCTACGACTGTGATTGAGGAGGTAGGTGGTCACTTCTTGTGAAGGTAATAAGAGCCCTAGTAGGATATGATGAAGGAGGAGGTTGAGGTTATTTTTTGAGAGTTCCACAAAAGTTCTAGGCTTCCTAGGAGTTTCAATTCATATTTCTTAACCCCTATCCCTAAGGTTAGAGGCTCATCGACTGTTGGGGATTTTAAACAAATCTCCTTAAAGGGTTGTCTCTATAAGTTAGTGGCGAAGGTCCTGGCACCAACGTTGAGAATGGTAATTGATGCGCTCATTTTGCCTACTAGTGTGCTTTTATCAAGGGTAGTGGTAACAAATTTCTCCTCCAAGTATATGTTGAATTGCTATAAATACAATTGCATAGGAGGATACAAATACAACGGAATATTCCTTCATATCTATCGGTAAACATTCTTATATTTGTGCACTTTCTAGATAACAAATCCAAAATATAAAGTAAGAGTACACAATACTACCTGGCTTCTAAGTTCTAATGTAGGAAAAAGAAACAAAAATTACCTAAGGAAGCATGCTTAATGTTTTAAAATATTAAGTTGAAACATTATCTCATATATACCCTTGAGGCCTTGACATTAAATAGTGCATAGGAAAAATAAGTTTCTAGTAAAAATACAGCTCACATTAAACAAGGGTATAAGAGAAGTTTTAAATATTACCAAAAAAAAAAAAGAGAAGTTTTAACAATTAATATATATCCTAAAACAAGTTTTTTTCCTAATTTAGACCAAAGCATTTTTTTTGTCTTCAGTACATGTGGTTGGGTGATGGATGGGGGAATGGAGCTTGCAATCCAATAGCTGTTTGCTGTGTTTATTATCTTGAATATATTATGCAAGTTACTCCATAATGTTAATTTCCATGTCGACACTAAAAGTCAAAGACTGTATATTAAAAATGTTCACATTCAAAGTCAATCCCTTGGATCATAGTGGGAATGTATTTTATCCATTCTAGTGTCAAGTTGCGCTAAAATCTTGGATCCCCAGAGTTTTGTATGAAACACTTGTATTCTTTTCACACATAAAATCTAGACTTTCTCTAACATGCAATACCCTACTAATTCAGGCTTCTATTTTTTTTTTTTTTCTACATTCACTTCTGGGGAAGGTACCTAGAATGCTAGAACCAAGTAACCATGAAAGTCAAACTCCAAGTTGTTACAACTTACAACTCACTTCCCCTTTCTTTCTTCCACAATTAAGCATGATATATACATATTCAAGTGACATAATGTCACATATAGCTAGCTGAATAATACATAGTAGATAAATCACATGGCATGGTCATCGACCTCTTCCAATACTACTCAGGCAGAAAAGCATGAAGTTTTTATTAGTTTTAGAAATGAGGACACACGCAAAACATTCACAAGCCATCTTACTGGTGCTTTAGAAAGGTTAGATATTAGAACCTATATAGACAGTAATCTTGAAAGAGGAGATGAAATATCAGCAACACTTGTTAGAGCTATAGAAGATGCCAAGCTGTCAGTTATTGTTTTCTCTAGAAACTATGCTGCTTCTAAATGGTGTTTGGATGAGCTCGTGAAAATACTCGAGTGTAAGAGGGCGAGGGGCCAAATTGTTATGCCTATTTTCTATGACATAGATCCTTCTGATGTAAGGAACCAGAGAGGAAGCTATGCAGATGCATTTGTTAAGTATGACAGGAACTTAGAGGAAAGGATTAAGGTGCAGGAATGGAGGAATGGTTTGTTAGAAGCAGCCAATTATTCTGGTTGGGATTGCAGTGTTAACAGGTAACTTTATATTAATAATAATAATCAATTTGTTGGGTGTTCTTTTTCTTTTTTTGAAGAACATATTACTATTTTCTTTTTATTATAGTTATAGGTTAATTCATCCCAATTATTCTGGCTTGTTTGTTGTGAAAACTTGAGACTCTTACATATGCCATGTTTCTTGATGTTTGTACAGAACAGAACTTGAGTTAGTTGAGGAAATTGCTAAGGATGTTCTACAAAAGCTGAATCGAGTATATGTTGCCGACCTAGATCACCAGATTGCTAAGTTAGAGCAACTTGCGCAGCTTGAGTATCATTTCTTTGAAAAAACACTTAACATTGAAGATTTGTATAAGCATCGAGCAACTACTCAACGCATCACGGAACTTAAAATGGAGAGAAGTATCCGCTTGCTTCGCTTGTCACCTGACTTGCTTTCATATGCGGGGAACTCATCAAACAATAAAAATGGTTCTCCTTTCTGATGTACAAGTTTTATGAGAAACTAATTGTTGTTGTTTTACATAGTTTCCATAGATGATATGATATCTTTTATTATTTTTTTATAAGGATAAGATTTCCTAAGTTCAGAATTATTGTTAATTAATGCATTTTTATGTGTTAAAGTTCTATCTACTATTATGATAATTAAGTTCAACATGAACATGGTTCATGGATCAAGTTTTGTTAGAGCTGCGACCAGTAGCTTAATAAAGACCCCAAACCAGATGAACAAAATAAAGCTCCATCAATCTACAAAATCAGCATTCCTTATAATTCAACAATTTCTTTACAAGAACCATACCTATACAGATATAATTTCAAACAGCTCCCAAAAGCAACCATGAACAGGACTAACTAGACAAAACTATTCATCTCATCCACATTGCAAGTAAGTTTGCACAATCATTTTTAAAGCAATATCTTAGGCTTATTTCTAGAAACTATTTTGTTCATAATCTACACATCATATAGAAAAAGTAGGTTCACAACTGAGACACAAAAATTTAAGGGACAACAGTGACCCATAAATATGCAGTGTAGGTCACTTACCAAGTTTGCAGTAGCAGATAGTTCAAAAAGTGAACTACACTTTAGATTTTAGAACAGTAATAAGTCAATTAGGATTTTTTTTATGGTGACAAGATCAGTAGCACATGGAAGGGAGGCACACCTATTACAATTTCCAAATCCTTTACCACCAATACTAGCCCGCATTGGCAATTAATAAGATTAAATTTTGATCCACTGAAAACACAACTTCACAAAATTGCCAAATGAATGAATAATGTCTTGACATATGTTAGAACCCCATAACTAAATAAGATGTATGGTAGGGAAAGCGGAGTGTGGTGTAGGAAATCACAACCTAGGAAGGGAATTGAGAGAATTCAGCTGTAACTAATTGCGGAGTTGGCAAGTGGAAGTGCAAGGGTGTAAGAGAAGTTGAGTAGTATAAAGGAGGGTGTAAGAGAAGTTGAGTAGTATGAAGGAGGGTGTGAGGGAATGGCGAGGACAGGCTGGAAATTGGTTAGGACTTGAGAGAGAATAGACACTCTCGAATTTCCTATAGTTATCTTTCCTTTCTTTTTTGCATTTCTTTAACATCTGAACTCTGAATTCTTGTGTAACAGAGCTGGAATTCTATTTTCACATCATAATACAAACACTATTTTAATTCTGGAAATCAGGTACCGAACAACATATCACTACGAACACTTTCAAATTTGTGTTAACATATGTTTTCGACAATAGGGTCAAAAGCATCAAACTAAATAACAGCAAAATTAAACAAATCCAATTTTCACTTGGCAAACTAGGATGTACTAAATCTCTAATCTTACCCTCAGAGTAAAAAATGTAAACAACTGAGGATGTAGGAACTGGGAGTGGGCATATGCATAGGTCTTAGCAGTGAGCCAAGTTGCAAATTTTTTCAGGTATAGTATGATGAACGGCACAGATATCACCTTCACAGGTCATCTACATGCCACGTTGACCAGACTCAAAGTCAAAAACATGCATAGACTACAATTTTCAGAGAGGGGAAAAGATATCATCGGCCGTTGAGGAGGCAAAGCTCTCCGTTGTTTTCTCCAATAAATGCAAATTCTAAAGTGGTGTTTGGATGAACTTGTGAAAATACTTGAGTGTAAAAGAATGAGGGGACAAATAGGGTTGCCTATTTTCTGTTGGAAGCAATTAGCCGATTCCTTGGCTAACATTCAACTTGGAGTGTTGGACAACAATATGAAACACTTGTATTCTTTTCAAACATAAAATCTTGACTTTCTCTAACATGCTGCCTACTAATTCAGGCTTCTAATTTTATTCTCTTTTTTCTACATTCACTTCTGGGGAAGGTACCTAGAATGAGAGTCAAACTCCAAGTTGTCACAACACACAACTCACTTCCCCTTTATTTTTTTCCATAATCATTAAGCATGATATTTATTCAAGTGACATAAATTCACATATAGCTTGCTGAAAAATACATAGTAGATACATCACATGGCATGGTCATCGACCTCTACCAATACTACTCAAGCAGAAAAGCATGAAGTTTTTATTAGTTTTAGAAATGAGGACACACGCAAAACCTTCACAAGCCATCTTAATGGTGCTTTAGAAAGGTTAGACATTAGAACCTATATGGACAGCAATCTCGAGAGAGGAGATGAAATATTGGCAACTCTTGTTAAGGCTATAGAAGATGCCAAGATCTCAGTTATTGTTTTCTCCAGAAACTATGCAGCTTCTAAATGCTGTTTGGATGAGCTCGTGAAAATAATCGAGTGTAAGAGTACGAGGGGCCAAATTGTTATGCCTATTTTCTATGGCATAGATCCTTCTGATGTGAGGAACCAGAGGGGAAGCTATGCAGAGGCTTTTGTTAAGCATGAGAGGAACATAGAGAAAAAGATGAAGGTGCAGGAATGGAGGAACGGTTTGGTAGAAGCAGTCAATTATTCTGGCTCGGATTGCAACGATGACAGGTTACTTAACACACACAGATATATATATATATATATATATATATATATATATATTGTTGGGTGTTCTTTTTCTGTTTTTGAAGAACACATTACTATTTTCATTTTACTATAGCTGTTTGTAGGTTTATTCACCCAAACTTCTTCATAATTTTATATCTGATACTAGAATTATTCTATTACTGGCTTGTTTATACTTTATCGTAAGAAATTGAGACCCTTACAGGTGCCATTTTTCTTGATGATTGTACAGGACAGAACTTGAGTTAGTTGAGGAAATTGCTATGCATGTTTTACAAAACCTGAATCGAGTATATGTTGGCGACCTAGATCATCAGATTGCTAAGTTAGAGAAACTTGCGGAGCTCCAGCATCTGTTCTTTGAAAGAACACTTAGCCATGACAATTGGGCAAAGCATAAAGCAACTGTTCAAGGTATCACAGAACTTAAAATGGAGAGAAGTGTCCGCTTGCTTCGCTTGTCACCTGACATGCTTTCATATGTGGGGAACTCATCGAACAATCCTTTCTGATGTACAAGTTTTATGAGGAACCAATTAGTGTTGTTTTACATAGTTTCCTTGAGATGATAAGATTTGTTTTATTGTTTTTGACAAGGATAAGATTTCTCATCTTTAAAATAATTGTTAATTAATGCATCTTTATGTGTTAAAGTTCTTCCTACTTATGACAGACAGTTAAGTTTCAACATGAACCTGGTTCATGGATCAAGGGTGGGAGGGAAAATTCTGGAGAAATGAGATGAAAAAATACCCCTTTTGTTAGAACCAGCAGCTTAATAAAGGCCCCTAATCAGAACAAGATATATGTTATGTAATGACCCAACAAGGAGCCAAGCCATTAGTGGGAGCCAAACCACAAAATGAGGCTGAGGTAGCACAAGAGTTACTTACGGATCCGGAAAGCAAGGAAGTCAGGAGAGGCACAAGGAAGCACATAACCAACTCAAGGTTGAGAGGGCACATGTGAGAGAGAATATATGAGTGAGGTGAGAAAGAGAATAGGGCATGTGAATTGTATGAGCTGAATTCTGAATTCTCTTCTTTGAAATTCCTCCTGTTTCTATTTCTTATCCTGCTTATTTCACTCAAGTGTACTATTCCTTATGTACTTTTCCATAGTTAAAATTCAATAAAACAGTACAATTTACGTATTCAATTTGTTCTGAGTATATTCCAATATATTCTTATAGTTTATATTTACAAAAGAACATGAAATGAATCAAGAAAAGAAACACCAGAATAATTAAATTTTATTAGAAGCAGGCTGCTCTGCAACAAGGAATATCAGTCAGCTGAATCGCTTACTTTTCTCGGACATCGTGATTTTAGACACACCAAAGAAAAGTGGATGGACAAAAATGTTAGCCGTTTCAATCTCACATAATATTTACAAAAATATAAGCTCATAAAAAACCAAGGAAGAGAATGAATAAGAAAACTTTAACAATTTTATTTGTATTGATAAAGGAAACGAAGACATTTCAAGTCAATTTGATGAGCTCACACTTTTTTTAAGATTTCTAAGGATGGTCCACATGAATGTCGAAACAAAGAAAAGGATGATACCAGTAATGATTGCATACTTGAGACCAAGGTTCACCAGCAAATTTACCAACAGCCCAGCGAAAACAACACCAAAGAAATTTGCAGATAGAGCAGTCCAAAATGGCATATCAAGAATAGATGCTATAATAGCTCCAGACCATGCTCCTGTACCAGGAAATGGAACCGCCACAAACAGCATCAGACCAAGCCACTGAAACTCCTCCACTGGACCGGCTTTCTTTTTGGCATTCTCAAACAGCACGTCAAGGAATCTTGATGCAGAAGGGCTTCTAGCAGTGAGCCAAGTTGCAAATCTTTTCAGGTATAGTATGATGAATGGCACAGGTACCATGTTCCTACATTTATTGCACAAAACTTCTTCATTTAACCATTGAAGAACTCCCAAAATTACCAAAAATCAAACAAATTATGTCAATAAGCATTACAGATTCTATGCAGCACGGACGCATCTCCTTCTTCAGGAGTCGGAATGTTAGACACGTTTCTGATACCTAAACCCATATGACACTTGTACAACAAGTGTCAAAGTCAAACACTCCTAATTTGATGTCCTATTAAAGAACTATTTTTCACCAATTTGGTCACGTGCCTTCCTGTACACTCAGCTAAAACTCAAACAAGGCTTAACACTAAAAGGACACAAATCTTATCAAAAACCTTCATTTTGATTCTAATCAACTTTCAGAAAAGTCAACTTAAAATATAAAAAAGAAGTTAAAGCCTAAAAAATTGTATACATTTTTATTTAGGAGTGTCGCTCCTTCCTCTAATCATCATTGTATCCTTCACATATATGGAGATGTTTCAACTTTCAAGTTGGAATAAGAGAAGCGAAAGGAGTTAATCTTTAGATTGTACAATCATATAGAGATGGTAAAGATTAATTCCAAAGTTTTGAACTAATATACGCTACACATATATAGCCAATGTGTCTATGGGACTATGCCTTTGTTGTGTTTAATGTCTGGCTTTGTATCCTTGTTTCATAACTAAGGAAACATATTCAAAGAAGTTAAAACTAGATAGGAAAATACACTCTAACATAACTGTCCAAAGTGAAGGTGCAGATTCTATGGTAACAGTAGCACAACAAAGAATCTTCCCTACCCTTGCAAACATGAAAAATACTATTTTGCAATTTGCATCACATAATTAACTAAAAAGGGTGCTTAAACAATTCAATTTTCTCCTTAAAAAGGAAGAAGAGGATAAAAAAAACTAACCCTAGAATAGATACCACGGTCAAAGTAACAGGGTTGAGTTGCAACCAGTAACCAACAGGAATAGCACCACGAAGCTCAAGAACAGGAAGAGTAGCAAGAGTGAAAACAACAACCCCATCAGGCAAACCTAATTTTCTCAACGAATTAGCAATCTTCAATCCAAAGCCAGAGGCTTTAATGGAATCAACAGCAGCATTAGCATCCTTTGAATAAGCAAACCAAGCCAGTGACATAGAAGCCCATAAAAGTACCCAGAGAGCGAATTTAACTGGCTTTTCATCATAAAGCAGAAACCTTTCTGGTTCATCAGCATCATCCAAATAATCACCAGAAGAAGCTCTTGTTTGGGTCAATGAGGAAGGAGCAATTGCAAAAGAAGACCTGAGATTAGGGGATGCATGAAGGGGCGTCAAAGTGTTCGATTTAAGAGATTGTTTGTTGTTTAAAATGAGAGAATTGCCATTGAAATGTGAAATCCTTTGGTGGGGTTTTCTGAAACAGAATGGGGATGTTAATGTTAAAGCGGAAGCAGCCATTAATCTCCACAAAAAGGGGGAAAATGTAATTTTTGGTGAGTTGGAGGAAGCTACGTTTCTGGGTTCATCAACGTGGGTGAGTGAGAGAGTGAGGTTCTCAGAGAAGTAGCTACACTCAGTAATAATCAGCGGCAAGCAAATGTTTGTTTTGAGGTTTTTGGGGCTTAACCTCAAAAATGTTTGTTTTTGAGGTTGTTGAATTGATCTAAAGGAAATAACACGTTATTAGCGGTTTTTATGACAAGGATGAATCTCAATTTTCACCCCTTAAGGAGAAAAAGGGAAAAGGAGTTAACGAGGTTATATGATGTTTGGGGAGATTGGCACAAAAACGCAATTCTCGAGGGGGCACTAGGATACAAAAAACAAACGGACTTCACAAGGTGGTTCTCACTTCTCATTTGTTTGATTGAGATTAATAATCAATGACCCTTTGAGTGAGTGAGGAGCATAATTTGCATAAATGTTGCGAACAGCCGCACCAACTTAAAATCAAAATGAATTTAGACATTTCGCGTAAAAATGTTGAGTTCAAACAAATTTTGTTGGTTACAAAAAAAATTTAGGTGAGTTGAGCTCTAGGGGTTCAACAAGGTTAGAGTAGACCTCACGGCTCTTTGAACTCTTAAAGAAGTACTATCACCAACCAAAGAGATCATCACATCGGCAGTAAGAGTTGAACCCACATTCTTGTGGGGAATGACCCAACTCTTTACCAACTGAGTCAACCTTCAAACAAATGAACTAACTATGGTTTAATCATATTATTATATTTTTGGTCAAGACCAGGGTATCCACCGCCGAACGCAGTGACTAATCCCCTCGCTAGATTGGAGGCACCTCAAAGGGTGGGACAGCTGGCCTAAGGATTTATAGTTGCTTCGTACCCAAAGCAATGATCAAACCCTCGACACTTAGTTAAAGGAGGATGAGCCTCAACCGCTCAACTAACCATTGGGTTAATCATATTATTATATTATTATATCTTATGAGTATCTAACATATTTTTACTTATGTTGATTAAAAATAAAGGAAAAGGAATTTGGTTAATATTTTTTAAAATCGCTCAGGATTGCAACATTTCTCACCACTCATTCATTACACTCTTGTTCATTCCAATTGGTTGAACTGAAAATGTTTTTGTTCCCGGCCGAGCCGACCACTCAGGAAGGCTCGGTCACACGTAACTTCCCGGCCGGCGCGACTGACTCTCAAAAGACAAGACGAGGCTCCTGAAGACTCCGGTTCACCTCAAGAACCGAGGGACTCCTCGGCCACGTAGAATGAGGGCCTCGTCCCTCCACCTAAGGCTCAGCTCCATCTCCACGCTCGGTCGTAGGCTAAATACAAGCAGAACATATATGGAAAGCCCTAGAATCTCGCCTAGGATCTCGCTGTATTAATGTATGGTCATTATTAGCATTGATCACTGAATGTACTATATAAACACGCCCTAGAGGCTAATGAAAGGATCCATACTTTATTCTCCAATCTTACACTCTACTCTCTATACTCTACTTCATCATATTTATCGTGTTCTAGCTATATCCGGCTCAAGAAATAGTTAGGAACAGTTTTCAATTAAGTTAAGTTAAACTTTTCTTCCTCTCTTAAGAAGTTATGAACAGCGACCGCCAACCCCAAGCTATCTTCAATCTTTCCATCACCCCTCACTCAAATATGTCTTTAGTTAATGGAAAGTTTCCACATCTATATTTTTCAATCACCAACCGATACATGTCATCTCCCATTCTCATACTTCTTCCACTTTGATCATGAAGCACACTTGGAAAACTCAAGCTTCCTTCAAGTGACACTTTTTTCCGTTTGTGTTTCTAGTTATTTCTACTTCTAGCTTGGTAAGGAAATTCATACCCCTTTCCTTTTATTTCTTTTGATCGGACCATGACCTTATTCGAGTTTATCATATATATATATATATATATATATATATATATATATATATATATATATATATATATATATATGGACGTTTTGAGGTCGCCTATCATTCTAGAGTTTGCTCGTACTGCTCTGCCATCTTAGCTCATGCTTTCACCTCTACCTGTACCTAATCTTTCAGTCTGGAAGCCAATGAGTGAGTCTCGTAGAGCGGGATCGTCCTCTAGAGTGCATGTGTCGATTTACATTTCTAGTGATGAGGAGTTCGACGACGAGGATGACCCGGAGGTAAGTCCGTCTTATTATTATTATTAGTGAAATCAGCTGAGTCGAGGTATGATGATGTTAGTATGTGTGATATTGTCAGTGTGTCGTAGGATAGTGGGTTGTTAACGTACTGGCGAGAAAATGGTAATGCCATGTAAGTCTTTTTGAGGACTAGTATTCTTGTACATAGTTTCTTTTGCATCTTACCTCCCATATGTATTTAGGGATGGAGTATGCTTCATGATGTAGAAATGATGTCGCCAGAGTGCGTACTTTTTGTATTAGCGTTGACTATGCCTCTGTGAGCGTGCCTTGCATCTTGTTGCAATTATGATGGATATGTTTAATATATAAATAGTTTTATGTTGGACCTATTTGGAGTCATTCTTCATACTAAGTCATATCAAGAAAACATTTTTCAAATTCGATTTCAAAACAAAAAATATGGTCCATTTTTTCTAAACAAGAGGAATTTAAGTTAAAGAGGTGACATTTCAGAAATGGGGTGTTACATTAGTGGTATCAGAGTAGTTCGTTTCTAACCGGGTTGTGAGTTTGGGTAGCCTCACTTGGTCGCGTCTTTAGGATGAGTTGGATAGAATTGATTGCTTAGTACTGTGTGAACTCTGTGCATATTGTCTGAATCGTTTGTCTTGAGGAAACATTGCTTGAATTGTTTGCAATCACTCTTAACAAAAGTGATGTGCGTTGACACACAATTAACTGTTCCCATTATGTTTTGACCAGTTTTGCCTTGTAGAAACTCAATGTCTCGGCAACAAGGAGCAACAGGATCCATTAACGATGGAGGCCATGCAGATTGATTGGTTCAAGTGTTGGCTGACATGGCCGCTGCCATATCTTAGCAAGCTACTGCAATTACTAAGGTATTCAGATTTTAATTGGTATGAGGATAAATTGGATAGAAGAAGCACAATAGGGATTTATTTTTGTTTAAAGAAGCACCAATTTCTTCATGCTCTAAGAAGCAACTAGTGGTTGCTTTATCATCCTATGAAGTCGAGTATGTTGTTGGAAGAGTCCTTGCTTGCCAAACTATTTAGCTAAGCTCACTTTTGAAGGAGCTGAAAATTGTTTTGTGAAGCCAACGAAGGTGTTGATTAATAACAAGTTAACTATTAGTCTTGCTAAAACCCAATTTCAAATGGGAAAAGCAAGAACATAGAGAAAATTTTCAATTTTTTTGACCGATCAAGTACAAAGAGAAGTTCTGGAGGTGTGTCAATCCAATACTCAATTGCAAATTGTTCATATTCTCATTAAGGTTTTGAAAACAGAAGAGTTTGTTAAACTGAAAAGTGATTTTTTTTGTTGTGTAAACTGGCACGCAACTACAGAGACTAATCTCTCGAGCTGGGTAGGGCCACAATGGGCGGCAAAGCTCTCATGAAGAGTTTTAATGTTGCTGCATTCTCAAGGTTGAATTCATATCCAAGACCTTGGTTAAGCTATAAGAGACCCCTACCATCTTATCCAATTGTTTTTGGTTAAGCTGAGAGAAGTGATTTACTTATTGTATTGTTCGATTCGAAACTATGAATTAGAGGTGTTGTAAGTACTCAATTCATAGTTAGTTAGAATGCTGTGTTGTTGTAATTCAGTTCAGTTGAATAATATAGCAGAGTCTACCTTCACTCTGCCTATTGCATTGTGCATCTGTGTGTCATTTAGAGTCCTGTGAGGCTGTGCTAACATTTACGATATTGACCCATCAGTTATCTTATCGGGTCTTACTCTAGTCAGAGTCTACCTTCCTGACCATAACACGAACTAACTTCATGTAGACAACAAATTTTATTTCACATAATTTCTGATTAAAACCAAATCTGATTAAAAAAGCGCTACATAATTTCTGAAGAATATTTGAACTAAATCTGTCTGATTCTTCCAAAAGTAAACTTATACTAGTATGCTCATAGAGAAAAATCAGGAAGCAAGAACATTACAAAACCATCAACAAGAAAGTTTCCTGAAATCCACGCAAAAGACGGACAAATTTTGAAGCTACGAGCTAATGAAAAACTAGCCCAAACAAAATCCACCATCAGAATTGCCGTCGCTGTTATGATCCATTACATGCTACTTCCACAGGAAGATGATGAATTCTGCTGAATAAATGCAATGGACTATAGTTTGTAACATATTCTTAAAGTATGTACAAATCCTGATCCGATATTCAACCAAAAAATATTCTTAAAATATGTACATAGGCTGTGTTGTAAAATCTAGTCTTTTCAGCTCTCACAGCAAACCTTGTGCCTCAAATTCTTTTGCCACTGAAACACAGAAAAAGAAAGCAAATGTTAAAATGACAAATCAGAATCAACAAACATTGAAGAGATTCAACATTCCAACTTCGAAAGTCAATTATTAGTTGTAGAACATTTATACGACATTTGACAAAGCATGTCTGAGAATTATTAATAGAAGACTAGATTAGAAAAAAGGAACATACCTTTTGAGAAGGGAAGAACCAAAACAACTTGCATGGTGACATTGTTAGGAGGAAGGTGCAAACGAAGAGGATAAAGCTTTCCATTCAAAGGACTCCTACTACACACAATGATTCCCTCTAACCCTGTTTCTTCCTCAAATTTCCTAGTCAATTCCTCAACTCCATTCCCTTTAAATACCATAGAATACCCCTGCACACCTTCATCAACATTCACCTCTCCATCATCTTCCGCTACATGATAGTATATAGTTCTCCCTTCCTTCCCTACTACAGTCACTTCATTTGACTGCAAACAAAACCAAACACAACCTTAACAAAAAACAAAAAAGCAAATTTCAACCTTAACCAAATCACAACCCAAACTACAAATTTGACCTATCACTTGCACATTAAAGCTAATTTCAGCTTATTTTTGTCGGCGTATCAGGATAGTTTATGAAATCAACTTATACGAAAATAATTTGACATTATTTTATCTTTTATTATAAAAATAGCTTATAAATAAGTATGTGTATGATAATCTCTTATGCTATAAGGATTTAACTAATCTGTTTATCTATATAGGATTCTATTAGTGGCTAAAATTGTAAATACTCAATAGAGTCACTTGTATATATTAGCATTTGAAATCGAAAATACTCAACCACATTAGTTCTATCTTAAATCAACTAATTTCAAGTAATTTTATAAAATGTTAATTTCACAACCGAATTATCAATAAGATAATCTAAAGTAAAAATAAAATCAATTAAACTGATGATTGAGTCAAATTTAAAGACCTTGGGGGAGAATATGAATAGATACCTGTTGTCTTGAAAAGCTGGGGGATACGGTGGGCACAACCACCACAGGTGAAGGCGTAACAGTTTCTTGGTTAACAGGATCCCAATGAGACTCAAGTTCTGGTTTCTCAACAAGAATTTCAACAACATCAACATCCCAAAGAACCCAATCCTGAGTAACGGTTCTATGAGGAATATCATGCGTAACAGTATTCCTCCAGGGTGGCAACCCACCATTAGCTCTAAGGAAATTACCGTAACGTGTTTTAAGCTTAACACGTGCACCATCTCTAATAGGTTCCCACTCAACAGATGAATCAATTGTCTTAGGTTGTGTTTGAAGAACCTTACGACCTGTCATGCCTAGTAAAAAAGGGTGGTCGGTAGCTGTGAGATATTTTCCGTAACAGCTTTTGAGGCGAATGACGTTGTCGTATTCTGGAACGTATTCTAGGATCCATTTAGCGTTTTTTGAGGAACCGTTTTTGTCTTGTGTTACTGATTCTTGGTCTTCTTCTGCTAGTAGGTATTTGTCGTGGTGACTTCGGAGACGCACTGCTTTTGCTCTGTGGAAAAAGTCCATTCCACTTCTGGGTTTGTTGGATTTTATTGTCTGCATAGTCAAAATAAATAAATTGATAGGATTAGAAGGTTTTGGATATGGAAGAAAGAGGGTTGATTGAGAGCAAATTGGAATTTGGTTTGAAAGAAGAGATGAAATGTGATATTTTATGGTAGTGTGTGTGGATGTGGGGTTTTATAAGTAGGTGAAAATAAATGGGGAGCGTTTATTGGTTTGTGAATTATTGGTGGGATGTTATTACTTATTTTGATTTTAGTGTTGGGTGTTTAGGTTTGACTGGTTGAAATAGTGAAAAATTGGAAGAGGCGGTCAGTGGTGGCAACCGGGACAACACGTTTGGTTTGTTTGGGTGCACGCGGAAATAACGTGGATGAAGAAGGGAAGAGGGTTTTTGATCAAAAAAAAAAGAAGGGAAGAGGGTAATCTAGTCACAGTAGTACTTTTCTTGAGTGAGTTGCGTGTGAAGACAAGCCGACAAGGATTTAGATTGTAGGATAGAAAAGAAAAGGAGGTGTTACGTGTAGGTACTAGGCAGGATCTGGGGGAGTATATTCATTCACGCGTAGTTTTGGGTCCTTGTGTTACGTGTAGTTTTGTAGATGAATAAAATAATAATTAGGGTGAAGGGATGATATCTAGTAAAATCAGGGAAAACATTTTTTTTTGATAAACAGTAAAATCAGGGAAAACATAAATTTGGATTTCTCTATGGCAAAGTGGCAAACGACTCTACAGCTTGCCGGAGAGTTTGCTAACATAAAATTGGATTCTCTACTTAGAGAAATCTTTTGGGGTGCTTCACTAAGTTAACTCTTGAGGTTTTTGTGGATATGGAAAAATGGAAAATATAGCAAATATTTTATAAAATATTAAAGCTTTAAACAAAATCAATAGGCTTATTCAATACTAACTATTGGGTTGCTGACTCAGCTTAATTCAATAATGATTCATTCATTATTCAATCACGTATACATGAATCACATGATGCTGCTGGATCTATCTAATTATGTGCTTGTTGCGTTGCCTTGCCGTGTTTGAGTTCATTGAGTGAGGATATCAAAGAAATGTTTGGTTTTTGCTTCTTTTTATTTTTATTTTTATTAATATTATTACTATATTATTTCATTTCATTTTGTTGTCTTTTATTTTTAAAAGGCTTATTTAAACATAGTTATAATAACTTGTATTATGTTTATGGTTTTTATGTGAAACGTTAAAAAATTTAAATAAAGAAAGGGTGCCTTTATAATTAAAATTAGAAAAGAAAATAACAATAGAAAACAAGCTTGGGTGTAAGTGGTTAATACACTCCATGTAAACAGGTGAATTCGGCTAGTACCGGAGTTTGATCCCCAACGATGAAACAAATTAGAGTCAGACTTTACTTATCTCCCAACCAAACTTCAAATTATTCAAGACACCGGCGCGGGGTCAATGACCCCTAAACTAAAAAAAACAAAATAAAAAAAAACAAAGTGGTAATTAAAGAGACGTATTCGCTAACGACGAATGGTTATGCCAGCTCAACTCAAGCATGGAGCTAACATATACTTATAAATACCAACAAGAATATGTGTATACAACTTCTTTAGTAAGCGATGTTATATGTACCTCTATTGTTGTTACTAAACAAGTTAACGTTAGAAACACGCAAAAATCTAATGACATTAAATTTTGAATTGAAGTTCAACTATCCTTAAAATGTAAAAAACTATCTGAAAATATGCTTGTGGATTATTTTATTTTTTTATAAGAAAAAAGGACTGTCAAACAAAGTTCTTAGGACAATCTTAAGTGCGTTTATTGTTGTGAAAACATTCGTGTGTGACGTGTGTAATCACATTTTGTTAGTGTAAAACAGTTGGTGAAGGGCATGAAAATATATAGTCTAATCAATTGCGAGTGGACTCCTTATGAAGGACTCCTTTATATACTTAAGAAAGTTCCCAACAAAAAACATTTCTTTAAAGACCTGAAGTATTTAAATACGTCTTACACTCACCGATTAATAATATTTGGTTCAAGGTATGTGGTTGTGCTTATCATGCTGTTTTACTTAAAGTTTGGTTTATAATATTTTAAAATGTCATTAAAATTTTTGTTTTGGAATGTGCCTTTAGAATTTCATATCATTAAAGTTTTGGTTTGTTTTTCACAAAAAGGTTTTGGTTAAATATACACAAAGATACATATATACATACATAAGTGCTCATAAGATAGTACTACTTCCGGTTCATATAAGATAAAAAACCAAACATCTCACATACCAATGAATAATATTGAAATTTGTTATTTTCAATTAATAAAGTTGACATTTAACTTTCTTTCCAAAACTACCCTTTTATAAAATTTAAATTTATTCTCCTAATCATCTTTTTAAAGTAATAAAGCTAAACAATATGGGAAAGTGGAGACAATAAATGAGGGTAGAATTGGAAGTAGACATTTAATACATCCTAAAAACAATGCTTATTTCTTATATTGTGGACCACTAAAACACACATTTTTTCTCTTATATTGTGGACAGGAGGGAGTATTACAATTTAAAAAGTAAAGCCATGTTTGTATAATTTTAATTTGAGAAATACTTGTTGTCAAAAATTGAATAATGGTTTTTTTGTTAGAATAAATAAATGTTTCATTGCGATCTTATAATATTCTAACAAAACAAAAAATATTTACTTGTTATTTAAATTAAATAATGTTTTTTTGTTACATTTTATATGTTATAAAAACATCACTAAAAATCCGTAAACAAATCATAACTAATCTAAAAATTATAACAACAGCACTAAAAAACTAATAAAATCAAAAAGAAGACTACGCAAATCTTTTAGATTTTTTTGAGATTATGAAAAATTTTAAAAATTAATAAAAAACAGTAAAAGAATGAATTTAGGATTTTGAGCCCCGCATCCCGATAGAAGTCTCTTCATGGGGAGAGTTATGGTTTCTGATTTTTTTCAGAGAAGTTTGTCTGAAAACCGATTTTTTTCCTAAGCTATTTAACAAATTAAAGTGGGTCGTTGATCAAATTTTTTTGGTGAGATATTGGCCGCCAAAATTATTTCTTTCATGAAGAGTGATAAAAAAATCAATTAAATAAAGTAATTATAATTTTAACTTTTCTTAATATAACTACAGTTTATCTATTGATAGATAAACCCCTAATTGATTTTATAACTGCGAATTTATCTATTTAATAGATGAATCCGTAGTAAAAAAATCAATTATGGATTTATCTATATATAGATAAATCCGTGTAGTATAAACCATAGAGAGATAAAATGGGAATTAATTAAACTGGCATGAATATAAAAGCCAAGTGAGGGTATAAAAATCAATATCCAAATTTCAATCAACCCGGTCCAAAACTTTGATATTCAACTTAGACGTTAACTTGGTCCATCACCAATGAATACGGCACATACTTCGTTCAACCCCCCTCTACTTAGTGGACATCCCCAATCCTTAAATATTCCCAAAATACCCTCACGTAGAAAACCCCCTTACACTGCATTTTAACTGGTTCGGACGACCGTACTTCGAACCATCGTTGGATCACAAGACTCATTAATGACATTTTGATCTTTTCACGCGTGTTAGGAGTATCTACTGAGTAGCTAAGGGGTTGTACGAAGTATGGCCCCCAAATACATACAACTTTGGGAAAAAAAAAGTGGTCAGTTGACAAAAAAGCGTTTAACATGGTCAACAGATTTAGGACCCAAAGAAAGTCTTGTATTTTGACCAAAAGAAAGAAAGAAAGTCTTGTATGATCATATGTGTTTTTTTTTGTCCAAATATGTGCTTAAAGTGTTTACATTTACAAGTATTTTTCTTACCATTGTCAAAAAAAAGTATCTTTCTAACCAAAGACTATTAAAAAAATCTGGACCCAACTGAATTTTTTGGCAATGACCCAATTACGATTCCTGAAACTTCCCAAAAAAGAAATCTTTTATAAACGTTTCCACGCGTATTTTTTATCAACGTTTGATTTTGATTTTTTTTTATATTTACAATGTTAATTATTTTTTAAAAAAAAGTTAATAAAACTATTCAACAAATGCATTATTTAATGCAGAATTAGACTATACTTGTTAAATAAAAGGTTTCTATTGAATAAGTATAACCAGAAAAAAGTGGTATATTAGATTTCACATTACTCTTTTAATGTAATTTTTTTACAATTATCTTGCTTTTTTTCTTTCTAAAAAAGACTATTAGTTTTTCATTGGTATTTATAAAAAAACAAATGCAAAAGTTTTCTTATGGTCATGTAACATTTTTAACATAGAGAAATTAACATGAACTATTTATTTATATTATTTATTATATTTAAATTAGTTTTAAATAGAAAAACATTACATGTATCCTGCTGTGATTAAAAAACAGTATCTGTCAACAACAACAACAACAACAAAATAGTACCAACGATAGAACAATTCCTAAGTGAAATCATATTAAGTCTTTAAACAAATATCTAGTTAAATTTTGTTCACAAAGAGATTAAGTTTGTTGTCCTATCATTTACACTAAATCACATATTATTTTATACCGTGATGCATTTTATCAAATTTATTATACATCTGTATATTAACTTTTAATTGATTACTAATTAAACAAACCAAACTTTAGTAATTAACAAATAAATATTTTAAATTTAACAACATTAAATTTAATAAAGCATTAACAAATGTATTTTAATTAGACGAATTTTTAATTTTAGAACAAATTAAAAAAATATACTTTTTTTTTGTTTACAAAAAATAGTACTTTTTATTTTGATGTATTTTTAATATTATCAACACAAATTTCTCAATATTTATTTCAAAACGCTTTTTCTAATTTTTGGTACATCCTTTTTCCATTTTTTATATGAAAGGACAAAATTTTTACATTTAATTGTTTACCGTTCACATGTGCACGGTGTGCCCTTATGATGATGTACCGGAAGTTTAAGAAAAACAGAACCATGATTTTCAATCAACATAGAAAGAATCGAAGAAACAAAATTTAATTACCAACGAATAAAAAAAATAATACACGCACCTGCAACTGCGAGTTCCATCTAGCCGGCGGCGGAGACGAAAGTGAGAAAACAGACATAGGCGACGGTGGTTCAGAACCTACAGAAACATCATCGGAAGCAAAAGACGACAAAACACTCTCACTAAAATCATCAACTTCCTCGTCCAACACACTTTCAACATCCCACAAAATCCAATCCTTCGTGGCAGAACTATGAGGATCATCATGCGTAACGGTATTCCTCCACGGTGGTGTTCCTCCGTTACCTCTCAAATATTTCCCACACCAACTCTTCATCTTCACTTGAAACCCATCTCTTATTGGTTCCCACTCGTTTTTCCCATCTAACCCTGTTTCTAATTCCGTTAGAATTACCGTTTTCCCTGTCATGCCTAACATAAACGGTGTCTCTGTTGCCGTTAAATATTTCCCGTTGCAGCTCTTTAGACGTACCGTGTTGTGATTTTTTCCTGGTTCTATTGTCCAGTGAGCTCTCTTCACGGATCCTTTACGGCTTTGACGGACTTTTCCGCCGTCTCCGTCGGGGACTAAGTACTTTTCTAGGTGGCTCCGTAACTTTACTACCTTCGCTTTGCTGAAAAATTCCATTGCTAATTGATTATGAAGCTTGAATCAACTATAGCTATAAATAAATAAATATAAATATTGGTCAATAGTATCATTGACCAAACTTTGGCAGAAATTGATCTGCAAAGATGACTGAACGATATGTTTTTATATGCCGCTTTTGAGTTTGAAATGCAAATATGAATTTTTATTAAAGGGTAAAATATGTTTTTAGTATTAATAAATCCTCGGTTTTAATTTTTTTTCTATAAGAAAATTTCGGTCGCCTTTTATCCTTTATATATTCAAATCTTTATATGCACTTTTAATTTTAATTTATACTTCTGGTTTTACTTTTAGCTAACGAACTGTCACATTGACATCTGTTATGCCACACTTAATGATCGGATGCTAAATAACGTGATGTGGCAAATGATTTCACATGCTAATTCCTAAAAATGTGACGTGGGTGGTGGTAGCATGGCAGTTCTTTAGCTAATTAAGCACCAACTTAATGTTAAAGGTAAATAATTTAACATCCTAATAAATAAATTGTATATATTGTGTGACATGTGTCAGCGTGGTATTTCGTTAGCTAGTTAAGAAAAAACTTAACGTCAAAGTGCAAATAAAGATATAAGTAAAAATCAAAAGTTGAAGAAAAAGTTATTGAGAACCAAAAATAAAAACTTTGTATGATTTAAACTAGCAATATATTAATCCTTTATTCTTTGGTCAAAAGAAAATTTAATCCTTTATTCTTTTATTTTAGGAAAATAGAAAAATTAGCAGAAATAATTATACTGTTTTTTGTTGACTCAAATAATTATACTGTTAAATAAATTATATATAAATAAAATTTATATTCTTGTCAAAAAAGAATGAATAATGCTAGATCTCACGAGAGATCTTTTTGTGGTCAACACCACGATGAGCATTTAGATGCCGCCAGTCAACAGTTTTTTATTTTCCATGATATAATAATAACACACCCTCCCATGTTGTGTCCGTTTTTCTTTTTCTAATAACACACAAAGCAACAGTCGTGTATTCCACGAAAACCACCCTTCGTGGTATATAGCATTGCTTATACTAATAATGTCTTTCACACGGTGTAGTCCAATTTGTGGAAATATAAGGGGTTGGGGTTTCAAAGTGGAAACTACATGGAAACTTTGGTGTGGGTATTTATGGCCTTTTATTGGGAAAAAAATCTAATAGAATATATGTATACGTTAGAATTTTCATTTTGAATAATAAAATAAAAAATGTCAACATATCTTTTATATTTTTTGCCTAAGTAAAGAAATTGAAAATAACATAATGTTTATTTTTGAAAACGAAACTAAATGATCTGTAAATGTTGCTACGTATACACTTATTAAAATGTTAGGGTAGTGATATTGTATACATATAGTTTACCGTCACATGGAAAGGATAACAAAAAAGGTTAATAATGTTGGGGCTTACTTGTTTTTAAGTGGTAGTAAATATTTAATACTTTGTCGATTGATGAATACGATATGAGATAACGACAGAAGAAAAAGATTGGAACGAAACCTTTCTTGCGAGGTTGATTGAGAAAACTAGAAAAGTAATAATACTAGAATCAAATAAATATGGTTGACGGAGAAGGTTCCAGGAGATACAAATGCCTGAGACGAAAAATATGTACGATATTAATTAATTAATTAATGTTGCGTGTTGAAAATGGTACTAGTATTGTGAGAAGGAAAATTCCAGTGAAGGCGATAACGGAGGGAGGATTTGGAATTGAGGCATGGAGCCGTCTGTTATACGCACCACCGTCAACCACCATGCCTGGAGTAACTTTTATTTATTTGTATTTATTATATTTATATTTATATTGGGCATGGAAAGACTTGATTAGAGCAGTAATATTTGCATTGATTTTTATTATGGGAAAATACCATAATAAAATGAGCTGTATGTTTGTTTACATGGTTGATCAAGTCAAACAATTCAAGAGACCAAAATATTATCAAAAAAAATCAAATACCAATTAAATTAATCTAGATATTTTCCCAAACAAATCTCAAATAATTTTCCCAAACAGATATGGGCATGGCCACAGGAAACCTACATCTATCGATCAATACGGCAATTCAAAAATATATGACTGACTCAACCGTGAGACCAATATCAAGAAATTATCAAACAAAAAGTGAAAATTGTTTATGTTTCCTTTTAGTAAAGTTACAAAGATATCCAACTATTTTAAAAGAGCATTGAAATTTAATACGAATGATTTTTGCAAGAACGAGAAATAGAGCATTTAGTACTACTAGCCTCATTACCCGTGCGATGCACGGGGAGTGCTAGTATTAATGAATGCAATTAAACAAAGTTGATATTTGTTAATATCACATAAAAAACTCCATAATCTGATCATTGTGAGTAGGGGTAGCAACGAAATTAATATTAACAGAGTGAAAATAAATAAAGTAATTTCAATGTAAGCTGCTTCACAAAGTGTGTTGCACTCTTGGCTTGACGCACCACCAACAAATACACATGCTTCTTCACATCTCAATGCTCACGCCAACGAACTGCATACATTTAAAAGGATTTAGCCTCCTCTATTGTTGACCATTTACCAAACAACACTCTAATTAAGAAAAGTTTATTATTTTAGTTTGGCTCGAATTGAGCTCTTGCATCCATGTGCAATGTACACCTAGTTATTTTCTCTCTTGCCATTCTTATTGCTACAAAACAGAGATGACAGTGAACATGTTGTGTTCCAAAACCATAAAAAAATCATACTAATAATGATGACGGATGTCTTCAGCCAATTCCCACCTGTTGGAAGATAATCATAGAAGCCTAGTTCACATGAGTTCAATAGCTCAAAATATAATTGAACTCAAATACTGAACGTCTAATTTGCTATAGTATCAAATTACCATTTATTCTCAACATCTGGCATCCAGGCAGACTCCTATATCACCACTAATATTGACGGTAAGGCAAACATAGTTTGAATTTGCTTTGGTTGCTATTGTGTATTTAGGCATGTAAGGAAACAAAGAATAAGCAAATATTTTTATTAAACAAATAAATAAAAAACATGAAGAAATAAGAAGAATGATCGACGATTCAATTATATATATGATTCTTGTATATATGTTGCTGAGTATAATTGAAGTGTGTGAGTAGAAGAAGAAGCAAATTGAGGACAATGGGCTTGTTTATCACAGTGGCTTCTTTTTGCTTATATATATATATATATATATATATATATATATATATATATATATGTATATATAGGGTGTTGATCCTCTCCATTTGGAGAGGAAATGGACATCTCCATTCCCTAAATTATCTGTGTGACACATGTTAAAATTTCAAACCAATGACTGAGATTAAAAGTTGTAAAAAAACGATTAAAAAAAATGAGAAAAACGAAAGGTTCATCTTCTCCAACCCACACCCAAAGCCTTTCCCACCGCCGCCCATTACAGTCGCCGACCCAACCACTTCCCCGATTGCTACCCCAGACACCACCACCGTACCACTGTGTCGTTGTCAGTTGCCACTGCACTTCCCCGTCCCTGTGCATCGTAAGGAGTGGAGAAGATCCCAACTCATGTACTCCATTCATTCCCTGTTGATTCCCAACTTCGACAATTTTTTTTAATTCAATCGACAACAATGTTTTTACTCCAGTGTTCGATGCTTGTTGTTAGTCTTTATTAGAGTATAAAAAATGTCATATGAGTATAAAGGGTGAAGCATTTGTAAGGTTACAGTGCTTGCAGCAATTGGAGAAGAAACTTTAAATTAGATTTAAGGTTAAGGTTAAAGTGTTCTACTCTGGATGGAAATCGAAGGAACAACTATATACACAATGACAGGGCGATGCAAGACGGCGACGGCGACGACAGTGGTGCTGCAACAACGAACCAGTGAAAACAAATCGTTGACGTCGAACTCGCGGATGGGCGATGCCGGAAGCGACGGAGGCTCAGGTCTCTGCGGCGGTGCAGATGGGCGGCAGTAGGAGAGGGCAAGGCGAGAGCAGCGCTGCACTGTGAGAGGTTTGGGGAAGATGAAGTTCTGCGTAATTCATTTTGGCTTTTTTGAATTTTTAATTTTTTTAATATCAGCCGTTGGATCTGAATAATACCACGTGTCGCGTTGTTATAGAATAAAATGGACATGTCCATTTCCTCTCCAAACCATTTGGAGAGGATCTGGACCCATGCAACTAACATGCCCATATTTAATGCTATTTTTCCACAATTACCCTTAAATTAGCTCATTAATGTTTTGAGAAGATGACCATTAATTAGGGATAGTTTAGTAAATTTATTTGTTTTTCCGTGAATTCAAGAAAATTAAATGTACAAAACCATTATCCCTAATTTATTTGTTTTTCCCTGAATTAATTAGGGATAGTTATTTTTGCTTATAATTAGGTCCGGAGGGAGTAATAAGTAGACTAATCATGAATTATATTCAGTATATTTGGCCTATGTATATATGTTCTAGACTGGGTCATGAGACTCACTAAGCGAACTTGACCTGGATCGGCCCAATAGCTAGGATCCATATCCAAGACCTTGATTTCAGGCTGGGCCACGAGGCCAATCAACAAATTGGACATAGATCAGCCCAATTGCATGGATCCATATCCAAGGCCCTCTTTATCAAGCCTTGATGACTCAGATTCACTCGATCGATCTATGCCTATTTGAACGTAAATTTTTTCGACAGCTTAAGTACCTCAAAACACACTGTTTTGCATTGCACTTTACGTACTTTATTACAAAATTATCATTTCCTTTCAACAAACCAGTTACTGAGGAACAAACTTTGCGTATATGAACAACTAAATTTCTTTTCAGACTCTAAAGTAGCTCAAAACACACTGACTAACATCACAATTTACATAATTTATCACAAAATTAATTTTTATTTGTCACCAAACCAACTATTGAGAATAAACTTCACGTATTTATAGATCCTATTTTTTCCTAAATTTTAATGCACTCATAAATATGATAGTAAAAAAAGATAAAGTAAAAAAAAATATTAAGGGAGAAGGTGAGGAGGGGGATATTTTAAAATAAAAAAAAATGATAAAGAAAAAAAATGAGAGGGGAAGGGGGGTGGGGAGTCTTGGCGCCAAATTGGAGCCGAAGACTCCTCAAGATTTATAGTCTTAAGATATGCATTAAAATAGAGCATTTTTTTGATAAATAATGATTTATTAGTAAGAGCATTATGTGTGCTCAAAACCGTAATACACAGTGGAATCATAATTTGTTAATACATTTAAGAGCATTATTCCACCATGACGACGGTGAATAACTAGAGTTCCTACCCATTCCATAAACAAACCAATACCAAGACAAATATTTGATATGAGCCACAATCGAATTAAGATTGGCCACTTCCCCCCTAAAACAAACACCATTCCGAACTAGTCAGATGCACCAGTAAGTTGTCAACCAAAGCAAATATTTAACCTTTGTTTTTTTTGCATTTACAAAAGTCGCCAAAAGAAAAAAAAATGATGAGTAATATTAGTTAAAATAGGAATCTGAACGTCAATCCCCATGTCGTGTGAACAAGTCATGGCTGACAATGTATTATTGATTAGTCTACATCCAAAAATCTATATTTTCGAAGGGATTGAAGTCTTCCAAGGAGCTTTAACTTCAATAAATCTGCTGCTATCCTCATTGGATTCTGAGGTGATTGACATAATATGTTTATAGTATGAACGAACCGTGAAGATTTTGCTTGGTTCTAAAATCCAGCTCCTGAAATCAGCTCCTCCACCGTTTAACCTCACCTCCCACAAGATGGTTCACAAAATTTCGGCCTCTTCGATAATTTGATGACTGACACTTGAATTTTGTGAAGTGTTTCAATACCAACCTTTCATGCACCAATACCCAAGCCTGCGCAGCCTTCACATTCTGATTTGTGCAACCTGAAAAAATATTAGCAAAATCCACTTTCAAGGGTCGTTGACTCGTTGCCCGAGCCAATCCAATGATGATGCCAAAAATACACTCCTCGACCATCACTGAATCCCCTTCTAACACACGCCTCAAACCACCCGTCCGAGATCCGAACTTGACCCACATACGCTACCACAAAGAATCTGACATTCTAACCGTTTGTACCGCTCCATTCAAAAAATAGAGTCCAAATCCCCATATCTATAAGAAAGGATACCCCTCCAAGTAGCTCCCTCCTCCGACAATATAAGCCGTTTCCATTTAGCCAAAAGAGCAATATTAAAAAACTCAATATTCTTAAACCAAGACCACCTTCTTCCTTTAGTTTGTAGACCTTATTGATAAGTGCTTGATTTACTTCAAACTTCTAACAATTTACAAGCACTTACTTGATTTAAATGCAAACTAATTTAACCTTTCCCATAAATATTAGCAAATGTTGTAAAAATAGTAACGGCATTTATCTTTTATGAAGTTATCCTTTTATTAATTCTGTGAAATTGTGCACATAGGCAGTGGCGGATCTTAACTAAAAATTCAGGGTGGGCCGTTAATGAAAGAGACATGAAAAGCCGCATTAATAGAGACGCAGAAACGCAAATACAATTAAAATAGATAAATAAAAATTAAAATTATTTATAGACAAATTAAATGACTGACTGACAAGTACACATGGTCAGTCAGATTATCCGACGTAGATTAGTTATTGGCAAAATTGGTAGATACGATGCACCAATAGCATGGTAACCAAAAAAATTAAGCGAGTACATTGTAATTTTTATTTCACATAGAGACTTAATTGAAGTTGCTTTTAAAAAGATAAATTAAATTTACTTGTTCTTAATATTAAAATTCTAAATATATTTTTTCAAAAACTATCATCCATATATTCATAATATCTAATTCTAATATATTAAAATATGATTAAAATTTATACTTCAAAAACATAAATATATATATATATATATACCAAGAGTAATTTGGTCAAAAAAACCAAGAGTAAAAACATTAATAATCTATAAAAATACATATTTTACTTATATATTTATATTGTATATTACACTTTACACTTTAACAACAGTTGGTAATGAAACAGTGAAATAAGTGGCAATATGCAAACAAAAGCTCATTCTGGGTGTTGAACCCGGAAGCTTTCAACAAAAATTGGGTCGCTTAGCCGCTGCAGCAAGTTACCCTTTTGTTAAACATTTCGCAAAACATGTATCAATTTAGTAGTCGATGTATAGCAAGGGTATACTAGAAATTTCACATATATTTTAGGGCGGGCCGTGGCCCTCCCCAGTCCTAAGGAAGATCCGCCCCTGCACATAGGTGAAAAAAGCCATTTTAAGCCAAGCAAGGACCAAAAGATCACAAGAAGCTGCCAAAAATAGAGCATTTGATCAATCAACAACTTGCTAACAATACATGAAATTAAAGAGTGAGTAACAATTAGATTTTTCAAATACGTGAAATTCGTTCCTCAATAACCAGTTTTGTGAAAGACGTAAAGTGTGATGCTAAGCTGTGTGTTTTAGGATACTTTAGTATTCGGGAAAAATTCAATTTTTCAAATACGCAAAGTTCGGACAAAGTACGATGCTAAACAGTGTATTTTGAAGTACTATAATGTTCAGAAATTTTTCTTTTTTTGCTTTGCCTAATTTTACTATTTGCTAGTTTCGAATCAAGTATTACAAGATTGTTAGAAATGCTTCAAACCAATCAAACACTCGAAAAACCTTTAGCATAACATCCTACAAATAACACATTAAATAATTGTTGTAAAAGAACACATTAAATAACATATTTATTGCACACTGTTTTTATCTGAAGTCGAAAGTGCACCAAAAACTTAAATTGCAAAGTTATGTAGAAGCAATACACATATACCTACATCTCCTATGCGGCTTGCCGCTGAAGGCGGGAAATGCGTTTTTTGTTTTCAGCAAACATTCCCAAAAAAAGTCCATTCTTCTTCATGTGGTCTTCGTTGGGCTACGTGGCGTTGCCAAGCATTTTCGTCTATTATTACGTTTCGTTTTTGTTTATTTTATGTCATCCACGCTTCGTTTTGATGGGAATTTTAGGAAGCCATTTCGTTGGCTAGCAATTTACTAACATATACAGATGAAGAATAATACGGAGTAGGAGACTATTAAAAAGTAAAAACTAAAATTGGGAGTTCCCAAAACAGTGAGGGACCAAGAAATTAGAGAAGAAAAAAAACAGATAAAATGAGAGAGGGCAATAGAACTCAACAGAAGTTCACCAAAAAAAATAGAACTCAACAGAAAGGAGCAACATAACTAAATATTACAACAAGATTTTAAATTTATTACAAACAATCAAAATGATGAATCTAAAAAAGAAATGAGTTGGGAAAAAACTAATCACTGCCGATAATCGTTGCTGTCACCGTAAACCACAATGGCTCATCGCCGCCGCGCCGTAAACTACAACGGCCCATCACTGTCGGCGTCGTAAATCTCGCTATTGTCGTTGTTGCAACCACAATGGCTCACCGTTGCCGTAGCCGTAAATCTTGCTATTGTTGTTGTTGTTGTTGTTGTGAGAGAAACAGATATAGGTTACACACAGATAGAGCCAGAGTCATGAAAGCAAAGAAGCAAGCTTACCCATAATGCATGTACAAATCTAGGTTTTTTTAAGCAGATCTGTTGATGAACCACATACTGAAGAAGGAACGATGTCAGTTAAGGGAGATGATGAATTAGTGTTTGTGCATGAAAGAGGGGGAAAGATGGGAGCTGATTAGATGATGAGAGGGGGGTTTTGTTTCTTTTCAAAGAAGAAGATGAAGAGGGTGGGAGATGATTGAAGATTCTGGAATGTGAAAGAGAAAAGAAGAGACGAGAAGATGAGGCGTGGAGTTTGAGAGAGAGAGAGAGTGAGAGGTAAAAAAAATAAATGAGTGAAGTGTGGGGTTTCCAACGGTGAGTTTATTTTTTCAATAAATAAATGCAGTCAAATGAGTGGTGATTGTGTGGTTCCAGTTCATACCAAACCCTAAAATATACACATTGTGCTGGTTTTGGGCTTCAATTTTTCAGGTTTCAGCAAGGCCAATAGAATTTTTATATTTGCACCACCCTCTCTTTTTTCTACATTCTAATGCTAATTCCACCAAATAATTCTGGTGTTTCCACCAACAAAAAAAACATTCTAATGCTAATTTTTAATTCTTAATATATACATGTAGATGTAGAATGTAAATTTTGTGAAATTAAATTCATCCGTATGTAGGAAGTGAGATGTCAGATTACTAAGTTTCAGATTCATACATACATCATCATATTTTGTGGTATTTCAATCTATGTAGAGTTTTTGGACAAAAATAGCAATTGCTAATTTTGATGGTTTTAAATTCATAAAATATACATTATGTATTGTTTTCACCGTGCTGATTTACTTAACATGTTTAGTTGTTCCGGAGTATTAATATACGAATACCGCTTTGCAGTCATCCTGCAGTTGCGGTTCCGCGCCAAATTTCGCTTTTTTTTCAATTTTTATTTTTTATATTTTAATGTTTTTTAAATAATATTCTTTTTTTCCTTTTTAAATTACAGTAATATTAATTTACTAATAGTGTGTTTTGATCATTTTGGATTAACTGGTATTAAAAATATACTTAAATTAGTGTTTATATTATATGCTGGTAACGTGACTTCGGTCAGTACTTCGCATCAAACTTCCATGTTTTTTCATTTTTGGTTTTTATATTTTTGGGATGTTTTAGAGTCCGAAAAAATTAGATGTTCAAATACGCGAAATTCATTCCTCAATAGTTGGTTCGATTAAAAAAATTATTTCCCAAGAAAATACTTAAAGTGATCGAGATGCTAAGCGGTATGTTTTGGTGAACTTTAGAGTTCAAAAAAATTAATTGTTCAAAATGCAACGTTTGTTCCTCAATGACCAGTTTGGGGAATAAATTGTCACAAAATACGTAAAATGCGATGCCAAACAGTATATTTTGGGGGTACTTTAGCGTTTAGAAAATTTTTAACTATTCAAATACACGAAGTTTGCTCCTCACTAACCGATTTGGTGAAAAAATATAATAATTTTGGGACAAAATGTGAAAAGTGAAATGCTAAGCAGTATGTTTTCGTGTACTTTAGAGATAGAAAAAAAATTAACTGTTCCAATACGCAAAGTTTGTTCCTCAAGAACCAGTTTGGTGAAAAACAAATAGTTTCCTGAAAAAATACGTAAGCTGCGATGCTAAGCAGTATGCTTTGAGATACTTTAGCGCTTAGAAAAATTTTAATATTTAAATACCTGAAATTTGTTCCTCACCCTACTAATTTCAGAACTTTAAAATAATAATTTCTTTTTATACTTCTTCTCTTTATATTTTTTTAGGCCATATTTTTCTAAATCTTTAAAAAAAAATCATTTAGAATAGATGTTTCTATCTTATTTGTCATTTTCATCTAACTCTGCATGAATATGAATTATGATATTAAAATTCTTTAGACTTTTTTTTATTATCTATGGAAGTTTAGTTTAAATGTGTTTGTTGATGTTCTTTTTTAATTTTATAATCATCTTATTTAATTTATAGTATACTTTAATTTTTATTCATGGGAACTTCAGCCGCATTTACAATAGAACCTCTCATCATATTCTTTCAACTTTGTATAGGGGCTTCTATTTTATTGGTGATTATCATCCAAGCCTGCATGATACTCACGTGTTTCACTTTATATTTTTGTTGTCTTCTTTGTTTTGGTCGTTTCGCACCAACGAGTATTTGAAGCATACTTAAATTGATGTTTATATTTTTATATTTCTTTAGCATTTACTCCCGTGGGAACTTTAGCCACATTTATAATAAAAACCGCATCTTCTTCTTTTCAACTTTGTAAATTTGCTTCTATTTTATTGATCATTTTCATTCAACCCTGCATGAATATGGATTGTGTTATTAAATTTCAGCTACATTTTCACAATAGAACTCCTTATCGTATTCTTTCAACTTTGTATACGAGTTTCTATTTTATTGGTGGTTTTCATCCAACCATGCATGATACCCACATGTTTCACTATCTATTTGTGTTTTCTTCTTTGTTTTGATAATTTCGCACTAATTGGTACTAGAAGCATACTTAAATTGGTGTTTAGTTTTAAATGAAACTCTGCATGATATACGTGTTTCACTTTCTAATTATGTTGTCTCCTTTTCTCTTTAATTATGAGTTAAGATTTTATATATAAATCTGTTGAATGAAGATAGTGCTATAAAAGTTTTTAGACTTTTTCTGCTAATTATTTATGGATGTTCAATTTCACGTCTTTGATAATGTTCATTTTTAATTTTACAATCATCTTATCTAATTTATAGTTATAATTTAATTTTTTTCACGGGAACTTCATCCACATTTACAATAGAACTCCCCATAATATTATTTCACTTTGTGTAGCTTCTTCTAATTTATTGGTGGTTTTTATCCAATCTTCCATGATACTGAGGTATTTCACTTTCTATTTGCGCTTTCTTCTTTATTTCGATAATTTCGCACCAAGGGGTATTAGATGCATATTTAAATTGGTGTTTATTTTTTTAAAATTTCCTTTATATTCAAAAACCGTGTTGTAGCATTTAGTATCGCGGGAACGTGCAATGTTTACTCCCGCGGGAACTTCAACCATATTTACAATTGAACACCCCATAATATTCTTTTAACTTTATATAGTTGCATCTATTTTATTGGTGGTTTTCATTTAACCCTGCACGATACTCACGTGTTTCACTTGCTCATTGTGTTGTCTTCTTTTCACTTTATATAGCCACGTTTGGAAGATGTTCAATTTAAATGTTTTTGTTAATGTTCCTTTTCAAATTTATAATCTTCTTATTTAATTTATAGTTAAAATATAATTTTAACTCAACGTTATTAGATTTTATATTTTGCAAACTAACAACATTGGCCCAATGGCATAGGCTACCATTGGACACAGGGGTCGACTCGATGCTCCCGAGCTCGATTCCCACAGTGGACAAGCTCGGTATTGGCCAGAGCGAAATTTGCTCCAAAGCACGATCATATATTAATCTTTCGTAAAAGTGTCGGGACAGTCCCGAATAGCCAACGATAGTCCAAACTAAAGAAAAGTATATTTTATACAAAACAGATTTAGCCGTCCCCGTGCATCGTACGGGTATTAGGGCTAGTAATTGTTAATGTGTGGTTTTTTAGAGCGATATGCGGTTAAATGATAATTTCCTCATAATAAATTAATGAACATGAATAGGGATTTTTTTTAGCAAAATAATTAGTCAATAGTTCGAAAAATCTACATATTTTATGAATAAGAACATCCAAAATAATTTATTTTTTTGACACAAAACAAAACTTAGTTCATTTCATTCATAAGAATAGTATCAATACAGGTTGGCCTGAAATCAAATACTTGAGAACTAGCAAATTATCTCGATGCCCTAGCTAGAGTATGAGTAACGAGATTAGCTTATCTCCTGATGTAGCTAATCCTATAGCTTTCACAATTTGATAATAACAATTTACAAGAATAAATAATAACGCCTAAGTCTGTGTTTTGATTGTTGGCTCCTGTCACACCATTGACCACTGGTAAACAATCCAGCTCTATGGTAACCGCTTGAAGACCCAACTCTCGCAACCATTCAATAGCAAACTTAAGCCTTATAGCCTCCGCTTCTTGAGGAAGAGGTATGCCGTTAAAATTCATAGTTTTAGCTTTGACAAACTCTCACAAATTATTCCTAATGCACATCCCGATACCGTAATGACCTTGTTGATTAAATAGTGCGGTGTCCACATTGCACTTGAGCTCTCCGTCACACAGTTTTAACCATCGCACCACTTCATTATCCCGATGTTGTTGTACTACCGAAGTCGGACCATGCTTCTTCCTAGCAACCTCCCAATCCCACAGAAATTCCATTGACCTCCTTGTTGCACTTGTTGCACCCCGAAAAAAATCCGGATTGGACCTTTCATCGTACAACGTGAAAATTTGTGAAGCCGCCATCAACATTTTTTATTTAGGGACCAAAACATTGAAAAAGGGTCCTTTTTAAGGCGGGTGGTCCTTTGAGAACTAGAGATGTAGGTTCGGGGGTCGGTTAGGTGTGGGGAAGGTATTAGCATCCCACACCTCCCTTCTATCGAAAAGGAACCTTTAACTTGATGTGCGGTTTTGAGAGAGTTGATTTGAAACAATTCATTCTACTTCTTTTTTTATTTGAGAAAATGTTTTTGAAAACAGGGAAAAAGAAGAATCTTTTTATTATATATTTTTTTAAAAGTGTGCTTGACGGGATGTGACCCGCTCCTACGTATCTCCCGGTGCGATGGAGAATTCAAAGCTTACGTAGTTCTCTTTAGTCGAGAAACTTTGGTGCTTTTTTTTTATTGTAGGGGTTCTCGGTCCTGAACTGTACAGTTCACTAGACCTAAAACAACAAACATCCTCGCCTGTACAGACGACGTGCCCCCTACTTTTTGAGAATGGTTTGAATTACTTGAAGAAAAGGATTTGTTGTGAGGTTGATTACTTTTATTTGAGCAAGTATCTTAGGCTCGCACGAACTGTACAGCTCGCTAACCCTAAGACGCTAACCGATCCCGGATGTACATCCGATTTGATTCCTTACTCATTTTTTTTTTTTAAAAAAAGGTTCAAGTTGTTAATTGCTTGTTTTAATTCTCATAAGTATCCCAAGATGTTTGAGCTGTACAACTCCAATCTTAGGACGCTAGTCAACACCGGCCGTACGTCCGACTTGACTCCTTATGAATTTTCAAAAAGGTTTGTTGTTGATCTTTGAAAAAATTTGATTGCTATAGAAAAACAATTTGAAGAAAAGTTTTAATTTGAAAAATAATTTGGAAAAAAGAAATGACTTGAAGAAGAGAGGAAGAGAATTGGAGGGTGATATTGATCACAAAAGTTTGTTGGGATGGCGTGGCATCCAAAAGAAAAAGAAGTAGAGAATTCAAATCAATTTCCAAATCAAGAACCAAAGTGTAAACTTTAACAAGTTGCAAGCAAAACAATCAACAATGCAAGCGTAAGCATATACCTTAACCATTACTACACTGGTGCATAAGAATGACGCTTAGTCGTCTAACCTTTAATGGCCATGAACATGCAAGATCAACATTAACCAAATAGATTGCAAGAATAGGCACACAAATAGATAATGCAAAAGTTTAATTCAAATAGGCATCAACACAAAGATAAAACACAAGGTTGAATCCCTTTTGGTAATCCTTGACATTTGAGACAATGCACAAAGGCATAAGTGTCTAGTCCTTTTACCAAATCATCAACACAAAACAAATTATTAACCTAGAATGAATATCGCATTTTCATGATCACAAGTGACCAAAAGAAAGCAATAACAAGTCATTTTGTAGCCAAAATTGATTAATCAAGTTAGAGAACTAGCATTTGCATTTTTAAACAAGAATTGCACAAAGGAAGTTGAATCATCTTAGGCAATCCTCAACATTTAAAGTGAAGTGCCTAAGGCACAAGTGTGAGTCCTCTTGCCAATCATCAACATAGAGTAATTTTGCAAACAAGTTACTAACAAGCAAACCAAAATTTTCAATCAAAGCACAAGGTTGTGTTGAATCATCTTAGGCAATCCTCAACACTTAAAGTGAAATGCCTAAGGCACAAGTGTGAGTCCTCTTGCCAATCATCAACATAGAATAATTTGCAAGCAAAGTACATAACGACCAACATCAAAACAATTTGAGAAATCATTTTACTCACAATTGCAAACCCCTCTCACAAAGAAATAACAAAACCCTAACTTATTAGGAACTTGCGAACCAAAACATAATCAAACAACAATTTCATTCAACAAATCCACAAAATCAAGCAAGCAAATGACACTAGCAAGACTTAGGAACATTTATTCACAAGATCCAAGCAATCAAACACCAAAATCAACAACTATTCATATTTTTTTTGATTTTTGTGAAAGTAAGAAGGCATGAAAAATGAATATTTGCAAAATCAAACAACCTGTTTGGACATGGGAACTTCAAAATCAAGCCTCAATAACAAGATTGCATAAAGAAATGCATCAAAACTCGATTAAACCTATTTTATACTAAGGGTGCGAAACATTCATAGCTTCCTAACACAATTTTATTTCAACAAAATGCAACAAAAAAAATGATAACAACACAAATCACAATTTATTCGAGGGTGAGAAGCAATCTCAAACACCCAAGCCTCCCTAAGTGCTTGTCAAAATGTTTGAGACACCTCTCACCAACAACAATCAACAAATCAACAATATACCAACACTAAAATGCATGAATATGGTAGGATGCAAGATTAGAAACATGATTTTTACATTTTGATGCAAAAAAAAAAAACTTAGTGAATGATGCAAGAGTTTTGAGGTATACCTTGAATCCAAGCTAATAAATAAAGAATATGAAGAGAAAACCCACAAATCAACTAGATCTTCAACAAAACCTTGCGCAACTTGCCTTGTTCTTGAGATTGGATGATGAACACTTGAATCTTGGTAGAAGAGATGGATGATATATGAAGTAGGAGTTAATATGAGATGGAAAATGGAAGTGAAATGAAGAAAAATGGAGGAGGGAATGGTTGTTGGTGGTTTCGGCCAAAGGAGGAGAGGAGAGGAGAGGTTTGTGTGCTAGGGTTTTGTGAATGAATTGTGAGGCCAAAAAAAAAAGGTGTGTGTGAGATGAGGTTTCTAAGGTATATATAGAGAGCAACTAGGTTTAAGGGTATTTAGGTCATTGTGCATCTCATCTCACTCTAGGATTGCATTTAAAATTTGAATGGAGGGTGAGGATTGAAACACACATGATGAGGGACAAAATGAAAAATTGGAGAGGAAATGGGGAGGGAATGGCGCAACATTGGGGTAGGGTGTGGCCTTGGTCACCAAGTTTTGCAAGTTGGCAATTGTACCATTGTACTATCCATGAACCCTCCAATTATCCTCTCAATTTTGATTATTCCTTTCAAGATAATTGTACATAAATCTAACCATTTTGAGCCACATACAAAGTATCTTGAAGAATATGCCATTTTATGAGATCACCATGACCAAAAATATCATAAAAATCACATCTTGAAACTTTTTGTAGAACATTCCTTTTTGATGCCTTTTTTTGAATTTTTTTGTGCATAATGCATGCATGCATGCGCATGCATATATACATGACCAAAATGTTTTGCTTCAAATACATTTCTCTAAAATTGCACAATGATTTTTGATGAGAAAATATCTTATTTTTAGAAAATGACCAAAATACCCTTTTGCCCTAAAAACTCAAAAATGCATGCACAATGTTCTTCACACTCTTCAAAATAACGCCACACTTCTCAATTTATTTATTTTTGTGGAAAATTAGAGTTTTAAACCTAGGCGGACAAAATTAGGGTATGACAGCTGCCCCTCTTTATTTGGATTTTAACAAGGAATATGAATTGGCCGAACATATTCCGAGGCAAAATAAAAATAAAGAATTCAGAAATTATACCAATTTTGTCTACTTAGAGAAAACCCAAATTTTCTTTTTCTTTTTCTCTCCTTTTTGCTTTTCTTCTTTGAGTGAGTGCTAGCCCTCAGTAAGCTAACAAAACAGGAAATCAACTGGTGCCAACCCTCAATAAGCCAGCAAAGGCAGTAAACGAAAGCAGTAAAGAAAACAGTAAAAAGGTACCAACCCTCTATAAACCGACACCAGAGGCTGCTTAAAGCCTTTTAACGAACCGCGCACGATCCGAGTTTGCACTTGGGCCTGGGGAGCACGTGGGCTCAAAGGGGTGGTCTTTAGAGCGACCAAGGGGGGGGGGGGGGGGTACAATACCAAGACTTGATCTCGATACTTCCCTAGGACTGCGCCATGTCTTAGGCCGACACAACTATCCTTTTCGACTGGACCTATTGAGGTCAAAGGGACTTACTCGCAGCTCGAATACGAAGTGAAGTCAATCTTTTGGGGGACACGTGGGTCCAAAGGGGGATCCGCAAATCCAATTAGTTTTCTTCAGTTGGTCAATGCTGCCGCACTGATCCACAGTACCTGCATACGTTAGCAGATGCAAGGCATAGTACATGGAGCATGGGTGCATGTTATGCAAAAGCATGTTATGCGAGTGCGTGTGATGCGAGTGCATGCGATGCGATGATTTGATGAATGCCGTGAAAATGCTTTTGATTTTCTTTTGATTCTTCTTGATCAGCTTTCTTTTTTCAGATCGTTTTTTTTTGCTCTTGACTTATTTTCTCTTTGCTGGTTCGACCGACCCGTGACACTCATGGCACAAGACTGGGGAACTTATTAGAGTTGCTGCGGCGCACGGGCCGGGTGCAGGTTTGATTTATGATTTGCCATCTGAAGTGACTGATGGGCGCAATTATTTTCCTTGCAACATTAATTTGTTTTTGAGAAATCACTTCCTTCCCGTGACTTTTGGGGATTTCGCAATGATTGCAATGCTCTAGGATTTATGCACATGTTTTACAATTCAGTATTACCATCATCATAAAACGTTTATTTTGAGCTGAAAAAGCAGAAAATAGAAAAGCAAACAGATATGAGAAAAATTGAACTTTATTGATGTGGAAACCGGTCGTACAGAAAGTTACGCCGACTGTTCAATACTTTTGAAAATTTAAACTGCAAAAAGACACGAAAAAGAGAGAAAAGCTAGTTTCTAAATGTCCGTCTCTGTGGAACAATGCCAAACATTTATGTCCTTGACCTTGATCACCCCTCTATCCAAACCTTCAGGAGTGCTGTATGCCCTTGTTTATTTTCATGCCCAAGTTTTCTGACCCTAATTTTTGCCTGGATCGCCCTTTGCGGGTTTTCAATCCACCGGGTCGCTCTGATTTTGCCTAGGCCGCCCTTTCGGGTTTTCAACCTAGCGAGCTAATTCTTACTTGGCTTATCTTTCTCTTTTTTCGTCTATTTCTTTCAGGCATAATACTTCTTCACCGAATCTGAATTGACTGGGTTTCTGAGTTCTTCACCGTCCATGTTGGTGAGTATTAGTGCTCCTCCAGAGAAGGCTTTCTTGACCACATAAGGTCCATCATAAGTGGGAGTCCATTTTCCTCGGGGATCGCTCTGAATGGGCAATATCTTTTTGAGCACAAGATCTCCCTCGTTGAACTCTCGAGGGCGAACTTTCTTGTCGAAGGCCGTCCTCATCCTCTTTTGATACAGCTGTCCATGACACAAAGCTGCAATTCTTTTTTCCTCAATGAGATTTAACTGATCTAGACGAGCTTGTACCCATTCAGCTTCTTCCAACTTGGTTTCCATCAATACCCGCAGGGAGGGTATTTCAACCTCAATAGGGAGGACTGCCTCTGACCCATATACCAGAGAAAAAGGGGTTGCCCCAGTTGAGGTACGCACTGAAGTGCGGTATCCGTGCAAAGCAAAAGGAAGCAACTCATGCCAATCTTTGTAGGTTACCACCATCTTTTGAACTATTCTCTTGATATTCTTGTTGGCCGCTTCGACTGCCCCATTCATCTTGGGTCGATAGGGGGAAGAATTATGATGCTGGATTTTGAATTCTGTGCACAGGTCTTTCATCATCTTGCTGTTCAGGTTGCTGCCGTTATCGGTGATGATCCTGTTTGGAAGGCCGTAACGACAAACCAGATCTTTCTTTACAAACTTTGCAACCACAGAGCTAGTGATGCTTGAGTATGAGGCAGCTTCAACCCACTTGGTGAAATAGTCAATGGCGACAAGGATGAAGCGATGCCCGTTTCATGCTTTTGGCTCGATAGGACCGATGACATCCATCCCCCACATTGAGAATGGCCAAGAAGCAGTTAGAACGTTTAATGAAGCAGGTGGTACATGGATATAATCGGCATAGATTTGGCATTTGTGACACTTTCTTACAAAGCTGTAGCAGTCAGATTCCATTTGCAGCCAATAATAGCCGGCTCTTAAGATTTTTCTGGCCATGGTGTGTCCACTGGAATGAACCCCGAATGAGCCTTCATGGACTTCTTTCATAATCTTTTCGGCCTCCTCTTTTGCAACACACCTTAGGAGAACCATGTCATAATTTCTCTTGTAGAGAACTTCACCATTCAGGAAGAAATCCTCGACAGCCTTCTGAGCGTTCTCTTGTCATTTTCTGATGCTCCAGGAGGGTATTCCCTGGTGGTGATGTACTGCTTGATATCATGGTACCACGGCTTGTCATCAGGCTCTTCATCTATTGCAGTGCAGTAATGATGTGCTGGCAGATCCCTATGCTGGATTCTGAGGTGAGCTAAACTCTTGTCACAACTGATGTTGAACATTGACGACAAGGTTGCCAAAGCATCGGCCAACTGGTTTTCGCTTCGAGGGATATGCTGGAAAGTGACTTCCTCAAAGGACTCCATCAATTCTTGAACATAATCACAATAGGGAATCAATTTGGGATCTCTGGTCTCCCAATCACCTCGCACCTGATGAATAACCAAGGCTGAATCACCATACACATCAAGCCTTTTGACCTTCCATTCAAGGGCTGCCTGAATACCCAGGATGCATGCTTCATATTCCGCAATGTTATTTGTAACATAAAAGCTCAGTCTTGCAGTGACCGGAATGAAGCGATTGTCTGGAGAGATTAACACAGCTCCGGGCCCATGCCCCCACATGTTGGATGCACCATCAAATATCATCCTCCATCTTTCATCTTCTTGGGACTTCCCCTCGTCGAATAGTGCCATGATGTCTTCATCGGGAAAATCATATTGCATCGACTGGTATTCTGGGATAGGCTGACAGGCTAAGTACTCAGCAAGTGCGCTGCCCTTGACTGCCTTCTGCGTGACGTACAGGATATCATATTCTGACAATAACATCTGCCAACGGGCAATCCGTCCTGCGAGAGCTGGTTTCTCAAAAATGTACTTGATCGGATCCATTTTAGACACCAACCAAGTTGTATGGCTCAGCGTGTACTGCCTTAAACGATGAGCAGCCCAAGCCAAAGCACAACAAGTCTTCTCCAGCATTGTGTATCTTGTCTCGCAGTCAGTAAATTTCTTGCTCAGGTAATAAATAGCATGTTCTTTCTTGCCTGACTCATCATGCTGCCCCAGCACACACCCCATCGAATTGTCTAACACGGTTAGGTACAAGATCAGCGGTCTTCCGGACACCGGTGGCATCAGAATTGGTGGATTCTGAAGATACTCTTTAATTCTCTCGAAGGCTCTCCGACAATCATCGTTCCATTTGGATTCTTGGTTCTTGCACAACAGCTTAAAGAGAGGCTCGCAAGTGGCTGTCAGTTGGGATATGAACCTTGAGATGTAGTTCAATCTCCCAAGAAAACCACGGACCTCCCTTTCAGTCTTTGGTACTGGCATTTCGAGGATTGCTTTGACTTTATCTGGATCAACTTCTATCCCTTTCTGACTGACGATGAACCCCAGTAGCTTTCCGGATCTTACACCGAAGGTGCATTTAGCTGGGTTTAATCTGAGTTTGAACTTCCTTAGACGTTCAAAGAGTTTTTGCAGATTCACAATATGCTCTTCATCAGTCTTGGATTTAGCAATCATATCATCCACATACACCTCGATTTCCTTGTGCATCATGTTGTGGAACAATGTCACCATGGCCCTCTAATACGTCGCACCGGCGTTTTTGAGTCCGAAAGGCATCACCTTATAGCAAAAGGTTCCCTAGAGAGTTATGAAGGTTGTTTTCTCCATATCTTCCGGAGCCATCTTTATCTGATTGTATCCTGAGTATCCGTCCATGAAGGAGAAGAAAGAGTGTTGGGCTGTACTGTCCACCAGAATATCAATGTGGGGTAGGGGGAAATCATCTTTGGGGCTGGCTTTGTTCAGATCCCTGTAATCGACACACATCCTGACTTTCCCGTCCTTCTTCGGAACCGGGACGATATTGGCAACCCATTGAGGATACTTGGCAACCGCTAGAAACCCGGCATCAAACTGTTTCTTTACCTCATCCCGGATTTTCAACGACATCTCTGGCTTCATTCTTCTCAGTCTTTGCTTTACAGGCGGACATTCTGGCTTTACTGGCAACTTGTGCACAACAATATCGGAATCCAACCCAGGCATATCTTGATACGACCATGCAAAAATGTCAACGTAATCGCGCAGGAGCTGAATTAACTTCATACGATCAATGTCGTTCATTGCGGTACCGACCTTAACCTCTTTCTTGTTCTCATCTGTACCCAGGTTGATTACCTCAGATGATTCTCCGTGAGGCTGAATGACCCTTTCTTTCTGTTCCATTAATCTCATTAGTTCTGGAGGAGCTTTCCAGTTGTTCTCAACATCTCCCTCAGTTTGATTAATTGGATGATCAAAGTCAAAATATGGATCATCGGCATTGTTATTTTCAGAGATAATTATTGTTGATCTGCATTTGCAGAGGCAAAAAAAGCAGAATGAAAGGCGAAACAAACAGGCAAAATAAAATAAAGCGGAGAAGACACATGAAATTAAGAGAAATGATTTTATTGATGAATTTCAAAAACAACATTTTTATTGATGATGATAGCAATGAAGATAAAAACATGCGTGCCCCTAACAACTTATCCTATGGCCTTGGGCAGAGCCACAGGGGTGCATTACAAATTATTACTTTGAATTAAAAGCCACGGGAAAGTCAGCAGCTTCCCAATTCTTCAACTTTTCACCGGCAAAGCAACGGCGGACTAGGCTGGTATCACCTTTTTCAGCTCCAGGACCATCCCCAATGGCAGCGATTTGATTAGGGTCCAGCAACCCTGCACTCTTAAAGCTCTGGCGAATATCACAGATAGGGATCTTTTTTGACCAAGGATCATGGCCTCTCAGTTTGGCCAACCACCTGCTCTTTCTTTCCTCTGCCATCCCCTTTCTCTCGGCTTGATTAGGATGGTACCCCAACCCACAACGGTCTCGATTTTCCTTCAGTTGAATAGGCGCAAGAATCCCCTGACCAGTCTTGCCTAAACCACATCCCACCTTGTATCCTTGTTCTATCATGATCTTGGCGACCATTTCCTCGTTCCTTGACAATTTTGACCCTGGTGACGGAAGCTTGCTCCCTCCGAATACAGCATTAGCAATTTCAAGGGACTGAAAGGAGGTCTCCAGAGATTCCTCAGCGGCTTCCACATAACGGAATGGGGATGGCTTGTTGACTAACATTTCTTCTTCACCAAACACAACAACAATCTTGTCATCTACCACAAACTTGACCCTCTGGTGTAGGGAAGAGGGAATAGCTCCCGCCATGTGAATCCACGGTCTCCCCAACAGGCAGCTATATGATGAAGTGATGTCCATGATCTGGAAATTCACATAAAAGGTCTCCGGCCCAATCTGAATTGGGAACTCCACTTCCCCTAGCACTTCCTTCTTCGACCCATCAAACACTCTCACCAACGTCGAACTAGGCTTCATATAAGAGCAGTCCACATCCACTTTGTCCATGGTGGACTTCGGCATGACATTTAGTGAGGACCCATTATCAATCAAAACCCGAGCCAACACATAGTCTCCGCATTTGACGGAGATATGCAGAGCCTGGTTGTGCTTTCTTCCTCCTGGGGGTAACTCATCGTCAGCAAAAGTCAAATGATTAGCTGCCACGATGTTTCCTACAATCCCATCAAACTGACACACAGAGATATCTTCAGCGACATGGGCTTCATTGAGTACTTTCATCAGGGCAGTCCGATGAGCTTCTGAACTGAGCAGTAACGACAGCATAGAGATCTTGGCTGGAGTTTGTTTCAACTGATCAACAATTTGATAATCACTTTGTCTGACAATCCTTAAGAACTCACTGGCTTCCTGCTCTGTTACTTTCTTGCCCTGGGTATCCTCTGATACTTTCTCTTTTCCTTTTCTAACCCTGTCCTCAGCATCTTTAGACGTTTTAACCCGAAGAGTTTCCGGAGCATACATACGGCCGCTTCTCGTCATTCTACCCACTCCCGATATATTGGTTACAGCAGATGCACTTGGAGAACTCTCCACTGGAGGCAAAGTACTATATTTCCAGGGCACAGCACTATCTTTCTCATATGGAAAGGGAGCAGGGACCTCAATGACTATGGGCTGAGCTTTGGCTTGAACTTGCCTCAGATTGTAATCATATAAAATCTCAATTGGCCTTCTGACTTCTCTGCCATTATTAGACTGAAGGGTCATCACGCTTTCTTCTGTTTCAAAAGTAACTACCTGAACTACACGGCGGTCCATCAAGTCTTGCAAGATCTGCTTAAAAACTTCACAGACCCCTTTACACAGGGAATCAGCACACCCATTCTCCTGACAACATCCTTTCTCAATGACCTCAAATCGACACAATTCAGCGTGAATGGCATCCAAGGGAGTTTTAATTTTCTCAACCTCCCTTATCACCTGTCCAGTAGAATCTTCTATTGCATTGGTCGACGGATTCCCATGTCCTGGCAGTGGATTTGTAGTTATACTTGGACTGTTCTGTTTGAAAGAAATCCAATTAGCGTCGATTAAGTCCTGAACTACGTGCTTAAAAGCTTTGCAGTCCTCCACTGTGTGACCGATTCCACCCTCATGAAAACTACAAGTAGCATTGGCATTATAGCTCCTAGGGAAAGGAGGCTGGAGAGGCTTCATCGAGCGAGTGTTGATTAGGTTTTTGGAGACCAGATGATTGAACAGCTCCGTGTAAGTCATCGGGATTGGATCAAAACTGACGCGCTTCTTATACTGGTAGTTTTGGGCTTTATAACCATCATTGGCTCGTTGAGGTTGCACTGGTGCCGAGAATGGTACCGTCTGCGATGGAGTACTGAAAGATGGATTTCCTCCGGAAATTACATTGGTCTCTCCCTCTTTCTTTTTAGGGAAATGAGAAGAGGGCTTTCTTTGTCCACCTGAACTACCTGAACTACCAAAGTGGTTGGCGATCTTCCCGCTACGCAAACCGTTTTCAAGCCTTTCCCCAATAACTACCATGTCTGAGAAATTTGACGAGACACTCCCTATCAGTCTGTCGTAGTAGATTGCCGGAAGAGTTTCCATGAACATGTATACCATCTCTTTCTCTGTTAGTGATGGCTTTACTTGTGCAGCTGTACTTCTCCACCGTTGGGCGTATTCTTTAAAAGATTCTTTATCTCCTTTGCCCATGTGCTGTAACTGAGATCGATCTGGAGCCATATCCATATTGTACTGGTACTGTTTCAAAAAGGCTTCTGAGAGGTCCTTCCAACTATGGAAGTCGGAAGACTGTAACTGCATGTACCAGTCTAAGGATGCCCCAGCTAAGCTATTCTGAAAGCAGTGGATCAACAGCTTATCATCACTAGCCTGCGCAGCCATTTTTCGGCAATACATGGTTATATGACTTGATGGACAATCAGCACCCCGGTACTTGTCAAAATCAGGTGCCTTAAACTTTGGAGGAAGGACTATATCTGGAACGAGACACAAATCACGGGCATCCTTGACTCTAACACCTGTACCTTCCACAGCCCTTAACCGTTCTTCAAGCACACGATACTGGTCTCTGGGCTGAGAGTTTTCAAACACATGCCCCTGAGGATGACTACTCATGCCATAATAATTTCCCCCAAACTGAGCGGGATTTCCTACTTGATACGCAACATTTTGAGGATTGGTAGTGATCCCAGGAGTAGGACTGAGTGGATTTCTCTGTAGCGCAGCATCATGATTAGGAGCATGGACCTGTGGTTGACCAACAACTTCACCAGGTACGACCACAGCAGCCTGACTTGGCCCTGTTACCCCAGCTGGATTGGATTCAACATTTTGAGGCGTATAACCGACTGGCATTCCCCACGGGTACCTCTGAGCAGCTGGATGGCCCTGACCGTTTGCCCCTGGAGAGTGGACAAAATGAGGGATCCCCGTTCCCGGAGGAGGAATAGTAGTTGCAGTATTAACAGGCCCCGGAGGGAATGAAGGTGACAACTCCATCAGGGTTTACAACGGCGGTGGCCTCAGCACTGGCCCCACCTTTCAGATTCCTCAGCATATCCATCATTTCAACCATCTGGGCCTCCATAGCCCCTACCTTATCCTTCAAAACCCGGTTTTCTTGAGCTAGCTGCTCGGGGTTGAGTATCTCTATAACCGGATCATCCGGACCCGAGTGGTAACTCTCAACCTCAATGTTCGGATTTTCTTGATTCTCTGCCATGAGCCTTGCCTGTTGACGAGTGTAGTAACGGTGATGGCGAACCAGCTTGCCTTTTCTGTTTGTTTAAACATTTATTGTGTAAGAGCCTGAATGAATGGATGCATGAAATGAATGGATGCATAAGTATATGTGTATGCATGCGATGCAAAATGCGTTTTTTTGGTACCTACAATTTCCCCGGCACTGGTGAGAATGCATGCAAAGTGTATGAATGGATGCATGATGAAAAAAATAATAATATTTTCAACATAACAGTTTTTCGAAAGCTAGAAATTCACATACATTTTTTTGAAAATTTTCGGTTTATTTGCAAAAATCTTTATTCAGATGCAGGGGTATGCAGCTCCTTTGTGCCCTACAAGGTTTCTTAGAGACAGGGTCTACAGCTATTTCTACGGGTACACACTTCAAGGATAGCACTAAAAGAAGGACCCTAAATAAGGTTCCTAGAGCCAACGACCTCATCTGAGAGCACCGATCCCAGGGACGTACGTCCAAGTGATGATGTCTTCAATCAAAGCCAAACTCTAGGTGAAGTCTTCGCAACCACCCAACAAGACGTACGTCCAGTGAGCAGCCACTAATGACTTCGTTCTAGCCTAAGGTATGCTCTAGCCCGGGTATAGGGCTGTCTCACCAAGAAATAAAGGTAAAAAGTGCAACGTGGGTGTAGGAGCACAATGATAAATATACCCCCCACCTGCAAGGAAAAACCAGAAACAGTCCAGACAAGGAGTCGTCTACCCTAGAGTTTTGCAAACACATATCATTTCAACATAAGCAAGTAAACTACCCTAGGGTTTCAACAATCATATGCACCGCTTACCTCGAGAAAGGGTGCCAAAAAGAGGGGACATAATAGAATCGGGGAAATGCATGAACTTACCTCGAAGAAAGGGAGCGAAGAAGAAGGGATCATAGTAGAATTGGGGGAATGATGCATGAGCTTACCTTGAAGAAAGGGAGCGAAGAAGAAGGGGACATGGTGATTGGAGAAATGCATGATCATATTAAACATATAAACAAAAGAAGATGAAAGGAGAAGAAGGAACAAGAAGCGAACATAGAAGAAGAAGAAGAAGAGTCAAATGCACATGAATGCAACATAACAACACGAGAATGCAAGAGAACATTCAAACATCAGAAAGAGAGAAGAAAAAAAGAAGGAGAATAAAAGAGAGAAATAGAACAATCACATTCAAATCAAACAATTAAACCGCACATCAAGTTAATTAGGCCTGACCCTCGTTTTAAAAGGAAAGTCCCCAGTGAAGTCGCCAGCTGTTGCACCCCGAAAAAAATCCGGATTGGACCTTTCATCGTACAACGTGAAAATTTGTGAAGCCGCCATCAACATTTTTTATTTAGGGACCAGAACATTGAAAAAGGGTCATTTTTAAGGCGGGTGGGCCTTTGAGAACTAGAGATGTAGGTTCGGGGGTCGGTTAGGTGTGGGGAAGATATTAGCATCCCACACCTCCTTTCTACCGAAAGGGAACCTTTAACTTGATGTGCAGTTTTGACAGAGTTGATTTGAAACAATTCATTCTACTTCTTTTTTTATTTGAGAAAATGTTTTTGAAAACAGGGGAAAAGAAGAATCTTTTTATTATATTTTTTTTTAAAAGTGTGTTTGACGGGATGTGACCCGCTCCTACGTATCTCACGGTGCGATGGAGAATTCAAAGCTTACGTAGTTCTCTTTAGTCGAGAAACTTTGGTGCTTTTTTTTTATTGTAGGGGTTCTCGGTCCTGAACTGTACAGTTCACTAGACCTAAAACAACAAACATCCTCGCCTGTACAGACGACGTGCCCCCTACTTTTTGAGAATGGTTTGAATTACTTGAAGAAAAGGATTTGTTGTGAGGTTGATTACTTTTATTTGAGCAAGTATCTTAGGCTCGCACGAACTGTACAGCTCGCTAACCCTAAGACGCTAACCGATCCCGGATGTACATCCAATTTGATTCCTTACTCATTTTTTTTTAAAAAAAAGGTTCAAGTTGTTAATTGCTTGTTTTAATTCTCATAAGTATCCCAAGATGTTTGAGCTGTACAACTCCAATCTTAGGACGCTAGTCAACACCGGCCGTACGTCCGACTTGACTCCTTATGAATTTTCAAAAAGGTTTGTTGTTGATCTTTGAAAAAATTTGATTGCTATAGAAAAACAATTTGAAGAAAAGTTTTAATTTGAAAAATAATTTGGAAAAAAGAAATGACTTGAAGAAGAGAGGAAGAGAATTGGAGGGTGATATTGATCACAAAAGTTTGTTGGGATGGCGTGGCATCCAAAAGAAAAAGAAGTAGAGAATTCAAATCAATTTCCAAATCAAGAACCAAAGTGTAAACTTTAACAAGTTGCAAGCAAAACAATCAACAATGCAAGCGTAAGCATATACCTTAACCATTACTACACTGGTGCATAAGAATGACGCTTAGTCGTCTAACCTTTAATGGCCATGAACATGCAAGATCAACATTAACCAAATAGATTGCAAGAATAGGCACACAAATAGATAATGCAAAAGTTTAATTCAAATAGGCATCAACACAAAGATAAAACACAAGGTTGAATCCCTTTTGGTAATCCTTGACATTTGAGACAATGCACAAAGGCATAAGTGTCTAGTCCTTTTACCAAATCATCAACACAAAACAAATTATTAACCTAGAATGAATATCGCATTTGCATGATCACAAGTGACCAAAAGAAAGCAATAACAAGTCATTTTGTAGCCAAAATTGATTAATCAAGTTAGAGAACTAGCATTTGCATTTTTAAACAAGAATTGCACAAAGGAAGTTGAATCATCTTAGGCAATCCTCAACATTTAAAGTGAAGTGCCTAAGGCACAAGTGTGAGTCCTCTTGCCAATCATCAACATAGAGTAATTTTGCAAACAAGTTACTAACAAGCAAACCAAAATTTTCAATCAAAGCACAAGGTTGTGTTGAATCATCTTAGGCAATCCTCAACACTTAAAGTGAAATGCCTAAGGCACAAGTGTGAGTCCTCTTGCCAATCATCAACATAGAATAATTTGCAAGCAAAGTACATAACGACCAACATCAAAACAATTTGAGAAATCATTTTACTCACAATTGCAAACCCCTCTCACAAAGAAATAACAAAACCCTAACTTATTAGGAACTTGCGAACCAAAACATAATCAAACAACAATTTCATTCAACAAATCCACAAAATCAAGCAAGCAAATGACACTAGCAAGACTTAGGAACATTTATTCACAAGATCCAAGCAATCAAACACCAAAATCAACAACTATTCATATTTTTTTTGATTTTTGTGAAAGTAAGAAGGCATGAAAAATGAATATTTGCAAAATCAAACAACCTGTTTGGACATGGGAACTTCAAAATCAAGCCTCAATAACAAGATTGCATAAAGAAATGCATCAAAACTCGATTAAACCTATTTTATACTAAGGGTGCGAAACATTCATAGCTTCCTAACACAATTTTATTTCAACAAAATGCAACAAAAAAAATGATAACAACACAAATCACAATTTATTCGAGGGTGAGAAGCAATCTCAAACACCCAAGCCTCCCTAAGTGCTTGTCAAAATGTTTGAGACACCTCTCACCAACAACAATCAACAAATCAACAATATACCAACACTAAAATGCATGAATATGGTAGGATGCAAGATTAGAAACATGATTTTTACATTTTGATGCAAAAAAAAAAAAACTTAGTGAATGATGCAAGAGTTTTGAGGTATACCTTGAATCCAAGCTAATAAATAAAGAATATGAAGAGAAAACCCACAAATCAACTAGATCTTCAACAAAACCTTGCGCAACTTGCCTTGTTCTTGAGATTGGATGATGAACACTTGAATCTTGGTAGAAGAGATGGATGATATATGAAGTAGGAGTTAATATGAGATGGAAAATGGAAGTGAAATGAAGAAAAATGGAGGAGGGAATGGTTGTTGGTGGTTTCGGCCAAAGGAGGAGAGGAGAGGAGAGGTTTGTGTGCTAGGGTTTTGTGAATGAATTGTGAGGCCAAAAAAAAAAGGTGTGTGTGAGATGAGGTTTCTAAGGTATATATAGAGAGCAACTAGGTTTAAGGGTATTTAGGTCATTGTGCATCTCATCTCACTCTAGGATTGCATTTAAAATTTGAATGGAGGGTGAGGATTGAAACACACATGATGAGGGACAAAATGAAAAATTGGAGAGGAAATGGGGAGGGAATGGCGCAACATTGGGGTAGGGTGTGGCCTTGGTCACCAAGTTTTGCAAGTTGGCAATTGTACCATTGTACTATCCATGAACCCTCCAATTATCCTCTCAATTTTGATTATTCCTTTCAAGATAATTGTACATAAATCTAACCATTTTGAGCCACATACAAAGTATCTTGAAGAATATGCCATTTTATGAGATCACCATGACCAAAAATATCATAAAAATCACATCTTGAAACTTTTTGTAGAACATTCCTTTTTGATGCCTTTTTTTGAATTTTTTTGTGCATAATGCATGCATGCATGCGCATGCATATATACATGACCAAAATGTTTTGCTTCAAATACATTTCTCTAAAATTGCACAATGATTTTTGATGAGAAAATATCTTATTTTTAGAAAATGACCAAAATACCCTTTTGCCCTAAAAACTCAAAAATGCATGCACAATGTTCTTCACACTCTTCAAAATAACGCCACACTTCTCAATTTATTTATTTTTGTGGAAAATTAGAGTTTTAAACCTAGGCGGACAAAATTAGGGTATGACACTCCTCACCGCACCTGCAGTAACTGTATCAATGTTCTCCCAGATTTTATCATTCCTCACCTTCCAAATTGCCCAAAACACCATACTAAAAGCACCCGTTCGGGAAATCGGTAAAGACCTCAACAAACTCCAGAAGCAATTTTTAAAATTATCAGTAGTTGATCTTGCTTGTGCTACATCAGCCTGCAAGCCACAATGTGCCCAAATTTCCTGTAACTTAGGACAATCAAAAAATAAATGCAATTCATCTTCATCATTACCTGTGCACATCGGACAGTTTAACTCGCAGTTTACCATCTTTTTGTGTAAGTTGCTATTTGTTGGTAGTACCCCCTAGCTGCACACCACATTAATAATTTAACCTTTTGAGGCACTTTCATCCTCCATAGCGCCAACCAGTCACCTTTCCATAGCGCCAAAATAATTTATTTAAAAAAGGTATTTTAGAATACCTCAATCTCTCCTTTTTTTCTCATCATCCTTTTATTATTTGCCAGTTTCGAACCGAGTATTACGAGATTGATAGAAATACTTCTAACCAATCGAACACTCGGGAAACCGACAACATAGGATCCTAAAAATGTTAAATTAAATAACATAATTTATTGCACACTTATATTTTTTATCGACTTTAAAAGTACACCAAAAAAACAAAAAGTTACAAAATTACGCGAAACATATTATTGTAGCTATAAAAAAGATATACTTATGTAAAAAAGATATACTTTTGTAAAAAAAAAGCATAATTGTTAAAAGTTCTTCAATCCACATTTAGGGACTGATTTTCTTTAATGTCTATTGAAATTTAGCTTATTGTTGCCACTACCACGTACATGTGAAGTGTGAATATGTGATTTTACAAGTGGGAAAATTTTGAAGGTCGAACCTATATTTGTCTTTTATTGAAAATGAGTAAAGAAACATTAATCTGTTATGAATGTGTTAGCCTGTAATTTCGACAGGCTTCATTGAAAATGGTCAACAAGGCTTGACTTATATTCGACAAAGACCAAAGTATTTCGACAGAGAAAATGGTCATGTGCAGGGTAAATTCGACAAGCTTCCGGGGAAGCAAAAGCAAGAAAGAGGAAAATGGACACAAGTTTTCGACAGACAGAAAACAGAGCAGTTATGCGCTGAAAAACTAGCAGTTGGTCGAAAAGAGGAGCGGTTGCTATCATTTTTATAACTGTTTTAGGGCAGTTTCTGCTTAGTATAAATAGTAGTTTCTGAGAAGAAACAAAGGTTACAAAAACTCATATTTTACTTCTCACGCTCTAACTTCCGCATTCAAGAGAAAAACGAGTCAGAGAAACAATGTATGAATTTGTGCACCATTTCCTTTAACTTTAATGCAACTTTAATTTGTTTTCTTTCATTTTACTTGTTTTTATCATTCAAGTTCTTCTTCTCTGAGATACTCTGATAACTTCGCGGGAAGGAATCAGTTATTTCTTTCTTCTTTTCTGGTTAAAATGTGAAACAACTGGAGAACATCACATCAAACTAATAACTCTAAACACAAATGGTCTTAGGATTCACTGGTTGATCCTGCAAGTTAACCAAATTGGAGACCAGCGGTGTTTACCAAAATCCACGGTAAACAAATTGGCCTGCCCAGTGGGACATTTGTGTCGAAATATAAGAGTGTTAGTTAACAGAATCTTGGAATATAATTGTTTATGCGCCTGAGGAGTGGTAAATCTTTGTCAAAGATGTCACGTTCTGGCGCAAGTTCTTCGAACGCACAGAGTGGCCCTGAGAATGCGTCTGTCAATGACGCTAATCCAGTAACCGCTATGGGAATAACTGCTCCAATACCTTCGACAGGCATGATCCCAGTTACATCTCCTGTGCTTAATCCTTTACCGACAATGGCCACCACGGTGACCACACAGCCTAATGAAATGGTTTCTATGCCACAAACAATGGGAACGTCTAACCCATATATGACTAGTGGTCATATTCCATTTAGCATGCCTATAGTTGGTCGACATCTCCCTTATGGTATGCCAACTGGCATGATGGTAGGCTTGCAAACCAATTCATCAACGTGTGCAGATAACATAATGAATGGTGGTTTCTCCCCTATGCATGCCTCTCAAGAGGGCATTTATGGTCGAAATGCCCAGCCCACATTAACTACAGCGTCTGTGTTGGCATTAAGACAACAAATAGATGAGGCCAATCATGACATGGTTAACATGTTAACCCAACAAATTGGTACAGTATTCAACCCTTTGATACATGAGACCAATAACAGTTACCAAGCATTGGCAACTCAAATGGGTCGAATTGCAGATTTCTTTGGCACTCCAAGAATGCAGAATCAGCCAATACCCCAAGTACAACCTTTGAGGCCTGTAGAAATCCCTTTAGAAAGGCCTAACATTGAATTGCCTAGAAATCAGGCACAAGCACAAGTTGTCGAACAACCCTTGCAGGGGATGGTTGAAAACGAGCCTGATATAGTGTTAGTAAATAGAAATCAAAATGCTGATGAAGTAGTCTGGCAAGTGCAACAAAACAATTTTGGAGCGCAGAACAATATTGCTAATCTTGTCTAAACAATTTTAGCCCAGAATGGCCTTAATATAAGAATGCAGAGGCCAAATTTCGTGTCGCCATTATCAGAATATATTTTGCAAAGTGAATTGCCAAGGGGTTGGAAAGTCCCTAAATTCACTAAATTTGGTGGAGAAACTAGCGAATCCACCGTCGAACACATTGCTCATTATTTAACTGAGGTTGGGGATTTAGCCCAAAATGAGAATTTAAGAATGAAAATTTTCCCTAATTCTCTAACAAAAAATGCGTTTACTTGGTTTACTACACTACCCCCTCACTCTATGTTTAATTGGAACCAGTTAGAAAAAGCCATTCACGAGCAATTCTATATAGGACACTCCAAAATTAGTCTCAAAGAATTGGCTAGTGTTCGACGTAAAACGGCAGAGACTGTTGATGACTATCTCAACAGATTTAGACTTCTCAAAGCAAGGTGCTTTACACAAGTGCCTGAACATGAGTTAGTCGAAATGGCTGCTGGTGGTCTAGATTATTCTATCAAGAAAAAACTAGACACTCAACATCTAAGAGATATGGCCCAATTGGCCGATAGAGTAAGGCAAGTCGAAAGGCTAAAAGCTGAGAAATCTAGAACTAGTAGGTTTCATAACAATAAAAAAGACAAAATAGCCTATGTCGAAATTCAGAATGAGGAACAAGAGTACGACATCTCTTACGAGGAAGTCGAAGAGGAGGTCAATGTTGCCGAATTAAAGCCAGGACCTCCATATACTTGTGAATTGCTAAAACCTTCAAATGGTAAAAATCCTGTCGAACCTAAAAACGACAAATTCGTTGCAAAAACTTATACATTTGATGTTTCTAAATGTGACGAAATATTTGACTTGTTAGTTAAGGACGGTCAAATTCTGGTTCCTAAAGGGCTAAAAACACCACCATTAGAACAAAGACAGAAAAGAGGTTTTTGCAAATACCATAATTTTTTGGGTCATAATACCTCTCATTGTGTTCTTTTCAGGGATTTGGTGCAGAAAGCGCTAAGTGAAGGAAGACTCAAATTTGGTAAAAAACCAAAAACGCCTGTCATACCCTAATTTTGTCCGCCTAGGTTTAAAACCCTAATTTTCCGCAAAAAATAAATAAATTGAGAAGTGTGGTTTTATTTTGAAGAGTGAAGAGCATTGTGCATGCATTTTTGGGTTTTAAAAGTCATTCTAGGGCTTTTAAATTCATTGTTAGAGTGGAAATACATTTGTTGTTAAAAAACAAGGTTTTTAGGGCAAAAGGGTATTTTGGTCATTGTCAAAAATAAGATAATTTCTCATCAAGAATCATTGTGCAATTTTAGAGAAATTGATTTGGGGCAAAACATTTTTGGTCATGTATGTATGTATGCGCAAGCATGCCTACATTGTGCACAAAATTTCAAAAAAGGATCAAAAGGGAATATTCTACAAAAAGTTCCAAGATGTGATTTTTATGACATTTTTGGTCATGGTGATCACATAAAATGGCATATTCCTAAGATTCCTAGTATGTGGCCTAAATTGGGTGTATTTTTGTACAATTATCCTAAGAAGAATAATCAAAAATGAAGGGATAATGGAATGGTCATATAATAGTACAATAGTACAAGATGACAACTAGCAAAACTTGGTCACCAATGACCCCTCCCAATGTTTATGCGCCACCCCCTTCTCTATTCTCTCATTTTGTGTTTTCTCAATGTCCTCAATCCATGTGAGCCTCAATCCTAGCCTTTGATTCAAAATTAAAATCAAATCCTAGAGCACAACTAGTGCACAATGACCTAACTACCCTTAAACCTAATTGCTTTCTATATATACCCTATTAACCTCACCTCACAAAAGAGAGAGCTTTTGGCCCCACCATTCACGCATAAACCCTAGCACACAACCCCCTCCTCACCTTCTCTCCATTTATGCGCCACCCCCTCTCCCTTCTCTCTAACTCACTTCTTCATTTCTCATCTACCCACACACATTCAATCCATCTTCCAAGCCTAAACACTAATTTTCAACCATCAATCCTTCATAAAATCACACAAAAGTTCAAGATCAAGGGTCATTTTTTGGAGATTGAAGACCAAGCTTGAAGATAAGTTGATTTGGTTGATTGTTTCTTCATCTATTGTGTTTATTTGGAGCTCATCTTAAGGTATGTGATTCCAAGACCCCTTCTCTTGTAAATCCTTGCATAAAGTCATCATTTCTTGCATATTTGTGAGATTTTCACTTCCAAAAATGTAGATCCTCTCTTTTAACTTCATTTTTATGCTTGTACATATGTTAATCTCATGAATCTTTGTTTTGATGCTTTGATTTTGGGGTTATATGCATGATTTTGTTGTTTTAATTGAAATAAAATGTTATTTGCTTTGATGATAATTTCGCATGCTTCAAATAAATATGTGTTTTATGATTTTTGTTGGTTCTCATGGTTGAATCTTGTGAATAAATGCATCTATGTTTGGTTATGTCACTCGCTTGCTTGATTTGGTTGACTTGTTGAAATAAATTGATGATTGGCCATTAAACTTGCAAATATTCAAACCTATGTTGTTAATTGTGAAATTTGTGATTTGAGAAAAATGAATTTGGGTTTTGGTTCATTAATGATCCACAAATGATCATGGGTTATGCTAAGTTGGCAAGAGATAGGTTACTTCAACCTTGATGCCTATGCTTGTAAGCATTTAAAAATTCAATTCCCATTTGATGTGCTTGTGAAATGTGAGCAAAAAGGGGTCTATAAACAATTGAATTTGCGCACATGATTGGTCTCCAATGACCTTGATGCATCCTCAAGTTTAATCATGCCTTCTTTGCTCTTTGAGTTTATTGTAAATTGTTGTTTGAAGCTTGTGAAGTTTCGGCAAAGGATAGGTTCATTTAACCTTGATGCACATGCATTCTTACCTATTCTTGCATCCTTGCCTACTCATGCATTCTTGAATTGAAGCTTGGTACTCCATGCTTGATATACTTGTTTATGTGCTTGTGGTGCATTAAAATGTTGAATTGGTGTTCACAATTTGCTTGTTTTGATTTCCACCAATTGTTACTCGTTAGTAACTCTCCAAAACTTCAAAACCATGTCGCATACAAAGAACAACTTGTTACTCGTTAGTAACGTTCCAACTTCAAAACATTTTTTTGCATTTACATAATCATTGATAAACAACTTCACCTCTTCTCAAAACAATTCCAAACTATTTTTCACAAATCAAACCTTGTTGAGGATAATGCGAAGCCTTTGCTTGCACGATTGTCAACAATGGGGTGCTAGTGGTGATCACTTGGAGTCTTTGCTCAATTGATTATCATGAACACTCATTTTTCAAAAGAACTCTCATTTCACAAATTAAAAACTTTGTTGAGGATAATGCGAAGCCTTCGCTTGCACGATTGTCAACAATGGGGTGCTAGTGGTGATCACTTGGAGTCTTTGCTCAATTGATTATCATGAACACTCATTTTTCAAAAGAACTCTCATTTCACAAATTAAAAACTTTGTTGAGGATAATGCGAAGCCTTTGCTTGCACGATCGTCAATAATGGGATGCTAGTGGTGATCACTCGAAACCTTTGTTGTTTGATCACTATGAACATTCAATTTTCACAATTAAACAACTAAAAAATAAAAACCTTTTCTCGAAACCGAGAACTACGTAAGCTTTGAATTCTCCATCGCACTGGGAGATACGTAGGAGCGGGTCACATTCCCGTCAAGCACGACAAATGAAAACCATTTTCTTTTCAAAAAACAAACCCTTTTCCAAAACAAGGCAATTTCTAAAAACAAAACAATTTTCGAAACAAGAACTACGTTGCTTTGATTCCCTCCCCAGGATACGTAGGCACGGTGCCCTCCCGTCAAGCGCAAAAGATTAAATTTTCCTTAAGTTTTTCCATAAAGTAAGGAGAGATAAAGAGAGATAAAAACAAAGCATTTCTTAAATCAACCTTTTAAATCACACGTCAAATCGAGGTTCCCTTTCAGTAGAAAGGATGTGTGGGGTGCTCGTACCTTCCCCATGCATAACCGACCCCCGAACTCAAATCTCGTGGTTCCAAGGACCATTGTCTTTCAAGAAAGGTTTTTTTTCAATGTTTTACCTCTAAAAAAATATTGGTGGCGACTCCAATTCATGTTGTGCGAAGAGAAATCCCTCCAAATGATTTTTCGGGGTGCAACAGCGCCAATGAAGATTGATGCTGATCCCTTGCCTGAAGTCGAGGCATTATACACTGAAATTAGCATCAATATGGTCGAAGCTTCTGGAATCGGGCCTAGTAAGGCTCACATTAGGAGAACTTCACCAATTTCAGAGATGGATGTCGAAATGGCTGCAGAAGGCCAAAGAAACGACAAGGCCAAACCCATCTACCCAAAAGCTGAAGAGGATTTGGTGGATTTCCTCAATCGCTGCAAAATAAGTAATTCAGAGGTGATGCTGTGCCCAAGGTGCAGTGCTGTTTTCGAGAAGAAAGCTGCTAAAGAACTTGAAGAGTTCAAGCCTCAAATGAAGCGCAAGGGTAAGTGGGTGGATAAAAGGCCCAAGTTTGATTTTGCTGACAAGAGGATTCCCTATGGAGGAAAAGGAAAGTTAAGCACTTACGTGCCTCCTTCTTGTACTCCTGTCGAAAAGTGGGTACATTCTGGTGGGAAAGGTAAAGGCCTGTACCACACTGGGGGCAACGTGATTCATCGAATTAGGCCAAATATAATGGCCAAAGGAAACACAAGTGGTGCTAACCAGAATGAGGCAACTGGAAATAAGAAGTATGCCTACAACAACAACTACAAGGGAAAGAATCCTATGACAAGGACTCAATGGCGAAGATTTCAACGCCAAAAGAAAGTTGATGCTGTTGCTACAGGCAAAGTAGCAATTCCCAAGAACGAGAAAGGTAAGGAAATAGTTTTACCTTCAACTGAAGTGGCTAGGAAACCAGCCACTGAGAGAATCTTCCCTTCTTTGGCTGAGATAAAGAAAGGATTCAAAGAAGAAGATCTCAAGTTGGAAGAGGAATTGAACTCTTCTTTTGCTGATTCTGAGCATGACTTCGACGTGCTATGTGGTGTCGTTTCAATTTTACCAATTGAATATGATGTGGTGTCTGAAGTCAATGAGGTCGAAGAAGAATTCGACGAAGGTATGGCTTACAAGCCAATATGCTATTATGTGCTGAAGAATGGTTGCGTTGAAGAGCAACAAGCTGTGTTTGAAAGGCCGGATTGTGGCATGATGAATCATCTCAAGCCACTATTTATACAAGCCAAAGTCAATAATGTTGGGATCAACAAGGTCCTTGTTGATGGTGGAGCTGCTATGAATTTAATGCCTCAACACTTGCTAAGTAAAATTGGCAAGTATGATACTGATTTAAGGCCACATAACGTGGTTCTTACCAATTATGAAGGCAAATCTGGCTACTCACTAGGGGCCATTCAGGTCGAATTGGCTGTTGGGAGCATAAAGAGGCCAACTTTGTTTATGGTAATACCTTCTAAAGCAAATTACAACTTATTGCTTGGAAGAGAGTGGATTCATGCAGTGGGGGCAATCCCTTCGACTGTACATCAGAGGTTGGTAATTTGGAGAGAAGATGGATTGGTCGAAAATATTGAAGGAGATCAAAGTTACTTCAAGGCTGAAGTAAATACAATAACCAAGCAGACCTTTGACAAACAACTAGCGAACATTGCTCCATGTTCCTCCTCTAATGCTGGATTCATTGAGCAGGATAAGGTTATTTCCTCTGTCAACCTCCACCCAAACTATGGTTTCATTTGGGAGAGGCAATACATTGATGATGGAAGTGCAACAAGAGGCTTTGACAAGCCTTCTAGTTGGGATGATTGATGATGATAAAACCCAGTACATGGGAAAGAATTACGGCCTATGTGGCCGAAAATAAAGAAAAAGCAATTCTCGAAGCTGAGTTGCATCACATGGTTGCTTTAACCACAAATGATAGTAACAAAGAAATTATGGTCGAATCACCTAGACTAGACGGTGTCTATGATGATGAACCATTAGGATTTGAGAAAGATCCAATGGGTTCGACCAAGAAGATACAAGCACAAGATCCCTTAGAAGAAATAGATTTGGGAGATGGAAGTGTAAGAAGACCAACATATATCAGTGCAAAAGTTAATAAAGACTTCAAGGTGCAGATAGTCAAATTGCTGAAAGAGTACAAAGACTGTTTTGCTTGGGACTACAATGAAATGCCAGGTTTAAAAAGAGAAGTGGTTGAGTTGAAGCTGCCTATTCGACCAGATAAGAAGCCTGTGAAGCAAACCCCAAGGAGATTTGCACCAGAAATCATGTCGAAGATCAAAACAGAGATTGAAAGGTTACTAAAGAGCAAGTTCATCAGAACTTCCAGGTATGTTGATTGGCTTGCTAATATAGTCCCTGTAATTAAGAAAAATGGTACACTTAGAGTTTGCATAGATTTTAGGGATCTAAATAATGCTACTCCCAAAGATCAATATCCAATGCCAGTGGCAGAAATGTTAGTTGATTCCGCAGCTGGTTACCAATATTTGAGTATGCTTGATGGGTATTCAGGCTACAACCAAATCTTTATTGCTGAGGAAGATGTTTCAAAGACTGCATTTCGATGCCCGAGGGCGTTAGGTGTTTATGAATGGGTCGTGATGCCATTTGGTTTAAAAAATGCTGGTGCTACGTACCAAAGAGCTATGAATACTATGTTCCATGATTTTATAGAAAATTTTATGCAAGTGTACACAGATGACATAGTAGTTAAATCAGCATCAGAAAGTGGTCATCTAGACCACCTTCGTCAATCATTTGAAAGGCTGAGAAAATATGGATTGAAAATGAATCCACTAAAATGTGCCTTTTGTGTAAGTGCAGGTGACTTCTTAGGCTTTGTCGTGCACAAAAAAGGCATTGAGATAAATCAAAATAAGACGAAGGCTATCATGGAAACACAACCTCCTTCGACAAAGAAAGAATTACAGTCTTTACTAGGAAAGATCAATTTCCTGAGAAGATTTATATCAAATCTAAGTGGCAAGACTCAAGTATTCTCGCCATTACTTCGACTGAAGAAGGAAGATGTTTTCAAGTGGGAGCCATGCCACCAACAAGCTTTCGACGAAATCAAAGCCTACCTGATGAAGCCACCAATTTTATTGTCTCCAATTAGAAATAGAACAATGAAATTGTATATAGCTGCATCAGAAATGTCAATAGGCAGTATGTTAGCACAAGAGGATGAAAATGGAGTCGAAAGAGCCATATATTACCTCAGTAGGGTTTTGAATGATGCTGAAACCAGATATCATCCTATTGAAAAACTGTGTTTGTGTTTGTATTTCTCATGTACAAAGTTAAAGCAATATATAAAGCCTGTTGATGTTTATGTTTATTCTCATTTTGATATAATTAAACATATGTTATCGAAACCAATTTTGCATAGCAGAATAGGTAAATGGGCATTAGCTTTGTCCGAATATTCATTGACATTTCAACCACTAAAGGCTATTAAAGGCTAGGTAGTGGCAGATTTTATTGCAGACCATTCAGTGGTCGAATTAGCAATTGATTGTGTTCACCTTCGACCTTGGAGGCTATATTTCGATGGCTCAAGCCACAAACATGGTACAGGTGTAGGAATGTTAATCATTTCACCAACAGAAATACCAACCAAATACAAGTATAAAATCGAAGAAAGTTGCTCCAACAATGAGGCGAAATACGAAGCCTTAATAGCAGGACTCGAAATTCTGTTAAACTTGGGGGCAAAGCAGGTCGAAATAAGAGGTGATTCTGAATTAGTAATCAAGCAATTAACGAAAGAATACAAGTGCATAAGGGAAAATTTGATTACTTACTTTATTGCTGCCAATGCATTATTGAAACGTTTTGATCACGTTAAAATCGAGCATGTGCCTCGTATTGCAAATCAAGAGACGAATGATTTGGCACAGCTAGCTTCAGGTTATAAAGTTTCGAAAGAAAACTTAACGGAGCTAATCGAAATTAAAAACAAACTAATTTCGACGAACATGTCACTAGAAACTTTGTCAAGGCAAAAACTTGACGGGGCAGAGGCCGATTCTTTAGCCTTAAGTCCTAAGCCAAATGAAATTTTTAATGAAAATGAAACCTTTGAAGTTTTTGACAAAGGGTATTGTGACAACGTGTTCGAAGTTTTTGCCATCAACAATTTGTCAAATGATGATTGGCGAAGACAAATTGTTAATTACTTGGAGAATCCCACAGGGATGACTGATAGAAAGATCAAGTATAGAGCCTTAAGTTATGTGATTATGGGAAATGAGTTGTTTAAGAAAACCCCTGAGGGAGTTTTACTCAAATGTCTTAGCGAAAATGAGGCGTACTTGGCAATATCCAATGTTCAGAGCAGAACGTGTGGGGCCCACCAAGTAGGCCATAAGATGAAATGGCTTCTTTTTCGACAAGGTGTTTATTGGCCAACCATGTTAAAAGATTGCATAGAGTTTGCCAAAGGATGCCAAGAATGTTAAAAGCATGTAGGGATACAACATGTGCCTGCAAATGAATTACATTCTATCGTGAAACCTTGGCCATTTAGAGGATGGGCTTTGGATATAATTGGCGAAATTAAGCCAAACTTGTCGAAAGGCCATCGTTTCATATTAGTAGGGATAGATTATTTCATTAAGTGGGTGGAAGCTATTCCTTTAAATAATGTTAATCAAGAGGCAGTAATTAGTTTCATTCAAGACCATATATTGTATAGATTCGGTGTGCTTGAAACTATCACCACAGACCAAGGTTCGATTTTTATTGGTCAGAAAATGGTCGAATTCGCTGCTGAAAATGGTTATAAATTGTTGAGTTCGACGCCATACTACGCTCAAGCAAATGGTCAAGTTGAAGCAGCCAATAAAATTATCATTAGTTTGATTAAAAAACATGTTGGGCAGAAACCCAAGAATTGGCATAAGACACTTAACCAAATTTTATGGGCGTGTCGAACATCTCCCAAAGAGTCAATTAATAATACTCCTTTTAAACTTGTTTTTGGGCATGATGCAGTATTACCAGCAGAAATTTGTTTTCAATCAATTAGGATTCAAAGACAATTTGAAATCCCATCTGATCATTATTGGAGTATGATGCTAGATGAATTAGTTGATTTAGATGAGGACAGGTTAAATGCATTAGATGTGCTCACAAGACAAAAGGAAAGAGTAGCTAAGGTGTACAATAAGAAAGTCAAATTGAAGACTTTCGACGTGGGAGACTTAGTTTGGAAAGTCATTTTACCTATGGATCGAAAAGATAGAGTCCTAGGCAAATGGTCCCCAAGTTGGGAAGGACCATTTAAAATTTTACAAGTTTATTCAAACGGCGCATATGAGGTTAAAGAGATTGGCGCTGATGAGAGAATTATGCGTGTAAATGGCAAGTATTTGAAAAAATATAAGCCAATGCTGCAAGAAGTTAAAATAACGCTGGAATAAATATAAAGAAAGCGTAAAGACATGGCATTCAAAGAATAGAAGTTGCCAAAACGTTGTCGAATTCATAGAATAAGAATTACACAAGAATAAAATGGAAGAAATTCCATTATAATGTTGCCAGATTAGATACGACATTGCTTGAGAAATGGCTTTTGCAAAATAAAAATAATTATCAAAATAGCCAAAGTGTTACAACAGGAAAATGAAGTTATGTTATTACAAAATGACTTTCGACTTCAAGTCATTGAATAAGGCCTTGGCTTTAGAGATCTTCCTGTTGAGAAAATTGCCATCTTTAGTTAATTTTTCGACAGTGGCATTGCAACGCTCAAGGTCCTCCAAGTGTTTAAGGCAAAGAGTGGCTTCTTGGTCAATTTGGTCCTTAAGTTTTTCTGCAGGGGTCAAAGACCTTAGAAGGTTCCCTTTCTTCTTTTCCAACGCTTGTATCTTCGACTGCAATTTGGCAATACTTTCTTGATGGGCCCTGATCTCAATATCACAACCTTCAATAGCTTTCATCTCAGCTTCTGACTTAGTCTTTAAAGAGGAAAAGTTAGCATGCGTGGCATCAACAAGTGCTGCCATTTCTACCTTGCGTTTCGACTCAAGCTCCAGAAGACGGTCATGTTCCCTCTTTCTCTGTATATCTCGAGTAAGTTGTTCGAAAAGAGGCTGAACAGCCAAAACAAAGTCACTAACTGATTCATTAAGAGCACCATCAACATCAAGCTCAGCCAATTTATGAAGCAAATCTTTGATCTGAAAAGCAAGTGGTGGATTAGCTTCAATGGTTTGGAAGATATCTCCATCGAGAATTTGAGTGCGCAATGCGCTAAGGAGAGCCTCCGTCGAAGTAGCTGAAGTAGCAACTCCTGCAGAGAGTGTTGAAACACTTGTTTTGCTACTGCCTGAAGTTTTACTTCCAAGTCTCGCTTCCAAAGCCTCCGCTGGGTTATTCCTTTTCATTTCTTCCCACTCTTGAACGCTAAGACTTGTACCAGAAGACAGCACAATACCTATCGAAGCTCCATCTTTAGGGGGAGACTCATCTTCATGCTCGGAAAGATCTTCTTCCTCAACTATTTCTTCTTCTTCTTCTTCATTATCAAAGAAAGAAGCACCTTCTTCTTGTTCCTGTTCTTGTTCTTGCTCTTGAGCTTGTTCTTGCTCTTGTTCAATTGGATTAATGGGAGAGGGTGAACTCGGTTCTCTCATTTCGACGCCTGCGAGCACATCATCCATTGCCACGTCTGTTTTTCTTGTTCTGGTGCAATAGGTGGCGAAATTCTTGCAACTTGAGTGGTCGAAACAGGGGTTGCTTGTGGCATTACTGTGGGTGTTGCTTCAGGGGCCTAAAAGAAGAACAAAGTACAATAAAAATTAGGGAAAATCAAAAGAAAATTTGAAGAAATGAAAGATATCAGAGTAAAGAGGTTTGTTTACCTTTATTGTATCCCCTTCGATGCGAGAATGCTCGCTGGCAGGATCCTTCGGTTTCTTTTTCAAAACAATGTTTTTCTTCTTCCTCAGCAGAGGAGCTTCATCAAACTGCATACAACAACAATGTTAAAAAATCTAGCAAGATGGGCTAAGTTTTTAAAAGAAAGAGGGGATAATTTCGACCTCTGTTTCTTCACTATAGGCTTCGATTGGTGTTTTCTTCGTCTTCTTGACTGGAGGATGAGAAGTGGTCGAAACACTAGGCCTTTTCTTTGACGCACCTTGCTTTAATGATGCGTGTTCCTTTATCACAAGAGGCCTATTTTCGACGACGCCTTTGGTTTTGGTCGGAGCTTTGATGGTTGTTGCAGTAGTGGTCTTAGCGGTATTATGAGAGGATTCACTGGCAGAGGGAGAAATTGGGATAGCTGCATAATTCGACAGAAATATGTTAATATATGAAACATGAAATGAAGGAGACAAAGCCTCAATCATGTCAAAAATATCACCTTCTAGTACAGGATGTACCTCTCGAACATGTTGCAATTCTAGATGCAAAAAGCCATCGAAAGAGTATAAAAACTGTTTAGCCCAAACTATTTTATCAAGCATAGTAGAATTTATCGAAAAAAGATTTTTAATATCAGAACCACATACAAACCACTTTGGAAATGGTGGTCGAAATGCCAAGGGTTTTTCACTAGTTGGCAAAGGTGGAAATTTAAGTTTATCATGCTTAAGTGCGAAAGAATATTTGTTAGAAACATAAATTGGAAAAATCATTGTTGGAAGTTTTTCAAGAAGTTTCATTTTTAACACTTGAGCAGCTTGATAAATAGTTTGTCGAAGGTTAAACGGGTTATATACTGTTTCAAAATATTTTTGGAATGCTGTGATCTCTTGGATATGTGTACCTTTCGACTTCTTCTTCTTCTTCTGCGGAAAAGGAATATCAGAGATTAGCGTGGCCAACAAAGTAGCTTGATCGACATCTCTAGTTTTCTGGGAGTAATAAAAATCCCACCACTCAAAAAATTCTTTAGTATAAGAAAAAGTTAAATCATAAGTGGTTGGAACAAATTGAGAAGGAGCTGCGTCGAAACAAGCAACACATTCTTTCCAATCCTTTTCATTGTCTGGCTTGACGAAATCCTTCCTAGACCTATAGAAAGCACTAGGTCGAAGCTGACATGGACCAAATTGTCTAGCTAACAGACTGGGGTGATAAGAGAAAACACCAAACATGGTTTTGGATTTGCCTGCAGTTGTTCTGGTGGACAAATATTTAGTGGTCAAATATTGCTGCCAAATGGGAATGATCTCTTCGGCAGAGGGATTGGAAGAAAGTGGCTCTCTTAGCCAGGTTGGTCCACGAGTTCTGGTGGTAAAAGGTGCCATAGAGGGGGTGAAGTCAACACAACCCATAAAAACCCTGAAAGCTTTTTCAAATGAGTCATGAGTGGTAAGATTGATTTCCCTAGGCCTCAAGAGGGCAAGTCGAACTCCCTCAGTAGTTCTGGTTTCGACAATAGAGGAGAAAAGGTCAGGAACAAATAGTTCAAACTCTGATTCAAAAGTGGCAGAAAGCCACAATTGAAGAAGCCAAATAGGCCCAGAAACAGAAAAATTAGAGATGTCTTTGACATCTTCAGGAGTTAATTTTTTCAAGATTTGAGTGCCTTGTTGAAGACCCTCATACAGAGTTGCCAGGAGGAGATGGCTAAGATTGACATTTGTACCTTCATGAAGCTGAATTGCTAAGTTAATATACATCTTAGCCACCTGAAGAGAAGAAGAGCAGAAGACATAATAAGAAAGCCACAACGTGAGGAAAGCAATGTGTTCCTCGTCGGAAACGTCATCAGTTTCGATAACGTGGTGGTCCTTTATGTAATTCTGGTGTGTGGCTCTTTTTGTGTCGAAGTTGAAGGAATGTGCATTACCAGTTGTAGAAGGGTCAAAACACTCGCCCAAAGGCTTCAAACCAGTAATGGCAGCAACATCTAAAAGAGTTGGAGAAAGCATACCACATTTGAGGTGGAGGCTATTGGTGGTGGAATCCCAGAAATGGAGTGCAGCAATTAACATAGGCGCTTGATACTTGAGCCCATATTTCGACAGCTGAATAAGGTCGAAAATGCCCTGATTCTTCCAAATATGAGCCTTTTTTGACTCAATCTTAGCTAACCAATTGAGGAAAGATTGGTGATTGTCACCAGTTGGAGGATTTGACCTGAAAACTCTATTTGGGTTGTTCATAAAATCCATAACATAAGGTCCCTTTTGAAATACTCTAGGACTGTACTGGTAATAGCTAGGAAAAACCTCTTTGACCTTATCAGTTTTATCAAACGAATGAGCAATAGGACCAAGGTAAGCGTACTTTGAAGGAAGGGGGAAGGGAATCAATACCTGAGACTCCAAAATTTTGGTCTCCTCATCGGTTAACCCTTTGTGATCCACTGGTACCAAGTGATAATCGAAGGAAGAAGAAGGTGGTTGCGAAGAACTTACCATTGAAGTGACGCTGTTGCAAAGTGAATAGCAGAAACCAGAAAACCTCCAAGAAACGCAAGAAAGGGCGTAAAACAGAGATTAATGTGAAAAACTGGTTTAAGAAGTGGCGATGGCGATGAATAAGAGAAATGGTACAAGAATCGCACTTGAAAGGACTGTTTTTGAGGGATTTGCAGAGAGGGTTTCAACAGAAAACAGAGTAAAGAAGATGAAAAGCTTAAAGAGTGAAGAAAGAAGTAGAAGAGAGAACTGGAAAGGCTTTATAGGGAGTAGTGGAGATGGGACAGTTATTGAAAAGCTGAACGTGGAAGGCCACGTGGCATACCATTAAAAGAGTAACGTCAACAACACTTAACAGTGGTGACATCAGGTATACAGCTATTCTTCTCAAGTGCAAAGTCTATTTCGACGATGAATTCAAAAATGTTCTTTCTCTTCTTCCACCTCAAGCTCAGTCGAAAAAGACATTTTTGAGGGGGCAATTTGTTAGCCTGTAATTTCGACAGGCTTCATTGAAAATGGTCAACAAGGCTTGACTTATATTCGACAAAGACCAAAGTATTTCGACAGAGAAAATGGTCATGTGCAGGGTAAATTCGACAAGCTTCCGGGGAAGCAAAAGCAAGAAAGAGGAAAATGGACACAAGTTTTCGACAGACAGCAAACAGAGCAGTTATGCGCTGAAGAACTAGCAGTTGGTCGAAAAGAGGAGCGGTTGCTATCATTTTTATAACTGTTTTAGGGCAGTTTCTGCTTAGTATAAATAGTAGTTTCTGAGAAGAAACAAAGGTCACAAAAACTCATATTTTACTTCTCACGCTCTAACTTCCGCATTCAAGAGAAAAACGAGTCAGAGAAACAATGTATGAATTTGTGCACCATTTCCTTTAACTTTAATGCAACCTTAATTTGTTTTCTTTCATTTTACTTGTTTTTATCATTCAAGTTCTTCTTCTCTGAGATACTCTCATAACTTCGCGGGAAGGAATCAGTTATTTCTTTCTTCTTTTCTGGTTAAAACGTGAAACAACTGGAGAACATCACATCAAACTAATAACTCTAAACACAAATGGTCTTAGGATTCACTGGTTGATCCTGCAAGTTAACCAAATTGGAGACCAGCGGTGTTTACCAAAATCCACGGTAAACAGAATGATAATATGATGGATTTTTATTTCCACTAGGCTTCCAAAAATGGAAAGATATTGGAAAGAATGAAAAAGGTGGGTAGACTAGAAAAAATAAAAATATTTGCTATCTTTGTGGAGGCAAAGGCTATTCAGGTTGTACATGTCGTACACCAAATCATCTTGCTGACCTTTACAACAATCATTTAAAAATAAAATAACAGAATTGAGACACATTTTGTTTATAAAGGTGATATTGAATATCTTTATACAAGAGACATACTTTGAATAAAATAAATGTAGTGGAAAAGTTTCTCACCTTTTCCTCTGGTATGTACTACACTTATATTAACACAATTGAAGCACACATTGTTTTAAACTAGAAGTTTATAAATCACAGTAAATTTATTGTTTGGCATGACCGGTTGGGTCATCCCAGGTTCATAATATTGCGAAAAATATTTGAAAACTCACGTGGTCATCAATTGAAGAACCACAAGATACAAAGATGATAAATGCCGTATGGAAGTTAATTCATTTTTTTCTGATCCACCAGATGCAAAGATGATAAATGCCTTATGGAATCCCAATACTCCCTCCGTCTCATTTTAAGTGTCATGTTTGCCATTTTTCTTTGTCTCAAATTATCTGTCACTTTAGAATCCCAATACAACATTTATTATTACTTTCCAACAATACACTTACTTTAGAATATCAATAACCGTGTCTTTGCACTAACCAAGAAAAGTGTAAGGGTGTTTTAGTCCTACCATATTATTTTACCATAAAATTTAGCATATCCAATCATTTTCTTAATACCCGCGCATAACCTTAAACGACACTTAATATGAGACGGAGGGAGTATATTTTAAGAAAAGCACTACTTATTCTGAAAAATAAAATGGACCTTCAGTGGCTCTTCCTCAAAAAAGTGCTACTTATTCTTAAGAAAAATGGACCTTAAGGAGCGCTTCCTCAAAAAAGCGCTACTTATTCTCAACCAAAAACGGGCCTTTAGTAGCGCTTTCTCCAAAAAGCATTCCTTATGTCCAAAACACGTTAAGAGCATAAGTAGCACTTTTTACTAAAAAGCGCTACTCATGCCTAACCATTAATGCGCTTAGCGCAAGCTTTAGGAGCGCCCGAACGTGCTACTAATGGCCAAAAAAAGCGCTACTCATGGTCTTTTCTGTTGTAGTGCCAATAAGTTCTCATGTACCTCTTGTTCACATGGGAAGTTGATAATTAGACCATCACCAACAAAAAATAGAAGTGAACCTCTCAATTTTTTAGAATGCATACATGGTGATATTTGTGGGCTAATCAGTGGCGGATCCAGGATTTTAAAGTAGGGTGTTCCTTTTCCTTCAATGATTTAACAATTGTACTATTTTACAAAAAGAACGATAAAGTAAATGTTCCGAAAAAAATCAATGATAAAGTAATGTTCGAAAGTAATGTTCCAAAAAAAGTAATGTTCCAAAAAAAATCAACGATAAAGTAATATTCGAAATTGAAACAGTTATTTGAGAAGAAAAAGATTAGGGATTGTGTTTGGAATTTTGTGAAGAAGAAGAAATGAAGAGGAAGAGATTAGAGAAGAATAAACAGAGAAGAAGTCTATGTGAAAAAGAGAAGAGAAAGAAGGATGTGCGAGGAAAAGGAGAACGGAAAAAAAACCTAAGTAAAACGAAGTCGTTTGGTATTTTACAGTTTAAGAAGAAGAAAAAAACTCTGTTAGTGTGTTCCCTTGGATTCGAACCCATGACCTCTTATGTAAAATATGGGGGTATTACCACTAAGGCCAGGATGTTTGGGTGTTTCTGGGAATACCAGGAACACCATATAAATCCGCCTCTGGGGCTAATACACCCACCATCTGGGTCATTTAGATATTTTATGGTTTTGATTGATGTATCAACTAAATGATCACATGTTTGTTTTTGTCAACTCGCAACCAAACGTTTGCGAAATTGCTAGCTCAACTAATTTGAATAAGAGTCCACTTCCTAATTATCCTGTTAAGAAAATATGTATTGATAATGCTGTTGGATTTTCATCTCAAGCATTTAATAGATATTGTATGTCCATAGGAATTGATATTGAGCATCCTGTAGAACATGTTCATACACAAAATGGACTCGCAGAATCATTTGCTAAGCGTATAAAGTTAGTTGCTATACCACATCTCATGAGATGCAAACTCCTCATTTCCACTTGGGGATATGCAGTTTTGCATGCTGCAACATTGATTCGCATCGGGCCAGCAAGTTATCACGACTCTTACCCTTTACAAAATAGTTTTTGGTCAAGAACCTAATATTTCTCATCTTAGAATTTTTGGATGTGAAGTGTATGTTCCAATTTCTCCACCACAACGCACTAAGATGGGTCCCCGAAGAAGATTGAGAATTTATGTTGGATATGAGTCTCCATGTATTATAAAATATATTGAACCAACAATAGGAGATGTATTTACTGCTCGATTTGTTGATTGTTATTTTGATGTATTAAAGTTTCCAACATTAGGGGGATAGAATAAGCAGTTGAAAATAGAATAGTTGGAATGAATTATCATTGTCTCATCTTGATCCTCGAACCAAACAATGTGAACTTGAAGTTGAAAAGATAACTCATTTGCAAAGCTTAGCAAATCAATTACCAAATGCATTCACTGATCCAAAAGGTGTGGCCAAATCATATATACCAACTGCTAATGCTTCAATAAAAATAGATGCCCCTACTGGATAATCTAGTATTGAAAATGAGTCTCAACCGTGCCTGATGGATGTTGTCACAGCCTATTTATATGGCTCATTTGATAGTGGCATTTACTTGAAGCTCCCTGAAGAGTTTAACTTGCCTGAGGCACATAACCCTGGATTTCGAGAGGACTACTCCATCAAATTGAATTAGTCTCTCTACGGGTTAAAACAATCTCGAACCATATCGTATAATCACCTCAATTAATATTTGCTAAAGGATATACAAATGACCCCATTTGTCCATGTATTTTTATAAAAAAAATCTGGAAAAGAATTTGCTATAATTGCTGTCTATGTTGATGACATAAACATTATTGGAACTTCTGAAGAGCTTCCAAAAGTTAAAGATTGCTTAAAGAAAGAATGTGAGATGAAGGATTTGGGGAAGAGAAAGTTTTGTGCCAATTTAATCAACTTCTCCTTGTCAAATACAAAAAAAAAAAAAAAGAATCTCTTTGATTTAAGCTTGCTACACAAATAAGCAATTGACTACACACCTCTAAAAATTTGTTATTAAGATCTTGAATTTGTCTTTCAATCACCTAGAAAAATACCTCAATTTGAAAGTGATGCAAATTTGAAACTCTTTCAAGTTTACGCCTTGATCTTCCTTACATCATTAATGCATCATCTATATTTACAACAAAAATATTTTGCTTCTCAAAAAAGGTTGACACTTCACTGGGTAAATTTTGCCAACCATCTTCTCTCATGTTTTGCAATCTTTACTTTGACACTCTAACAAATGTCACAACATTTACAAGATCATGAACCTTTTTTTTTTGCAATGCTTGAGATAAGTTGTTGGTCATGCCCAATATATTTCTCATCAATGCAATTTAAAAATAAATTCAAAAGACTGCAAAGTTTTCAATAATTGACGTTTTCAATTCGTTGATCTGAGCTTGTGCTATCTTCTAAAATTATATCAAGCACATCACACACAGGACACAAAGAAATGAATCTTAGTAATGTACCATATTGTGAGCCACATCTAGTATCTCCACAGATCCAGAAATTGGGAAAAAAAGTTTAGTAGATTTTTTCTAATATATTTAATTAATTTTACTACTATAACATTAACAATTTGTGTCCATTTGGTACTAAAGATTTTCGTAAAAATGAAATACTTGTATTTTGCATGTATAAAAGCGAAATATTTGTAAAAAAATAGTGAAATATTATATAGTATCATAAAAAGGAAGAAAAAACAAAAGAAAGACAAATAGACTTCTAACACATAAAAAATATGAGTATCTCCACTAATCGACACCCTTTTGAGTAGAATTTCTACTCCACCCTCTGCTTTCTGTGTGTTTGCAATTCAAAAATCAAAAATTAAACATTTATACATATAATAAATAATATATGTGTAGTATATATTATATAGGAAATATCTCTCTGATGTATACGTCTTGTCATGCCACGCGGGAACTCCTGATTCTTTTTTGCTTTCAATTTTTTTTTGTTTCTTTTTTTTTCCTTTTCTTCTTTTTTTATTTCAATTTTTTTGTTCAGCTTTTTTTTTGTTTTTGCTTCTTTTATATTTTTAGGAGTACTTTACAGTCTCCAAAAAAATTAGATGTTTAAATATGTAAATTTTGGTTTCAATAATCGATTCATTGAAAAAGTAATTAATTTTATGAAAAAATAGGTAAAGTGAGATGTTAAAAAGTGTGTTTTGGTGTATTTGATTGTATAAAAAAACTATTTTGTAACGAAATGCGTAAAGTGAAATGTCAAGTTGTATGTTTTGAAGTACTTTGGGATTCAAAAAAATTTAACTCTTCAAAGAAGTTTTTTCGTAAATAACCGGTGAGGTAAAAAATAATAAGTTTGTGAAAAAATGCGTTAAGTGCGAGGGTGACAGTTTATTTTGGGGTACTTTAGGGTCCCGAAAATTTTTTAGATGTTCAAGTAGACGAGGTTCGATCCTCAATAACTTTTTCTTTTTAATTTTATAATTATTATTTAATTTATATTTTAATTTAATTTTGGTTTACAAAAATTTCAGTCACATTTACAACAGATCCCTCAACCGCACTCTTTCAATTTCTATAGGTGCTTCTAATTTACTGGTAATTTCCATCCAACCCTGCACGATTCCATGTGTTTCACTTTCTATTTGTGTTTTCTTCTTTATTTTGGTCATTTCGCACCAAACGGGTATTTAAACCATTTTTTAATTGGTGTTATATTTTTATCTTTCTTTATAATTCGAGCACAACGTTGCTACATTGACTCCCGTGAGAACTTCAGCTATATTACATAGAGCATTCCTCATCTTCTTATTTTGGGGTACTTTAGGGTCTCAAATTTTTTTAAAATGTTTAAATATGCGAAGTTTGTTCCTCAATAACCTTTTGTTTTTAATTTTATAATCTTCTTATTTAATTTATAGTTTTAATTTAATTTTTATTTACGTAAACTTTAGTCACATTTACAATAGGTCCCTCAAACGTACTCTTTCAACTTTCTATAGGTGCTTCTATTTTATTGGTAATTTCCATCCGACCCTACACGATAACACGTGTTTCACTTTCTATTTGTGTTTTCTTCTATGTTTTTGTCATTTCGCACAAACGGGTATTTAAACCATTCTTTAATTGGTGTTTATATTTTTATATTTCTTTAAAATTCGAGTACAACATTGCTGCATTGACTCCTGTGGGAACTTCAGCAACATTTACAATACAACCTTCATGATCTTCTTTCAACGGGAACTTCAGTCGCATTTACAATAAAACCTCCATAATCTTTTTCAATTTTGTATAACTACTCCTATTTTATCATGGGTTTCCTTTAACCATGCTTGATGTCCAGCGTGTTTCACTTTTTAATTGTGTTGTCATCTTTTCTTTCTAATTATGGGTTAATTTTTTATATTTGCATTTGATGAATGTGGATTATGTTATTAAATTTTTTTAGACTTTTTCTTCTTATTTTATCAAAGGTTAATGTTCGTTTTAAAATTTATAATCTTTTTATTAAAATTTATATTTATAATTTAATTTTTATTCATAGTTATTAAATTTTATATTTTGCAAACTAACACCATTTGCCCAATGGCATAGGTTACCCTGGGGCACGGGAGTCGATCCCGTGCTCCTGAGTTTGATTCTCACAGTTGACAAACTCGGTGTTGACTAGTGCGAAATTTGCATCAAGCACAATGAGATATTAGTCTTTCGAAAAGATTTAATTACTCGATATACGATAGAATTTAGCCAACCCCGTGCATCGCACGGGTTATGAGGCTAGTATCTCAAATTTCACTGGGGCATGTGCCCCCACCCTTTTCCACATAACCCGTCCTTGTCTCCAGCTCTTGTTAGTGTAGCTTCTTGATTCAAGCTATGACCACTGGAAATTTCTACACTTTTCAATCTTGACTTTCTCTAAGAATATCTCTGCGCTTACATGAAGCTCCAACAACGTTAGACAAATTGTTAACTATAAGGAAAAAAACCAACCAATAATAAGGAGACATGAATAAGGAAAGTTATTTTACATTAATGTTGATTGGAGAAGAGAGTAGAATAATAAGAAAACTTGAAAAAGGAAATGCTAATCTTTCAAAAATGCATCCCAACATTTATGTTCTCCAACTCCAATCTCAAATCTCAAAAGATAACAACATAATCAAAACACAACATCTTTTGATACCAATTACCATATTTGAGAAACCAATGAGGATTAAACTGACATAAAGAAGTCCCAAATTGTCATTGTAGAAAAACATTCCCCCTTGGTTAATAAGGTCCTTTTTGCTAATAAGGTCTTCCGATTTTACTCCGGTCATTTGAATGATAACATGATATTTGTTTCCTTTCACCAGGATCAACGGGATGATTTTCCAAATTAATCAACATCTATGAATTTTTTTTTCAAGGATGGGCCTGATTGTTATCTTGGTGTATTGTTCAATTCATTAACTTCTAGAGACTCTAGCGTTGATTTTCTTTTGAAGCATTTTTCCATTTCTTACATATTAAAAGAATATAATGTTAATGAATTACTTGATTCTAATATAACACAAAATAGAGTAGTTTAATAAAAATTGGGGTAAATGCTAATTCTCAATATTCAATACAGTACAAGACAAAAATAAAAATAAAAGGAGAAACTTACTTAGATTAATATTTTTATACTCATTTTCAATAAAAGACAAAAATAGGCTCGATCTTCAAAAATCTCCCTCATGCAAAAAATCACATGTTCCTACTTCACATGTACAGCTGGTAGTGGCAACAATAAACCAAATTTCAATAGATATTAAAGAAACTAAAAAGAGAATGAGGCAGTTACTTTACCTTGAGAAAATCAGTCCCTAAATGTGGATTGGAGAACTTTTAACAGTTATTAATGTTTTACATAAGTATATACTTTTTACAGTTACAATAATATGTCTCTCTTCTACATAATTTTGTAAGTTTTTTTTGGTGAACTTATAAAGTCTGTAAAAAATATAAGTGTGCAATAAATTATGTTATTTAATTTAAGATTCTTAAAATCTTATGTTGTCGGTTTCCTGAGTGTTCGGTTGGTAAGAAGTATTTCTACCAGTCTTGTAATACTCGGTTCGAAACAGGGAAATAATAAAAGGAGGCATAGAAAAAAAAATACATTGAGGTATTCTAAAATACCTTTTTTAAATAAATTATTTTGGTTTATGCTCTTATTCATAAAATTTGTAAGAAAACTATTGACTAACCGCGTATCTCTCAAAAAAACTCACCCAATAACAATTATATTTTTTATATAAATATATCTTTTCAACCAACACTTGTATGTGTCTTTTTTTTTATGTGCACTACAATTGCATTAACTAAACAAAGAGTCGTTACATAGGAAAGATATATTACCCGTGGAATTTAAATTAGCTAATTGAACTAGACTTTACAAAGATTGGCCACCTGCGGATCTAGATAGACCCACAAGCTGATGTGCATCTGAATTTGCATCTCTTCTTATGTGTTGAATTCTAGCATCTTCAAAATGGGATTGAAGTTCTCTGCAGTCCAAAATGATGGGATCAAGGTATGCTCTCTGCAATCCGAAAGTTGCGTTTCTTGAGTGTTTGATTGGTTTGAAGCGTTTCTATCAATCTTGTAATACTCGATTCAAAACTAGCTAATAGTAAAATTATGCAAAGGAAAACAATAGTGGTATTCTAAAACACCTATTTTAAATATATTTGAGGCAATATTACAATATACATTAAAGAAAACATTGGTATTCTACATTTGAATAAACATTACATTAAGAAACTAAAAAGAGAATAGGGAAGTTGTTTTAACTTCAGAAAACTAGTCCTTAAATGTTGATTCGAGAAGAGAGCAGAATAATAAAGAGACTTGAAAAAGAAAAGACTAATCTTTCAAAAATGAATCCCAAGCTTTATGTTCTCCAACTCCAATCTCAAATCTCATAAGATAACAACATAGTCAAAACACAACATCTTTTGATACCTATTACCATATTCGAGAAACCAATCAGGATTAAACTAACAAAAAGAAGTCCCAAATTGTAATTGAAGGAAAACATTCCCCCTTGGTTAACAAGGCCCTCTTTGCAAATAAGGTCTTCCGATTTTACCCAGGTCATTTGATTTTCTTTTGAAGCATTTTTCCATTTCTAACATATTAAAAGAATATAATGTTAATGAATTACTTGATTCTAATATAAACACAAATAGAGTAGCATAATAAAAATTGGAGTAAATGCTAATTCTCAATGTTCAATAACGTACAAGACAAAAATCTATATATTAAACATTTGAGAATGCATCTCAATAAATGCTATTCCATGTGTCATTTTCTCATGAGTTTTCTATTTAATTCTATATTCTATTTATTAAACATTTGTCAATTCATCTCAATAAATGCTTTCACATGTCATGATTTTTCTATTTAAGTCTATTTTCTAGCCCACGTCAGTGAAATCCGATTTTGAACAATAGGTCTCCAAAATAGAAAAATGATATATGGTCCCACAATAATAATAATAATAATAATAATAATAATAATTTTTACAAATTATCTTTGCAAAGAATGTTTACAAATTCATTTATCTCTTAATTTTGTTCAATAATTTTTTACGGATCTAATTCTGTTGTTGTTGCACGAATTGGTAAAATCATTGCTCATCAATGGTGGTACACACACTGCAACACTTATGTGTACGAATATTTTGCTCATCTTTCATGCTCATTAATCAAAATTCTATAAAGATATTCTTTTTTACTTTATATAGAGATCACATTCAGCTAAATGAGTATAAAGAGTAATTTATTTATTTACTACTATATGCATTCACTAGGGGTGAGCATAGGACGGGTTGGGACGGGTTATAAGCGGCCCTAAATCTTGATCGGGCCAATATTGAAGCCCTAACCCGTCCCTTAACCCGACCAAACCCGATGATATGCGAGTTCAATAAGGACGGGTTGGGACGAGACGAGACGTGGGACGTAACCCAATTCAAAAACTCAAAACCTGTTGCCTCTAATTCACAGTTTTCCTCAAAGCCATGATTGGACTCTCTTCTTATTCACTTCGTGTTTATAGGTTTTCATCATCATACCATCGTAATATATATTTCTAATATGTTGCTTTTTTCTGATTCATAATAACACCTGTTTTTATCTTTTTAATTATCGAATACTTATTTTAAATTACAAACATTTCTTTATTCTTTTCATCCCAAGAAAATAGTTACTCAATTGAAAGTTACAACAGAAAAGATGATGGATTTTGCACCATTGAATATATTGATGAAGTCAATGCTAATTAGGATGGCGACATACGAGCATCTCGAGATGTCCAAATAAAATATTTTATAATTATTTAGTTATCCTTATGTAATGCTATTCTTTTGATGTTTTATTGATGCAATTTTGTATTTTTCAATCATCACTATATGAGGTACTGATTTTCGGTTTAAAATGTTATTTCAATTAGTTCATTTTTGTATGGTCTAATCGAAACTCATTGCATGTATTCACATTTATTGAATTGCAGTTTGTTTGGTTCAAATTAAGAGGTTTATTATATTTTAAATTCAATTTACTTTTACGTATAACTTATTAAGCATAAGTTACAAAATAAACGTACTTGGTGATTTACCTTCTAATACGCTAATTTAGTTGTAATTAAGCATAAGTTACAAAATAAACGTACTTGGTGATTTACCCTCTAATATCATAATTTCTATAATTCCAGTTATGTTATTATGACATTTACACCACAAAATTGAATCGTAGAAACCTAATTGAAATTAAAAAAAATTGGATGACAATTATGATACAATACAATTATGCTAAAATTAGATATCAAATATATCATATATTACAAGATAAAACATACAAAACTCTATACTCTCTTACGAAACAACTTAGAATTAATGTTTATCTCTCTCATTACTATCAATATTCTTTTACCTTAAAGGGCCAAGGTTAACAATATAGTCAATAAGTTGAAAAAGGTACTTATTTTCAGATATGAAGTTAAAAGAACATACTTAAGTGAGTGAGAAAGAAACAATCATACAAGTTAAATATGATAATGTTTTAATTTTTGGATAAAATTCTAGGAGTAATAAGACACCACACGGGGAATGAACATTTTTTGTTACCATGTTATTAGTGCGCATACGTTGAGAAACCTGATTGCCCACATGTTTCTGGCTTTGGTGACAGGGATTGAACATTTTCTATAAACATATTTGTAAGAAAATCTATTAAAATCTAAATTATTTGGTAAAAATATATTATAACGAGACTAAACATTTGACATAAAGAAACATTTGTGTCTAAATTACTATTACTATGTGTGGATATCATTTTGAAATAAATAGCGACACACTATTGATATTTCAATATTTATATAGCTTAATATTATTTTTAAACAAAATAGTTTAACATTATTGAGTGTCGTGAATTTTAATATTTAATTGACATTCAATTACCTTTTTAATCAAGGAATTTTTTTGTCTTCTTCGATTCTCCAATTATTTTTAGTATTTTTATATCTATGGGAATGTCAACTAAATTAATATTAAAATTGTTACAACTTTTAGACAAATCATTGTTATTTTCCTATAGTTTAATATATTCTCACCTAAGTAATTTATTAAACAATTATTTGTTAATATTTCAGTGGAATTCAATATATTAATGTCTACATGTACCTTGAGTAATATTAAAAAAACTGAATTTTCATAACCCTTTGTAAAAAAAATTATATTATTGCTTTCTTAAATATATATGTTATTCACGAGTTGCATAAACAAAGGATAGAACACAAGAAAAATTACCACGAATTAATCATAATTTTGTATGAACACATATTTTTTCACAGGTTGCATGAAAGTATATTATATCTAAATAAAAACCTATTTGTATTTAAATTTTGAGTAAAAATATGTTATACGGAGAATGACTTTTTCACAAACACAAATAAATAAATTTCTATAAATGCATATTTTAATTAATAATATAATATTTAACATAAAATATAAATCTTTAAACATACATTGTTCCTTTTCTAGATCAAATATATAACTTCTATATGACATGAAACAATTGTGGTATACTCATTATGTCATCACCGTTCAGTAAAAAAAATGTCACTGGAGAATCTTAACCAACAGAAGATGATGTAGTTTATGCATAAAGATAATAAATCAATACAAAATTGCAATAGTTTAAAATTTAATATTCAAATTATTCAAATTACTAATCATTAGTTACTTGGGCATTCAAAAAAAGTTACCTAATATTCAATATAATATTAACCTGCAAAATGTAAATTACTATAATGATTTTTCAATAGCATAACTATACCCGTGCATGGCACGGATCAACTACTCTAGTAAAAATAAAAGGAGAAACTTACTAAGATAAATGTTTTTATTCTCCTTTTCAATAAAAGACAAAAGTAGGCTCGACCTTCAAAAATCTCCCTCTTGCAAAAAATCACATGTTCTCACTTCACATTTACTGCTGGTAGTTACAACAATAAACTAAATTTCAATAGACATTCAAGAAACTAAAAAAAGAATAGGGGAACTTTTAACAATTATTGTTTTACAGTTAGTATACCTTTTTTACAGTTACAGTAATATGTCTCGCTTCTAGGTAATTTTGTAATTTTTTTTAGTGAAATTTTAAAGGTAAAAAATATAAGTGTGCAATAAATTATGTTATTTAATTTAATATTTTTAAGATCCTATGTTGTCAGTTTCCCGAGTTTTCGGTTGGTTAGAAGTATTTCTACCAGTCTTGTGATACTCGGTTCGAAACTGACAAAAAGTAAAGGGAGGCTAAGAAAAAAGAAATATTGAGGTATTCTAAAATACCTTTTTTAAATAAATTGTTTTGGTTTATGTTCTTTTCATAAAATTTGTAAGAAAACTTTGCAATTTTTTTTTATATAAAACATCCCTATTCATGTTCATTAAGTTACTTTAAGGACATTATAATTTAACCGCATATCTCTCAAAAAAAATCACCCATTAACAATTATATTTTTTATATAAATATATCTTTTCTACCAACATTTGTATGTCTTCTTTTTATGTGAACTTCAATTGCATTATGTAACATCCCTAGTTCCGTAAATTTCGGTTTACGAAATTAACGAACGATGTATTATTCGAAGTGAAAAATAAATCAAGTCATGGATATGTGATAGTCGTGAAAGCAATATATAATTGCTAAGTAATAAGATTAAAATGCCTTAGTATTTAATTACTATGTGGTTATTTAAGGAGAAGTTGGAGTAAAAGAGAGTTTAAGTGGGAATTAAAACCAAGGGCAATCTGGTCATTTACCACTCATTAACCCTCAGCTCCAACACATTAAAACAGCCCACCTCTCATTCTTCAAACTCAGAATTCCATGTTTTAGAAAATTGAGAGAGAAGGAGAGGGCGCAAGGGAGAAGAGGAAGAAGAGGGAGAAATTAACCTCACCTTCCTTCAATGCATGTGAGTGTTTATGGTACCAATCTCTCCCATTCTCCATTATCTACAAGATGATACCAGTTTTATAATCTCATTCATCCTCTTTCTCCTTTCACCGTTAGAGAAGTTTGAAGCTTCCATGACCAAAAATGGAGTATTGGAGTCTTCAATGGCTTGCACGTAAAATTGGAGCTAGATTGAGGAAAGAGTTGAAGCTACATTGTAGTTTGAAGTAGCAAGGAGGGAGTTTGAGCTGCTGGAAATCGAAATAGGTGCTGTTGGGTTAGTTTTGGGAGGTGGATTTCGTGTTCCTTGATGTTGAGGTTGGAGATACAACTTCAACAGAATTTCTGCCTGAAACCCGTATGAAACTATCCCTGGTAATTTCTTCATAACTCTTTACACAGACCTAACCTTAAGTTCATTTTTGTTTCATTGGAAAATAGACACAAAATCTTTCGAAATAGGCACAATAATGACCTGATTTGGATGAGTATTTAGGGAGAAAATTTAATTACAAGTTTCACTTTTGTTGTAGTAATGTTTTCGAACCAGTCTCCGTATTTTAGCCGTAACTCCCCGAATACTCATCGTATCAGTTTTGGATTTGAACCATAGGATAATAGACACAAGTATCTACACATTAGACACTGGTTTGGATAGTTTTGGTCAAGAATCGATTTAATTATGCCTGTTGCAAAACAGCTTCCAGATGCTGCATAACCGAATGTGGAGTTTGTTGCCGCGTTCTAGAGGTTGAGGTTAGATTGGTGTAGAACTGGGATTACATTGTTGATTAAGAAGCATTTGGGTAAGCTTCATTAGATGGACACGTTTGGGGTTCGTTTGGGATCGATTTGGTGTTCGTGGAAGCGAGAAATTCGAGACTGGGAATAGTTCGAGTAGACAAGTCGTGTTGAATACCATTCGCAGGTTGTTTGTGATTTTCATCACAAGAGGTGAGTTTTACTCACTGTTAGGATCTTATTGTTTCTGAAACTGATTGTTAATATAACTGGTCTGCATCGTTTTATTCGTTTCAGAAATTTTGGAGTCGAAAACCGTTATTTTGAAAAATTATGTGTTTTGGATTTCAGAATGAATAGATATTTGATGTCTTTTGATGGATGTACATTGTTTGGAATGGTTGTGTTACTGATATAATGTATGTTTAAGTTAGGGAATGATCGGAATGGATATCGGAAACGAACGGAATGGCCAAATTATACGAAAAACTGAGTTTTGTTGCAGACAACAAAGCTGTGAATCGATTACCAGAACTGTGAATGTGTTCACAGATTGGGAACCTGTTCCCATTCTGTGAATCGATTCCCAGAACTGTGAATCTGTTCACAGACTGTGAGTGTATGTTTGGTTGCACGGTGAGGAGAATTGAGTTTGTCAGAATTGAGTTTGCAGAATTGAGTTTAGTTAAAAGTGAGTTGAGTGTAACGTGATTTTTGTTTGGATACATTTACCGAAAAGTGATTTTCACCAACCATTGTTGTTTGGATATATTAGATCAAAAGTGCTTTTGCATGTAAAATTACTAAAATGGGTATCAACTTAAAGTTAAATTTAAAATTACAATTAAACTTAAAATAAGCATATAAAATATCTAATAAATAAGCATCTAAAATAACTAATAAATTAAAATTACAATTAGAGAATATAAATTAAAGTGCAATACAATACTAAATCTTGATAATGACTAATTATTTTGCTTATACTCGATAATTTGATCCCGAATTGAGTCACGAACACGATCCATCTCTCTTGAAGAAGCGGTATTTAAACTTTGAGATGAATCCAAATTAATTGGTCTTTGATAATCATCACTGTGAATGTCTATGTTTTCATCCTCATAACGGCTAAAATCGATATCCATGTCAGCATTCCTTCGGATAAAGTTGTGTATAGCCATTGTTGCAACGACTATTTGAACTTGGGTTTCCATTTTGAATTTAGGCATGCGATGTAAAATTGCAAACCTATTTTTCCATACACCAAAATTCCTTTCTATAGTGCATCTTAAACTTGAGTCTCTTCACAGATTGTGAATCTGTTCACAGAAGGTGAATCTGTTCACAGATTGGGAACCTAGTCCCATTCTGTGAATCGATTCCCATACATGTGAATCTATTCACAGATTACTTTACTAAAACCAAAATATTCCAAACTCATTCCAATCCTTTCCCCAACACCATACAATGTTAAAACGACCTTAATACTTTGCAAAACACTTATGAATGACATATTTTAAATCAAATTGTCACAAACTACAAATATTTCGAAAAACCGAAATTAGTACGCGTGTGACCAAATATTTTGAAAACAAAACGGAACTTTATGTTCTATTATTGCTATGGACATGATATATAAATTATATCGAATAAGTTTGACGGCCCAATGCGGGCACAATATATAAATTATATCAATTTGGGTGACGACCCATTAAATAGCATACTAGGCGGGGAAGGTCATGAGCCCTTAACCTAGGTCCAATATCCGTTAGGGAAAGTACTAGAGGGGGTTCATCGGGAGTAAGCAATTGTAAGGCGGCCGATGTTTCGATTAAATAATAAGAAAAATGTACGATTCCCCGAGATTGTGGTTGTTGCACGGTCGGTGTTTCGATAAATGAAATAGGACTTGTAGTTTATAAATTAAACTACAATTGCTATGGTTTTAATAATTGAACCGAGAGTGGTTAGGGGTCACGGTAAAACTCACTGAGATATGTTTATCTCACCCTATCCTTTATTGTTGTTTTACAGAGAAACGGGGAAAGAAGAAGGTTAAGGACGCGAATAGGTGTCATGCCCGAAGAGAAGATTGAAGATTTAGTCCTTCAGTCTATAATTATGTTATTCCCTGGTTGTCTTTGTAGTCGATATATGACTTGAAATACTTGAGTTATGTATATCGTTTCCGTTTTTTGCCTTATTATAAGCAGGAAAGTTACTCTGATGTTTACTAAATTGTACATTCTTAGTATTTCTATTGATTAGAAATATTAGGGTGTTACACATTAACTAAACAAAGAGTCATTACATAAGAAAGAAATATTACATGTAAAATTTAAACTAGCTAATTGAACTAGACTTGACCAAGATTGGTCACCTACGGATCTAGATAGACCCACAAGCTGATCTGCATCTGAATTTGCATTTCTCCTTATGGGTTGAATTCTAGCATCTCCAAATTGGAATAGAAGTTCTCCGCAGTCCAAAATGATGGGATCAAGGTATGCTCTCTCCAATCCAAATTTTGCATTTCTCGAGTGTTTGATTGGTTTGAAGCATTTCTATCAATCTTGTAATACTCGATTTGAAACAAGCAAATAGTAAAATTATGCAAATGAAAAAATAGTGATATTCTAAAATACCTATTTTAAATATATTTGGGACAATAGACATTAAAGAAAACATTGGTATTCTACATTTGCTTATCAAAAAATAATTGGTATTCTACATTTTAATAAACATTAAATTAAGAAACTAAAAAGAGAATAGGGAAGTTATTTTACCTTCAGAAAACTAGGCCTTAAATGTGGATTGGAGAAGAGAGTAGAATTATAAAGAGACTTGAAATAGAAAGGGCTAATCTTACAAAAATGCATCCCAACCTTTATGTTCTCCAACTCCAATCTCAATTCTCATAAGATAACAACATAATCAAAACACAACATCTTTGGATACCAATTACCATATTTGAGAAACCAATCAAGATTAAACTGACATAAATATGTCCCAAATTGTGATTGTAGAAAAACATTCCCCCTTGGTTAATAAGGCCCTTTCTGCTAATAAGGTCTTCCGATTTTACCCTGGTCATTTGAATGATAACATGATATTTGTTTCCTTTCACCAGGATCAACAGGATGATTTTCCAAATTAATCAACATCTATGAATTTTTTTTCAAGGATGGGCCTGATTGTTATCTTGGTGTATTGTTCAATTCATTAACTTCTAGAGACTCTAACGTGGATTTTTTTTTGAAGCATGTTTCCATTTCCATATTACAAGAATATAATGTTAATGAATTACTTGATTCTAATAGAACACAAAATAGAGTAGTCTAATAAAAATTGGGGTAAATGCTAATTCCCAATATTCAGTAACGTACAAGATTATTTCGTGCAATATTTGTGCATGCTTGAATTTGTTAATTCTTAAGCAATATTGTAATTATTGTTGCAAATATGGTAGTTTAGAGTTAGTCTAAGGTGCATGTTTGAATTTGTTATATTTGGCACTTTGGTGCCCAATTGTGTGTTTAATATGTTTGCCTAAATTGCTGCAGCATCTAATGTGGCAGCAATGCAAAATTGCGCAAGATGAGTGATAAACTCCAATTTAGTGCATTTTTAGATACACTTTTAGATCACTTTTAGAGCAATTATTAGTACTTATATAAATCATTGGCTTAAATTTGCTTTTTATTTTGCAGAAATAAAAATAGTATAAAAAGGAATAATATTCCAAATTAGAGCTATATATATATATATATATATATATATATATATATATATATATATATATATATATCTTGCCTTACAAGGGAGGCGCTGGATAAAAGAGAAGAGTAGGAAAGGGCATGGCCCAATTGCAATTGGATTGAAAAAGCCCAAGGCCAAGTTGAAATACACGGATGAATTAAGAGAAAAGAAAGGAAGCTTTGTGTGTTGAATTATAAAAGAGGAAAGGGATTGCCGTGAAGAGAAAGAAAGGCAGCTCACGTGATCACCAAGAGATTTTGCACAAAACCCTAGGAAAGTAATATAAAAGGAAGATAGCACAACAATAAACACGGCTGGACAAAAAGAATTGAGACGGCTGAGAATTTAGAGAGAGAAGAAGCACTACTGACGCACCAGACGCTAACAACAGCACTTTGGGTGTTTTCGGTACCCCTTCTTGACATCGTGAGAGAGCTTTAGAGCAGAATACAGAGACTGAATACAGGACCAGAATTTACTCAATCTCCGGGTTATTTTTATATTCTGTAATTCATGACTTTTTATTTTAATCCAATGTTCTTGAACACTATGGATAGCTAAATTCCTTTTCTAGGGTGTTAGGTGGATCTTGCTTGATTAGAGACCTTTTATGTTTTAATTTATATTTTGAATTCCCAATTTTTATTTCAGTTAATATTATCCTATTGCTTTATTACATAATTAGGATTAACAACTCATTGCATGTTTATAATCAATTAGTTGATTAGCGACCGTACTACAACTAGTTGGTGGACCTATAGGATAATTGAGACTATAATTAATGAATGACCAAACTTTAATTTAGTCTTCCAATCGTTCAACCTTTTTGTGCTTTATGCTTTTCTTAAATTTAAATTCTAGCATGACCAAACTAGGATTAATTTAGGGAAAAGAATATTAATCACGAATGACCAAACGGATTAATAGGTTTAGTAAAGGGATTGGTAATTGAATAAAATAAGGGAATTCAGGTAGAATTAGACATAGAGGAATCGAACCTAGCAAGTGAAACCAAGACCCTAGGCTTCTCTCCATTGATCGAACTTTTCCATTTAAATTCTTGTTATTTATTTCTTCGCAATTTAGTTTCTACAATCACCAATATTCGTTAGTCTAAATAATAATTAATTTTAAGTAGTTTGGTACTTATTAATTAATCCCTGTGGAGACGATACTTTTTATACTACTTCTGCAAGAGAGTACACTTGCTCTCAAGTGTCTTTTTAACACAACAAGTTTTTGGCGCCGTTGCCGGGGATTAATTTAATAATATTAAACGGAAAAGATTTTTTATTGCTTTAGACCTTTTTTTTTTATTTCTTGTTCTACTTTGTTTTATTTTAATTTAAAAAAAACAAAAAAAAATTAATTACATTTAGTTTAATTTTATTTGTTAGTTTTATTTTTATTATTATTACTCGTGCATGCTCACCCGCTCCCAAGAGCCTATTTTGATTTTTGATCCAGAAATTGAAAGAACTGCTCGAAGGATAAGAAAAGAGACAAGAGTGATGGCTGCCAATCCGAGAAGAACTCTTCGGGATTACTTCACTCCAACAGCAAATATCACTACGAGCATAGTCAATCCACCCATGCAAGCTACTAATTTTGAGCTCAAACCAAGCTTAATTCAAATGGTTCAGAATTCTACTATGTTCAGAGGTGCACCAACAGAAGACCCTCACACCCATCTTAGAAACTTCTTGAGGGTGGCAGACTCAGTAATTTGTAATGGTGTCCCTCCTGATGCAATTAGAGTGAGATTGTTTCCATGGTCATTGGCTGACAAGGCATCTGCTTGGCTAGACTCTCAACCTGCTGAGTCCATTACCACTTGGGACCAACTGAAGCAGAAATTCTTGACCAAATATTTTCCTCCAGGTAAGACTACTAAGATTCGAGGTGCAATAATCAGCTTTGCTCAACTTGAGCAAGAATCTTTACATGAAGCTTGGGAAAGATTTCAAGACTTACTCCGAAGTTGTCCGCATCATGGATTTGAGAAGTGGCAATTGCTTGAATATTTTTGTAACGGATTATCTTCTCAAAATAGGGGAATTATTAATATGGCTTGCGGGGGCTCTCTGATGAATGGAGAACCTGCGGCAGTGTATGATTTAATTGCAGAGATAGCAGCCGATAATGCCCAATGGGAAACTAGTGACAGACACATTAAGAAATCAGTTGGAATGTACAAGGTTGACGATGACACTAGTATTAACATAAAGCTGGATGCTCTCTCTAAACAGATGCAATCTTTGATGAAGGTACAAGCTCAATCTACTCCCATAGTTACCTCCACAAGTGATATCACAAATAATCCCTGGGGAGGCCTAACTGAAGAAGCCAACTATCTTGGTCAGAAGAAAAGTGACTTAAGGCCTAGCATGCAAGATTCTTTAGTTAGATACATGGAAAAGGTTGGACATCCATGCATGGGTGTTTTAGCCAATTACATGGACAGAACTGATGACAGGTTACAATCTATTGAAGATTTAATAAAAGCACAGGGTCGACCATCTGCTTCAACTGAGGATGCTAATTATGTTCAGAATTCTAACCGGGGCCAAAATGATCCTTATTCAAACACTTACAATCCAGGTTGGAGAAATCACCCGAATTTCTCATGGGGAGGACAACAAAAGGGGCAAAACTCAAACTCCTATAAGCCTCCACATGTGCAAAGGCAAGAGGAGAAGAAGTTGGATACCAATGATGGGTTGGCAAGGTTTATGGAGCAGACAAATGGAAAATTTGAAACATTGGAGAAGAAATTTGGAAGCTTGGAGGGCCAAATTGGAGCCATGAACAATGAATTTGGAAGCTTGAAGGGTCAAATCTCAAATCTCGTTACTGTGTTGTCTCAAAGGCCTCAAGGTTCACTACCTACCCAAACTGAGCCTAATCCAAGAAATGAGCATTGCAAGGCTGTCACTCTTAGGAGTGGCAAGGATCTGGTTCGAGAAAACAATCAAGATGGGCTGGCGCCCGAGAAAGAAATACAAGCTCCTACTAAGGGGAGCACTTCTGAGAAAAGCAAAAAGGAAAGGGAAGAATATGAGCAAGCAAAGGTAAATGTTCCTTATCCTCAAAGACTTAAAAGTGAGCAGCATGATAAGCAATTTGCTAAATTTCTTGAAATATTTAGAAAATTGCATATCAACATTCCTTTTGCTGAAGCTATTGCTCAAATGCCTAAATATGCCAAATTTTTAAAAGAAATTATTTCCAATAAGAGGAAGTTAGAAGGCTTTGAGACAGTTAGGCTTAATGAGGAATGTTCTGCTATAGTTCTAAAAAAGTTACCACCTAAGCTTAAAGATCCAGGTAGTTTTACTATCCCTTGTACAATTGGTAACTCTCATTTTGAAAAGGCTTTATGTGATTTAGGAGCAAGTATAAATTTGATGCCTTTTTCTGTTTTTAGAAAGCTTGGTTTGCAGGAACCCCATCCTACTAACATCACTTTGCACCTAGCTGATAGATCCATTGCCCACCCCCGTGGAGTGGTGGAAGATGTTTTAGTTAAAGTTGATAAGTTTATTTTCCCTGCTGATTTTGTTGTTTTGGATATGGAAGAAGATGAGGAAGTCCCAATTATTTTGGGGCGCCCTTTCTTAGCTACAGGTAAAAGTTTAATTGATGTACAACAGGGAAAATTGACTTTGAGACTTGGAGATGAGGAAGTTGTATTTCAAGTTTTGAACTCATTAAAAAATCCCTCATCATTTGCTTCTTGTAATTTTATTCAAGCTAAGGATATTAATGATGTGGTTACCTCTGAAAGTTTTGATGATTTTAGAATTCAAGACCCTCTAGAAAAAGTACTTACTGTGTAGGGACTTGGCATATTACAGGGTGGTGAGGAAGAAGAGTTTTTAATGTTTTTGCAGGCTCACCACCCTCAGAAAAATTGGAGTAATCATAGATTTGAGGAATTGGAATGGGGTGATACTCCAAATCCCAAGCCTTCAATTGAAGAGGCTCCTGAGCTTGAATTAAAGCCTCTTCCTTCAAATGTAAAATATGCTTTCTTGCAACCCCCTTCCTCCTTGCCTGTGATTATTTCTACAGATTTGACAGACACCATGGAGGATAAGCTTTTGAGGGTACTAAGAGCCAACAAAGAGGCCTTTGGATGGTCGATTCATGATATAAAAGGCATTAACCCCTCAATTTGCACTCACAAGATTTATATGGAGGATGATTATCAACCTCGGGCACTACCTCAACGCCGTCTCAATCCTAACATGAAAGAGGTAGTTAAAAAGGAAGTGATTAAGCTTCTTGATGCAGGTATCATCTATCCTATCTCTGATAGTAAGTGGGTAAGTCCTGTTCAATGTGTTCCTAAAAAGGGAGGTACTACTGTAATGGAAAATGATAAAAATGAATTAATTGCAGTTAGGAAAACTACCGGATGGCGTATGTGCATTGATTATAGAAAATTAAATGATGCCACCCGAAAGGATCACTTCCCCCTTCCCTTTATTGATCAAATGCTTGAGAGAGTGGCAGGTCATGATTATTATTGTTGTTTGGATGGATATTCCGGCTATTTGCAAATACCAGTGGCTTCCGAAGATCAAGAAAAAACTATTTTTACTTGCCCATATGGAACATTTGCATATAAAAGGATGCCATTCGGTTTATGTAATGCCCCTGCCACTTTCCAAAGATGCATGATGGCTATTTTCTCTGACTTGGTTGAAAAATGCATCGAGATATTCATGGATGATTTTACTGTTTTTGGATCCTCTTATGAGGATTGTTTACATAACTTGAATTTAGTGTTGCAGAGATGCAGGGATACTAATTTAGTGCTCAATTGGGAGAAATGTCAATTTATGGTGCAAGATTGCATTATTTTGGGACACAAGGTGTCCACTAGAGGCATTGAAGTTGATCCTGCAAAGGTTGAGGTAATTGCAAAGTTGCCCCCACCCAATTCTGTTAAGGGGGTCCGTAGTTTTCTAGGCCATGTTGGCTTCTATAGGCGGTTTATTAAAGACTTCTCAAAAATTGCAAAGCCTATGACTGACCTCTTAGTTAAGGAGGCCACTTTTGATTTTTCTGACACTTGTTTGAAGGCTTTTAATTGTTTAAAGGAAAAATTAATTAGTGCCCCTGTTGTTGCTGCCCCCGATTGGTCACTCCCCTTTGAAATTATGTGTGATGCCAGCGATACTGCTGTGGGGGCTGTTTTGGGGCAAAGAAAGAATAAGGTATTCTATACCATTTACTACGCTAGTCGCACTCTTGATGATGCTCAAAGAAATTATACTACCACAGAGAAAGAGTTGCTAGCTGTAGTATTTGCATTTGATAAGTTCCGTCATTATCTTGTTCTTTCTAAAGTTATTGTTTATACCGATCATGCTGCTATTAGATATTTGCTTGGAAAACAGGATGCAAAACCCAGGTTAATCAGGTGGATTTTGTTGCTACAAGAGTTTGACTTGGAGATTAGAGACAAGAAAGGCTCAGAGAACTTCGTAGCTGATCACCTCCCAAGGCTCGACCATAGTGTGATGCAGGCCTCAAATGATGGGGAGATCAAAGAGGTTTTCCCTGATGAGAGACTTCTAGCTATTTCTACTATTCCTTGGTTCGCAGACATCGTCAACTACTTGGTGGGTAAGGTTGTTCCCTCTGATTTTTCCTTTCAGCAAAAGAAGAAATTAATTTCTGATGCTAGACACTACTTGTGGGATGACCTGTACCTATTTAAAGTTTGTGGAGATAAGGTAATTAGGCGTTGTGTGCCTATGGATGAGGTAACTTCTATCCTTGAGCATTGTCATTCTAAAGAGGTAGGTGGCCACTTTGGCCCAAATAGAACTGCATATAAAGTTTTACAATGTGGTTTTTATTGGCCTACAATATTTAAAGATGCTCATGATTTTGTGAAAGCTTGTGATAGTTGTCAAAGGAGTGGCAATATTTCTAGGCGTCAAGAGATGCCATTAAATAACATTTTGGTTTGTGAGATATTTGATGTATGGGGTATTGACTTTATGGGGCCCTTCCCTAAATCTTTTTCAATTCAATATATTCTTGTTGCTGTAGATTATGTGTCTAAGTGGGTAGAAGTTGTAGCCTTACCCACTAATGATGCTCGGGTGGTGGTGAAATTTTTAAAGAAAAATATTTTTTGCCGATTTGGCACTCCCCGAGCCATTATTAGTGATGGTGGCACTCATTTCTGTAATAAACAATTTGAAAATCTTTTGAGCAAATATGGTGTCACTCATAAGGTAACAACTCCTTACCACCCACAAACTAGTGGGCAAGTTGAAATTTCAAACAGAGAGCTGAAAAGGATTTTAGAAAAGACAGTTAGTGCATCAAGAAAAGATTGGTCTTTGAAACTTGATGATGCACTATGGGCCTATAGAACCGCTTTTAAAACTCCCATTGGGATGTCTCCTTACCGTCTTGTTTTTGGAAAAGCATGTCATTTGCCTGTTGAATTAGAGCATAAAACACTTTGGGCTTTAAAATTTCTAAACTTTGATGCTCAGCTTACAGGTGAAAATAGGTTGCTGCAGCTAGATGAATTGGATGAGCTTCGTCTAGGAGCTTATGAGAATGCCAAGCTATATAAGGAGCGGACTAAAAAGTGGCATGATAAGCGCATCCAGCAGCGTGAATTCCATGTTGGTGAGAAAGTTCTAATTTATAACTCACGTTTGCGTCTTTTTCCAGGAAAGTTGCGCTCAAGGTGGTATGGACCCTACACCGTTACTCAAGTTTTTCCTTATGGAGTTCTTGAGGTATCTCATGAAGATGGTACCACCTTTAAAGTCAATGGTCAGCGTGTGAAGCATTTTGAGGAAGGGTTACTCCAAGTGAGCTATGTCACTGCCCTCAAGGATTGACCCTAGTACCGTCAGGCTCGGGACGTTAAACAAGCGCTTCGCAGGAGGCAACCTGTGTTTTATTTTCTCTTATTTTTATTTTGTTTTGTTTTTTAGGAATTAGCTCGATTTGCAAGCTCTCTCAGGGAAGTCACTCTTACTCTCTCTCTCTCTCATTTATTTCCTTTTGATTCTATTTGATCATTTTGCATTGAGGACCATGCTTCATGCTAGTGTGGGGGAGGATAGTTATTTTTGTCACTTGATCTCTATTAATGCACATACCCACCGTATATGTTGATAGCATTTTTTCTGGCTTGTTTTGCATAAACTATGCTTAAATTGAAAAAAATAGAGATTTTGCCTTTAGGGGATCCCATAATTAGTTCAATTGACGAACTTGTGCTTAATTGTAACTGTGAGGATGTCCTTAGGAAGCTGATAATTAGCAATTGTTCCTCTTGAGTACTTTTTGTGAACTAGCTTCTAAATGTGAGATCTGAGCCTTCATAAGGGGATTGATACTAAATCATAAATTTTTTACCCCTTTTCTTTCTATGAGTGTGTTTCCCAATTTGCTACATTCTAGAACTTGTCTTTTGACCGTTTCAAGGCGAAAATTGATTTGCATCATGTAAAAAGATTTGGGGATTTAGGTATTTTTCTGGCCTCAGAGTGTTTGTTGAAATTATCCATTAGTTGCCCCCTTTGAGCCTATTTGTTATATTTTTTCTTTGGTAACCAGATATAATTTTTTCTTTTTTGTTTGTGGTAACCATTTGAAATTGAATGTGGAGCAACTATTGAAAATTACAATTTCGTCCTATATTTTAGTTGTCTATATTGTCAGGACTGAAATTTCGTCCTATACTTTAGTTATCTATCTTGTCAGGATGAAGAGAATAAAATTGAGTGAATCATGTGCTTACAAAAATATTTTCATACAAAGGAAATAAAATAGGAGTTTTCATGTACTTACCTTTTCCTCCTACGAAAAAAATGAAAAAAAAAATTGAATTTGTCTACTCAAGAGGGAGGAAAAGGAACATCAAAAGAATGAAAGAGCCAAAGGGCAAATCCAAAAGAGCCAAAGGGCAAATCCAAAAAAAAAAAAAAAGAGTCTACTCAAGAGAAAGAAAAACAAATCAAAAAGAGTCGACTCATTAGAAGAAAAAAAGTGAAGAAATGGAAGTGAAATTAGTTTGGAGTTTGGACAAAAATTGTAAAATAGATAGGAGCTCCATATTTTGTTTCAAAGGTTACTATTTGCTTCTTGCTTTTTTAGCCCTTTGATTATCCCTTCTTTCTTATTTCCTACCTTGCATGATTTCACCCTTGGCCCCATTACAACCATGAAACCCCATCTTTTGCATGCATGTGAACTATTTAGTGGAGATTTGGTCAAATTACAAGCTTATGGTAATGTGCATTTTGTGGAAACTTGAGTGTATATTTTTCCTAATCCCTAAACACTTAGAGAGATTGTGAGCGAGTGCCCTTGTTCACAGAAATATATTCTTCAGGGACATGAGCCTCTAATTGGGCAACCTCTTGACACCTCATATGTGCTATATTATCAATTGCTTGTCATTGTGCTTCTAATTTTGGGTCCCTTATTTGGCTGTCTCTATTACTTATTTGAAAATTTTATTGAGCCAGGAAATTTGCTTGAGGACAAGCAAAGGTCAAGTGTGGGGGAGTTGATAAACTCCAATTTAGTGCATTTTTAGATACACTTTTAGATCACTTTTAGAACAATTATTAGTACTTATATAAATCATTGGCTTAAATTTGCTTTTTATTTTGCAGAAATAAAAATAGTATAAAAAGGAATAATATTCCAAATTAGAGCTATATAAATATATATATATATATATATATATATATATATATATATATATATATATCTTGCCTTACAAGGGAGGCGCTGGATAAAAGAGAAGAGTAGGAAAGGGCATGGCCCAATTGCAATTGGATTGAAAAAGCCCAAGGCCAAGTTGAAATACACGGATGAATTAAGAGAAAAGAAAGGAAGCTTTGTGTGTTGAATTATAAAAGAGGAAAGGGATTGCCGTGAAGAGAAAGAAAGGCAGCTCACGTGATCACCAAGAGATTTTGCACAAAACCCTAGGAAAGTAATATAAAAGGAAGATAGCACAACAATAAACACGGCTGGACAAAAAGAATTGAGACGGCTGAGAATTTAGAGAGAGAAGAAGCACTACTGACGCACCAGACGCTAACAACAGCACTTTGGGAGTTTCCGGTACCCCTTCTTGACATCGTGAGAGAGCTTTAGAGCAGAATACAGAGACTGAATACAGGACCAGAATTTACTCAATCTCCGGGTTATTTTTATATTCTGTAATTCATGACTTTTTATTTTAATCCAATGTTCTTGAACACTATGGATAGCTAAATTCCTTTTCTAGGGTGTTAGGTGGATCTTGCTTGATTAGAGACCTTTTATGTTTTAATTTATATTTTGAATTCCCAATTTTTATTTCAGTTAATATTATCCTATTGCTTTATTACATAATTAGGATTAACAACTCATTGCATGTTTATAATCAATTAGTTGATTAGCGACCATACTACAACTAGTTGGTGGACCTATAGGATAATTGAGACTATAATTAATGAATGACCAAACTTTAATTTAGTCTTCCAATCGTTCAACCTTTTTGTGCTTTATGCTTTTCTTAAATTTAAATTCTAGCATGACCAAACTAGGATTAATTTAGGGAAAAGAATATTAATCACGAATGACCAAACGGATTAATAGGTTTAGTAAAGGGATTGGTAATTGAATAAAATAAGGGAATTCAGGTAGAATTAGACATAGAGGAATCGAACCTAGCAAGTGAAACCAAGACCCTAGGCTTCTCTCCATTGATCGAACTTTTCCATTTAAATTCTTGTTATTTATTTCTTCGTAATTTAGTTTCTACAATCACCAATATTCGTTAGTCTAAATAATAATTAATTTTAAGTAGTTTGGTACTTATTAATTAATCCCTGTGGAGACGATACTTTTTATACTACTTCTGCAAGAGAGTACACTTGCTCTCAAGTGTCTTTTTAACACAACAATGAGAGAGAATGCTGAAGGAAACACGAAAAACAAGGAAGGGACAGGTGTCAGTCATCTCCAGGCATGGGTGTGCGTGCTAGCAAGGGAATATTCGCTGACGCCCTAAAAAATTTGGGTAAAAAGGACTTTCTGGGCTCATAAAAGGACAAGCGGCGCCTCCCAAATTAGGGTTGCCTAGGATCATGAGCCTCAACTATAAATAGGACCCTTCTTCCTCAATTAGAGTAAGCCGAAAAGGTTGGTATAGAGATAGCCACCATTTCGTGCACTCTCAAGCTCACCAAAAGATCAATTGCTGGAATAGTTGTTGCTGCAGCAACACTGGAAGCTACAATTTCGTGGAGGAATCTACATTGAAGAGCTGGGCTGTTCTCCATCGATCATCTTTGGAGTTATCTTCGTGGTTCAACAATTTGTAGTGTAACCTCTCTCCTTAAGATTGTAGTATGACTTTTATTTCTATGTTTAAGTTGTTTCCTTTGTTGTTTAAGCTCAACATGAGCTAATTCCTTATAGTTGGGATGCTGAACTTAATGTAATGAATTTATTGTGTGATTAATGAAGTATGTTTAAGTGTTGAGTATTTTATCTTGTGTGCTTTAATATTTCCATCTTAGGTGAGGATTGGCCGTCTAATCTAAGTAGCATTTATAAATTCAGAGATGGTTTGTAAATTTATCTCACAAGATAATATGGTTTGTGTGCATTAAAAAAGATTTTGATGTTCCATGCTTAAACCCTAGAGATAGGAGGGCATATGACATAAGGTGAATACTGCGGGTGCCTAAGCAGCCTAGGGCGGAATCTTTTAGGATCTAGAGATAAACTCTTGAGACGAAACCCTAGTGAGAAGTATTTGAGAAAATATATCCATTACTGCAGCACTTAACATACCATTAATTGCATTTTAATGAAGTTACTGAAAGTGAATGCATCTCAACTTGTTCCAATCATCTGATCTTTATTACCCTGATACCTTTTTATTATTGTGCATGTTACCAAATATTTGTGTCTTTTACTTTTTACCCCAAATCACTAATTTGTTAAATCAATTAAACATCATTTAATCAAGCTAATCCTCGTGGGAACGAACTTTACTTATTCTATATTACTTGTTGAAAGTATACACTTGCACTATCATATTTTAAACGCAACACAAGACAAAAATAAAAATAAAAGGAGAAACTTACTAAGATTAATGTTTTTATTCTCATTTTCAATAAAAGACAAAAGTAGGCTCGACATTCCAAAATCTCCTTCTCTCAAAAAATTACATGTTCTCACTTCACATTTACTGCTGGTAGTTGCAACAATAAACTAAATTTCAATAGACATTAAAGAAACTAAAAAAGAATGGGGGAACTTTTAACAATTATTGTTTTTCATAAGTATATCTTTTTTACAGTTACAGTAATATGTCTGGCTTCTAGGTAATTTTGTAATATTTTTAGGGAACTTTTAAAGGTAAAAATATAAGTGTGCAATAAATTATGTTATTTAATTTAATATTTTTAAGATCCTATGTTGTCAGTTTCCCGAGTGTTCGGTTGGTTAGAAGTATTTCTACCAGTCTTGTGATACTCGGTTCGAAACTGACAAAAAGTAAAAGGAGGCTAAGAAAAAAGAGAGATTGAGGTATTCTAAAATAACTTTTTTAAATAAATTATTTTGGTTTATGTTCTTTTTCATAAAATTTGTAAGAAAATTTTGCAATTTTTTTTTATATAAACATCCCTATTCTTGATCATTAAGTTACTTTAAAGACATTATAATTTAACCGCATATCTCTCAAAAAAATCACCCATTAACAATTCTATTTTTTATATAAATATATCTTTTCTACCAACGCTTGTATGTGTCTTTTTTTATGTGAACTTCAATTGCATTAACTAAACAAAGAGTCATTACATAAGAAAGAAATATTACATGTGAAATTTAAATTAGCTAATTGAACTAGACTTGACCAAGATTGGTCACTTACGGATCTAGATAGACCCACAAGCTGATGTGCATCTGAATTTGCATTTCTCCTTATGGGTTGAATTCTAGCATCTTCAAAATGGAACAGAAGTTCCCTGCAGTCCAAAATGATGGGATCAATGTATGCTCTCTCCAATCCAAATTTTGCATTTCTCGAGTGTTTGATTGGTTTAAAGCATTTCTATCAATCTTGTAATACTCGATTTGAAACAAGCAAATAGTAAAATTATGCAAAGGAAAAAAATAGTGATATTCTAAAATACATATTTTAAATATATTTGGGACAATAGACATTAAAGAAAACATTGATATTCTACATTTCAATAAACATTAAATTAAGAAACTAAAAAGAGAATTGGGAAGTTATTTTACCTTCAGAAAACTAGTCCTTAAATGTGGATTGGAGAAGAGAGTAGAATTATAAAGAGACTTGAAATAGAAAAGGCTAATCTTACAAAAATGCATCCCAACCTTTACGTACTCCAACTCCAATCTCAATTCTCATAAGATAACAACATAATCAAAACACATCATCTTTTGATACCAATTACCATATTTGAGAAACCAATCAAGATTAAACTGACATAAAGAAGTCCCAAATTGTGATTGTAGAAAAACATTCCCCCTTGGTTAATAAGGCCCTTTTTGCTAATAAGGTCTTCCGATTTTACCCTGGTCATTTGAATGATAACATGATATTTGTTTCCTTTCACCAGGATCAACGGGATGATTTTCCAAATTAATCAACATCTATGAATTTTTTTCAAGGATGGGCCTGATTGTTATCTTGGTGTATTGTTCAATTCATTAACTTCTAGAGACTCTAACGTTGATTTTCTTTGGAAGCATTTTTCCATTTCTAACATATTACAAGAATATAATGTTAATGAATTACTTGATTCTAATATAACACAAAATAGAGTAGTCTAATAAAAATTGGGGTAAATGCTAATTCTCAATATTCAATAACGTACAAGATAAAAATAAAAATAAAAGGAGAAACTTACTAAGATTAATGTTTTTATTCTCATTTTCAATAAAAGACAAAAGTAGGCTCAACCTTCAAAAATCTCCCTCTTGCAAAAAATCACATGTTCTCACTTCACATTTACTGCTGGTAGTTGCAACAATAAACTAAATTTCAATAGACATTAAAGAAACTAAAAAATAATGAGGGAACTTTTAACAATTATTGTTTTACATAAATATATCTTTTTTACGGTTATAGTAATATGTCTCGCTTCTAGGTAATTTTTTAATTTTTTTTAGTGAATTTTTAAAGGTAAAAAATATAAGTGTGCAATAAATTATGTTATTTAATTTAAAAATTTTAAGATCCTATGTTGTCAGTTTCCTGGGTGTTCGGTTGGTTAGAAGTATTTCTACCAGTCTTGTGATACTCGGTTCGAAACTGACAAAAAGTAAAAGGAGGCTAAGAAAAAAGAGAGACTGAGGTATTCTAAAATACCTTTTTTAAATAATTTTTTTTGGTTTATGTTCTTTTTCATAAAATTTGTAAGAAAACTTTGCAATTTTTTTTTGATATAAAATGTAACACCCTAGTATCTCTAACAAGTAGAAATACTAAAACATACATATCAGTAAACATCAGAGATAACTTCCTGCTTAAGAAATTGAACACATCCAAACCTTAATTAAAAACTCATCATTGAGTCACATAAGTTTCATACTTCAAACAATGTAATTTGAAACTTCAATTACAATGATTAACTTCACAATAACCTAGTGTTCAATATTCCAAGACAAGGAAGTAGCAGAATCGATATCAAACGTCAATACATATCAATTTATGATATCAGGATGCAAAAATTAGGAAATAAGAACATAACCACCAATGCTAAAAACTCCAAAAGCCTCATCTAACCAAACTTCTTTGCTTTGTTCTTTCCCTGCGTCTCTATAAAACAACAACACATAAACAATGAGATACAATCTCAGTGAGTTCTACCGAGACCCCTAACTACACTCGTGGTTCAATTATGAAACCTTTTATCAATCGTAGTTTAATCTATAAACTACGTGCTTTTAAACTAATCACAACACCGACTGTCGTAATGCTAATCCCGGTAATTGGGCCTCTATACTTAGCACTTCACCGACTGCCGTATCCTTAGTCCCGGTGAATCGTGCACTATCCTTAGCGTAACACTGACTGTCGTATCGCTAATCCCGATGAAACGTACTTCTTAATTTTAGCATAACACCAACTGCCGTACGCTAATCCCGGTGAACCCCCTTCCCATTAGTACTTTCCCTAATGGTTAAGGGCCTAGGTTAATGGCTCATGACCTTCCCCGCCTAGTATGCTAACCTTTTTGGGTCGTCACCCAGACTCGATATAATTTATATATCCACCCGCATTGGGCCATCATCTATATTCGATATAATTTATATATCGTGAACCTCAATCCTTCTTTTCAATAAAACCAAACACATAGTTCCTTGAATTTTACCATTTCCGTGAACCCTCTCGTTAAACTAATAGTACGGTTTTATTAGACTTTTATAGCTCAATTCAATTGAAAACAACCAGTCCAACCAATACAATACATAAAACATAGCAACATAATCAACAACAGCTCAATACAACACTTAGGCACACACAAACCATCAACTTGGGCAATCAAACATGTCAACCATTAACATGCAAGGACAATTTCAAAAAATAAAGAAAAAGCCTAAGCGGAGTAGAAATCACCTTAAAGTGATGAAAATCACCCAAACACAAGCAAGGAAGGAAGGAAAACCCCCAATTAGCCTCTAAGTATCCAAACCGAATTAATTTGGACACCATTTGTGAGCAGATTTGGGATAAGTTAACTTATTCAATTTATAACCAAAATCATTCAAACCAGTGCCTAATGTGTAGCTAATTTTTCTATTTTCTTATGGTTGAAGTTCTAAACTGATATGTTGAGTATTCAGGGAGTTACAGCTAAAATACAAAAACTGGTTCTAAAATGTTACTGCAACAAAAGTGAGACTTGTACTTAACTTTACTCCCTAAATACTCAACCAAATTAGGTCATTCTTGTGTGAAAACTGAAGGGTTTTACGTGTAGTTTCTGACTATGATATTTGTTTTTCAAAACAATGAGCCGATTAGTACAGTTTTTAGAAACAATCCGAATGGCTCCCAGATTGGACAGTTTCTGTCTTTCAACTTCTAATCACTCTCAAATGACCTAAAATTGACCAAATGGCACGAAACTTGAGCCTAAACAGAAGAAAATTGAGTCTAGTTTCTAACGAGACAATAATCATTCAAAACGGAGTTCAATTGAGAGCACAAAACCCAAAACACCGAACCTATACCCAGTTTAACTTTAGAAATTTGACCAAACTTGGAATACTCATAACTCAAACTACATAGCTCCAAATTCAACCAAACCAGTGCCAAAATGACCAGCATCAAGTCTAGTTTCTAAGAAGAATAATCTCCATAATTTCTGGATTAACAGAATATCCCCAGTTTCAAAAAGACCGCACCTATGTCCAGAATGCCTATAGAATGATTTTGCTAACAAGGATGGGCCTGATTGTTATCTTGGTGTATTGTTCAATTCATTAACTTCTAGAGACTCTAACGTTGATTTTCTTTTGAAGCATTTTTCCATTTCTAACATATTACAAGAATATAATGTTAATGAATTACTTGATTCTAATATAACACAAAATAGAGTAGTCTAATAAAAATTGGGCTAAATGCTAATTCTCAATATTCAATACAGTGCAAGACAAAAGTAAAAATAAAAGGTGAAACTTACTTAGATTAATGTTTTTATACTCATTTTCAATAAAAGACAAAAATAGGCTCGCTCTTCAAAAATCTCCCTTTTGCAAAAAATCACATGTTCCTACTTCACATGTACAGCTGGTAGTGGCAACAATAAACTAAATTTCAATAGATATTAAAGTAACTAAAAAGAGAATGCGGCAGTTACTTTACCTTGAGAAAATCAGTCCCTAAATATGGATTGGAGAACTTTTAACAATTATTGTTTTACATAAGTATATATTTTTTATAGTTTCAATAATATGTCCCTCTTTTGTATGTCCCTCTTAACAATTTTCAGTTTCAATAATATTTCAATAATATTTTTTACAGTTTCAATAATATGTCCCTCTTAACAATTTTGTGTGTTTTTGTTTTTTTGTGAACTTATAAAGTCTGTAAAAAATATAAGTGTGCAATAAATTATGTTATATAATTTAATATTTTTAAAATTTTATGTTGTCGGTTTCCTAAGTGTTCGGTTGGTTAGAAGTATTTCTACCAGTCTTGTAATACTCGGTTCGAAACTGGCTAATAATAAAATGAGGCAGAGAAAAAAATACATTGAGGTATTCTAAAATACCTTTTTTAAATAAATTATTTTGATTTATTTTCTTATTCATAAAATTTGTAAGAAAACGATTGACTAATTTTTTTGCTATAAAACATCCCTTTTCATGTTCCTTAAGTTATTTTAAGAACATTATAATTTAACCGTATATCTTTCAAAAAAAAAATCACCCATTAACAATTATATTTTTTATATAAATATATCTTTTCTACCAACACTTGTATGTGTCTTTTTTTTATGTGCACTGCAATTGCATTAACTAAACAAAGAGTCATTACATAAGAAAAAGATATTACATGTGGAATTTAAACTAGCTAATTGAACTAGACTTGACAAAGATTGGTCATCTATGGATCTAGATAGACCGACAAGCTGATGTGCATTTGAATTTGCATTTCTCCTTATGTGTTGAATTCTTGCATATTCAAAATGGAATAGAAGTTCTCTACGGTCCAAAATGATGGGATCCAGGTATGCTTTCTGCAGTCCAAAATTTGCATATCTCGAGTGTTTGATTGGTTTGAAGCATTTCTATCAAATCTTGTAATACTCGATTCGAAACTAGAAAATAGTAAAATTATGCCGAGGAAAAAATAGCGGTATTCTAAAATACCTATTTTAAATATATTTGGGGCAATAGACATTAAAGAAAACAATGGTATTCTACATTTCAATAAACATTAAATTAAGAAACTAAAAAGAGAATAGGGAAGTTATTTCACCTTCAAAAAAACTAGTCCTTAAATGTGGATTGGAGAAGAGAGTAGAATTATAAAGAGACTTGAAATAGAAAAGGCTAATGTTACAAAAATGCATCCCAACCTTTATGTTATCCAACTCCAATCTCAAATCTTAAAAGAAAACAACATAATCGAAACACAACATCTTTTGATACACTATATTCCAACAAATTACAATATTCGAGAAACCAATCAGGATTTGACTGACATAAAGAAGTCCAAAATTGTTGTTGCAGGAAAACATGCCCCTCGGTTAACAAGGACCTTTTTGCAAATAAGGTTTTCGGATTTTATCCTGGTCATTTGGATGATGATATGATATTTTTTCCTTTCTCCATGATCAAAAGAAATATTTTCCGAATTAATCAACATCTATGAATCTTTTTCTCAAAGATGGGTTTGATTGTTGTCTTGGTGTATTGTTCACTTCATTAACTTCTTGAGACTCTAATGTTGATGTTCTTTTGAAGCGCTTTTCCATTCCTAACATATTAAAAGAATATAATGTTAATGAATTACTTGATTCTAATATAACACAAAATAGAGTAGCCTAATAAAAATTGGGGTAAATGCTAATTCTCAATATTCAATACAGTACAAGATAAAAATAAAAATAAAAGGAGAAACTTACTCAGATTAATGTTTCTATACTAATTTTCAATAAAAGACAAAACTAGGCTCGATCTTCAAAAATCTCCCTCTTGCAAAAAATAACATGTTCCCACTTCACATATATTGATGGTAGTGGCAACAATAAACTAAATTTTGATAGACATTAAAGAAACTAAAACGAGAATGGGGCAATTATTTTGCCTTCAGAAAATCAGTCCCTAAATGTGGATGGGTGAACTTTTAACACTTATTCTTTTACAATTACATTAATATGTCTTGCTTCTACCTAGTTTGTAATATTTTTTTTGGTGAACTTTTAAAGTCTGTAAAAAATATAATTGTGCAATAAATTTTGTTATTAAATTTAATATTTTTAAGATCCTATGTTGTCGATTTCTCGAGTGTTCGGTTGGTTAGAAGTATTTCTACCAGTCTTGTAATACTCGGTTCGAAACTGAAGAATAATAAAAGGAGGCTAAGAAAAAAGAGAGATTGAGGTATTCTAAAATACCTTGTTTAAATAAATTATTTTGGTTTATGTTCTTATTCATAAAATTTGTAAGAAAACTATTGACTAATTTTATTGCTATAAAACATTCCTATTCATGTTCATTAAGTTATTTTAAGGACATTATAATTTCACAGCATATCTCTCAATATATATTTTCTACCAACACTTGTATGCGTTTTTTTATGTGAACTTCAATTGCATTAACTAAATAAAGAGTCATTACATAAGAAATAAATATTACATGTGAAATTTAAATTAGCTAACTGAACTAGACTTGACCAAGATTGGTCACCTACGGATCTAGATAGACCCACAAGCTGATGTGCATCTGAATTTGCATTTCTCCTTATGGGTTGAATTCTATGTAATTTTGTAATTTTTTGTTTTTTGTAGAATTTTTAAAGTCGGTAAAAAATATAAGTGTGCAATAAATTATGTTATTGTATTTAATATTTCTAAGATCTTATGTTGTTGATTTCCCGAGTGTTCAGTTGGTTAGAAGTATTTCAACCAGTCTAGTGATACTCGGTTCGAAACTGACAAAAAATAAAAGGAGGCTAAAAAAAAGAGAATGAGGTATTCTAAAATACCTTTTTTAAATAAATTATTTTGGTTTATGTTCTTTTTCATAAAATTTGTAAGAAAACTTGGCAAATTTTTTTGATATAAAACATCCCTATTCATGTTCATCAAGTTACACTAAGGACATTATAATTTAACCGCATATCTCTAAAAAAAATCACCCATTAACAATTATGTTTTTTATATAAATATATCTTTTCTGCCAACACTTGTATGTGTCTTTTTTTTATATGAACTTCAATTGGATTAACTAAACAAAGAGTCATTACATAAGAAAGAAATATTACATGTGCAATTTAAATTAGCTAATTGAACTAGACTTGACCAAGATTGGTCACCTACGGATCTAGATAGACCCACAAGCTGATGTGCATCTGAATTTGCTATTCTCCTTATGGGTTGAATTTTAGCATCTTCAAAATGGAAAAGAAGTTCTCTGCAGTCCAAAATGATGGGATCAAGGTATGCTCTCTCCAATCCAAATTTGCATTTCTCGAGTGTTTGATTGGTTTGAAGCATTTCTATCAATCTTGTAATACTCGATTTGAAACTAGCAAATAGTAAAATTATGCAAAGGAAAAAAATAGTGAAATTCTAAAATACCTATTTTAAATATATTTGGGGCAATACACATTAAAGAAAACATTGGTATTCTACATTTCAATAAACATTAAATTAAGAAACTAGAAAGAGAATAGGGAAGTTATTTTACCTTCAGAAAACTAGTCCTTAAGTGTGGATTGGAGAAGAGAGTAGAATTATAAAGAGACTTGAAATAGAAAAGGCTAATCCTACAAAAATGCATCCCAACCTTTAGGTTCTCCAACTCCAATCTCATTTCTCATAAGATAACAACGTAATCAAAACACAACATCTTTTGATACCAATTAGGCAATTACCATATTTGTGAAACCAATCAGGATTAAACTGACATAAAGAAGTCCCAAATTGTCATTGTAGAAAAACATTCCCCCTTGGTTAATAAGGCCCTTTTTGCTAATAAGGTCTTCCGATTTTACTCTGGTCATTGGAATGATAACATGATATTTGTTTCCTTTCACCAGGATCAACAGGGTAATTTTCCAAATTAATCAACATCTATGAATTTTTTTCTAGGATGGACCTGATTGTTGTTTTAGTGTAATATTGTTCAATTCATTAACTTCTAGAGACTCTAATGTTGATTTTCTTTTGAAGCAGTTTTCCATTTCTAACATATTAAAAGAATTTAATGTTAATGAATTACTTGATTCTAATCTAATATAACACAAAATAGAGTAGTCTAATAAAAATTGGCGTAAATGCTATTTCTCAATATTCAATACAGTACAAGACAAAAATAAAAATAAAAGGAGAAACTTAGATCAATGTTTCTATACTCATTTTCATTAAAAGACAAAAATAGGCTCAACCTTCAAAAATCTCCCTCTTGCAACAATAAACTAAATTTCAATAGACATTAAAGAAACTAAAAAGAGAATGGGAAAAATTTTAACAATTATTGTTTTACATAAGTATACATTTTTACGGTTACAATAATATGTCTCGCTTCTACGTAATTTTGTAATTTTTTGTTTTTTTGGTGAACCTTGAAAGTCGGTAAAAAATATAAGTGTGCAATAAATTATGTTATTTAATTTAATATTTTTAAGATCCTATGTTGTCGATTTCCCGAGTGTTCGAATGGTTAGAAGTATTTCTACCAGTCTTGTGATAGTCGGTTCGATACTGACAAAAAATAAAAGGAGGCTAAGAAAAAAGAGAGACTGAGGTATTAAATACCATTTTTAAATAAATTATTTTGGTTTATTTTCTTTTTCATAAAATTTGTTAGAAAAATTTGCAATTTTTTTTTATATAAAACATATGTAACATCCCCAAAATAATTGTTTCAATTATTTTAGTTGATGGCTTATAATTATATTGAGTAGTAAATAATTTCAATTGTTTACTTAAGATTGTTGTTTAGTTGATTGATGGTTTAAATTGCTTAAATGACTTGCTTGTGTAATTGGATGCTAGTTTAAATAAGTTAAAAAGTGAGTTTGAGTAATTAATTGAAGGGTTAAGTGTACGAGTAATATTAATGGGTGTGTAACTAAAAAGGGCATTTTAGGGAATCCACCCCATTTACTTTACTAAAACCTCAGCTGACCTCCTATATGTTTGGTCACTTCCACACCACTCAAACACTCACATACCCTCATCATTACTACAAAACACTAAAACAAACACACACACACACACTCTCGTTTTGTGTTGAAAAAAAAATATAAAGAAGGGCTGAGAGAGAGAATCGAAAAGAGAAAAAAGAAAGGAAGAAGGGAGAGGAAGAAGAGGAGGGTTCGAATGGGAAGAAAAGGGAGGAGATCAACCCCCAAATCCTAATGCATGTTGAAACTCTTGATTCCATTAGAATACCCAAGTCATTCTCTCCATTCTTGCACCATCAGATTCTCAAAAATCAACCCCTGAAGCAAATACCCAAATATGTCCTCCTTCTCCTTCTTGCACAAACCACACATAGGAGCCCCAATGTTGAATCATTTTAGCAAAGGTAAGCTATAGGCAATGGCGGATCTTGGAATTTTTTCTTGGGAGGGCCAACATAGTAGTTCATGACAGTATTTAGAATTCAGGTGTGGATCACTTTGTCTTTTATGGTGAGTTTGCATTTAAATTAAAGTGGCGGATCTTGGAATTTTTTCTTGAGGAATTTGTAATTTTGTCGTTACTCGTGTACTCTTTTTTCTCCTCAGGTCTTTTTTCTCCCCTTGTTCCTTGTATATGGGTTGGAGTATCCCTTGTACTCTTGTTAATAATATTTTTTGCTTATTAAAAAACAATGCAATACAAAAAGAAAATTAATAAATACCAATTAAAAATAGATACTAAATTTACGAATAAACTAAATTCTTTTTTTTTACAAGACTATTTTTTTAATACTAGAAAAACTATTTTGAATTGTTGTTGACATGGAAAGCAAAAGCAATCTCAAAACTGGCTACCGCAGGAGTTGAACTCGTCACCAAGAACTCAACCAATTCTTACGGCGTTGACATGGAAACCGCTAGGGTACTCACATCTTGGAAATATGGTTGACGAAAAACAATATATATACAGGATTTACATAAAATTTTCTGTCCCTATATTTTACTTAAAATTTATTTATTCCTAGGGCGGGCCGTGGCCCTGCCCAGCCCATGAAAAGATCCGCCCCTGGCTATAGGAGTCCATCGAAGATCATCACTAGCTTGTTTAGAAGGGTTTAGTTGCTGTCTTGATGTGAGTTCGGTTTTGAGACGTCAAAGTCTCGAGTGAGTGTTCTCACCACATCGTGTATTTAAGTGTTTGCATGCGTATATTTATTGTGGTAGATGGTTTTGTTTGAACGAAACTGTGAATTTTACGAAACTAATGATTTTACGGTTTTTAAAAAAAATGTCTCGGTTTGAATTTTTATTGCTCGAATGTGCTTTGGTGAAATTGATGAAATTATGCCATAATTGTATGTAAAATATGTGTTAGAATGTCTGTTTGAATGATTTGGATTGCTAGAAGTGGGTTTAGTTTCGGTTCGGATGTGACACGAGTGAACGGGAAGCGAGAAACTCTGTTTGGGACTGTTTAGTATAGGTTCAGTGTTTATGCGATTGTAAATTTTCTTTGTGTCCAAAAATTATATGGTTGTTTGTCTGGAAACTAGACACAATTTGCCACAAATTAGACATTGAGTTTAATCAATTTGGGTAAGTATGATGGGAGAATTTCTGGTTACAATTTGAGTCAAAAATCTGAGACTGTATTGGGTATAGGTTCGGTGTTTTGCTTGTAGTGACTTAGGTAGGACTCCGTTTGAAATTATTTCTGTTTCATTGGAAACTAGACTCCTTCTGCTTCAATTTTGGCTCTTGGTTTGCTTAATTTGATTGAGAATTCAATAAGAAAACTGAGTTACAAGTTGGGCAACAGTTGCTGTCCTGTTTCAGGACCCATATGTTTTTTTTTGAAAAACTGTACTTTTTGGCTACATAAACAGATAAATAAAAATTATATCCAGAAACTAGACACTCTAAGGTTTCCAATGAATATTTGTTTGTTTAATTCCGATATCGTTTGCTATGTTAAAGAAATTGTCAAAGTTTAGGTACCACTGCTGAAAATTTACTGCACCTAGACTGTTCATTGAAATGTATGTATATGATAATGAAATTGTGGTTGATCGTAATGTCGAGTATCAAGTGAGAACCATTCAAAGGTTTTGAAATTGATTTCCTGAACATGTGTAATATTGTTCAGTGATTAATAATGTATTAACGGGGTGACGACTCCGAGTTATTTAACATACTGGGTGGAGGGAAGTCATGAGCCCAGAAGCCAAGGCCTTGACATTATCCCTCATGGCTATGTTGGATTGGGGTTTTCGTGATCTCGTGAGATTTCGTTTCACAGATTATGCAAAGCCAAAGATAAAAGGAAATTATTTTTATGGAAATACAATGATTCTTGCAGTGATTGCCGGATTAGAGGGCTCGTAGAGATTGAGTGATTTGGTCTCTCGAACCGGTCTTCAAAATAATTAAGATAACTAAAAGAGAACGAATGAGAGGAACCGTAAGGGGTCTCAGAGTCACTTATTGAGATTTTTAATCTCACTGTTTATTGTTGATTGTTTTTCAGATCCGCAGGTAAAGTCTAAGGATTGTTCAGGAAGTTCAGGGGCTATCATGTTGAGGAAGTTCACGGGTCATGATGGGTACTCGGTATTAGATATCGGGTTATGGCCAAGTTTAAGTTTAGGAGTAATGCACTTGGATTAGTGAGTTTTTGTAATGACTGGAATTATAGGAATCTTTGAGGATTTGTTTATGTATCAAAATATGAGGTTTTAACGAAAATTTGATAATTCCAATTGTTCACAATTGATTTATCAGTTATGTAGTATTTGAATCCGTAGAAGTGCATCTCTGAATGACTAAAGGTAATATCTCGAATTTGTCTTGTCAACTACAAATTTGGGATGTTACAACATCCCTATTCATGTTCATTAAATTATTTTAAGGATATTATTATAATTTAATTGCATATCGTTAAAAAAAATACCCATTAACTATTATATTTCTTATATATAAATATATATTTTCTACCAACAACACTTGTATGTGTTTTTTTATGTGAACTTCAATTGTATTAACTAAACAAAGAGTCATTACATAAGAAAGAAATATTAGATGTGGATCTACCAAGATTGGTCACTAGCGGATCTAGATAGACCCAATAGCTGATGTGCATCTGAATTTGCATTTCTCCTTATGTGTTGAATTCTAGCATCTTCAAAATGGAACAGAAGTTCTCTGCAGTCCAAAATGATGGGATCAAGGTATGCTCTCTGCAGTCCAAAATTTGCATTTCTCGAGTGTTTGATTGGTTTGAAGCATTTCTATCAATCTTGCAATACTCGACTCAAAACTAGCAAATAGTAAAATTGTGCATGAGAAAAAAATTTGGTATTCTAAAATACCTATTTTAAATATATTTGGGGTAATAGACATTAAATAAAGCATTGGTATTTTACATTTGAATAAACATTAAATTAAGAAACTAAAAAGAGAATAGGGAAGTTATTTTACCTTCAAAAAACTAGTCCTTAAATGTGATTGGAGTAGAGAGTAGAATTATAAAGAGACTTGGAATAGAAAAGGCTAATCTTACAAATATGCATCCCAACCTTAATGTTTTCCAACTCCAATCTCAAATCTCAAAAGATAACAACATAATCAAAACACAACATCTTTTGGTACACTATATTTCAATCAATCATCATATTCGAGAAACCAATCAGTATTAAACTGACATAAAGAAGTCCAAAATTGTCGTTGCAGGAAAACATGCCCCCTTGGTTAACAAGACCCTTTTTGCAAAGGCTTAAATATGTTTCTAGTCTCTGCAAATATGGGGTCTTTTGGTTTAAGTCCCTCTAAAAAAAATTAAAAAGTCCCTGCAAAAACAACTTTTTTGAAATAAGTCCTTCTGTTAGAGGAACGTTACAAAAAACGTCTATGTGGCAAACAAATATCTGAGTTGTTTTTTTTTCTTTTCTAATTTTATTTATTGCTGACTGTATTGCCACTCAGCTTCTTTTTTTTGTTAAAAAAAAAAATCTCTCACCTCTCCAAACGCTTCCTCTCCCTCTCCTCTGTTAACACTAAATCCCCAATTTCTTAACCTCACTTCTCTGTGTTTTCTCTTCAAGAAACAAGAAAAATAAGCAAACTCATTTCTTCTTTTTCCCTGCAACCTTCTTCCTTTCATTGTTACTATTTTCTTTTAAATAATTCTTGTTACCATATTCCTTCTTCCTCTCATTCTCACCTCCTCCAACAAATGGTGCAAAAAATCCTCTTTCAAAAACCAAAATCAAACCTTCAAATTTCACAATCAGACCTTTTTACATAGCAAACAAATGATTTGGAATAAACACCTTCATAATCGATTTCTTCTTCTTTTTACCTTGTTATCCTCTCCTAACCCTTGAAGATGTTATTGAAGGTGAGATCTGTGGTTGAGGTTTTCAGATCTGTGGTGTATGGTGGTGTAGAGATGAAGAAGAGAGAAGAAAGGGAGCGAAAACTCAACATAGAGGGAGAGGTTTTGCGGTGGTTCTCGCGGTGGTTCACGGCGATAGAGCAGGGGAGACGTCGGCCAGTGGCTGACCGCGGTGGTTCTGGCGGCGAAGGTGGTGGTGGTGCTGCGAAGGACCTCCTTCTTGTTCTTCCCCACTCTTTTTCTTTTTAATTTCACAGATCCATATTTTGCTTTGATGGTGCTGTGAAGGTGGTGGTTGTTTTGGTGAAAACAGAACCTTCATATTTTAATTGTGGGAGTGTGGTTGTGGGGTTGATTTGAGAGGGAGATGATGCTGAGATTGGGAAAGAGAGAACTGTTCGGGTACTTTGCTCATGGTGATGATGCTGGGACTAGTAAAACAAATCCTAAGTGAATTTTGAAATTCATCATTTCAGTGGCGGATCTTGGCTAAAAAGTTAGGGTGGGCCGCTAATGAAAAAGACATGGAAAGTCAGAAATGCGTGAATAGAGAGGCTGAAATGCAAATACAATTAAAATAAATAAATACTATTAACAAAACTAAATGATTGACCGACTACATGTGGCTAGCCAGATTCTCCAACGTAGATTAGTCATTGTCAAAGTTGGTGGATACCTCGCACCACGGTTTCCAAAAAAACTAAGAGACTAAAATGTAATTTTTATTTCAAATAGAGACTCAATTGAAATTGTTTGTAAAAATATAATTTTAAATTTACTTGTGCCTAATATTAAAATTCTAAATATATTTTTTCGAAAACTATCATCCATCTATTCATAATATCTAATTCTAATATAATAGATGTGATAGTATTAAAAATTATACTCCATAAAAAAACACATTTTTCTTATGTGTTGTATAGATATCAATATTGTATAAGGAACGTTTTTTTTTTGGTATCGGACCCTCGCGGGTGACCCACGCAGTGTCCCAACGCTGTCAACGAAGGACTAATCTGCGCTTGCTACTTGGGGCTCTTAATCATTTCGCTGGCCAACACCCTATTTGACGTAGGCGGGAATCGAACTCGGGAGCAAACCGGATCGACCCCCACCACGTCCCAATTTTTGATAAAAGGCAAATACCAATTTTTTATATAATCAACTATAAGAACAACTAGTGGTGAAACGGTTAAACGTGTTATGTGGGAGTGGCTTAACTTGGGTTAGGGTCTTGTTTTTGACAATTTGCATCTTACAAAATTAGCGCTTAATATCAAATAATAAATAGTGTTAAAAATAGCAAAAAGACGCCAAGGGGGTGTTGAACCGAGAAGGCTTTAGCCTAGCTAAGTTGTTTTATCCATTGCATCGCAATATGACATTGTAAAACTGCCGCAAACAATATATTAATTTAGTAGTTGATATATAGCAGGGGTATTGTAATAATTCTACATAATTTTTAGGGCGGGCCGTGGCCTTCTCCGGTCCTAGAGAAGATCCACCCCTGCATCATTTTATCCATATCACCATTTTTAAAATTAAAAGAAAATTAAAAATAGTGATTTGGCAAAGCCAAATGGCAGTTCCGTTGGACACCTCAGCAAACCACTAACGGATACTTGACAAAAGGACTAATATCAAACAAACAAAAATTGCAGGGACTTTTTTTAAAAAAAAAAATTAGAGGGACTTAAACCAAAACACCTATAGTTGTAGGGACTAAAAACATATTTAAGTCGTTTGCAAATAAAGTTTTCAGATTTTATGATGGTCATTTGGATGATAACATGATATTTGTTTCCTTTCTTCAGGATCAGCAGGAATATTTTCCAAATTAATCAACATCTATGAATCTTTTTTTCAAGGATGAGCCTGATTGTTGTCTTGGTGTATCGTTCACTTCATTAGCTTCTTGAGACTCTAATGTTGATTTTCTTTTGAACCATTTTTCCATTTCTAACATATTAAAAGAATAAAATGTCAATGAATTACTTGATTCTAATATAACACAAATAGAGTAGCATAATAAAAATTGGGGTAAATGCTAATTCTCTATATTCAATACAGTACAAGACAAAAATAAATAAAAAAAGGAGAAACTTACTTGGATTAATGTTTCTATACTCATTTTCAATAAAAAAACAAAAATAGGCTCGACCTTCAAAAATAATATTAAAATATTTGTTTGCATTGTTAAAAGTAAAAGTAATGTAATGAATAGAGGTAAATTTGGTATAGTAGGTGAAAAAAGCTTGGACCTGCTTTAGTAACTTCACTTTGTAGGTTGGTATATTTGCTTATATTTGAAAATAGAGGGAGTATTTCGGTTGGTTTGCCCTATTTCTTGTTTAGCATGTTAATGATGCACTAGATCCATCTGTAAGGAAAAATAACAAATACGTGGATTGCCACGGGAAACTAATGTAGTAGTCATCATTGCGTGTAATGACAGTGTTAGGGAATGAGATTCTCTCTATTTTGTGGACAATTCCAATAACAGAAAGATAGACTCCTAGAATAAAATAATATTATTTTATTCAATGTGTTTATCTCTCCTATGTGCACCTAAGAGATAGAGGACAAAAAATAAGGGTAAAATATGTTTTTGGTCTCTACAAAATTGGGTCATTCTAAGTTTAGTCCCTACATTAACGAAATAGGCGTTTTGGTCCCCATCTTATTTTGTCGTTTTCATTATTAGTTCCTGCCGTTAATTATTGCTAATTAAACTAACAGAAATCATGACTGGACATGCCACATAGACATTTTAATTGATGTGACATCCACATGGCATGCTAACTCACATTTTTTTATGAATTATATTTATTTCAATTTAAAATAAAATACTCTTTAAATTAAAAAAAATGAAATCCCTATAATTCATGTCGTCTTTTCTTCCTTATTCGTCTCTGCACTTTAATCGCTTCCTCTTTTCTTCACTGGTACATAATAATGGTTTTCTTTTGTATCTGAGATTTATGCCTCTATTTCAATTCGTCTTTCTTGTTATTATTTTATAATCTTTTCTTGAATTCGCTGTGAATGCCGCTTGAATGTTTGTTGCGATGGATCTGAATTGACGTAACGCGGTTTCTAGAAACACTCCTATGCGAAAAATCCCGAAAAAGATGAAGGGGGAATGAACAGATCTGATAAATGAACAAAGGGAAAATCCAGAAAAGGGAAGATCAGTGAAGTTATGAGAAAGCGAAAATCCAAAAAGTAGAAGAAGAAGGGATGATGTTGGATTGTTGACGTTAAATGAAGAAAGAAGAAGTTATGAGAAATGTTGATGAAATGATGATGTTGAAGCAATTTGAAGTCTGAGAAGTTTAGGAATTTGTGTTGTTTTCTGAGATAACCGCTGTGCACTTACAATTTGAAGCAATTACAAGTTGAACTCACCAAAAAATAGCAATTACAAGTTGAATATGGAAATGAAATGTGGTTCAGGAACAAAACTTAACAGCTGCTTATCAATGGAGAATACTGGGAACAGAGAAATGTGGATGAGTTGAAAAAAAAAAACTTAATAAAATAGAATAAAATAAAATAAAGCCACCTGTAAATGACATGTCAGTATACTGTTATCCCAGTCGGCATTATTTAACGTGAGGGACTAATCATGGAAACAACAAAATAAGTTGAGGACCTAAACACCTATTTCGTTAATGTTGGGACTAAACTTAAAAGTACTCAATTTTGTAGGGACCAAAAACATATTTTACCCAAAAAATAATGAAGTGAAGTTGAGAATATAGGAAAGGAAAGAAATTCGTAAGAGTAAATAGTCACTTTGATCCCTCAAAGTGTTAGGCGTTGTCAATTTAGTCATTCACTCGAACAAAAATGCAAAAACGTCCTCCATTGTGTATTCTGTCAGTCACTTTAGTCTCTCACGTTAACTGTCATCCTTAACTCCGTTAAAGTTGCTGATGTGGCTTCTTCAAGTGAGATAACCATAACCATAACCATTGCTTGCTTCAGTAAGTAGTCATGATTGAACTGTACCTCAAGGTCGGGAAGGATGGTCTAATGAGGTGTCAAGTCGTTCCGTTGAGTTGTTGGTCATTTGCCGAGCTTAGCCCGGGTTGCAGCTGTAATGACACTCCGACGATCAAGTCAGTGGGGTAGAATGTGAGCAGAGTAACGGTATGGGTCAAAAGTATACCTGTCAGCTAAGGTAAGATCTTTATATATAGTGTCAGGAATTTCCGGGTGACCGTAGGATTACGTACGGGTCCGATCTGAGCCGTTGATCTGGTATATTTAGGTCATTCCTTTTTCTGGGCCGGTCTTTGCGCTGATTGGGCCCTTGGCCCAGTCCATAACAGTTGCCCCTAAGCCAAAGTCGTCTGGGAGATCGGTTTAGGCTTGAAATCGGTTGGCCCCAGTGGAGTGGTCGGGTTGAGGGGAGACTGCCTGCGCTAAGGCTACTTGTCGTGTCCGCTTGTGTTGAAATGACGTGCCCCCTCTTTAGGTGACATGACAGTTTGGTTCTGACTGATGTGATGTTTCATCTTTCGATGCAACGGACAAGGCGTTTGAGTTTTTCAATGAGGGCGTGTAATGATGCTGGTTCAATTTCCAAGGAAAGCATTTAATACTGGAAACGAAAGGTCATGCCGCTTCAGTTCTCGGCCTGCTCTCCCTATATATAGGGTTCCCATTTTTTGTTTTGTACTTTACCTTTGCTTTAATTTATCTGAGCACGACTTGCATTTTCTGGCAAGCGACCAAGTACTTCGGTGAGATTCTGGCGAGGTGTTCTCCTGTAGACAACCTTCCTCTCCGGTGAGATTCTACTCCAGATCGCCTCATTCTCGTGATTGATGGGGTGACCAATCTGTCTCCTACTCCAGGTAACTAGCTCGACTCCTTATCTTTAATTTATGCTCCCTTTTTCTTTTTGGCAAGGAGGGGGTGTCAGGCCCGGGGTCGACCTTGTCGCCCCCTTTTGTAAATCATTATTCTCGATAGTCCTGACTACCTTACCCCTTCCTTGTAGGACATCTCTTTTATTCTGGCGCGAATGAAATAGACCGCCCGTATTTCTGGTGGACCTCCCGTTCATCTGGCCGAGCATTTCACCCACCCATCTACTCACGAAACAATGTGGATCTTCGTCTGATGACCGCCCGTCTAACTCCACTACCGACCTGTCGAGCTCGAGAACTTCTTCAGAAAGTTCCCCTTCTACAAGTACACCTGCTCGGCCTTCTCTACCAAGGGATTCAAATTCTGTCCCTTCAGTTGAGCAATCATCCCCTCGAGGGGATGGGATTGAAGTCGAGCTTTCTAGCGACAAAGCCATGCTTGATCATCTTGTCGATCAAGCTGCCCACTCTGAGCGGGGAGAGAACGAAGTCGAGGAAGCCGAAAAACCGAATTGGGGCGGAGTGATTGGTGAAGATCGTTCTTGGATTTCGTTGGGAGTTAAGAATAAGATACCTTCGCTGATTCCTCCTGGGGACGAGCTGACTAGTTATTTCATGAAGATGGTGGGTCATGCAGGCCAACACTAGAGAGTTGAGGGAGTCCCTGCAGACGAGCATGTGGCGGTCATTCCTTCGACCCTCAAATTCACCATGTACGCCAATGTCCTCCGCGACATGAAAGTTCGCCCGCCCTTTACTCCTTTTTTACGGTCATTTTTGCGTTATTTGGGCGTTGCCCCATCGCAGCTGTGATAACTCTATTTTATACAGAGTTATTTATACTTTCAAATCTAAATAATTGTGAGAATCTCAGTACTAATGTTGTGTCAAGTTTAGAAATACAAAAGAAAAATAGAAATTTATGATAAAGAAGAGTTTGGGATACATCATCACTATTTTATATGATTTGTGGTATTTTGATGTGTTTGTTCAATTGCTGCAACAATCTTTGCCCCTGTAATAGGCACAATAGTCATTGCCCCAACATGGACTGCTCCACCAATGGTCATTCCAACAGAAGCAGAGGCATTGCACCAGCAACCATTGCCCCAACAATCTTCCTAACACAGAATGCCCTAGCATTTTTATGATGATGTCATGAAGCCAAGTTGCAAGTGCAAGTTGTCCAAGTGGATGGTTGCGACGCCAACTTTGAACCATCGTAGACTATAAGTAAGAACTTTCTAGGAACACTTGTCCTCACACCATTGGACCCTTTCTTCTTAGTTGGTGGATGATCAAAGCACACTTTTGAAGACAAGTGGAAGAAGAAACCCTAAAAATCTACTTGGTGCCCAAGACAACTTCACTTTAGGGAGCCTATAAATACATCCCCTCTTCCTCATTTGAAATCATCTCAAGTTTTAGTCTTAGTATTAGATACACTACTTTAGTTCGAAGGAGAAAGAGAAAGTGACAACTTCTCTCTCTACTTTTAGATCAATTCTTGTTGCTGTTTTATTGTTGTGAGGTTATTGCCCCAGCACTGCTAGGCAGATTATGCAAAGGATCTTCAATTGTGTAAAATCTAATTTATCTTTCTTCCTTTGCATTTTTCATCATATTAACATGAACTCTTCTGTTTGTATGTGCTTAGTTTTGCCAAGCATGAGCTAAACATCTTTGATTGGGATGCCTTAACTTTGTAATGAACCTTTGAATAGTTATTATAATATCTTGATGTTTGCAATTTAGTTCTTGTGCTATAATTCTTTCAAACTTATTTTGAGGTTGATCACTTAGAATAAGTAGGGTCATAAATACAGACATGGTTTATGATTTGAACTCAAGAACTAATATGGATAAGTGTTTTAATAAAAGGAAACTTTGTTAATTCCATGCTAAAACCTATACATAGGATAGCATAGTCCATAGGGTGATATCGTGGAAGCTTAATATACAAGGGTGAACTTATTTAGGGCTTAGAAATAAGACTTGTAATGAAACCCTGAAGTTAGTTTCTGAGAGGAATACATTCATTGCAACAGCATCCATTGCAGGAGCATCATGAATAACATAATACTATCAGAGTAAATTATTTAGAAAAGAGCATTCCAACCATTTCTCTCAATTGATTCACAACTCTTCTTTACTTTGCTTAGTTTAAATTCTGTCTACACACACACACACACCACTCATCTTTTGTTTTATTTTCTATTATCACTAGTCTTGCTACCATTTTAAACTTTCAAAAATTAATCCAATCCCTTTGGGTACGATCTCTTCTTATCATTATATTGCTTTTAGACTATGTATACTTGCACACCTTTTCGCACAACAAGTTGCACCCCAACTCTTGGGCGTTCATCAAAGTATATGAGCAATTGATGAGAGTGATGGGGCGTGATTGCTCTCGCTCTCTTTTCTTCAGGCACTTCGAGATGAGCAGGCGTCCCGAGCCCGATAGCAACAAAAATAGATGGGAGCACTTAAGCATAAAGGGTCATCAGGATTATAAGTTCTTTGAGGCATACGGTGATTCATTAAAACCCTGGAAGCATTTCTTCATGTGGGTTGTGCCTGTTTGTGATGAGGCCTGTAAGGCAGTAGGGACTTTGGACGATCAAGGCAGAGTAATTGGCCTCAAGTTCCCTATTGCATGGACTTACCCGCATTATAATCGTACTCCAATCACATATAGGATGAGAAGTTGCCTTGGAGAGTACGATCAAGAAACTATCAGGTTGCTTGAAAACATGGCCTCCTAGATGGACGAGGAAATAATTAAGTGTTATAAACTGGCGCTGGTTAGGAGTGATCTTGATTTCAAAGTTGTTCTTGGTGTGGTCATCTCTCGAACTTTCCCTTTTGCTTTCCTTTCCTAACTTGTTCAGTGTTTCTAACCGCTCTTTACTCTTTTCGCAGGTGAAATGGCTTGTGTCGGGTATGAAGAACTGATGAGGAAGACCAGAAGAGAAGAAAACATCAACCCACCCCCTCTCCTACTGTCAACGTTCCTTCTTTGGACGAGGGGAGAAATAATCCTGGTGCTGATAAGGGGGACGACGTGATCATGGTCGTTCCTAATTCTGGAAAGAAAAAGGATCGTTCTCACCATGCTGGAACCAGTGGGAAAGATGTCGAGGTCGGCCCCTCTCAGAAGAAAACAAAAGTGGTGAAGGAAAATGACGCTCAGAAGAGGTCATCCTCCACTATTGATTTGGACGACCTTTCTGACTCAGATTTTGACCGCTTTCGTCAAGATCCCCTCCTCTTCATGGCTGAGGTGGCCAAGGCGGGCTCTCGTTTGATCACCAAACTTAAGCAAGGGGAGGAGGAGCGGACTGTAGGTTAGCGCCTTCTTGCTCAAAACTTATGGTTGGAGAGTGATAACTTGATAAAACCGATAAGCTGAGTCGTGCTTATGCATATATTGTAGAGTTGCAGGAGGAGTTGGAGGCTACTAAGAAGAAACTTCAAGATTCTGAGTCCGCCCTCAAGTCGACTACTGATGCCCTTGACGAGGCCAAGAAATCGCTCTCCTCAATGACCAAAGAGTGAGACATTTGGAACTTTTGGTGCCCCATGTTGTAACTTTTGGTGTGTTTGTTCAATGCTCCAACACTGAATGCACCTACATTTGATGCTCCTGCATACAAAACAGACTACAATGCTTAAAGAGATATGCCCCAGCACTCAATGCCCCTGCATTGTGGCAGATTGAAATGCTCCCGCATTACGAATGGGAAATTACTCCAACCTTAGGAAACCCAACCATGAAGAAACCTCACTCAAGGGAGCCACCTTTTGAGGACACTTGTCAATTCACCATAGGGCCTATTCTCTTTAATAAAGCAAATGTCCGATCTACTTTTTGAGCCACGTGGATTTAAAAGAGAAAAACTTCTCCAAGGAAACCCAACCATGAAGAAACCTCATTCAAAGGAGCCACCTTTAAGGGGCACTTGTCAATTCACTATAGGACCTCTTTTTTTTTAATAAAGCAAAGGTCAAATCTACTTTTGAGGCACATGGATTCAAGTCAGACCAACTTCTTCTCCAAGCAAACCCAACTATGAAGAAACCTCTCTCAATGAGCCTATTAATACCCTTCACCTTCTCATTCACAAGGTAGACCAGAATTCACTCACTTAAATCATATTAGAGTTGGTTTCGTTGGAAGAGGAAGAACTTGACAACTTCTTCCTTCACCTTCATGTAGTTGCATGCTGCACAAGGAATGCTCCTTGCACAGTGCAAATAGAAGTGATGCTCCTGCATTACGGGACTGATTTATGCAAAGGGAACTAAACCGTGTATCTTCTACTCTATTTCTTTTCCTTTGTGTTTTTCAGTAATATGAACATGTTATTTACATCAGCTAATGATAAGCATGAGCTAAACTCTTTTGTAGTTGGATGCCATAAACTTTGTAATGATCCTTTAATTAGTTTTATGTTATAGATTGATGTTTGCATTTTAGTTCTTGCATGATAACTCTTTCATATTCATCTTTAGAATTGGCCAACTAAAAGTAAATGCAAATCATAAATACAGACATGGTTTATGATTAGAACTCAAGAACTAATATGGATAAGTGTTTAATAAAGGAAACTTTGTTAATTCCATGTTAAAACCTAGACATAGGATAGCATAGTCCATAGGGTGATACTGTGGGTACTTCATATATAGGGGTGAACTTATTTAGAGCTTAGACATAAGACTTGTAATGAAACCCTGACGTTAGTTGCTGAAAAGCACAATTCCAATGCAACAGCATCCAATGCACCTGCATCACATATAACACAATACTATTAAAAGTGATTTACTTAGTGGGCAGCATTCCAACTACTTTCTCATCATATATTTCATCCCAATTCAACTTACTTGCTTATTTATTTTCTGTTTATTTACATTCTTGCATTCCTACAATATTGTTTACTTGCACTTATTTATTTTCTGTTTATTTAAACTTGTAAATTAATCCAATCCATGTGGGAACGATACTCTACTTTCACTTTATTACTTGTTGCGACTGTGTATACTTGCACATCACCTTTTCGCACACCAAGTTTTTGGCGCTGTTGCCGGGGACTGCCATTAATTTTATAGTTTAGATTAGTAGTAAATTAGTGAACATTTTACTTTGTTTCTTTTCTTGTGTTTAGCATTTTTTATGCACTGGTCCAAGTTAGACCCTAAGATAGAAAGGAGACTTAGAAGGTTGAGGAGCATTCAAAGACAACAAAGAACTAAAGGCAAAGGTTCCAGCATGATTTCACCTAGAAGAGGCAGAGGTTCCACACATGGTGCCAATGCTTCTAAATCATCAAGTGATTCAGGAGATGAAGGAACACAACAATTCATCAACATGGGAGCAATAGGTATGTTAAATGATAGAGATAGGCAAATGAGAGATTATGTTATGTTTGATCCTAAAACCATGCAACCTTGCCTAGTTAGGCCTGAAATCTCTGCAACACATTTTGAATTTAAACCCATAATGTTCCAAATGCTTCAAACAGTAGGCCAATTTAGTGGTTCTCCTCATGAGGACCCTTATTTGCACTTAAAACAATTTTTAGAAGTGTGTAGCAATTTTATCATTCCTGGTTTTAGTGAATATGCTTTTAGATTGAAATTATTTCCATATTCCTTGAAGGATAGAGCTAAGGCTTGGTTGAACTCTCTAGAGCCTAACTCTATCACTACTTGGAATGAGATGGCTCAAAAAATTTTAGCAAAATATTTTCCACCTATAAAAAATGCTAGGATGAGAAATGATATCACTACTTTTAAACAAAAAGAATTTGAGTCACTGTTTGAAGCATGGGAAAGATGGAAAGAATTGTTGAGAAAATGTCTCTACCATGGAATTCCTGTTATTATTCAAATGGAAACATTTTATAATGGTTTGGAACCACAAACCAAACTCATGCTTGATGCCTCATCTGCTGGGGTGTTATTGAATTTATCCTATAATGAAGCTTGAGAGCTTATAGAAAGAATTGCAACCAACAGCTACAATTGGCCCACAGAAAGGGTCAATACTCAAAAGAAGACATGTGGAGTTCATGAAATCAGTGAAGTATCAGTTCTATCAGCTCAAGTAGCATCTCTGACCAACATGATCAAAAATCTCAATACCACAAATGCCCCAGCATCTAATGCAGGAGCATTGACAGAACACACAGCTGCTAAAATAGAACAAGCCCCTCATGGAACAATTAGTTGTGTATATTGTGGAGGAGAACACTTGTATGAAGAATGTCCCAGATATCCTATCTCTCTCAACTATAAAGGGTACAACAGTAATAACAATGCTTACTCAAATACCTACAATCCTAAGTGGAGAAGCCATTCAAATTTCAATGGGAGCAATGATGCAGCCACAACACCTGCTGCTGTAGCATCTCCCACACCATCAGGATTCCCTGCTCAACATGTCCAAAGACCATCAGCACCAGAAATGGAAAACTCCTTGGAATCTCTTATGAAATCATTTATAAGTGATACTAGAGCATTTATGAATGATACAAGAGTATTTATGAGTGATATAAAAACCTCAATCCAAACTCATGGTGCTGCCATCAGGAACTTGGAGAATCAGGTTGGACAATTAGCCACTACTCTTTACCAAAGACCAAGTGGATCATTACCATCCACCACAGAAGCTTCGATTTCACAAACTCTTGGGAAAGAGCAGGTCAATGCTATATCTTCGAGAAGTGGAAAAGAGTTAACAAATCCATATGATACAGAAGGTGAAGGTAAGGAAGAAAAAGAAAAAAATGAAAAAAATAGACAAGAAAAAAAATACAATTGATGCTGCAGCAGTGCCATCACCAAAGTTTGTTGAAGAATACCCTCCTCCTCCTTTTCCTCAAAGGATGGGGAAGACCCATGAAGACAAACAATTTGGTAAATTTTTAGATGTACTGAAGCAACTCCACATCAATGTCCCATCAACTGAGTGTAAGGAGAGTGAGGGAAGAAGAAATGAACCAGAAAAAGAAGGGAGTGTTAAAGAGATTGAGCATGAACCAGACCCTAAAGAAACTCTCAACAAACAATCAACTCCCTCAACCCAATCCCCACCTCACAAAGATCCAACTCCACAATCTTCTCTGCAATCAGCTACCACCACACCAACCAAAACACCACCCAACAAGCCTATACTAACACCCCCACTACCAAAATACACCAAAGTTGAAGTGAACCATGTTGTAGCATCTGTTGCTACAGCATCTGCTAAACAAATGAATGCTACGGCAACTACTGCAGTAGCATAGAAGATTCAAAGACAATAGCTAAATAATGGGGGACAAGTTCTTTTGTCCAACTCAAAGCTTAAATTACTCCCTGAAAAGCTCAATTCTAAGCAGTCAAGACCTTTTAAACTGGTGAGAGTGTATCCTAATGGGGAAGTGGAATTGTTTGATGAAGCCACTAGTTGCACATTCAAAGTCAATGGCAAAAGGGTGAAGCAGTTTTATGGAGCACATGTGGTGAGGGACCAATTGTGTTACCAAAACTCTAATATGAGGCTTTGTCTAGCTAAAGACTATAAATTAAGCGCTATTGGGAGGCAACCCAGATTTTTAGGACTAATTGTGTTTTGTGTGTTTTTGTTTTTACTTTTGCAGGTGTGAATGAGTAGTCTTGTGCAGATGCTGTCAATTATGCAGAGTTCTGATGCAGTAGCACCGTGTGCAGTAGCATTCGTGGTTGAAGATATCTGCCACAAGACTTAGTCTGGCTGAAGACTCTTAAACCAAGCGTTTTTGGGAGGCAACCCATGATTTTGATTTACTATTAAGCTTATTTTTGTTTATTTTTGTGTTTATGCTTTTCTGTAGGAACAAAGTGAAGGCATCCTAATGCTGCAACATTCATTGCTCCAGCATTACAACATTTTTGGTGCATCCAAAACTGATGAACCAAAAAAGAAGAAGCAGAAAGGTAGTGAGAAAATGGTGAAGCTTGCACCAGCCACAGGAAGGAGAAGGGCAAGAGAATGAGCAAAATGAGGAATTATAACATAAAGCACTAAGGGGGCACTAGAACAACAACAAAATGATGCAGAAGCAACCAATGCAGTAGCAACAGCAACCAATCCAATGTTGTAGCATCCACTGCTACAAGAGCTGAAACTGAGCCAGAGAAGAATTGTGTTGTGTTCACCAATCAGTAAACTCTTCCCTATTGTGTGTGTTAGTGTTATGTTGTTTGTGTTGTTGTTAGTATTGTGTTTTTATTTGTGTTGTTTTTGTTAATGTTATATTTGTTTGTGTTGCCTTTTATTTTAATAAATCTTTGCTTGTGATAAATGTTTTTAATTTTTGTAGTATCCAAAAGGTCTTTCCCATTAGAGTTTGCATGAGCAGTGGGGACACTGCTAGGTTTTAAGTTGGGGGGAGGACCTTCTGATTATTGTTTTGTTTAAATCAAGGGCATGATTAGTTGCACTTTCTATCCTTGCAGTAATAGATAATGTTTCTTTTTGGGCTGAATTTAATGATGATAAAGTGTATGTGTTGAGTAGCCTTGTTTGAACAATTATTTAATCTTATTGCTGCTTTTACACTCAAAACTCTAGGCTTAGCCGAGAACTTAGCTATTGAGAAATGATCTGATGCTAAAGCTAGTGTTAGTAGACCAAGATCTATTCCAAGGTTTTACTAAAAATTTAGAGTAGCATTTGAAGCTAAGTTTGGGGGTGACTAAAGATATATTGACGCTAAGTATAAAGATTGTAGAGAAGCCAGTGCAATAGATTTACAAACAATGCTACAAATGCAAAACTCTATGTAATAGCTATATTTGCCTGAAACAAAAGCTGTACCCGTTCAAAAAATGCATGAGAAAAAGAAAATAATGAAAAAGAAAATAATAAAAAAGTATGCAAAAAGGGGGTCAGCTAGGAGGGCAATATAAGCTAAATTCCTATGTGTAGTATCGAAGCTCGCGCATCCTATAACAGCCCCGGCCCATCTCTGCAACCCGACGGCTCAATTGGTAGTGGGAATGCATGGAACTTACTTGAGCCCCAAGTACAAGGTTCGATTCCCACGGAAGGCAAAAACTCTACATGGGGGGGTAGAGAAGGTCGTGAGGAACAGTGGCGGGTCGTAGAGATGGGTCCGGGCTGTTATACATCCAATGCTTCTGCAATCAATGCTCCAACATTACAAGGAGTATGATGCTCCTGCATCCAGAAACCACCAAATTAGAAATTAGTGCACTGACTCAAAAATCTGAAATACTTAACCCAAAAGCCTCTATCATGCTTAAAAAACCCTAGATCTTATGTGAAGATGTTAGTCTACTCTTCTTTTTGAAAAACTCTTGGCATGATCAAAAGAAAACTACTCTTTCCAAGGCTAAGTGAAGTTTTGAAGATAGCTAGGAACGAAACTATGTCCTAAGAGTCACACACTCACTTAATGAGCAGTAATAATTTTAAATGTTGTGAAAGACATAGTTGTGTGTGTGTGTGTGTGAAGTGTGAATCTGAAAATTGGGCTCAATGAGATCATTTTGAAAAACTGTTTGATTTAGGGAAGCAACTGATTTTGTTTTTGTATTCTCTTTGTGTTTTGTTTGTTTGTCTTCGTCAAGTGTCATTGCTTGAGTACAAGCAATGGTTTAAGTTTGGGGGTGTGATAACTCTTATTTATATAGAGTTATTTATATGTTCTAGACTTAAATCAATGTGAGTTTCTAAGTAATATTGTTGTTAAAGTAATTGATATGTGTTGTTCAGAGTAAAAGAGGGTTAGGAACTGACTTGTGATCATTTGGAACTTTTGGTGCCCCATGTTGTATTTTGATGTGTTTTTCAATGCTCCAGCACTGAATGCACCTGCATTGGATGCTCCTGCATACAAAACAGACTACAATGCTTAAAGAGATATGCCCCAACACTCAATGCCCCTGCATTGTGGCAGATTGAAATGCTCCCGCATTACGAATGAGAAATTACTCCAACCTTAGGAAACCCAACCATGAAGAAACCTCACTCAAGGGAGCCACCTTTTGAGGACACTTGTCAATTCACCATAGGACCTCTTCTCTTTAATAAAGCAAATGTCCAATCTACTTTTTGAGCCACATGAATTTAAAAGAGATCAACTTCTCCAAGGAAACCCAACCATGAAGAAACTTCATTCAAATGAGCCACCTTTTAGGGACACTTGTCAATTCACTATAGGAGCCCTTTTCTTTAATAAAGCAAAGGTCAAATCTACTTTTGAGGCACATGGATTCAAGTGAGACCAACTTCTTCTCCAAGCAAACCCAACTATGAAGAAACCTCTCTCAAGGAGCCTATAAATACCCTTCACCTTCTCATTCACAAGGTAGACCAGAATTCACTCACTTAAATCATATTAGAGTTGGTTTCGTTGGAAGAAGAAGAACTTGACAACTTCTTCCTTCACCTTCATGTAATTGCATGCTGCGCATGGAATGCTCCATGCACAGTGCAAATAGAAGCGATGCTCCTGCATTACGGGGCTGATTTATGCAAAGGGAACTAAATCGTGTATCTTCTACTCTATTTCTTTTCCTTTGTGTTTTTCAGTAATATGAACATGTTATTTACATCAGTTTGTATGTCCTTAGTAATGTTAAGCATGAGCTAAACTCTTTTGTAGTTGGATGTCATAAACATTGTAATGATCCTTTAATTAGTTTTATGTTATATATTGATGTTTGCATTTTAGTTCTTGCATGATAACTCTTTCATATTCATCTTTAGAATTGGCCAACTAAAAATGAATGCAAATCATAAATACAGACATGGTTTATGATTAGAACTCAAGAACTAATATGGATAAGTGTTTAACAAAGGAAACTTTGTTAATTCCATGCTAAAACCTAGACATAGGATAGCATAGTCCATAGGGTGATACTGTGGGTACTTCATATACAGGGGTGAACTTATTTAGATCTTAGACATAAGACTTGTAATGAAACCCTGACGTTAGTTGCTGAAAAGCACAATTCCAATGCAACAACATCCAATGCACCTGCATCACATATAACACAATACTATTAAAAGTGATTTACTTAGTGGGCAGCATTCCAACTACTTTCTCATCATATATTTCATCCCAATTCAACTTACTTGCTTGTTTATTTTCTGTTTATTTACATTCTTGCATTCCCTCAATATCATTTATTGGTTACCTTTCACTAGTGAACTATTTATTTTAAACTTGTAAGTTAATTCAATCCCTGTGGGAACGATACTCTACTTTCACTTTATTACTTGTTGCGACTGTGTATACTTGCACATCACCTTTTCGAGCATTGAGCGGAGGGGCGAGTCCCTCACTCTGCGTGGCTGAGGAGTCCCTTGGTTCTTGGTGCGGCCGGGGGCCCTTGGATGCTTTGCCTTGTATTCCGAGACTCAGTTGGGCCGACCGAGAAGCGATGTATGGCCGAGCCTTCATGAGTGGTCTGCTCGGTTGGGAACATAATCAAATTTGGCTTCGTTACTAGTTATTTCGTTTTAGGTGCCCTATTTCTCGTTCAGTATCAAAAAGATACCCTAGATTCATCTCTAAGGAAAAATAACAGATACGTGGACTACCACAGGAAAATAATGTAGTAGTCATCATTGCATGTAATGACAATGTTAGGGAATGAGATTCTCTCCATTGAATGGACAATTCCAATAGAACAGAGATAGACTTATAGAATAAAATAATATTATTTTATTTAATGTTAAGAATAAAGGAAAGGAAAGGTTCACGCAAAAAAAAGGAATAAAGGAAGGTTTTTTTTTGTACCCCCACCTCTTCCCACCATATCCCCACAAGAATTTTTAGACGAAAATACCCCTGCCTAAAATAAACTCGCTCGGATTTACCTAGAGGGGGGATAAATCCGATTTATAAATTTTTAAAGTCGGATGCATCTAGTGGGGGTACATGGGTAGATACATCCGACTTTAAAAATAACAAATTGGATTTACCTAGGGGGATAAATTCGATTTGTTAATTTTCAGAGTCGGATTTACCTATTGGGTAGATAAATCTGATTTCCCCAAAAAAAGAAAATCGGATTTATCCCCCCCCCCCCCCCCCCAAGGTAAATTCGATTTTGTTATTAAAAAAATTGTTTTTTATTTAAATTTTTAAAAAAGGTTATAGTAACGCTACTAAAAATTCGTTAAAGAGTCAAAACTAATCAAAAAATTATAAATACACCACTAAAATTATAAGGCTATGCAATTTTTTTAGATTTTTTGGAGACTGTGAAAAATTAATAAAAAATAGTAAACGATGGAATTTGGGATTTTGAGCTCCCCTATCCTGAAAGAAGTCCCATCTTGAGGAGTATTGATCCTTGATTTTTTTCGGATTTAATGTCTGTGGTTTCATTACAATTGGAGTAGGTTAGCCGAAAACCGATTTTTTAGCCTAAATTATTCGCTCGACGTATAACATTGTCACGTGTTAACGAACTACACCCTAAACAGAACCAAAAAAGCGCCCGATATTCATATTATTCATATCTAATTTATTTTTCTAAAAGAATATAATTTTAAATTTTTAAAAGATTTATTTATTTATTTATTATTTTGATAAAAAATCGGATTTACCTATGGGTGGGGGTACATCCGATTTCCAAATCGGATTTACTCCCACCTTAGATAAATCTGATTTTAATTTTTTAAAATTTTTAGCGGAAAATCGGATTTACCTAGATCCGATTTCCAATTTTTTTTTGAGCCGGGAATATGTTTGGTTTTTTAAATTTTGTGAAGAGTATTTTGGTATTTTCGCAGGGTACGTGGGAATATAGAGGGAAGAGGTGGGGGTAAAAAAAAAAAGCCATAGGAAAGGTAATATTGGGTTGGGAGTTGGATGATAGAGATCTAAGCGGGAGTAGCAATAAATTTGTTGTATTTGGGGAAGGTGTACAAGAGTAGAGTACTAGTATGGCGGAGAGTGTACTCTTCTCCAACACCAAGAACCTACTTAGCAGTAATACTAGTAACTAGTAACTAGTAGCTCTGCCTCTCTTCCTCGTCTCTCGCACTATCCTACTCCCAACACCAATATCAGATCTCAAATCTCATCATCTCACACCATACTATACCATTGATGTCTCCTCCCTCATCTCAACTCAACTCATTCCCCCTCGTCCATGTCTATCACTCCACCCAATCCCTTTTCCTTAACCATTTTCTCCTTCATCATTATCATTCTGTTACTGCTCTTTCCCACAACTTCACACGCATGTTCATCCAATAACAATCACCACACTAATTGTCCTCCATTCCATTCCAATCCACCTTTCCCATTCTCTTCCTCACCAGGTTGCGGCCACCCATCTTTCCAACTCATCTGTTCAACACCTCACTCCCTCATCTCCATCAACAACCTCTCTTTCTCAATCCTCACTTACAATCCCAACTCCTCTTCCATTCTCCTCTCCCCTTCCCCCATAAAACCCAACACCACCACTTGTCCCTCCACCTCACGCTTCCCTCTCATTCCCACTAAATCAATCAACCTCTCAACTTCCCCATTCACTCTCTCCGATGAATCATGTTCCCGTCTCTCTTTCCTCCAACCTTGTTCCCCTCCTTCTCTTCCAAACTGCACCCACTGTCCATGGCAATGCAAACTCATCAAAAACCCATCTCAACTCCTCACAGATTGCAGATCTATGCATCATTCAGCTTCTGACTCTGAACCTAGTTGCCAAAGTGATGTTCTTGGTTACCTTAATCAGATACTCACTTTAGGAATCGAACTTCAATGGGATCAAACACAAGATACTTACTTTTCAAATTGTAAACAGTGTCACTTAAACAATGGTTTCTGTGGTTTCAATTCATCAGACCCAAATAAACACTTCATCTGCTTCAAAACTAAATCCACCTTTTCTCCACCGTGGATTCGTAAGGTGAAGCCAAACAAAGTCGTTGTTGTAAGCATCGTTATTGGTTTGACTTTGTTGCTACTTTTTATCATCATAGCCACCGTCATTCTCCGTTCTAAAGGCTTCAAGTTATCGTCACCGGCAACGGCGGAGGAAGACCCAACCACCGTGTTCCTCCACAATCACCGCTCAGCGAGTCTTCTTCCACCTGTCTTCACCTACGATGAACTCGACTCTTCTACCAACCATTTCGACCCGAAACGCAAAATCGGCGACGGCGGATTCGGTACCGTGTACCTCGGAAACCTCCCAGACGGAAAACTCGCCGCAGTGAAACACCTCCACCGACACCACCACCCCACAGCGTTTTCCACAAAATCTTTCTGCAACGAGATTCTCATCCTCTCCTCAATCGACCACCCTAACCTCGTTAAACTTCACGGTTACTGCAGCGACCCGAGAGGGTTACTTCTCGTTTACGACTACGTCCCAAACGGAACCCTAGCGGAACATCTGCACGGAGTTAAATCCAAAGGGAAAGGATACACGTTGACGTGGCAAACGAGGCTTGAAATTGCGTTACAAACGGCGCTTGCAATGGAGTACCTTCATTTCTCAGTAGTGCCACCGATAGTTCACAGAGATATAACGTCTGCTAATATCTTCGTTGAGAAAGATATGAGAATCAAAGTTGGTGATTTCGGGCTTTCGAGATTGTTAGTTATGCAGGATACGACGTCGTCTTCGAATGGGTTCGTTTGGACGGGTCCTCAAGGTACACCAGGTTATTTAGACCCGGATTATCACCGGTCATTCCGGTTAACCGAGAAGAGTGACGTGTACAGTTTCGGTGTGGTTTTATTGGAACTTATTTCGGGGCTTAGAGCGGTTGATCAAAGTAGGGATAAGCGAGAAATGGCACTTGCTGATATGGTTGTTTCAAGGATTCATACGGGTCAACTTCATCAGGTACTTGACCCGGTTCTTGAGTTGGGTCACGACGGTGCGGCGTTTGATTCCGTTGCGGCGGTGGCGGAGCTTGCTTTCCGGTGTGTTGCGTCGGATAAAGATGATCGACCCGATTCGAAGGAGGTTGTTGAGGAGTTGAAACGGGTTAGAAGGAGGTGTGGTGACGTGGCAAAGGAGTGAAGTGTGCGCATGTGGAATTTGACTCCGTGAGTTAAGTTTTTGTCTGAGGGTAACGTTGACCCGTTGACCCTACCATGGAGCCAAAATGAAACTAAACTAGTTGTAGTACTATCATACTATGATTGTTGTGTATTTTTGCTTTTGTAATTGTTATTGTTACCTTGCCACGTTGGAGTGAGGTGCACGTGGGTTTCTATGTTTTATTCTAACGTTACGTAACATCAAAGGGATGAAATATCAGTGACGCCGTACCGGTGCCGGTATGTTTTTAATGATACTACTACTTGAGTAGAAAGTAGAAACCTACCAAATTGACTCAGCTTAGAAAGTGTGTGTGTGGACTAGCACCTTGCTACTCCAAATATCTATTGGTAAATATACTACACAACTATATTGTATAACTCCTTTATGAAATACATTTTCCATTTTCAATTATTACGGCACCACCCCCCTCCTTTTCTTATATTGTATTGTTCAGAATGAAAGTGAAACATTTGTCGTATGTACATTTTCCCTTAGTTTTTTTGAACATAATGACGAGGGATGGTGGGGTTCACAATATCACGTGTCTTTGCTTTTGGAGCACTTAAGTTACCCCACTGTGAAAGTGAGGTGAGTTTCTATATTGGTGGAGTTGGCAAATAAGTCCTCTAATAAGCTTTTTTTTGACAACGACGTCAACCAACAAATGCCTAATTGCCTACTTATCCACATCTTTCCCGTAATTAGCGTTTAGAAATTAGACAGCTGAACACTCAATGACCCACTTTCGTTTTCGTTATAGCCTTTGTTTCTTCCCCAACATTTTATTAAATGAATGAAAAGTCAATGTGAAATCGCTCATCAACAACAAAAAGATAGTACTATAATGAAACACAAGTTCTGAAAGCGTGCAACGATGAGAACACACATTATTCTTTCATGAAAAAAGGGGTGGAGAAGGAGGCGCCCCCTCTCCACAAGCAAAGACCTCATTGTTATGCCATGTTGATTGCACTTATTTTTGACTATTTCAGTTACATTTATTTATGTATGATATATCGTTGTCCTTGCACTAGCAAAGACTCTATTACATTTATTCAAACAGAACTGGGTAGGATTTATGTGATTATTATTCTCTTAATTCTCTTGACTAAAATAAGCACTTTCCAAAGCCGTGGCCTTCTCATTTGCAATTTTAGCTTCTGGTCGGTTTGCTAGTTTGTATCCTCTCTCCTACAAAAATGAAGCAAGATAGTTATTAGTAGTATGCCAGGCCAGATCATAGGCATTGTTCTCTATGGTCGATTCTATGTATCAAGAAATCCTATCTTTCATTAGTTTATGGAGAGTTGATATGGTGTCATCTGAGGGAGAAACAATTCACTAAAACCATAATCAAAGGATTCAATGACAATTGACAAGGCAGGACGTACCAGCAATCGCCATAAGAAAGGAGTGCCATCTCTCGTCCTGGTTCGTTTCTCGATTACTTCAATAGCTGTGTTAAAAGTTTTAAATTCATCATAGTTGAAATGACCAATGGGTTTGAAATTCAGAGAAAAAAGAGTTTCAGATTTTACCCTTCATCGTGTCTCCACCATTCAGCAACATGTTGTACCAAACTTCATTGAATACATCGACTTGTTCATCAGATGCCCCGATCACCTTCAGAGCAAAACATTTGACTATGTCAATTCCAAAGAAAGAAAGAAAGATAAAAGAAGTGAAGCCATCATACTTAAGAAGTTTGATTAATATAACCTTGCAATCATTGGCATCAAAATCGGGACCAAGTAATTCCAGTCCACGTCTGTCATCACCGATTCCATACGCATAAAGTGCTTCAGCAAGCTAGGTTAAAACAAAGAAATGGAGGGAAGAATTTTAACCAAGAAAAATGGAATATAGTCCACTTGAGTGAGCACTGCTAATTGATAAATTTCTGAACATTATTAGTCAAGGAATGTAATATAGCTAATTGCTTATCAAAGTAACCCATCAGAGCAATATCATACTAAGGAGTCTCGGACTTCTATCTAATAATATTTTTTATAAGATAACTACTCAGAGTTTGTAACAGAACTAATTGCTCGTGTAGTCACGTTAAAATGAACGCGACAAGCATGGCTGTTCCTTGACCCAATGGTAAAAGAGAAATTGAGTTATGAACTAGGCATACTACATCAATTATTTTCATATATTCACAGAAGTTGCAACTGAATCATACCATCATTCCTCTCTGCATTAACTGTTGCTTCTTGTTAGTCATCCTCGAAATCCTACAGTAAGATAACATGTCATAACAGTTCATGTCACACTGCATGAAAGTTAATAAATTTTCTGTAAAATATAACACTTCCACCTGTATTTTAAGCCCTTTAGTAGATCTTCTGCTTTAGAAATTTCACCAGTCTTAGCCAAAGCCCAAACTGTCAATATGTCAAGGTGCCACTCCATATACCAGTTTGCCTAAACACATAAGAGAAGTCAATGAATTGTACAAGAAACATTAAGCAAGAATATCTTTAAACTGCAACGAGTTAGTTTTTCCAACATGATACTTGCAGCAGTATGCAGAAGATACATCAAAATCATCATTAAGAAACATGGATAGTGTATTTTGTTATATTATATTTGATCTTTGAGTTTTATATGCAGTGTACATTTCCTTATGTACTTAAAAATTGCTTGATCTTGTTATATATATATATATATATATATATATATATATATATATATATATATATTTGTTAAGTTCACTGAACATCTGTTTCTATTTGATGGGGGACTTAGGCACCCATAATACCCAAGTCCTAGTTAGAACATAGCTAATTGTCAATTCTAACCAAAGCGTGTGAGATTTGAAAATTTAAATTAACATTTCAATTTGCTCATTGAAGCATCATACCATATGACCATCTTCTTTATCTATATAATGGGCAGTTTGCATCTTAACGTACTTGATCAGCTAGGCAATCTGCAAGCCTCTTGAGCCGATCTCCAACTATATCCAATTTGTCGCGTACACATAACCGCAGAAGCAGAGCCACAGCATTTAAGTTAACCTGTATTCAGATGAGATCAGAATTCACGACTAAAGGAAGAAAATGAGAAAATATTAGTAGTAACAAAGTCTATAAAATAGCATACCTCTGCAACCACAACATCAGTTTTGTCTAACTCCTTCCATATATAATTGTCATATACCTCTAACACTTTTTGTGTTGAAGCATTGCCTTCTAAGTAACAAAGTGCCACATGCCACCAGTTGTGTGTCAACCTGAAAAAATGGGAATCCTTATCAGACTAATAAAAAGTGAGACAAAGCCAAGGTCAACTGAATAAAATGCTTACATAAAAGATGAACAAGAACTCCATGATGACGAGCATTCTTCCATGAACTTAACAGCTTCTCTAAATTGGCACTCATATTGAAGAACATGGCATAACTGCAAAACAAAACTCAATTACTACACTAAATATTTAAGTCATAATTTTTGAAAAGTTTCATAAATTGTAAATATATTAGGCCTGAAACTAAAGGTTACAGACATGACTCATGCATTAATCGACTGTTAATTGATTGAAATTTCTCCAGTCTTCTTTTGCTTTTTCAATTCATAAGAAATACAGGGAACTTTAAGACATTAAGTTTATACTACAATGTAAACAAGAGGAGCAAGTTAAGGTTAATTCAAAAATCAAAACCTTAATTGCTAACAAAACAACTTGAATTATAGTATTATTTGACAAATAATGACCTACAGCATGATGTGACCAGCTGTCTTGCTTGTTTATTTCAAATCCCCTTTTGGCAGCTTCCTCAGCATCTTTCATTTGTCCAAGCTCCAACAGTGGAAAAGCAAGCATGCCATATATGTAATTTTCTCCTTCGTTTTGAGGAAGAACCTGTAAAACTTAAAAGGATGAGGTGCCCATGATTTTTTTATCAATATAAGAATAGTAAGCAATATAAAGTAAGAAGTCAATCTATAGCAGAAATGAAACAGAAATGTTTTCGAATTCGAAAGGAACCTGTTGAACAAGGGACAAAGAAAGATCAGGCCGACCCATGTAGAAGCACAAAATTTGTGCTCTCTTTAGAGAAACCAAATCTCTGGGAAACTCTTTTAGAAGCTTCAAAATAAAAACAAATCATATTACTCACGAGAACTTGAGTAGCAAAATAGACGAATCTCAAAGCATAGAGCAGGCAACTACAGTTGTCAAAAAATGTTGCAGTAGGCTAATCAACTTAGAGAGCTTTCTGAAGTAACAATGTATAATAGATCACGTAAACTTGTTCAAAAGTATGTTAAACAAATTTGTAAAAGCCAACAATAAATTTATTTTTCCTTAACCTGTTGCCATCTGAGATTTATTTTTGGTCTTGGATACTTAGTTGTCATCACGCAGTTCATTCCATAAATATTCAGCTATTATCACCCCCAAACTTGTATGAATTCCAGGAAATATTTTTAGCACATTTATAGCATGAATCAGAAACGTGTGTTGGTTTGTAGTAGAAAAGACTTGGATCTCTTATGCATGTAGTTTTGGGCTTGATTCCGGGACTCACAAATATGGAACAAGTATAAATATGATTCAATATGCTGGATAACATTTTTAAGAGATGCAAGAAAAACTTGAGATTCATGTGAACCTTTTGCTCATAAATTTTTCTCTTAAATGCACATAAAATAAGTCAGTCAATCAGAGCTTCATTGTAATTTTTGAAGCCTTTTTGTAAATAAACTACTGTTAAAAGCACACTTAAGAGGTGCCAAAAAAGTGTTCCAGAGGATTAAAACGAGTAGCCACTAACCTCATAATGTAATTCAATAGCTACATCATCGTCTCTATCTTTAGACAACAAATAACTGATGGCATCAAAAACTAGTTTCTCGTACAAGGTAGCAAATTCCTGTAACAACAGAATTGAAAATTCCAATCATACATGATTTTAAATTTTAAAAAAATAAAAAACATTTCTAGGAAGGAAATTAGTGTTTACAACTTACAAGCTGAGACTCAGCAACATCAAGATACTCGGAAGCTTGAGAAGAACAAGAAGAGCTAAGGAAATGAGCTGCTAAGGTGTTAGCCAACACACACTTATTATCATGCACCAATGCTTCCAGAATCACATACCTCTTTCTTCCATAGCTGAGAATCTTCATTTCAAAATATCGAAGAGATTTGAACAAAGACAAGAAAAAAAAACATTGGGGAAAAAAAGGATAGGGATCGTGTGAGATTTGAAACCTGATTGTAGTAGGTGTTGATGGTTGAAACGCAGGCCTGAGATGATGTTCTAACCTCGTATCCACAATCCTCTAATTTGATAGTTCCTTCCATTGTTTCTTCTCCTCTGTCTGATTTTCAAGTCACAATTACCTTCCTTCTCGTCCACTTTAATTTAAGACTTTCTTGTTATTTTTTTAAGCTTATATTTTTTTGTCTGATGATTCACTACTTCGGCAATTTTTGTCTTCATGTTTCGTTTCTAATTGCTCAATTTTATTCTCTATTTTTTTATTATTATTGTATTGTTTAAAATTACCGATTCTCAACATATTCTCGCTTGTAAAAAAAAACATATTGTTGCTAATATTTAAAGGTTTTTTTTTTTACCCCACATCTTGTCTCCCATACCCCCATATTAGTCAAATAGACCAAAATACTCCTGAAAAAAATTTAAAAAGTACAATTCTCATCATTATACACATATTTCCGGAAAAAGTGAGTTTTCTCCGTAAATTTTCCGGATTTATACGTATTTTTGGAAAAAAATTGTAAATTTTCCAGGAATAGGTATAAATTCGGAAGGGAAATTCAAATTTTTAATTTTTTTTTTCGGAAATACATGTAAATTCGGAATGTAATTTCCGGATTTACACTCCGAATTTACATGTATTTCCGGAAAAATTTTAAAGATAACATTCCGAATTTAGGTGTAAATCCGGAAATTTCAATGTTAAAATTTCCGGATTTACACCTAAATTCGGAAGGTTATTGTTTTTTTTAAAAAATTCGTTTTAACTCATTTTTTTTCGTTTTTCAGTGGCTAGCAGTCGAGACATTACACCAGGCGAGACATCTGGATCTACATCGGGAGATGATGCTGCTCCTAGGACTAGGACGAGGAATAGATTGGTCAGACAGGCCGAGCACGCTTCTGAGCGTCAGAGGTGTGTCCGACAGCGACAGGACCAGGCTGGGCAGCCACACATACCAGACATGCCACAAGCTGAGCAGCCAGAGATACCATAGGCTGAGCAGCCAGAGATACCATAGGCTGAGCAGCCATATATACAGGAGTCTACTGAGCATCAGGCTGAGGCTACTGAGCAGCCTTTGTTGAGAGGTGGCATTCTGAGACTAGCTCCTTTCACATGCCTTGGGGGGAGATGACCATCACATTGGACGACGTGGCTGCGTTGCTCCACTTGCCGCTCACCGACAATCATTTGGCTAAGCCTCTACATCTTTCATTTGCTGAGGCCGTTCAGGCTGGGGTGGATTATCTCGGAGTAGATGGGGCAGCCTGTTGGCTCGAGTTTAATTCCTGCAGGACTCAGGCTTTCAGATTCCGATTTTTACAGGATGCCTACAGAGATAACATGCATCGAGGGCAGTTTGATTATGCAGCACGGTGCTATATGCTACACTTGTTGGGGGCACCATCTTCTCCGACAAGAGTCACACGTACGTGCCTGCTAGGTGGATTAGTCTCATTTCAGATTTTGGCACATGTGGCCAGTGGGCTTGGGGTCCAGCTGCTCTGGCATATCTCTATGACCAGCTGAACTTGGCCGCTTACTGGGACACCAGGCAGATTGGCAGATACGCTTCTCTGCTACAGGTAATTTATTAATTAATTACTTTTATTCTTGGCAAAACTACTCCCGAGGTCCCTTAACTTATTTTTTGGTATCAAATCAGTCCCTTAACTTTTTTGTGTAACGACTTAGTCCCTTAACTTTTAAAAACACGATAATGTAGTCCTATTTAACGTTTTTTTGTTAACACCGTTACAAAAATTAAAAATGTGAACAATCTTCATCTTCTTCATACCCAAAACTTCTTCATACCCAGATCGTCATCTTCTTCATAACCATACGAAAAACGATAATCAAGTTTAAACATCTTCTTCATACCCTTAGGTGAAAACTGGAAAAAATAATCCTATGCATCCTCTTCTTCTATCGTCTTCATCCTATTCCTCATCTTCTTCACTCTTCTTCATCCTGGAAAAAATGATTCATGGTTGATTTAAGTTCTGATTTGTTCATCCAGTTCAATTTCCAGAAATAAAACCTTGAATCATTTCAACAAACTGAAAACGAAAAGCCAAAGAAGGAGAAGATGATTATTTAAAATGAATCAAACCGAAAACGAAAGGAAGATGATCCGTTTCATTTGGGTATGAAAAGATCTGTTGCATTTCGTTTTCGTTTGGGTATGAAGAAGATCCGTTGCATTTCGTTTTTCGTATGGTTATGAAGAAGATGAAGATCTGGGTATGAAGAAGTTCTGGGTATGAAGAAGATGAAGATTGTTCACATTTTTTAATTTTTGTAACGGTGTTAACAAAAAAAACGTTAAATGGGACTACATTATCGTGTTTTTAAAAATTAAGGGACTAAGTCGTTACAAAAAAAAGTTAAGGGACTGATTTGATACCAAAAAATAAGTTAAGGGACCTCGGGAGTAGTTTTGGTTTATTCTTTTAATTGGTTTTATTGAAATAATTAATTATTTATTCATTTAATAATTTTATTTTGGTGCTGGATATATGAGTATTTCCCCACTATCGTCCGACGGAGGATGTCCCCTGATACTGGGCTTCCACGTTGCAGCAGGTGGAAGAACTTCAAGTGCGATGATCTGAAGCTGATACATTTTCGGGAGCGGATCGATAACCTACGGCTGGACCAGGTCATTTTTACGCCTTGGGAGGACCACAAACTGCACGTTCCATTCCACACCATGGCACATTTTAGAGGTTGGCTGATCTAGGGCGACATTGCTGTCACATATATGACTGACCGGGTCCGCTGGTAGTTGTGGCGCATCCAGCAGATCCCTCCTGCACCCATCTTAGGCCAACGTCCAGATGTGATCTCCATTTTAGAGAGATTGTCGGTGTATCCATCCCCAGCATGGATTTTTGTTCGTACTAGCAGAGTCGCAGGCATGGCGGGTGAGTGCACCGATGACTATCTACCTTGGTATCGGCAGGTTTCCATTCCACGACTGACTGCAGCTGAGGAGGTACCAGAGCAGCATGGACCAGAGCAATATGTACCAGAGCGGCAGGCTGTAGCTGAGGGAGTTGGTCCATGGACATATCAGGATGCGATGGATGCTGCCGCTGGACACATACTCGATGCTATGGGTTCTGAGGGAGGCATTCCAGCCGATGCATATGACAGCCTCCTGCAGGCT